>CM063508.1:142636346-142831346 GCA_032207245.1 Pardosa pseudoannulata
TGTATGTGTGTATGCATATATATATATATATATATATATATATATATATATATATATATATATATTAGTAATGTATATAAAGAGAGAAATACAAGCAACACACACACATACAATATTTTTTTTGGGGGGGGGCGAGAAGGTTGGAATGTTCTGAGGTGGAATTTCCTCTAATAGTGCGCGCACACACATACACACACAACACACACACACATATATATATATATATATATATATATATATTATATATATAATATATATATATATATGTATATATATAAATATATATTATATGTATATAGTATGTAGAATTACGAGTAAACTTTACATATATTTTTTTTTTTTTTGAGGGGGGACGAGAGGGTTGGAATGTTCTTAGGTGGAATTTCCTCTAGTAGTGCGCATACACACACACACACACACACACACACACACATATATATATATATATATATATATATATATATATATTCATTCTTTGATATTAGCACAGGGATTTACTATAAATACTTATTACGAATACAAGGACGGATGTAGACACTTAGAGTCCTTAAGCACTTTACATATGAGCAGCCACATGTATGTGTATTTAAATATTAATAAACCATACTAAAGAAACAATAATAAACAATGAAATGAAATTCTAATTATCGAAACAATTCTTACAGTAAGAGATATGTTTATTTTTAATATAGTTGCGCTTTATTTACATTTGAAAAAGCATTTATTCCTTTTTTTTATTTCAATGTCTTTGATCAACAAAAACTAATCTTTTATCGCGCATATATTTTTGGATATTTAATATAGATAAGAGAAAAGAGATCTAGTTTGCCTTGTGGTTGTTTCATGGGACTTATATTTAAAGTTTACACCCGTCAGGGTAGCTAGCCTATTACGAGATATATTTAATCTCGTAATAGGCTAGCTACCCTCATGGGTGTAAAGCTCTCGTTATGCCATGTTGGATAATCCCTTTAATTTTGCTCTTTCTCAAGAGAAGGGATATTTTTCACGTAATTCCGTAGCTGTTTATTCCATTTGCATGCATTGAACCTGGTACAACGGAATCTAGTTGTGTACGCTTACCACTACGCCATGTCGAGCCCATAAATTTCAAACCTATTTAAACAGTTAGAAATTGACATAACAGCAGTGAAATTGAAACTATGAATGCTGAAAGCAAAAGGCAGCACCGACTTAGTAGGCCATCACCCGGTAAATTTAAAAACAAATTTCTTACAAACAAAAGAAATCCTTTTTAAGTCACTATAGCTATATTTATGATAGTATTTATTACTTATAAGAGTTCAATGCTTGTAATTCTTGGAGTCTTAAAGTTCTCAATCATGTTTATCACCACAATCAAAGTTAATATAGACGGAACATTTTGTTAGATATCTGAGCAACGATACCTGTAGTACAATTTACAAAGCATTGTCTTGGGGTCCGATTTTAATCTTTATCTCTTCAGCAACGAAAACTATCTCTCCCCGATCTCTGTTTATAAGTCAGCGTACACCCTTGAAAGTCGATACGGCGTTTCGAAGGCGTTGATCAAACCATGAGAGGCGAATATAGGTGAGAGGGGGAGCGTTCTGGGAAGGGAATAACTTTCGCCTTCTCCCCACCCCCTCGCCAAAGGTTAATGACGATATCATTAGACGATAAAAAAGTGAGTAGTCCGCCAGAGAAAACGGGTGCGGCGCGGCAATAGTGACTAATGACGCTTTACGCACTTCGGGGGCCAAACCCGACACTCACAGAAGCGTTTGCCACGAAAACGGTGATGGCTCATCCACTTTAGAAGACCATGAAAGCCTTATTGCACCTATATTGTTAATTTATCACTTACTTCGGGGTTATACTGATATCACGACACTGAAATTACAGATTACTTACCGATCTTTACCTTACTATGTCTAATATATTAAACTGATATATGAGGTGTGTATGATACATTTCTGATGTATATGGTGGTTAGTTATTGTTTGTTTGGAGCGTTACGGTCACTAACGATATCAGAGTATATTTCTCATTATTAATCGTTCGTATCGTTTTTAAAGTCAATTTTGAACGTAAAAAACATTCATATTAGCAACGGGAATCCAACTACAAGACTCGGGTACCGAATGGCAGTGCTTTAACAGCTCACAGTCATAAGTCACAGTCATTCAGTACGTTAAAATAAAATTTTCACTATGCTTTCCTACTAAGTCATTTTTCTTTCTCTTGATATAACAAGGTATTTCTACACTGCAACTAAACACATCATTACTTACACAATTACTAATGCCGACATTAGGGCCAAGACATTTCAAGGGGATTCATAGTAAATAACAGCATGAGCTTCACGAAACCCCAAATAAAGGTTTGATAATATTAAAGATTATATAACCGTTTATCTAATTTTAGAACTTAACACTTACATTTATGAAATAGAATAAAATATTATGTACCTATTACACTACAGATTATACTGTGTTTTTTAGGAATTCAATTCTAGCATTCATTTTCTATCAGCTCTTTTCATGCTTACACTAGCCTCGTACACACTTTGACACCTTGACCACACTAGCTTCCATAATTCAAAATACAAATACGGACTTGCTAACAAATTCGCTTTATCTCATTTTCCTCTAGTGGTGTTGAAATTCATTTTGTTTAACTCTTAAAACGTCTACATTATTTTCCTCTTCGACGTCGAACTCCAGCCACAAACTAATGATTCATATCAATACCATCTCAATGTACAAACAGAAAGTTGTGGGTTATTTTCCTCGAAAAAAAAAAAGTTACATGATTATTTTCTTCATATCGTTCCCCCGACAACTCAATTAATAACCTGCCTCCCCAAAACAAGCAAGAGATAGCCGTCGGTGGCTTTGAACTCTCTCCGCTCGTAATCAGGTGGCTAAATACGTCGTCGTCGGTGTCCAATTCCTCCCGACTCAACAGCATTTGTCCACCTGCGTCGGGCCGCGTCACCTGCTTTTCGCAAACGAGTTCCCGATTTTTAATCGGCGGGAGCACGAGGCCTCTCTCTCTCATTTTCGGCGAAATGATATTAGAGCAGCAGCTAAAGATGGCTAATCAGATATAAACGCGAAAAGGGTTAATTTTTGGCCTCTCGCGGATGTTTCCTGTTTCAACAGAGAGAAGTGAAAAGGAAAACGAAGCGATTGGCTTTTGGGGCTTCACGCTAATGGTCGGGTAGTAATAAACGGGGACTGTCGGAACGAGATGGATGAGGTCTAGGCATTGCGGGTGGTCTCCGACGAATGGATTTCTTGAAAGGGTTAAAATGTTTACGCTGAATTCGCTTTCGGAAATGAAAAGTCTATATATAATGATATTATATAACAGTACTTCCCAAAGTCTTACCGTGCAAAGTCTTTTTGTGCATGGGTGAGCATCGGCAGCAAGTTTGGTTGGCATGATATCCAATCAAGCTAATGCTTTTGATCTGTCCTGATCACTGCAACTATTCCAATAATTAATAATATAAGTGTTGCAAGATTTGACGGTGTGCAATAATGAAAAGCTCCTTCATAAATCGAGAAGAAAAATGATACAAATCTACAGGGTATTTTTAAAGAAAAAGGTTTGATTTGGAGTGCTACGTTTTACCATTTTGCTACGCGAGAGCTAATAAGACCAGAACTTCCTGCTTAAAGCCGATTCCGAACGGTTACGAATATATATTTCCACTGTGGGAATTAAACCCTGAAGGACCAGGACGTCACCTGCTATACGAGTCGACCGTTGTGAAAAACGTTGACGTTTAACGATATCTGGTAATTAAATCTAGCATTTAAAAATTAAAATAAAATATTCAGATCTATTACACATACGCAACACTGGTCTCTCATTATCAACCATCGATCAGCATGTGGAGGCAACGCTGGACTGATAAGAGAGAAGTTGCTGCGTCGTATATATGAGATATTGGTCGTGAAGGGGTTAAACCCATGAAATCCAGTACCGAAGAGCAGCGTCCTACTCATTCGGCTATCGTTCTTTTAAAGAAAGGACAACAGAAACGGGATACATTCAGTTTTCAAAAATTTTATCTGAACAGTATAAGTGTGCCCAAAAATGTACTTTATATTTACTAGCATCGTCCACCTTATTTCTATAAATTTTCAAATCTTTATAAACATTTCGCATACATTATAAGGCATGTAGCAAATCCTCCATTATCTCCATTTGAAAGTACGTCGAAAACTAGTAATAAGGCTGAACAGGGGCTCATCTGTAAAGAGAAAATCATTATGCTTGCTGAGACTTGGAGGTCTCGACAGGCATCATGTTGAAGGGTTACACACCACTCTAGGTCTTTGAAAGATACCCTATGACTGTTCGGATGTATAGGGATAACATTTTGGAGCCCTACCCCACCTTTTGAGGGTGCAGTTGGCTGTGATTTTAATAGACGACAACGTGTGGCAGATAGAGCTCATCTGATGACAGTTTTTTGAAAAATGAAAATATTCATAGCATAGATCGACATGTCAAATCTCCAGACATCAATAGTGTAGACCACTGTTTCGTAACCTTTTTTTGGAGGACAGAACTTCAAAAATATCAGAAATTTTTTGCAGCATACTTAAAACAATATAATCAAATAAAAACACTAAAAAAGTAAATTCCAAAAGATTAAAAAAACCCCATTAAGGTAATTCCAAATATCATTTTAAAGTAACAAAACTGATGTGCCCTGCATTTATGCTGATAAATTTTATGTATAACGGGCCTTAGTTCAATAATCCACTTAAAAAAAGAGTTGAACTTCATTATGTATTTAACCCAGAAACGTTCGTTTTTCACTCAAAATTCTGCGACTTTTACTGCAGAGGATGCTTTGTTTTCTTTCACTGCTTTTTTTCTGAATTTTTTACCTATTCAGAAAATTAAAAATGTACACTTACATTGAGAAAGCTTTAAAACAATGATATACCGCCTTTCTAGAACTAAAACTCTAAATAGAAAAATATGCATGACTTTATATTTGTAAAAATTCTCGTTTGAATTTCTCTTGACTATATCTCTTGGCACACTTAAATATCTCTAGCGGCACACTAGTTTGACCCAGCACAAGTCGAGAATCACTGCTATAGACTACAGAGGTGTGTGAGAGGCTTTGAGGAGGGTATTTGCAGCTGACAACTCTTCTCCCGAAAACATCCAGAGTCTGAAAATAGCGTTGATAAACTGCAATATTTCCAGTATGAAATCACGTGAGAGGTCTGTATATGAGAGAGTACAATACCCCCTATTAATAGATTTTTCTGTTCAATTACGTAACCATTTTCCGACTCTTATGAACATCGCGCACGATAATGTGTCTAAATTTATCACTGTTGAATAGGATATTTTTATTAATTTTTTTATCTATTCATTTATTTTGAATAGTTATTGAACACTAGTTGCAAGATTGACACAAAAGATGACGCGTTCAGTAAAGTGATCTGTCAATGAAACCCGCTCAGTTATACGATTTCTGTGGGCGAAACATGTAATCACGGCGGAAATTCACCGGCATCCAGTAGAGGTTTACGGATAGACTGTCATGTCTCATCAGAATATTGCAGAATAATGTCGAAAGTTTGAGGGAAAAGGAAGGTCGCCGACGCTGGTACTTCATCGATCAACCTCCCTGCAGCCTGGAAATGACTATCTTCTCTTTTATTACTTGAAGCAGCATTCGGGAAACCTTCATTTCTCTTAGGACATGTGTGATTTTTGTGTGCTACGGTCTACTTTTTTACAACACGAGGGTTAACTAAGGACAATGAAGTGAAACAGTTCAAAATAACGTGGCCGAACACGCAAGAGCAGGATTTATTCCAGGTGAGAATATTCACACTCATCCCACAGTTTCGTTGTTATTTTTGAGTTTTATCTCGGCTGATCTGTTCCTTCTACGGTCACTGTCCTTTCGCCTATGTGTGAGCGACCCCCTCCCCCTGTTATCTATGACAAGGTCAAAGTTGTTATTGATTGGATGTAAAAAGCACGGGCATTGAGGGAGGAAGGGTAGCAGTTGTGATGTGACTGTAATGTTCAAGGTGGTGTATGGTATCGCATAAATAAAAAGTTCACTAATTGAATGAATTTTTTTGTGTTCATTTTTTATACAGTTCACTATTATTTCCTGGGTTAAGTGGCTCCATCGTTTTGTCGACCTATGGATATACAGTCCACTATTATTCCCGAGTTACGGCAATCCACACACGAAGCGACAAGTCCTTAAACCAGTATGTTTACCATGTCGAAAAATAGATTCATGTATGGACTATCAGTTTGCTGCATCTGCAGTATGAAATAAAACGTACACGTTTAACTACAGGCTTTACTACCACAATTCTTGATCCCTGCTCGATTATTCTAAATTGAAATATTAATGAATCTGTCAGAGGGTATCTACCTTTGTATTTTCGTCTTCGTAGCAGACGCGGTCACATGAGTCAAAAGACGCGTCCCAGATTTCAAATCACATGAGCGAATGCGTGATGCCGATAGAGAGGCCCGACTGGTATTCGATTATCAAATTGATTAGGTTTATCTGATGCCTTTACGGGCGTAACTGAATATACGAAAGCTATCCCGTTGTGCATTTAGCAATTACCATGCGGGGTTCTTCGGAACAGGTGTTATGTTACGACGAAATAATAAAATACTGACGCTTCCATTGTCAGGCACGAGTTTATTTTTGGAACTCAGGCTTAATTATTGGCAAATCTGAGTAGAGAAACGGACTCAGAATACAATGACCTGTTTTAAAAGTGGAAGAATTATTTAGAAATGGTTTCTTATTTGAAGCAATATAGCTTCTATATTGCTTCAATAGGAATGAAATGCTGTTGGATATTAACTATAAAATGAATTTCATTTTCAGTACACGATACAAATCCTTGTGTCGATGTAATGGTGATTGTATATTTTCGTTGTTGTTTCAGAAAACCCGTTGACACGCATTCAAAAATTACCAGGTTTGTTTTTAATTATGTTTATTATTAAATATATCAGACTTCCACTGTTCTATCTAACTAAATGCAAATATATGAATAAGAAAGGAAATATAAAGAAAATTGCTGTAAAAAAAATAAATAAATAATTAAAAGAAGTACGTCACGTCCTCCACCTCAAAAAAATTGAAAAAAAAAAAAAGTAGTATGCTGGTGAACCTTTGCAATTTTTTTCAGGTGGAGGATGTGGAGTTCTTTTTTTAAATTTTTTTGTAGCAATTTTATTTGTCTTTCCTTCCTTATTCATATATTTGTATTTAGTTAGCTAGACCAGTGGCAGTCTGATATATTTAATAATAAACATAATTAAAACGAACCTGGTTATTTTTGAATGTGGATCAAAAGGTCTTGTGAAACAACAACGAAAGTGTACGACTACCATTACTGTCTACTTTTATATTACTTAATATTTTTAGGAATTTATGGGAGCCTACGGGTTATGTAGCCTCCACTATGGCCAATTGTTCACCACTTCCTGATGGTGACCTTGGAAGATGGTTCACGGGTTGCTTCCACACGCTGGACCACTAAATGAGCCGAGCTCGAGGATTCGTCCATAGGGTCTATTGCGCACTTTAGTTGCGCATCTGGCTGCCTTTGATCTTTGGAGAAAATCCGCCTCCGGAGCCATAGTTCGCCAAGGATATTTTATCGTCTGTCACCATTGACCACGGTAAGCCATACCCCCTCCAGATGGTGGTAATGGCTTTCAGTGGACCATAGTATGGAGGGGCCTTTAGATATCCGGAGTCTGCCTATATCGCTGTGTGGAAGGGAAATGTAAGTTAAGCACTTCTAAAGAGTCGCGGTAGTTCATTTTACAAAGACGTCAACTCTTAGACGGTTGGTTTGGAGTGCTACGGTCTACATTTTTCTAAAACGATTTCTCGAAATAAGTTCGCTTCTGTGCGATTGGGGTGTTTGATTTACGCTTAACCTAGCAATTCTCTCTGTAAATAATTTACATACCATACATTAATGTGAAGTTAGATACGAGAGTAGAATTTTAAAAAATCCGATGAATTTGAGATGCTTCGGGTGGCTTCCTTACTACGCTACAACAGGAACATAGTTTTGGATCTTGAAATATATGGGCCAGTTTTATACAATAGATATTTAAATGCATTTTCGAATCGTGGGTAACAGGAAATATACGAATCTATATTATGGCTTTAGACAAAGAAATAACCCGGTCAAAAAGATCTCCATTATTAATATAAACCTTAATAAACAAATTTAAAATTTATCATGCACCCTCTGCACCTACTTCAGATGGAAGCTTTACTTTGATGCGAGATAAATCTGAAATTTATTCAGATTTATGCAACTTAAAAGGCAAGATATTAAGAGTGGAAAGACCACATTTTCTTTGTGTAAAGCCAGACTATATTTTTGTAAACTTTCTGTAACCCACAATTCACAGATGCATTTAAAATTCATTTAAACAAAACTTGCCCATATTACTATAGCTCCCGTTTCAAAAACTATGATCTTGTATAATATTGAAAGTTTTAAATTACTAAAGTACTATACAAGAACATAGTTTTCGATCTTAAAGTAGGAGATACAATATGGGTCAGTTTTATATACAATAAATAAATTAAATTAAATTAAATTAAACCTATCTGCAAATTATGGGTAACAGGAATTGTACGAAAATATATTATAGCTTTACATACAACAACTCACTATTTTTCTACTTACTATGTTTTTATCCCTATTTTCCCACTCGTAATAAATCTAGTCTATTAAGTTTCCTAGATCTAAATAAATTAAAAATTTATTTACATTTATAGAACTTGATAAGCGAGATATGAAAAGTGAACAGACCAGATTCTCTTTGTTGGGAGTCAGAACATATTTTCGTAAAATTTCTGTAACCCTTAATTCACAGATACATTTAAAAAATTTTATATAAAACTGGCTCATATTATATATTTTATTTCAAGATTGAAATCCATGTTCTCATATAATATTGAAAATTTTTGAATTAATAAAATATTATACAAGACTATAGTTTTCAATCTTGAAATAAAATATACAATATGGTCGAGATTTTATTTGAAAAAAAAAAAGTCTAAGAAATGTATCTGTGAATTGTGGATAACAGGAATGATATGAAAATATTTTTATGGCTCTACATAAAGAAAATCTAGTTCTTCCACTTTTAATATCTCGCCAATTAAGATCCATAGAACTGAATAAATTTAAAAATCTATCATGCATCCTTCTGCACCTACTTCAGAGGGAAACATTACTTTGTTTATATCACAGATAATGGTCGAGCAGGTACTTCGACATTTTCCGAGGTTATAACTGGCTCATATTATATATTTTATTTCAAGATTGAAATCCATGTTCTCATATAATATTGAAAATTTTAAATTAACAAAATATTATACAAGACTATAGTTTTCAATCTTGAAATAAAATATACAATATGATCGAGATTTTACTTGAAAAAAAAAGTTGAAATGTGTCTGTGAATCGTGGGTAACAGGAATGATACAAAAATATATTCTGGCTCTACACAAAGAAAATCTAGTCCTACCACTCTTAATATCTCGCCAATTAAGATCCACAAAACTGAATAAATTTAAAATCTATCAAGCATCCTTCTGCACCTACTTCGGAGGGAAACATTACTTTGTTTATATCACAGATAATGGTCGAGCAGGTGCTTCGAAATTTCCCGAGGTTATGCGTAGATCGCAACGGGTTACCGAAACTGGAATCCACCTGGCGACAAAATTTCTCACCTGCTTTTCCGGTCGAGACGCAGATGTTTGGCACGCTTAGCACCTTATCAAATTTGCATGCCGGGATTTCTTAGATAATCTGCGACAACCTTAACTAATTCTAATTTGCGGGAGACCCATTCCACCGAAGATTTATCAGCTCTTAAAACTAAGGCAACAAGAGCAAGAGAGACTCCCGAATAAAGAACCGCAGAATAATGTTTTTGACTTCCAAATTAGCTGTTTTCTTCCATCTTCGCAATTAAAGAAGCTGTTATTATTCGGGACACGACAGATAAAGCTTAGAATCTCCAAACTACAGGAGCTGGTGGATTTTTATTTCTGTTTTTTTTTTTCTTTTCTACATTCGGTGTTAAATTAAAAAGAAGCGTCGCCCATTTAAATACATCTGCAGGTAATTTGCCTCCTTAGCAATTATATCGTAGAGATTACACGATCGTGATACTGTATGCGTTGTCGAATAATCTTGAAATAAAAATAAAGTTAGAAAAGTTTAATGTGTAATATAAATTCTCAAAGTTGTTTCATCCTCAGTATTTTGAAACGGTGTTAAATGTTGCTAGTTTGAGCTCTCCAAATTTATAATTGGGGAAATGAGTAATTTTATTGATAAACTGACAGCGATACTACATGTTTTTTTTTAAATAAAACTTTAACTGAGACAAAATAAATAATTATACAGCTTCTTTCTTATCAAATAAGTAAAAAATATAAGGTAACCGTTTTCAAATTTGCCATGGCTATTCATCAAACTGAAGTACATTAAGTTGCAATGTGCCCTGAATATAATTAAAAAATAAAAACAAAGATATAAATCAACACATTAATGTCCAAACAGTTCTTTGGGCAACAGAAAAATGTAACAATTAGAAGAAAAAAATTTCTACAATGCTGTCTTTTGATAAAAAGAAAAGATTAATGTTATAGCAGACTTGCCGACATTCAGGAACCTCTGTCAGGAGCAACAGCGTGTTTTTAAAATTTCACTTCTACCAACAAAGTACACTTGTATGCAATTTACACACATAATAAACAAAACAACCCCCAAAAAATTGTACATAATGGCATATTATATTCATTTCCACATTAAAATGGAGCAAATTAATTAAAAAATTAACTCAATAGTAAATTATGGTGGATAAACTAATACATTTAACAATGAAAAAGAAGCTTTTTTTAGTTTTAACAACTTCAGAAAAGTTTTCAAGGTAGAAACATTGACCTTGATTAATATATTTACATTTTTCTGTCATCATTTTAGAATTTGTCTACTAAATTTGAAAACACTTTTACATGCAGCATTACTGTCTGAAAAGTGTATTATACTTAGCCTTATTTTTAACAAAACTTTGTATTTGATTGCTGAATTGTGATCTTTTAGTTGTTCAAAATTTTTGTTAATTTCCGGAGCAATCTGAAGAGTTTCCGGAGTTATCAATCTCTCCCAATTCTCCGGAACAACTCCGGAGAGTCCGGAGTAGTTGGCATGTCTGTTATAGTAAAAGCCCATGTAAGGTAGTTTCCAAGAAATTCTAACACTGAGATCTTATGAACCTTTTTTGCCCGTAAATTCGTGACTAACACTTCAAGAGAGCCTAATTGGGGTAAGTAAAATATATTGTAAAGTATATCCTTCCATATCAAAGAAGTCTTTTTTTTTTTAAAAAAATTCACTTTACACGGCTATTCCTACAATTGATCGCACGCATAGTTTTCAGCATGACTTTCGCTCGTCAGTCCCTTTGAAGGAGGTCTGTCATGGGGAGTGATCAAAGTACTTGTAATCTACCCTTTACCGGCGGGAACCATCTTGAAAGGCGCTAGCAGCCACGTCAAGTTCTGGATAGGTGGAAGAATGTTCTATAGAATCTCTATAGGGTAGGTGCACCGAACTGGATAAATTCATTAACGAAAAACTATTCTATATATAAATTGCCGATGTATTTTTTTTTTTTTTTAATAAAACCTCTTATGGTAATAATGTGACTCAGTGGATTAAAATAAAAAAAAAAAACGGAAAGGAAATCTATGCAGATATCTTTTTACAGAATAATAATATCATAAAAAAATATCAAAAGAAACATTTTTAGTTCGTAAAATTTATCGCTGAAAATAGACAAAAAAAATCATCATAACAACCCGCAAAATATGATTAATATTACGACATCTAAATTTTTGGAGAAATCTGAACTCCAGGTTTACTTTTTTAGCAGATACTCTAGAGATACTGAACCATAATAAAGAGGATAAACATTAAACAAAGCTTCAAACTACATCAGTTTTAACTCCAAATTGCGCTATATTTTCAAGATAAATTGGGAAGCTTAAGTCATTGGTTTTGCTGGAGGAACTCAAAATATTCTTTTGACCTACTTATGAGAAAATATTAGGAGAGAACATAGGTTAACGAGCACTTGGTGTGGATCTCTAAGCTACACCCAACAAAATGCAAGATGGATAGATGTTAAGGCCTCTTTTTTAATGCCTATAGGGATTGAACTCGACTGTGAAGCTTCTTTGGAATTGCTTAGGAGACGGGTCTCCCTTAACGTCCCCCTCCTAGACATTCTGAAAATTCTATATTTAAATAACTATCTTATATTGAAGAATTTAGCACGTTTACGTCCGCATGGTTAAAAAAAATGTTCTTCTCAGTCGAAACTTTTTGCAAAGTTGAGCATTAAAATGTACAAATATAAAACCTAAAACATATTAAAATATAATAAATTTAGCTGCTTTTTTATGACATGATAGATATACATAAATGTGATTCCTGGAGATTATTAAAAATCATTAAAATATATTATTGTTTAATTACAAAGTCAAACATCGCTAATTTGAACGTAGTTGATTCGAAATTTTATATTCGAATTATATAATATATATTTAAATTTTATATATTTTAAATTCGGACTTTACATAATTGGAATTACACAAATTGCGATTGATTTTCTTATACAATGCAATGCTAAAATTCTGCGGTTAATTCGAAGGAAAAGCAAGAATGTTTGCTTAATTCAATATCTCAAATTTCCAAAATAAACCCTTTTTTTTTTCTTGGAATACCGAAATTTTAAATAGAATCTGTCTTTCACCTTCTAATCCAATTGCAATAAATGGTAGTAAATGTTATATAAAAAATAGAAGACAACAAATAATTGCCAAGTTGACTATTAAAATGTACAAATATGTAACGCAAAATTAATTACAACATACGAAACTGTACGGTGCTGTTTTTGAAACGATACTAGTAAATAAATGCTCTATATCAAAATTACTAAAAATCATTAAAATATATTATTGTTTAAATATGCAATCAAACTTCGCTAATTCTAACTTGGACGATTTGAAAATTTAGATAGTTCGAATTGTACAAATTCCCCCTTTTTTTATACAATATTATGCTAAAATTACGAACTTTAAATAAATAAATAAATAAAACTACCTTTTCTTTCACTTTAATTTTTATTTTTCATATTTATTATTTTTATTATTGAGGACAAGGCCTTTATTTTTTTTACCTTTTATAATTGTACCCTAACTTTTATGTAATTGCACCCTAATATTTCTGTGAACTCAATGAAGCACACCAGTAAGATTGTATCATGCCCACTGGGGATACGACTATTAGTAAAGGAGCCCCGTACAACATTACTACTTGGACTTGAAACAACATTCAAGAATATTTGGTTAGTTCGAAATCTCAAATAACGATAATGTTATTTTTACTATAGTTCTCAAATTTTAAATAGAGTAAGACTTTCACTTTCTAATCCATTTGCAATAGATGCTTCTAAATTGTAAACTTATAAGTTTAAAAGAAAAAAGAAAAAAAGAAAGATGAAGAAATTGAAGAAACGTTTCAAATGTATATTATTACGCTTTTCTCCCGTATTTCCCCCCACATATGCAAGTGATTATTAGCCACTGTTTGGGTCAAAACACTGGGATACACTAATGTCCAATGTAACTTACAAGTTACTTACACACTTTATTTAAATACACGTATTTATTACTCATACATTTAAATGTTGATCAAAGAGTGGTTTGTGGGCATTTGAACAAAACAGAAAATATTGAGGAAGTAAAGAAAATTGATACATCTGTTAGGGAAGATAAAGATATTTTTTACTAACTACATCACAGGCTATGGTTATGCTCCAAATAAAAGAAAATTGTTGAAATACAAAATAACGCGAAAGGAAATGTTTTCTAATCTGTAAATGCATTTGAGCATTTCGTATATTGTGGAAATACAAAGAAAACAAAAGGAGTGATGATTACAAACGAATTACAAATTTTTGAAATACGAAAAACTCTGGTGTTTGATTTTTTTCTTCATTTTTACTTTTACATACATCTATTAAGGAGATGATACACCCATTACACGAAAGTGGAAAATTCGAATTTTGAATTATTCGAAATGTTTTGCATTCCTATTCAGAGTCGAAATAACTAAGATAATATATATATATATATATATATATATATATATATATTATCAAACTTCTCTTTAAAATAAAACAACTAAGTTCTAAAGAAATTCCGTTATAAAGTTCTTGGATAAAATGGAATTATTTGTGTTAAACGGGAGATGTCACTTTGTCACCAGACGTGGTGTTAATATTGTAATTACTTAAAAACTTCGTTAAACATGTTTTAAGTACTTATGGAAATCGCTATTTAAAAAGTCATATTATTTGATCTTATTAAAAAGGAATGAAATATGTAAGATAAGAACTTCAACAATTTTCTCATATATCTAAGGTTCAAAATTCATATGCTTTTATAAAATGCAATGTGAAATATTAATAATCATGCAATTCATCATTTCTTTTCAAAATGAATAAAAAGATCAATATTTCAAAAGTTATTATTGACCACTGTTTTGGTCAAAACATTGAGATACGTTAATGTCCAATGTAACTTACATGTTACTTACACACTTTATTTAAAAACACGTATTTATTACAATTACGCATACATTTAAATGTTGATCAAAAAGTGGTTTGTGGGTATTTGAACAAAACAGAAAATATTGAGGAAGTAAAGAAAATTGATACATATCTTAGGGAAGATAGAGATATTTTTTACTAACTACATCACAGGCTATGGTTATGCTACAAATAAAATAAAATTGTTGAAATACAAAATAACGTGGAAGGATATGTTTTCTAATCTGTAAGTTCATTTGAGCATTTTGTATATTGTGTAAATCAAAAGAAAACAAAAGAAGTGATGATTACAAATTTTTGAAATACGAAAAAGTTTGGTGTTTGATTTTTTTCCACATTTTTACTTCTACATATATCTATTAAGGAGTTAAGTAGAATGTTACGTATTTAAAACGAAAGTGAAAAATTCGAATTTTGGATTATTCGAAATGTTTTGCATACCCATTCAGATTCGAAATAACTAAGCTGGACTGTAATGTATTTTTATTGAACTTCTCTCTACAATAAAACAACTAAATTATAAAGAAATTCCGTTATAAAGTTCTTGGTTAAAACGGAATTATTTGGGTTAAACGGGAGATGTCACGTTGTCACCAGACGTGGTGTTAATATTGTAATTACTTAAAAACTTCGTTAAACATGTTTTAAGTACTTATGGAAATCGCTATTTAAAAAGTCATATTATTTGATCTTATAAAAAATGAATGGAATATGTAAGATAAGAACTTCGAGAATTTTTTCATATATCTACGGTTCTTAAGTCATATGCTTTTAAAAAATGCAATGCGAAATATTAATCATGCAATTCATCGTTTCTTTTCAAAATGAATAAACAGATCAACATTCCAAATTTGTATGTAGCATCAATGGCAGAAATCATGGTAAACAGCCATAACAGTAATTATTCCAACTAAATTTTTGGCAAGCGTAACGGGTTTAAAAAATCAAAATACAACAAAATCTTGGCCCGCTGGGCGCCATTCATTAAGAGCAAAAGATGTGTACATGCGTCGCCAACGTCAACAGGAACTGCGTAAACTAAGCCAGACAAAACAAATGAATGAAAGGATAAACAAAAATTTTCTTGAATGAAAATGATTACCAAAGAGGCAAACTAGAAGATGGTGTCCCGGATGTACGCGCGCTTCAAGAGTTCCTATTTATAGGGGCGGCGAGGAGTTATGTCATGGCGGTGCGTTAAAATCTATTTTTAGCTAGGCACTGAAGCAAGTTATGGTTAGGATTTATCCAGAGAGGAAGTCGAACTCTCTCGAAATCGCGTAAATAAGAGAGAAGTGCTGCAGATATAGCCCGCGGTTCATTTGCTTTCTGGACTAGGGGGCAGAATGATGAGTATGTCGTGATATAAAGGGAGTATTCAAAACAGATTTTAAGCCATAAAATACTTAAGGGAATTGCGAAATTTATATACAGACCAAATTAATACAGCGAACATGCTGCGATACGGTTTTTTGATGACTAAAATTAAATGAAAACGTTCAATAAATGTTTTATAATCGAAATTTGTGGTAAAACTTTCCATGATATTGTTGTTACATTATCATGTAAAATAATCACTTTTGCAAAATACTGTTAAGACCAAAATATATACATAAATGTATGTTGCTGTTATTGTTACAAATTCCACGTCGACGAGCCAAGCACGTGAGCCAGAAGCTACATGAATTCAAGCAAAAGGTTGCCCCTTTCGTCTGAAGAGCACCACTAAGGTGGAAGAACGACATTATTCAAAGTAAGCTCTCGTAGTTTAGAAGCAAGGAACAATCAGAAGAACCCCCCCCCCCCAGAACATCCAGAGGTATCATTTGACACTACGCTCAAGAACTTATATTACGTACCCAGCTACCATTAACCGTTTGAGTCCCAGAAAGTTTTGGAAAATACACTGTCGAAGAATCCTGAACAGCGCAACTACGCTTTATCTACATGGGTATGAAAAGACCCAAGCAGCGCTATAGCGCTTCTTTTATTTTATGTCGATAAATCTGAAGCCGCCCGACAGCACTTCTTCTATTTTATGTTCTAAACATATAAGCTTTAATATTGCACTATTACTATAGTAATGTGCCTATTGTAAAATGTATTATTTCTTTAAAAGAGGAGCTGTATGATGTACTTATGTTAGTGTTAGTAAATCTGAGCACGCGTGACTTCGATAGTCAATGAAAGACCATCAGTGGTACACATCACTCAAAATATTCCGGGCTTTCTCGACATAAAAATATAAACAGCGAGATCGCACTACTTGGGACTTAAACGGTTAATGAACACGGCAGAACTCGAACCCACAACCTTCAGTTACGAACTCGAGGCCTTTGCTGAATGATCTACCACGGCAAATATATAGGAATATGGCTATTATGATTTATTCGTATTTATATTTATTTTTGACAAAACATTAATACAAAATCAAAGACGATTGCAGAATTAAAACGTTAAAAAAATTCTAACAGACCCTGTTGTATGTTCAGAAATTTATACCTTTTCTAGAGTCTGGACCATAGACTTTCGAGGCTGTTTGATTTCCTGGGAGAACTACGGACGGTGCAAATTCGTGTGTGCATACTTCTAACATTACGTTGCAATAATCCCAATACTTTCAATCATACTATGTGAATGATGAACAAAAGATACTCCCTTGATATAATTAAGATATGGTAGTGTCGAAATAGAATCACAAAAGGCAATCTCCATCAGTGCTTTATACTTATGAAGGATCATTAAGTGTCAACCTGCATCGTCTTAACAACATTTATAGCAATATATCTATGTGATGCAACCAGTTGAAGGAGCTGTTTCAAAAGCTGTAGGAGTTTCGTCAAAATACTCAGAAGGAGGGTAGTAGTTCCAGTACGTCTATACACTCCTCTGTAGGAGAAACTTCGTCTATACGCGAGCAAATAGAAGAGAGAAAACAATGAGAAGTGAATTTTGCTCGTTGCACTTTGAGACGGGGAGCGAAGAGCCAATCTAGAAGAACAGAAAATTTAGAGAGGCGACAGTCGAAACCCAGGACCGCGGGACTATCACTCAAAACGTCATTTTGACAGAACTTTGGCCCACCTTGCGGAACAACGTGACTCGGCTTGCTCTGAAAAAGGACCTCTGAAGCTTCACAATAGCTTCAGGGGCTGAAAAATATTTACATGACAAGCTATGAAGGGAGAAGTGTAGAACAGCTAGCAGAATTAATAACAAAACATTTGATATGTTAAACAAAATGTATGCTAAAGTTTTTGAATGTTTCCCCTCCTGCTCTACATTGGATTAATCAATATCTAACCATCTAAAATAGATGTTGCAGTAACTGTGTAAAATAGATGTACTTACCCTTTCCAGCTGTTGAAGCTGACCCAACCATGTGCCCAGGAGTTTATCTGGGTCATTCTCATTTCTGTCATCTTCGATCACTTCTCGATCGCTGTCCAGCTCTTCACCCTCGCTGGTGCTGCTGTAAGTGCTATCTTCCAAAGTAGAAGAAGACCTGAAAAACGAAAAGAAAAATTTCATTTTTACGGTTTCCAATCTCCTTTCTCTATTTATTTGTTTATTTATTTATTTATTTATTTTTATGGGGCGGGGGAGGTCACAGACAACTGAAAATTGGATAGTTGTGTAGCTTCACGCTACTGAAATAGTAGTTGATTTTAATATGTATTTGTTCATGTAGTCTCAAGTTTAAATTATAATTTTTGTCAGTGCTTGTTTTTTACTGCTCGCAATCAAGTCAGTCGAAAAGAGAGGAGGTATGTTATGTAATTACTCTCCAAAGGGGTTTACCCATTCTTGGAATTAAGCAGATTTTTATTTGCCTGTGAAACGTTGGACGCATCAGTTAAATCTACCTTTTATGATGCTCTAGCCGTTGTCCCTTTCTTCTCTCCTTAGCTGTTCACCCCTAAACATATGAGAGAGTGAGGATTGTGATTAACTTCAAGGCGGACAGAGATTATTCGTGAGAAGCGACGATTGTAGGTTAACGTAGAGCGAGGATATGCTAACATGCAAACAATGTACATAGAAATAAAACTCCATCATGTTTTTACATCATTTTTCTCTAAGGTCGTAGTTATCATAAAGTCGTTTAACCGCTACCATTTCAGCTGTATATGTATAGAGTAACACAAATAGAACTTATATCTAAATTCAAAGTATTCCAATTCATAAAAGAAAATATATTTGTAAATGAAAAATTATAAACGACATCTTTAAACAACGGTTCTTTTCTTTGAAATTAACGAAGAATGTGGAACGTAAGATAACTATTCGTCAAGGATAATATTACTTCAAACAAATGTCGACTTTCTATAGTATTATTTAAGTAAATACTTCGACAGATTCTTATCAAACTTTGACATTATTTAGACATATGTGACGCTGCCTGCTAAGGTCTTGATTTATTTTCAGCATTATTACTTTAAGATATTTTCTACTAACTGCAATAATCTGCCATAAAACTGCAAGGAAGCTCTGTTTTAACTCATAAACTGTCAAAATACAAAATTTCGAGAAACGCAAATCAAAGTTCATAATTTTACAAAGTTGGACATTTTTGGACGTATGTGGTTATGCACTAAATTATCGGTTATCTTTAACCAATAAATCAATGTAAGTAAAAAAATAGACATAGATGTTAGGACAAAGACAACAGATTTTTTAAGATTTACTTTAAACTGAAACAATTACAATCTCAATATTTCCCAGGAAAAATATATATACTTTTCTCTGGTACCATTCTTCAGTTTCAAAATCTTCAAGATGATGGGTCAACTTGATTAACAGGACCTAGCCCTCAAATCCAGATATTTCTTACAGTAAGCAGAGAAATTGACAACGAGCAGAGCATAAACAAATAAAAGATGAAAGATAAGGATAGAATGGTGGATTCGTGAGTTCATAACACAGTAACTAAAGAGTAGAGAGTTTAGGGATAGGAAATCACAAAAATATTTTTTGGCCACGGACATCAGAACAGTATTGAAAATAACTAATTTGAATACTACGCTCCGCACTCACCAAAGTGAGGAGAGCCAAGCAGGGTTGGCATGATTTAAATCTTGATTTAAATCAGTTGATTTAAAAAAAATCATTGATTTAAATCATTTTATTTTTCACTTCTTTTAAAACCTATATTCCAAAGACAGGAGAACTGAGAATCAGTCAGCACAGTAATACCAATAAGTAAATAAGTGTCAATAGATAGCATGTGCTTTCCAAGAATTTAGGGGTTGTTATCAGAAAATATGTAGCAGGGGTAGTACAATGATTGATTATGACTGGTTGAATTCATTTTATGTAATGGGAGGTAAAGAGAACTGAAATCCAGTTTGTCTACCAAATAACAATAGCCGTGGCTTCGTCTGCTGGAATGGAAAG
This sequence comes from Pardosa pseudoannulata, assembly GCA_032207245.1. Lineage (NCBI taxonomy): Eukaryota > Metazoa > Arthropoda > Arachnida > Araneae > Lycosidae > Pardosa > Pardosa pseudoannulata. The sequence continues at coordinate 142,656,483 of CM063508.1, forward strand.
ACAGTTTCCTTCTTTTGGTATCGTTCATTCTAGCCTTCGTAACCAATGAGGAGTGGATAAATCATCAAAGCTAGTGTTTTTATTGAAACAATTAAATCCATAATTCGGTACTTAAAAAAATATTAAAATAATTGTGATTTGTTTTTTTAAATAAATAGTTTGCATTAAAAGAATATTTAATTTGTTCTTTTAATTGACATCTTATTGAGTTTGCACTATCCAATGACAAAATAATAGAATGTATTTAGTTTAAAATTTATATATTTAAGTTTAGGTAATCAGTGTGCAGAATATACTACATAGATAAGATGTGACTTCTTATAACAAACTATTCTATGTGTATTGCAAAAAACATAAAAACAACAATTAAAATTAGTATTCAGAAAAAAATAAAAAAAATCCGATTTAAATAAAAAAAATCTGATTTAAATCAAATAAATCTGATTTTTTTTTATTTTTTAAAAAAAATCATGATTTTTTTCCAACCCTGGAGCCAAGTAAAGCGAAAATAGAAGGTTGAGATGAAAAGCAAAAATTGGTAAAAAAAAAATGCTAAATGATGATGTATGACCATTTTAAAGTTTTAAAGCTTTTTTCTTACATTTTAAAAGATTTTATGAATTTTTTTTTGTTTTTTAAAGACAAAACGCACATAAAATTTAAAGATCTTTGGCAAGAATAGCCAAAGGCCTTCTTCTATTGCAATTCTTCTTCAGTTTAAGTCCTTTCTATCGCATCTGTTTTTTTATTCTGATTTGTTTTCTTTGTTGTGATACATGGATAATTTTCTATGAAAAATACGGCTATGAAAATGAGAAGTAAAAGAATTCAAAACTCATCATTTCACTTCTTTGATAATCTTATAAAGTATCAAATAATTTATTTAATTGTACTTAAATTTTCTAAATCCCATGCGCAGACATTACTTCTGTTCCAGCGCCCTCCTGCCCTCTCTTTGTTTCGAAAAGTCAGAAGAACCTATTTCACAAATTATTATACACCCATTACACTCGCAACGTCGGCCCTCTACTCTCTCTTTTTTTTACAAAGCAAATACATCAAAATTAAAAATTAAACAACTTGTTCAAAGTGTCACGTAAACACCCATTCTCGAAGCCGCGTTCTCATTACTCTGCGGCTAACGAACCATCACTGTGATCACCTGTTCCGTAACCTCCATTCCCTGCGGATGCTAAAACGTGACTGAAATCACCGCTCGGTGATGGTGGAGAGTGCCGATAAATTAAGTGAGTAATGGCGCACAGGCCCTGCCCGAATTCCCAGGCGAAACGACTCGGGGCTTCCTATGGTAATCTGCGGATGAAAAAGAACAAAAAAAAAATAAAGGCAAGATTTTTTTTATAGCACGAAAAGGAGGGACATAATAGAAAAGGCAAATAAAAGATGGCGAGGTAAATTGATCAGGATATTGGTTCGAGATATCCTTCACCTTCATAAAGGATGAATACTTCATGCGCCAATGGAATATTAGCGTAGAGACGGGCACAAATACGGAAAGAAGTAGGGATCATAAAGAGATTTTATCTTCATTAAATTTCCGTTAATGGCAGAATAGAGAGCGTATCATTAGAAATCTTTTTATGATCGCTATTCTGTTGGTACCTTCCAGGATCTGTTCTAATGTAAATATCTTAATGATAGCACTTTTACTTAAGTTATTCTTTGCTGTTATAACCTGTTATTCTTTCATTTAGGGTAATTCTTTCCTTGAAAGAAAAATTTTTAAAAATGAGCAGATTAAACAGATAAGAAATATTCTGAAAGCTTCATTTTCTAATAAAATGAACTTCTTTTTGTTATTAAAAAGGAAATAAGCGATCTGAAGCTGATAAGTATCTTTTAGACTGTAACACAAATAACTATAATGTATTTTTCTTAAAGTCTGAACCTGAATTATATACTTTTTAAAACGAGAATTAATAAGTAAAAATTATTTATCTCTTAAATTCTAATTGCTGACAGCTTACAGATCTTCCTTTATACTATGTGCAGTATGACTGGACTATGTATCGATATCTCGCAAAATATCGATGTACAAATTGCATCGGGACATTAAGTTCCGAATTTTCAGTTCGACGATGTATCACAAGGGGGAATGAAAGCCTATATACCTAAATCAATTTCAGCTTCTCCTCCAATATCCTAACGATACAATAACAGCGGTTGCGCGATATAATGTTCCTGAAGGTCACGTTCTAGTATACAAACATCGTCTTTTAAATTTCCCGATTTGAAATAAAGCGTGATATAACCTAATTGCCGGTTTATCTATATCGTTAAATACTTTTTCCAATTTCGCGAGTAGTTATACATATGTGCGATATAGAGTTCCCCGATACATAAATATCGCCTTCTCGCTTTCCTAACACCGTAACGGGAAAACTACGAGTGCACGATATAATTGATCGATGATTTACCTATATCGTGAATTTTTACCCGAGGCTCCCAGTCCCGCTATTAAAAAAGACGTTCACTCTTCAGTGTTCAATCGTAAGCCTACGACACGCACTCTTCTAAATTATGTGAGAACAACTGAATTTCCCAAACAGATGCTACACTAATTGCAAAATAAAATGTACACTCTAAAATTGAACATAAATGTTTGATTACATTACAATGGACAGCACAAGAAAGCCATTTTTGAATTTGAAAATAGATAAATATTTTCCCAAATTGCCCAGTGTTTTGCATAAAAACCCAAACTTTGTCCCTCATGTATAATGAACATTAAAATTATAGGACGTAAGTTCGCTTTCATACTTATTAAAAATATTGCACACGCGCAGGTAATTACATAAACAGTGTCTCCAAAGAGCGAGGGGAAAAAAATCGTGAGCGTCCTAAATACACCTTTTAAGAGATCCTGCAAAGGATAAATAAATAAGTAATATAAGCCTTTACTTTCCCTTGCTGACACCCTTGACAATTGAGATAAGCCGCTTTTGTATGGCATGCTACGCAATCGTAGGAAGGAGGCATTACTGGCTAAATGGAGGAATATGTTAGCTGAACGGACGGCAAAACAAAAGAAAAGGAGTAGACAAGGTTAATAAACGATGCTATTTCGGTGCAAGTAGATTTGTGTGTTCGGGCATATTTTATTTAACGAGCAACAGGGAAAATCGTAAATAACCTCAATATTATGAAAGATTTTCTTTGGTCAAGAGTAAATGATGCCAAGAAGTGGATAATATGGCTATTAAGCTTATTTAAAGTAAGGCACATTGGTTAGTAGATTAAACTGGAAAAGGATTATTCATTTAAAAGTGTTTTTCAGTTTTATCCACGAAATCAATAAAAGAATTAAATATATTTACTAATGAAATAACTTTATAGTAAATGCTGCCAAAAAGTGGATAATATGGCTATTACGTTTATTTAAAGTGAGACACATTGGTTAGTAGATTAAACTGGTAAAGGATTATTCATTTAAAAGTCTTTTCCAGTTTTATCCACGAAATCAATAAAGGAATTAAATATATTTACTAATGAAATAAGTTTACAGTAAATGCTGCCAAAAAGTGGATAATATGGCTTTTATGTTGATTTAAATGAGGCACATTGGTTAGTAGATTAAACTGGTAAAGGATTATTCATTTAAAATTTTTTCCAGTTTTATCCACGAAATCAATAAAGGAATTAAATATATTTACTAATGAAATAAATTTACAGTAAATGGTGACAAAGAGTGGATAATATGGCTATTAAGTTTATTTAAATTGAGGCACATTGGTTAGTAGATTAAACTGTTAAATGATAATTCATTTAAAAGTTCTTTTTCCAGTTTTATCCGCGAAATAAATATATTTACTAATGAAATAAATTTACAGTAAATGGTGACAAAGAGTGGATAATATGGCTATTAAGTTTATTTAAATTGAGGCACATTGGTTAGTAGATTAAACTGTTAAATGATAATTCATTTAAAAGTTCTTTTTATCCATGAAATTGATAATAGAATTAAATATATTTATTAATGAAATATGTTTACGGCAAATGACGTCCAGAATTGGATAATATAGTCATAAAATCCCTTTAAGCGGAGGTAGATTGGTTATTAGATTAAACTGGTAAATTATGATTCATTTAAAAGCCTACTCCATTTTTATCTATAAAATCAATAAAAGAGTGAGATACTTTACTAGCCTTTAATAGAGAATTGGTAAAATAAGTACATTTATTATAAAATGATATTCATTAATAATTAGTTTTCACAACCAATTAGTAAATTTAATGAATGCACTGATGAGAACATAAAATCGAAAGTCTTGTATACTTCATTTTTTCTCAATATGAACTAAAATATAAATAAATGAATTGCTTTTTATAAACAAAATAAAATAAAGAATTTAATCCAAAAATGTTTTTTTTTTATTTCTTTGATGACCTTCATTTACTCATAAAAATGCTAAATTTTATGTCCTACTAAATTTTTCTAACTCTTTTTGAAACTTGAATATAATTTATGTACTTTTTGAATTATTTTTTAAATAAAGGGCGATTGTATATCAAAAACCAACAAATTTTAAGATACTTATAAGTATAACAGAACAATAATTATACAAACAGGAAATGATGTTAGAAAACTTTCATTAGTCTAAGATAGATGGCTAGAAATATAAAAAGTTTAATCTAAAAAGTCATGAAATCAAGAAGGGCTGTCCTCCTCCCTATTCTTTTTTCAGGAATTCCTTTCTACAAGGCCGAAGGAAGTGCGAAATTCGAGGCAGAGTCGTAAATGATTTTTAAATCAAGAAAAATAACTCACGGATAGAAATTTATCCTTCTTTTAACAGTGTTTCTTAAAGGGATCTTTCACATCCAAACATATAATGTTTTTCTTAAGGACTAGGGAAAAGCAAGTACCACTCTTCAATGTTAACATAATGAAGATTGCTGGAATAGATGACAAATTATTATGTTTCCTGTAGAAATGAACTTCCTATTGGTATTTCCCAGAACGTTTATTAGATTTCGACTATTCCAGAAAGAAGAGATCGAGTCTGTTTCTATTATTCATTACATTCTCGGGGAAGATAGAGTATCTTCCGGAAATACAACAAAAAATATCGCGTAATGTCTGGCAAGTACATCAGTACACTCTAAGAAAGAAAAGATTTTACGGTGAATAAAATAAACCACGACGGTAACTGAGCGAAAATGTGATATATGGCCATAAAAGTCATGGTATTTAACAATTTTTTAACTGGGGAAAGTCGGTTTTCCACTTATTTTTTGCATTAACTTATTGTAAATAAAAATTAAGATATATTCACAGCAAGGCCGTAGGCAGGGGGAGGGATTTGGGGGACAGGTCCCCCCCCCCGAAACTTTGAAAGACCATTTTGTTGATAGACAATGTCCCACGTTTGTGTGTTTATGGGCTATCTGCCTAGCTGTTAATGAACAAGGACAGTTATTCTCTTAGAAAAACACCGCTGAGACCATAAAAGTTTTGCTAGGCCACTGGCCGGAAATACAACACTGTATTTTCGGCATTGTATTCTGAAAATATAGTGCTTTTCCTTACATCAATTGAAGTATCATTCACAAATAAAGATGTCTTTCTCCCTTGGTCCCCCCCCCCCGAAAATAATTTCTGGCTACGGCCCTGATTCACAGTAATAGTCACGATGTTCAATAGCCAGTACTGTAATTATACAGCAATCAATGTTCATATATTAACGGAAACTAATTTTCTGTAGTCTATGAGTCACTTCTAAATTAATCTTCAATATAACATATCCTTGTTAAAGGTTGCTGTTCCTATTTGATATTTTATTTTTGTAAACTAATTTTTTACTAACATAAATTCAAAGCTGGATAACGGCCAATCGTATAATTAACGATACCGCAGTTACAAAAATTAATTAATTAATTTATTTATTAAAATAAAAAAAGTTATGACCAAAATAATTATCCGTCGGGGCCATTGCAGCGCTAAATGTCTTTTGGAAAAACTACAGCAAGAATAGGGCGCTAGACCAGCGCAAATTCAAACTTCGACCAGCTTCCCCACAGCAGTTTTCACAGAGTTGTTGGAGTTTCGATTCCCTTTTGATGTGGAACAATTGAGTTTCTTTATAATTAATTATTTCTATTCTTAGTGATATTTTTAATTGGATATATCTTCGATCAGAACCACCAATTATGTACACAGTGTAAATAAACTTTTTGTGTATTAAAAGCAAAACGAACTCAAATTGTTGCAACTTAGTTGACATCGCGAAAACGTCTCTCTATAAATAGATAAATCAGTAACACATTAAAGGAAAATTTTAACTGTTTCATCGTTACAGGTCATTTTTTTTCTTATCTTATAGTAGTAATGAGCTAATATATAGAATATTAAGAAAAAAAAACGCCAAATAGCTTGAGCGTTCGTCAAGACAGCTTTTAGCATCTATCAAAGCATCTATCTTTTCCTTTTAAGGACGTCTCAGTGGGAAATTATTTTTCATGCTGTAAAAACACCTTCAGAATCCCCAGAGAACGCTCAGGACCTACAAGATGATCGGTCAATAGGATTCTCTGGGTCTAGCCGGCTAATCCTAAGATTTCTATCAGTGTGCACAAATAATGACAACGAGCGAGAAAATAACAACTAAAAATGGGAAAGGATAGAAAAGAAGTATTATAGATTAACTTTCAGAACCAAAAGTCCGAATACGGCTCAAAGACAGAAGGAAAAATGATAAAGGGAATCAGATTATGCGATGTTGTTTATACGTATAACTTCTCACCTGGAGTGGTTTGGAGTGCCTAGGTCAAGCCCTCAAGTCCAGAATTTATTAGCACATTTTATGCGGGACAAGTACTAGTACGTTTTCTGGCGATTGTACTTGAGCGCGGGTCACGTACTAGTACGAGTTAGTGTAACAACAAGGTTTGTTTGTGGGTACAAAAATAACGGTATATACAGTAAAACGAAGCCGAATCTTCTTGTCTACTACATAGATTCTGGAAAAATTTAGACAAATAAAAACTAGTTTTTACATTATTAGTTTTATGATTGTTCTTTTCATTTTTTTATAATGTAAAAATGTTTATATATAACATAATTCGAAAAAATTAAAACTATACACTACTATTTCTATTTGATTTTTCATATTTACAATACTATTATAAATTTATCCACTAAAAAATATATTTTTTGTTTACAAAAATTTTATGGTTGTTATTTGTATATTTCTATTTATATATTTGTTTATATATTTCAATATAAAATACGAAAAGTTAGTTGAAATTGAGATTTAACCGAATAACTAAATTTACATTCAAAAAGCCCGCTCCCAATACAATTCCGCTGCAAAATATACCAGCACACAATGTAGTGATATTAAGGTGCAATTACGGTTAACACACATAGGACTATGACATTGAAAAAAATAGACAAGATTTGTAAGTTTAAAGAAAAGTTAAAATTATAAATACAAGTTGCGATAGTATAAAATGAAAATACTTAAACTGAAATAATTTTGTGTATATTGCTGCAGAAACACAACTTCTTCTGTCTTGTATTTGCATGTGTTGTTCTATCTAATTTTCACACACCTACACGTGTTATCAATTTGAATTTTTTCAACATTCGAAAGCGAATTTGCAATCCCTGTTTCACATCACCACTGACTAAACACCAGCTTCAAAGCGTGAGAGGCTGATTAAAGAATGCCCCTAAAGCATTCAGCCTGCATTTCGTCTTTTAAAGAATCCTTGTTATGAAAGTATGTCCATCCCATTTCAGTCTATCGTCAGTTCGGCGTCAATACCCATCACACAAATTAGCAGAAAATAAATATTTATCTATCAATAAATGCGTGCGAGCAATTACTCGATCATTTGCAATGCTGATCGGCCTCGTTGCTGGAAATATTGCGAGGCGTCTCGCTGTCACGTTATTGATGTGCCTTCAGAGACCTTTTTCCAGATTCTTAGACGGGTCTCAGCTACGCGGTAAGTGGCAGTTATTGCACATGATAAATCGTAATTACACTTTAGCGGCGCGAAATGATCGCCGAGGGTGGATTGGTCTCGAGAATCGTATTTAATGCATGTGGAAGAGCTTCCAACGATTTTGATCACTAGCCAATTTTTGGAATTTGTTTCTGCATCCCCCCCTCTTCGTACGATACGAATCCGCATCTAAACATAGTAAAAACAAAAACGAAATGACAGAACTGAAGAGGCATAGCAATCCCTGCAATGACTGATTTCTGACAAAGTCTAGAGAAAATAAATATTTCATTATGTTAATATCCGATTCCAGTGTACATTAATCGCGAAACAGTGATTTCGGATAGCATACCAATTAATTTAGGCTAAAGATCATCATTACTCAAAATGAGGAATTGTACTAATTTATATGAGAGGGTCAAGGCGACGGTGAATTTTCAAAACTAATTTACTTCATTTTTAATTATTCTGCGTGGACATTTAATATGTCATTATTAATTTATTCATGTGAACGTGGTTCATATTTCAAGGTAAAGTTATAAATAGCAAACACTTTATTGTATACTGCTGTAAAAGCTATATATGTTAATGGTAAAAGCTATATATGTTAATGGTAATGCTTGTCAATCCTGATTATATTTTATATTTTACTGATATTAAAATGTAAAATTTTCGATAAAATTTCACCTAGCTGAAAGTCTACTATCACTGTAAACAAAGAAAGAGTTATTGAATAGGAGGACCGTTAAATTTAACAACCATCATAGCAAAAGTTTGTGGATTACATGTCGGAAACTGAGCTCCGAAGAAAATAGATGTGTTACATATTAAAAAATAAAAAGAGTAGCATATAATAGTTTATATTTTATTTACTTATTTTTTTTTGTCTTTCACTTGTAATAGAAAAGAAAGAGTGCAAAATAGTGAAGATGTCATTCGTAGGTAAAAATTGGAATAAAAGGAAATACACTCATACAAATTTATGAATACAAAAACCTTAAATCTTATTTAACCCCTTGAGGTCCAGTAATTAAATGCTATACGATTCGACCGTTGTGAAAACCGCTGCCGTTTACGCTATCTAGTAATTAAATCTAGCCTTTAAAAATTAAAATACAACGTTCCGATCTCCGATTAAGCACACGCGACGTTGGTCTCTCAATATCAACTGGAATGCTTCGCGTGGAGGAGACGCTGGGCTGATAAGAGTGGAATCATTGCGTCGCGTCCACGAGACATTGGTCGCGTACGGGTTAAATATATGTCTATGATATAACTACATTTTGCTACGCTGTGGAATAATTAGTAACTCTTTTCTCGAGCTGACCAGCTAGCATCGAATTAACTTTTTCAAGGGAAATCAATTTTAAACTGCAAAGGAAATCAATTTTCTTAAAGACAAATATAAATAATGAATATATATTCGTTAAACACGAAAACCCTTTACTCATTTACATCATGGGTGCTCGCTCATATATTAGGAGATCATTTATTAGGAGATCGTTATCATTTTTGCTAGATATGACTAAAAAATGACAATTTTTTTTCAAACGTCGCAAACTGTATTAATATTGAATAATTTTTATTCTAAGACCATATCATTTTTAAATTCATGCAAACAGATGACCACATCTATTTGACAGGCACATAATCCTGACACAGTGCCCAACATTCAGGCATTAGAAATTGAAATGGTCTTATGATGAAGTGGCTCGTGAACTAAGAGAAGTTGGGTAGTAAAGCTCTAGTTAGTACCATGTTTCATTTAAAATTTCATTGCCAATTCCTTTTTAAAATAAAGTGTTTTAGATCCTAGAAATCTTGGAGATAACTATTACGTACATATATGAGTAAAACGACTTGGTTAGCTTCTTATTCAAAACTAAAATAAAAATAATACACAAGTTTTCAAACTATAGCGGAAAAACTGCTTGTTCTTTTTTAATCTTCTGAATTTTTTTTTCACCCCGCTGGCGAAGTTTTATGTGTTGAGTACGATCGTGTGAAAGAATTCTTTCTCTACCGAAGCAGATATCATTTAGAGCCCGTTAAAGCGACATCCTTAACGACCGTCTTTTCTCTTTAACGGCCTCCAGCCTGAAAAACAATACCGTAAAAACGTCTACCAAGCAACCCCACAAAGAGATCCCTCGGGGACCAAGAAAAATGAGTGCAGCCCCCGCATAAAAACTCTTCTCCGAATCAATTCTGGCGAACACTGGACGGTTCAGTTAAGGACGGCACAGCCCCAGTCTGCCAGTATTGACCGCGGAAGGTTAAAAAAAAAAGTTCTTTATTGATAGAGAGAATCGAACGTGATAAATCTCATCCAGACATAGATTTCTACTGGTGGATCTGGAGCGTTTCACGGGGTGAGTGATAAACGGGGTTTACATAGAAAACCAGTAATGAAGACATATTACAAAAGACTGATCTCGAGATATTTTCTATATATTTCGGCACATCAAAAGAACTCTTTTTTTATATGATAGGAATTTCGATCCGTACGGGAACGCTGGATAAAATAATATCAGAAACTATAAATTCGGATAAAAGCAAAAAAAAAAAAGTTACATAAACGATTTTAAGGTACTCGGCCTTTTTAGAGCTGAAATTGGCTTTTTGACTTTGACCTGCAACATAAATTTATGGTTTACGTTTACATAACGCTACGAAACAACACATTGAATGCAAAATTTAATTTTAGAACTCATATTGAGAGAGCCGAATGATGGCCGAATGGTTAGGGTGCTGGCCTTCGGAACCGGAGTTCGTGGGTTCGAATCCCACATTGGCATGGGTGTTTGTAGCCGTTCGAAATCGGCTTTAAGCAGTAGGTCCCGGTCTCATTAGCCCTAGTGTTGCAAAAAGTAGACCGTATTGCTCCAAACCAAACCAAACCATATTGAGAGAATTCAAGGAATATTGCAAAGATTTCTGATATCTTTTAACACTTTGACTGCCATGGCTATCATATGTGATATCCAGTGATATTTCCGTTGAGACACTGGCTATCCGATATGATAGCCATGGTGTTTTAACACTTCAGGCCATGGCTATCAAAGATGTTATCAGTTACATGAAAATCGTATTGGAGTTTGATTGTTGGGCTCCCTACGATGTGTTAGGTATACGTGGTTTGCGCAAATTGGTATATGTGACGATTTTATGAGCTAAGATTTATGAAAAATTAAATATTTGGAACATGCAACAAAAAAGGGAATATATATAAATAGAGAGAGTTTGTTTTGAAATATTGTTTTTATATATAGTTTTATGTTGAAAAAATACAAATTACACAAAAAAAAAGTTTGGCCCCGTTGTGAACATTTGCAATTTTGGCTTGGCAGTCAAAGTGTTAAGAGGACATATCACTTTTAAATCTTCAAAAATTCGATTTTTTGATTTTTACACATTTAAAGTCTTTACACATATCCGAGTCGTTTAAAACAAAACCATTAAAATATTCGAATTAGAACCTGTCAAACTGTACAATTTTTGCATTTAATGTCATAGCTTTAAAAGAAACTATTAAAAAAAAAACTTTAAATGCATTTTGCTGAAAATACTGTTTTTCAACTTGCACGCACCTTAAATAAAAAACTATAGCACATATTGATTTCAAATTTTCCCATAAAATTTATGAAAGACCTACGATAAAAAATTGCCTATTTTTTCAGTGATATATTATTTCATTTAGTATTTATAGTATTTGAAATGGTATTTTAAACATTATTTTAGTTTTTTAAATATTCAATCTCCTAGCAGGGATGGATCGTTTATCAATATATCGTCAAATATCGATATACTTTAATAATCGCGATAGCAATATTCAAATTCTGCTCTGCCGATATATCCCCGTCGGCGATACTGCTTTTTCTTCACGAGCTACAGCGTAGTTCACCAAAGACATCTTAAATATTCCGTATAAAGAAATTTTTTGTTTCTAGTTATTGCATTCGTTCAACGTCCGCTTCCCTATTTACACGCGTATTTCATACAAACACAAGCTATAAAATTTGTTCTTGAAGATTATCATGTCTCCGTCTAGGTCTCCGATAGTAAATTCTAATGATATCTCAATAACGTAGCACTCGGGTCAAGACCGTAAATTCGCAATTGGCGGAAATAACTCGATTGTTCCTACATCTGCACACTGGTTTATTAGAATAATATCGGAATACATGAACATCAAAGGTGTTGATTTTAAGTACTTGATCTCAACAGTCAGTTCACCTTTCAGAAACCGTAATTTTTAGTATCAAACTGTGACTCTAAAAATTTTAATTGCCAAAGGAAAAGAAAGGGATATACCCTCCTACTTTAAAATATCGCGATATATCAACGATATCAATATCAATATGGGGATATATCGCGATATTAAATTTCTGATATGTCCAGCCCTAACTCCTAACGTAATATTTCTGTAACTTTTTAAAAACTTAAGTGAGTAATTTCTCAGCAATAATCAATTAAGTCATTCATTTGGTTAAAATATAAAAAAAAAATTATATATTTTAATAAAGTACGGCTGGTTACTATTTTCAACATAATGAATAATTTAACACCTAACAAAATTAACTATGAATTATTCATGATTAGGTCTTATGCTACAGATGTTTATTTAATCTCACACATCATATTTTTCAGTATACACTATGAACCCGTAAAATAAACTGCATAGAAAAAAAATTATAGTTCAAATAATCTATAGCCCAGCCAAGCCTACACCCTCAAACATTAGAAAACACAGCCGAGGTTATGCCTTCCATAAGACACTCCTTGACGAAGGCGAAGGTAAAGTGTCAAGGGCACAGAACACTTTTCGTTATATTTACCCTAACACAACCGAAACAACAAAGGCATCCTTTCAGAGATTTAGTGAAGAAAGGCGTTTTTATTTACGATTATTTTTTTCCACAGGCGCCACGATCTATCTAATCTAAGCAGAAAGCGCAATACTGGAGACGTCTTTTATGCAACAGAGTTGTTTAATTAATTCGAAAGAGGCGGCGGAAAATAGCTGGTGAGATCTACAGATTGCAGTTCAAAACAAGAGATACGGTATCTGATGATTATTAATTTCTGTAGTATTTCTAGAGATGTTTGATAAGACAATTCAAGCATCAAAGTATGATCTTATTCGGGTGTTTAACAATTCAACTCACAACACTTTACGTTACAAATATGGCAGACACACTGATAAAATCTATAACAATAAATTAAAGTATTAAGAAATTTCAAATATTTACTCTTTAAAAGTTTATGAAGGAATAACGGGACTGATAAGCTTTATAATTTTTAAAAATAAACTGAACTATTCAGGTAACTAAAGGAGCTGGTGGTTTAGTTGGTTGGCATCGTGTCATTGAGAAGTCATATGACTTCTCACGGAAAGATGGTTGCCATTTCTTCTAGGACAGGGGTGGGCAAAAGCCGGCCCGTTGAAAAATACTCCAATCATGCAAAAATCATGCAATTTTTTAAAATCTCTTATATGCGATTTTGTTGAAATCAACAGTATTTGTATGCGTAGTGTACATATAAATAATGAAAAATATATAAATAATAGAGAGTATTGAACAGCTGTAACCATATCCCTATTTTTATGTATGTAACATACATACTCTCAAAAAGCGTGTGATCGGCTTACTATACATAGAATTGAACGTGCACTCCTCAGTTTGTCTTTTCTTTTTATAATTCTATTTACAAAATGTAATATATATGTAAAAATGTAATAACTATGATCAAAATAAAATAATTTGTATCCTTAAGATATAAATAAATATCAAAATAAAATCTTAATGGATTTATTAATGGATTTTATCAATTTAATGGATCATATTTCTTTAAAAATTGCATGACATATTTTAATGGGCACAAATTGTTCGCATACACACCTAAGTAATTCAATTTATTATTACTATTATCTTTTATTAACTGTCAAATTTCTCTGTCCAATTGCTTTAAAATGATAATTATAGTGTTTTTGTCAAAAATATTTCTCGGGCAGGGAAAAAACTCCACCCAGAACATTCGAGTGTGCACAGCGTACGCGGTATAGTCCTCCGGCCCGGGAGACATTTTGAAAATTTCATTTTGACCCGCGCTTAAAAGCATTTGCCCACCACTGTTCTAGGACATTTAAGAGTGGGCCTTCCTAATTTATAAAGCAGGAGACCCCCACGCTTGACCTGCTACTTCCAGATGTATCTTTTGTTAACTTGGAGGACATTGCAATCACGAACCTATTTTAAATACTCCAGCTGCCATTAATGAACACAGTGGATTTATCAAAGCTTCCATTCCGAAGCCCTGAGGTTAAGAGATTGTTGCCTTTGCCTACTGAACTAACGAGACTAAATAAAGGAGCTATTTAAATTATATAAATATCCCGTGTTGATAGTACTCATAATTATATTCAATAATGATACCATCAATTATTAAATAAACTTATCAGACTAGTCATAGATTTATATAAAAATTGTATTCCATTTTTCGAACATTGGTCAAGTGGGTAGAGATGAGAGTGGGCAATTCTTCAGAATTGAAGTGCGAATCCCACAGCTGGCATGGATGCTTGAAGTTATTCTAAATCGATTTTAAGCAGTGGATTTCGGTTTTATTATTCTAATTTAGCAAAAGGGTAGACCGTAGCACTCGAAACAGTATACTTTATTTCTCAAACCCATACAGTTTGTAGTATTTATACATGATCACAAGTATCTACAATACTTGTGATCATTTGTAATAAAAACAAAATACTCACAGTCAAATAATACATAGAAAATTTTATGTACTGGTTTATAAATATTTCTTCTATAGAAACTCACATATAAATGAGTAACCCTTCTCTTAAAAACATTATTTTCTATTGATTAAACGTTGTAATAATGATGATAAATTATAATAAATTTAATAACTACAATTTAATAATAATATCAATATTAACAATATTTTAGAATAAATTTAATAACTACAATTTATTAATAAAAATATCAACAAAAATACTATTTTAGAATTGAGACCAAAAATGGTTTTGTCTTAATTCTTCTATTTAGAAATTGTTTAATCTTCTACTTTTAATGAACATCTTATGAGTTTAAAATCATTACATCATCCTCAATTAGTTTCCCTTCTCATCCTTTAATTTATTTCTTCATTCATCTTCATTCACTTCATCGTTTTTTCATCACCAACTCATTCCCCCCTTGTGTGTTTAACTTCACTATGAATTAGGAAGTCAAATATACATAAAAGTGCTGTTCGGCAATTAAGCTCTTCGGCATCTTCCTTTTGGCTATAGACAGAAAATAATAGCTTAAATCATGACACGCGCTATTATTTTTCATGAATTAATAATTCATATTTTTCTTAGTAGCATATTTCATTTGCATTTTATACACTACTGATTCAGTCACATTTCATAATCACCACAAGTAGCAGTCTCTCATAAAAAGCCGATAGTTTTTTTTAGCCTAGACAGTTATTTAATTTCATTATGCATTTAAGGTTATAGTAGACGTTCGGCTGCGCTATATTTCTATGGAAATTCGATATTTCTATCGCACTGAATTGTGAAATATAAATGAAAAATTTAAATTTAAATTAAATTAAAATTAAATAATCACAGAGGTTAAATCCAGCACCTTATCTGTTACATAAAGAAGAAGGATATTTTATGTTATTAATGTTTTTAATGTTATGATGTCTTATGTTTTAAATATAAGTAAGAATAAGAATCAAATAGGATGATTTAATATCCAGCCACTTTTCTATTAGGCAAAGAAATGGGATACTATATATTTTTCCGGGATAACTGAAAAACAAATCTAGCACTTTATCTATTACATAAAGAAGAATGATATTTTATGTTATTAATGTTTTTAATGTTATTGTATCTAATATTTTAAATATAATTAGAAATAAGAATCATATAGGATGAATTAATATCCAGCACCTTTTCTATTATATATAAAAAAGGGATACTATATATTTTTTCGGGATAACTGAAAAACAAATCTAGCACTTTATCTATTACATAAAGAAGAATGATATTTTATGTTATTAATGTTTTTAATGTTATTGTATCTAATATTTTAAATATAATTAGAAATAAGAATCATATAGGATGAATTAATATCCAGCACCTTTTCTATTATATATAAAAAAGGGATACTATATATTTTTTCGGGATAACTGAAAAACAACAATGTTTAGAAGGTGTTATTTCGAGTTTAGCAGTCTGTTATTCGTTTTACGGAATTGTGTTGTATTAAATTCAAAATAGTTTATATGCTGGCAGCAATATAATCGAAAACTTAAATAGATTTTTAAACGAATTTTATTTTTTGGGGGGGAAACTTAAATAAACCAGGTCGAGAGATAAAGGCAAAAGTAATTAATGCGTTTATTACAGCAATAGAATATTCAGTTATTATTGCTGATTAAAGTAGTTATTATGATAACTACTTTAACCAATTTTTAAAGATGAAAAATTACAGAATTTTATAAATATTCGAAATACTCCAAGAGAATTTCCTTCCATTTTATACCTTCGAAATTTATCGGCAATTTACCTTGAAAAAAAAAAAAATGGTTGAAATTAACAAATTTTGAATTACAAAATTTAATTCTATTTTATATTATATTAATTATTATACATACTTCGTTAGAGGAAATAGATATTTTAACCATTAATAGTTTTAGTAACTATATTTCTAGCAAATGCTTCCGACAACAACTACTGTTTATTCTATTTGCTAAAAAGTAGACCATATAAAACTGACCATAGTATACGCAAAAGAGACGAGCATGCGACATTTTTAATGACAATTTAAAATAATTTATAATTAAAAACTTTTCAAATTACTAAGATTTTATCTTAAAATCGTAAACACTTTCAAAAATAACTCAATGAATTTTTTAAAGCAGATAGGTCAAAAGCAAAATAAGTTAATTTTTAAAGTCCACTATCCCCACCATAAGGCTATGATCAGAAATTAATATTTAATAAGCTTTATGTTAGAAAATACATCTGGACAGTTCTGGTACATTCTATTAATAATACCAGTTGTTTAGTTTCTCTTTATAAGATGGTAAGATTAGAAACAAATTTAAGTAAAGATAAAGTATTAGGAAATTTACAGCAAGTTTAGGAGCGTATCACATAAGTAACAGTCATTACAGAGTTTTAAGTTTGTAAACTTGGTGTCTTCTAGAAACAATTCTATTGGTTTATAACAGCGTTTTCACAACATGTTAAGGGCTCAAGGTTCATATTGAAAAAAAAAATTATGCCATAATTAGGGTCGCATTTTTATAATCGGCCAATTTTCGTAAAATTATACAACTAAGACCCAGGTACCAATATAAAATAATATGTACAGTATAATTAATAACAAAGGTATATTTATATAGTTCTTAAAACAATTGAGAACACCTGTTTAATTAAAATGTATTTCAGAGGTTCACAATTAGTTGTAGAACTTAAATGTAAGAATAAATATAATAAAGCAGGAAATCAAAATGAAAAAATAGTTTTTTTTTTAAGTTTGAGTAAAAACATTAAAGTTCTTGTAGTATTAATTATTTTATAATGACATAAAAGATTGAAATTAATAGTAAACATTTATATTCTGAGACAAGAAAGTGATCACACAGCAGTGTCAGTTTATTTGGATTATTATTGACAAATGGCAGAAGAAACAAAATTTCCTAAGACGATTTAAAATTAATGATGTAATCAAAATAAAATGTTAAAATGAACAATTTAGTGGGAGTATTGTAGATGTCCCCAGTATCGGTAACTGAATAGATCTTTGCCATCAATTCTACAAATTTAAACTCAGAAGATAAACTAAGGATGAATTTACAAGTCGAATTCAGAAAGGATTTTTAAAGAATTTCATAGAAAAGGAACAGCAAAGTTATGAAACACTTCTTCTTTCCGAAAACTTTCGAGGGAAGCCAGTTGGAAACCTCTGGATTATGAAAATCCTTTAGCGCCATTTGAACTTTTTTTTTTTTTTAAATCAAGAAGGAACAAACGTAAATTTCATTAGTCGGGTTACTATCATCTGACTGTGAAAGGTAGGGGGAAAAAAAAGTTGAACTTTCTTTTTTCTCTCTGTGCCATTCTTTCTGAGAACACGACAAACGGACCACCACAGCAGCCCGAAAGATACGACCCTGTGCCTTAACTTGTGCAAAGTCATCGTCGTGACTCACCCTTGTATTGCTCAATACCCTGCCCTGGCGTAGGAGCTACATGTGTTGACGTCCTATAACTCTGAAAGCGTCCCTTCCCCTAACTAAATTATATTTTTATACGCCAGACAGCGTTATAAATAAGCCATCCCTTAACCTTATTTTCAGCGCAAAGGTGAAAAAAAGAAGAAAAAAAGAAAAAAAGGTTGGTAAAACTACATACGCCCTTTTGATCACAGACTTCTAACCCAGGTACGCCTATAAGAGGGAAAATTAGGGGATTCATATATCTATCCCTTTTCTCAACCCCTGATAAGATCTCGAGTCGCCAGAAACAGAGTGGGACTTTTTGGGGAAGGATGCTGGCATCGTAACTGACAAGGCTCTCGCCACGACCCCCCGTGCCGAGATGAATTCCAGAGAGCGTGCGGTGATTTAATTCTCACCGGGAGATGAATGGCAGGGGATTTGAGTGAGAAAGATGGAGTGACGAACAAGTGGAGAATTCGTGTTTTGTCGTTCATTCAATTATTTAATGTTTTAGGATACCCATTCTGTGGAAACTAAGAGACCAAAAAGCTAGAACTTGGTGGGGCTTCTATTAATATTATTACTAACCAAGAGATGGTATAAGGAAAATATATAAGATTGGATTTTGTCTAATTTGTCTGGAACCCATGGAAAATAGTAATACGCTTTGCATTCAGAAATAAAATGCATGATATTTAAAATGGAAAATCATAAACTAAAGATTTCTCTACAGTAAAAAACATCACCACTAGACACTCTTTAACAAGAACTTAAACAGAAATGAATTCCGTTTTAATTTATTTAATATAATGAATTGGTATGCGACAAAATCTCTTCTCACAAATGCATATTTATAGATTCAAAGTATGATTAAATAGAAAATCATCGACTTACATAACACCGAATAAGTTCTGAATTCTTCCATTAATAAATTATTTTCGTTCGAATTGTCGGTTGATAAACACTCATTTGTCTGTTTAAGATGATAACGCTAAAAACGAAAACAAAGAATTACAAAATTTATTAAGCTTACTGTTTACACATTAAATTATGAGTCAGAACTTTAAAATATGATAAGGTAGCTTCTCCTATAAGCATGTCCAGAGGAGTTCTTGTACTTTCTCGTAATAATTCATATCCTTTCGTGTAGTAAATTGATTATCCCTCATGTGTCTATGTTAGTAATATCAAATTTTAGTTTCGGTATAGAGTTACAAGACTTAATATAAGCTCCCTGCGTGCGCATCACATAACTAGAGTCATTACAGAATACTAAGCGCTCTGCAAAGTTGGCTTTTCCTATATGCACGTGCATTGGTTTATTAAACGGGGTTTCATAACCCCTTTGATATTTTGGAACCATTAACAATAAATTAAAAAATAATAATAATTCAAACAAACTTAATCCTTTTTAATTACTAGCACGTAACAGAGACGGGAAATTCCTCATTGTCAACCAAGGAATTTAACAAAAACTTAGAGTTCAGAGAGTGTTAGGTTTTTCTTTAATACAGATTTTATAACTGTAGCAGAGATTTAGATTACAGGTCTTAGATGAGTCTCAGTAAAAATGGATTACCCACAAGACCGTAGGCATGGATTACCCACAAGACCGTAGGCAGGGGAGGATTTGGGGGACAGGTCCCCCCCGAAACTTTGAAAGACCATTTTGTTGATAGACAATGTCCCATGTTTGTGTGTTTATAGGCTATCTGCCTAGCTGATAATGAACAAGGACCTTAGAAAAAACCGCTGAGACCATAAAAGTATTGCTAGGCCGCTGGCCGGAAATACAACACTGTATTTTCGGCATTGTATTCTGAAAATGCAGTGCTTTTCCTTACATCATTTGAAGTATAATTTACAAATAAAGATGTCTTTCTCCTTTGGTCCCCCCCCCCCGAAAATAATTTCTGGCTACGGCCCTGATTACCCATTCAAATTGGTAAAAGCCAAGTTAATATCAAGATATCTATTTCATGTATAATAAAATATATAATATTATTAAATGAGTTAGTATTAATATTTTATATAATAATAATTTATAAATTATAATATTTTATATGAGTTTTCAATTTCCATACTTACTATTCGTCGTTTGCATGAGGATTCAACAAGGAAAAGCTCACAAAACGTGCGAAAGGAAAAAATTTTATAAGTAATATTTTATAGCAATATAGTAATAGTTTATAAGTAAATATTTCATAATTTTTAGAATTTTCCCGATTATATGTACATCAAATTTTTGCTAGTTCTGTAGAAACGAAGAGTTACTTACTAATTCTTTGATTTAACACATTGCATCACCCGATTTATGAATAAAACATAATGGCAAGTTAGCTTTTTGCAAACTGAAAGCAAAAATGTTTTCCAGGTACTTTAAAAACATATAAAAAGAAACAATAAATTTCCGAAATACGAGTTTTCTCAAAAACAGTAACTGCAGAAACGAAACATATGTTGCCAACATTATGTTGCAGAACATGAGCCCTAAAACATCATTTGCTCTCCCACAGTCATTTTCATTGCTGATCTGTTCAAAGTTGGATTGCATGATAGACGCCAATTTATCACCTCACAATATGAGGAAAATGTTGCTGGACCAAAGAACGAAATTGGTCTTGTACTTGCAAAAATAATAATAAAAAAAAAAAAATTCCAGCTGCAAATCTAGAAAGAAGTTTTCCCATCCAACTTAAACGGGGGAAAAACTAAGTAATGCTATAAAACAATATATGAAATCTCGCAAGAAACGATGAACAAATAATATACAGAATGCATTCTTCAAATGCTATTAGTCATTTTATTCGGCAAATAGGCAATCAGCCGATAGATATAACTTAAATATTAACACAAACCATTAACTGCCAGAGTACTTTGATATTATCGTCTACAATATAAAGAGTAATAAATCTCAGAGAAAAAAGGAGGAAAATATTTCAACAACAGTACCTTTACCTTTGCAATAATACTAACATTTGCAATACTATTACCATCTTACCTTTGCAATAATACTTAATAAATGTTTATTTTACATTAATGGAGAAATCAAAATCAAAATAAGACAATTTGATGACCAAAGCTTAGGCGATAGCATGAAAGTAGTAACAAAGCAAATTAATTTGCTTTAGAAATATTCTTATATAAGGAAACAAACAACTTCATTATTTGCAATAAATAACTGGGATTTGCCTGGATTTTATTAACCTGTTCTACACAATCTTAACTGTTTAACAACTATCTACCAAACCTGATACTAGAATCTCAACATGATACAATATTTAGAAAGTTGAAAAAAAATGAAGGACATTTAGAAAAACATATTTTGTATCACGTACTTAGTTTAGAGCTAGCTCTACGAGAGTCAATTGTTTTGTAAGAGGAAGATGAATTAAACTGATACCTACTACCCAAAAAAAATCTGCACAGCTATAAACATCCATGCAGCAGGACTTAAATTTGCGGCCTCCGGTACCGAAAAGCAGCACCCTATCGGTTCAACCCTCGTCAGACTAATACGCTATATCATCTAAAACTAAACAATTTTCAGAAATATTTTATTTTACATTCATTTGCCCACCATTTTTGTTATAACCAATATTACCAATTAAGTAACCAATATTATATCTAAATAAAATAACTTCACTCTTCAGTCC
Source organism: Pardosa pseudoannulata (assembly GCA_032207245.1). NCBI lineage: Eukaryota > Metazoa > Arthropoda > Arachnida > Araneae > Lycosidae > Pardosa > Pardosa pseudoannulata. Next base: position 142,678,355 of record CM063508.1, read on the forward strand.
AAATCTAGCTTAAAAACCACTAAGCAGATGTTCCAAATTGAGTCCTGCCTCCTGCAGTGAGGAGATCATTTGCTATCCTGAATATCAGTTCGGCGATTTCCATTAATCGCACAACGACGATTCATTCTGTTGGAAAACAACGAATTTAATGTGTCAAGAACACTTTAGCCCGATCGGAGAAGTCGTTAAGCAGAGGGGTAACGTCCTTTCAGAGTACGAATTAGGGATGACATATCAAAGGAGCAGAGCCGCTGCATCCAGAGAAAGATGTCATTCACGTTTTCAGTAAATGTCCGGCACAACTTGAATAGGAACAAAAACTTGATATAACGAAGAAGAAATTATTTTTCTTCTAGAGACTGTGCTTGGGTGCCTCCCAGGGTTAGTTGTTCAATGAGCAGGATTCTATTTCTGATTCTATTTTGCAGCGGGGTCTTTTACTATAAGATTTCCTGCACCTAATATAAAGGTGTAGGCTCTAATAAAAGGTGTTTTACGTTACATTTATTTAAAATTCATTTTTGTATGGTATTTTTTAAGACTTTGCTTTTTTTAACTCCTTCGCAACCAACGTCTAGTGTACGCGACGCAGCGATTTTACTCTTATCAGTCCAGCGTTGCCTCCACGTGATGATCTACGGTTGATATTGAGAGACCAGCGTCGTGTATGCGTAATAGGAGGTCTGAACGTTTTATTTTAATTTTTAAATGCTAGATTTAATTACTAGATAGCGTAAACTGCAAAGGTATTCACAACGGTCGACTCTTATAGCATTTACATGCTGGTCCTCAAGGGGTTAAACTGTTATATTTATAAAATAAAATTGTCTTATACAGTACAGAAAATGATAGCGGATGTCCATCGGTCCTCTCAATCTCAAAAAATCACTCTTCCACACGGCGAAATATCAGTTTTGTTGTATACTAACTTCATATTCAAACATAAAAAACAAAATCCTAAACTATGCCCTAATTTTAAATTTAGTTTGGATTATCTCTTAATAACTCATTCCATTCACGTACTTCCCCAAGAAAGAATCAATCTCCTCTACAGGGACTTTAATGGTGGAGCTGTCCTACTAAATGTAATCTCATTCATGCTCGTACTCGATTTTAATCTACCTTTGATGACTTGTAGTCTTATAGATAGGTTCTCATTTTAAATATTGTTGTCAGGGAATGTAAATATGTAAAATAATTTAATATGTACCTGTCTTGTGCCACCGAAATACCTGTCGTGCACTACCTAGTGGCACGTGTGCCACAGGTTCGCCATCTCTGTACTGAACTATATAAAGTAGAATATTTACCTGAAGTCTAAATTTCCTTTTAATTATTTTATTGATAATTTTTATATTCCAATTGTGTGACTAGAATACATAAAAGAGCACTAAAACTAACAAATATTGCAAAAAAATAATTATTAAAAATATGTATAAAGAAATTACAAATAAAAATTTAATGTTTTTTTTCCTTTGTCAATTTATTGTAGACATCATTTATATTAACTCAATATTTCCATGAATATTTAACATGCTAAAGAGACGATCTACCTCTAATTTGTTTCTCAAATAGGCTTTTAGTCTTCGTAACTATGAGCATATTGCTTATGGGCTTAGAGAAGGGGGAGGTTCAATCCAGCGTGCCTATCTCTTAGGTGCCCACCTGTTTATGTATTACATATTTTGTGGTGATGTGTCCACTTAACTATAATGTATTTTTTCAATTTTCACCCCCAAAATAAATTTACATACCCTTACATAAAGTGAAGCCCAGCGGCATAAAATGTTCTTTCCAATATAGCTTACGGTGCTGTTTGGGCTGTCGATGCTTGCTTTGCATGGACTCACTGTTTTTTAAAGTATAATAACGATAATTGAACAGTCGAAAGAAATTTAATGTATGAAGTAAAAGTAGATAAATAAATTGACATATGGTAGACAATATAGCAGCAGTCCAGTCAAATCTACCGTAAGAGAATATTTAAAAAAAATGAACTTATTTTATCAGTCCTAACGATTTAACAATGGCTGAGAAGAAGAAAAGATAAATCGATTCTCAGCCATATTAGCAGCTTAATTAAAGAGCCCTGCTCTTCTGCCCTGTCCCTGAAGGTCATTAATCTTGATGAAACGGAGAATTGACTCACTGCAATTACCAAATCATTTAACGGAAGTTTTCCGTGGCTAACATTACACGCTGGAAGAAAAGAGTCGGCTGCACTGGAAGTGATAAAAACCATGATCAGCGATCTTGTAACGGATGGAGAGCACTTTCCCAACCTGTTATTTCCGGCAAGCAGGAAGTGAACGAAACAGTATTTACGGGAGAAGCTACTCTCTTCCGCAAAATTAAAAAGAAACAGATCGCTAATTAGATGTTTTTTAATGGGAAGAGTGCGAATTGAAAAAAATTAAAATTTGCTCTTATTGGTTTCAATCATATATCGTGAAATCTCTCAATTTTTTTCTGTTTGAAGATGACAGAATTCGCTTCACAAGTCAGTGGAGAGTAAATTGTTTAACAAGGTAGAGAAATTGTGACAGCCAGTCATGTCTCGTGGGTTGGACCTTTAGTTTTAAACACAAAAAATCCACTTGTTAGAATACTCCTCATATACCAAACCCTTGTGTGTGTGTGTATATTTTGTGTTTGAAGATAAATGAATTAACTTCAAAAGTCAGTGGAGTGCAAACTGTTTAACAAGGTAGAGAAATTATGACAACCATGTCCCGTGTAAGTAAAGTATCAAACTCTAAAGTTAATTTTTCCTCTTAATTCGATACTTAATTATTATTCCCTGTGAGTTTCCACGTGGATTAACGTAGAATTAAAAATTATACCATAAACAATTTTAATACGAGTGTTTAAAAATTGTTAAAAAGGTATGCTTGAATTTTAAGTTATCAAAAGTGTTAAAAAAAATAGAAATTTTTTGGTCACGAATTATCAGTTGTCCTAAATTACTGTCTCTTGGATTATTAATTATTTCAGTGTCTTTTAGACATCATTATCATTTATTACATCCTTAAACATCTGTTGAATTATTTATATGAATCTGGATCTTAATGGATAATTAAAGTTTACACTGTATACGACAAGTTGTCCACACACACACACACACACATATATATTGTGTGTGTGTGTGTGTGTGTGTAAAAAAGTATTTCCTCTAGTCACAATAATTATGTAGCCCCTATTGTTTTTACTTGCCCGAGCTACTGGGCAAGGAGAAGCCTAATCAACTAACAGTAATAACGATAAAATAGGGCCATTGAAAGAGACCGGAACAAGTTTAATTAAAACTTTATTTTAGAACTTCTTAAACGGACATCTTTACTAGTCAACGACAGACAAAAGAAAGACACAAAAATCACTCTGCTCGAAGAGAGGTGCACCCAAGAACGAAGACAGAAAGAATTTTCCCAAGGGATAAGAAACTTACTCAGAGAATTTAAACTGTTAAGATGAGGAAAAACGCGGAGCCATTTGCCGGCGACAGCTGAAAAACGTGTTGAATAAACAGAAAATTTGTATCTATAGGATGGAAAGCTTTGGGAAATGTATTGAAAGAATTTTAAGTCGACGACACTCCTTTTATTAAGACATTTAGAGGTTGGGAAAAAGATTTTAAAGAATTAGAATGGGAGAGAGGAGGTTTTTAAGAAAATATTAAAGTTAAATAACTTTGACATATTGCATATATATATATATATATATATATATATATATATATATATATATATATATATATATATAAATTAAATATTCAACCTGTTTTTTATCTTTATAATAATGTTTTCACAACATAGATCACTGAAATCCGATTTTGTAATGAAAGATGGATTTGAAGGTAGCTTTTTATTTGAACGATCAATGCCCGTTTATAGGACTTGTACTATAGGGCATGGGCACACAAAAAGCTACAAGATGTCGTTACGGAAAATAGTTTAACTACTGAATTAAAACAAAATCCTCGGAAAATTTTACGGACTTAAATATCAGGAGGTAAACAAAAACTATAAGCGATCTATATATAATGCGCAGTTTCTTTTCAAAGCATGCTGTAGTGGTAACCAATATTTTGGACCCTTGAATTGCATCACACAGACAATGCGTTTTAGAATAACCTAAACACGATAATCGTGAAGTAAAATTGCCGTCTTATTACCTACATCGGAGCAGGCGATTTGGTGAGGTTTTTAATTAAGCATACTTTGCATAAGTCGTGCTATAAATATTGGATGGCAAAAGGAACAACAAAATGACAGCCGACCCCCTGTTCTCTATTCCCTTCTGGAAGGAAAGATTGAAAAGAAAAGAGCAGCTGCAAAGAATATCTTCTTAAAAAGCCCCGATCGTTCGAACATATGGAAAAGCCCTTTCAAGGTCAGCTTCAAATCAAAAATATTGCGCACGTGGCATCTAGTTTAAGTTATGCATGTTCTTTTTGGCTGCAATATGTGTATCAGGGTCACCTCAAGATCAGATGAGAAACTAGGTATACATAAAAATTAGTTGGATGTTCTGAAACATTAATTCACTAAGTTTCTAAAATGAAGTTCTTTTAATAGTAAAGTCCTCGGAGACTAAACAAATGGCTACTCTCGAAATTAACTGCTAGCCCTTATTTCAGAGTACAAGCACGGGTGTACCGGGGATTAGGGCACGTGATAAGGACCATCTTGGGCCTCTGATCAGAGAGGGCATCCTAAGGATGCTCCCTCTAATAGTGTTCCCCCTAGGCATTTTCAGGAGGGTTCTGCGCCCTGCCCATTTTTTTAGGCCTTCAATACGCCCTGCCCCTTTTAATGTGCCCTACCCCTTTCTGATTTGCATGAATTTTGAATGACTTAAAAACCAGTTTTAGTAAGTAAAAAATTCTTAAAAATTTAATACATATTTAATAAAATGAAATTAACTTCAAACAATAGCAAAAAAAATAGTAAATTTTTTAACCTATAGTAATCGAGATAAAAAAATTTTAAAAATCTTTTCCATTAAAAACTACCAGTTTTGTTCCGATAGAGCATTTTCATATCCAGGAGCACCCTACCCTTTTTATTCTGATGGAGTGCCCTTTTATCCAGGACCAGATTTTTGGTCTGGGGGATACACTACTCTAAGTCTTGAAAAAACGGCGGATTAAGTATTAAGTTTCTAAATCTGTACTGTAACAAAGTGGAGTTAGGGAAGACACCGACTTAAAAATGTAAAGATAGCGTAAAAAAAACAGTTCAAAGTAAAATTCTTGACTGCAACCACGTGGACAAATTTAATAATGTTAATTACTGTTTGGGTGATTCATGAACTGGATATTCCCGGAAGCAGACTAACTTTGGGAGGTTTATACATTTTTACATCCTTTTTTTCTGATAAATTAAGAGCCTCTTTATTTAAACAAATAGTGGCCCATTAATAATTTTTACTTCCTTGAACAAAGTAAAGGAAGTATTATTTTGACTGACTGAACTTTAAGTTTTATGCTTATACCGAGTACAAAGAAAGTGTGATTCTGAAACTTAAATTATCCCTTTTGACTACTTCTGAACTGGTTATGACTAGTTTACTCTTGACGTCTGTTTGTTTGGTTGGGAGCACTACGGTCTACTTTTTTGCAACACGAGGGCTCATGAGACCGGCACCTACTGTTTAAAGTCTATTCCGAACGGCTATGAACATCCGTGCACACATTGGGACTCGAACCCACGAAATCCGGATCCGAAGGTTAGTGCCCTAACCATTCGGCCATTGTTCGGCCTTCACATCTGTAGTACGAAGCTCACACAACTTAAAGCCGTCTTAGAAGGTTAATATATTTTGTATCGAACACTTATTAAGCATCTAGTTGTATACCTCTCTTTTTGATTACAATCTGAACTTTATATACAAAAAATTCAATATAACGTATATCAAAACTGGGGGACACAATTCAAAAACAATTAGACGTAAAACGAGGAAATCTTGTCTTTAGGACAGTTATAATACCTAATTTTGTTCCACAAAACTAAATATTATAACTGTCCTAAAGACCACACAATACAAATATTTTAAAATATTTGCACCACAAATATTTTCAAATATTTTTAAAGTGCCGTCAACCAGACATGGTTGAGAATCTGTTGAAAAGAAACGTGGTGTTTAATAATTCTTTAGGTTTGTTGCAAATAATTTCAGATACTTTTGAAGGGCCGTCAATCAATGAAGGTTGGGAAACTGCTCTAAACAAACGCTATATAATATTATTCTTCTGTTTTGATTTAATAATTGTTCTAGGCAGTGTTGCCAACCATACGATAATTATTGTATATGTACGATAACTTAAGACTCTGTACGATGAAAAATAATCTCAAAATTATGTGACATAATTCTGAAAAACTCTACGATAATTTCCTGACTTGTAAGATAAAACACAAGTAGACTAATGGAGAATTAAAAGAACATGTAATTTAACTGTAACTCTATAAAGAGCAACATCAAAAAATTGAGAATATCTAATTAATTTTTTTATCACTTTTTCCCATCAAATAATTATTGTTGTAGATTTTAGAGCAGCTTCAGGAGCATGTTTTGAGGTGCTTCTTCATTAAATAAAAGTAAATAATCATGTAAGAGAAGTTCAGAAAGGCCATCTGTACTGGGTAATAATAAAAGGGAAAGTGTCAATTATAAAAAAAAATGCATATTTGTGAAATTGAATATGACCTAGGTACTATGACATTATTTGAAACTAATATTAAATAAAGAATTTTAAAAATGGTTATGACCAGTGTTTTTATCTGTTAGTTATTTAAAATTATTTAAATCACTCTTATCCTTAAATACACAAAACACAAAATTGTTAAATGCAAAATTACTGAATATTCACGATTATAATGGATATATGTCTTTAATGATTACATAATTATGGATAATTAGAAGTGATTTTGCATTTTACTTATTCTGTTGCAGTTTTCACTAAAATATGGTATTTTTAGTAATTATACCGATTATTAAATAATAATCGGTTACAAAGTTACATAATGGTAAATAATAAAAATTCTGCCATTTCTATGTTTTTCCACAATTTTAAAATCCATCTGATATCAAGATTCAATTGATTAAAAAATATATCGTACAAGCGCCCCCTATTAACATTATTTTGAACTAATTACAAAAATGTACGATAATTTATAAGCCAATGCCATAATTTTAGGACCTAGAATCCATAATTTTGCCTGTGAAGGTTGGCAACACTGGTTCTATGTGTGCCGCACATAATTCCAGATTTAAAGTACCATCAACCAAAAAAAGGATGAGAAAGTGTTCTGACGAAACGCCTAGAAGTAACTAGCCCGTCATTTCCCATTTGCAAGAACTCAGCAACAAGTAGAGATCCCGATTCCCGTCGGAAACAACACAGACCACGAACGTATTTCCCAGCCAGCTGTTATTACACATGTTCTGCAGCGCGGGGGGAAAAACGAAAACGCGGCGCTAACATAACACTGATCCTTTCAGAGGATGGATCTCCAATCCTTTGGGACGTGGTAGTGGTGGGGAGTGATATGTGGTCAAAAACCTTGACCTATTTACAGCTACATTTCTCGGCTACAATGTTTTTCTTTTTCTTCATATTGCTATCCATCTCTCTGTTCCACAACAACACGGCACCAAGAAGAGTTTTTCCACGTTCTTTCGTGATTTCCGTGGCCGAGTAATGGTGGTGACGGCTCACTTCCCGAGTGTCAGAAGGCAGAGGCGATTAATCAAAGACGTCGATTGAGCTTTCGTTTCGTTTGCTTTTCTGGGCCACGAAAAGGGAAGGAGAAATTATTGATTTCTCCGTGCAAATAACAGTCAGTGGTTAGTAAATATATACATATATATATATATATATATATATATATATATATATATATATATATATATATATATATATATACATATATATATATATATATATATATACATATATATACATATATATATATATATACATATATATATATATATATATATATATATATATATATATATATATATATATATATATATATATATATATATATATATATATATATATAAAGGAAAATTCTCATGGGGGGTGTCAAAACTTAAATCAAGGGCTAAAAATTCCCTCGTCATTTTGCATTCCCCTTTTCATTCCCTAACCAAAATTGACCACTAGGCCTACAGAAGAAGGGGCCTGAACAATTATAATTTTACATGGGCCTAGCGGACAATTTAGGAAATTTCCAAATAAAAAGGAGATACACGCTGGAGACAAATTTTTCTAAAGATATTTTTCCACAGATATTGACCCAGGTGTTAAGAGTCTTTTACATGCTAGCTGACTCTTCAGTTTGTCCTGTCCCTATGATGAAGTGGGAACCTATCCTCCAACGTAATCCTAATAAAGGTCTTTAGTTAAAACGGTGTCAGTTTTATGGCCATGACTGCAACCACCTATCTAAAAGTCCGTCTCATTACAGATATATATATATATATTATATACATATATATATTATATATTATATACATATATATATATATATATTATATACATATATATATATAATGATTTTAATTAAAAATTATGCATAAGTAAAATATTTTTAAATAACACTGACAAAAATGTAATTACAGTTGCATAGTCTATGGGAAGATACTTGTGATAAACAGCAATTAAACCTTTAATTTTAAGGATGAGTAGTGAAAAATGATCATTTTGGATACAACATTTACAGAAAAATCAAGATTTTAAATCTCAACAAAACACAAACACTTCGTTAGGAAAAATAGGGTTTTGATGGAAAAGTCCAGATGGATTGCGTTTATAAAATAAAAAGCAAAAATGAAATAAAAAACTCCCAGTTTTATCAAGCCCTGTTCAAAACGGTGTTAAAATCTGAATAGCATAACCATAAACTAAAAGGCGTGATACACTCTGATTTTGAATCCTAAAAATTCCCGCGTCATTTTGCAATCCCCTTTTTAACCCCTAACCTAAATTGACCACTGGGGCTACAGTTTACGCTCTCAGAGAAGGGGCCTGACCAATTATAATCCTACATGGCCCTAGCGGAAAATTTAGGAAATTTCCAAATAAAAAGGAGATACACGCTGTCGGAGACAGATTTTTCTAGAGATATTTTCCCACAGATGTTGACCCAGGTGTTACGGATCTTGTACATAGAACTTCATGCTAGCTGACCCTTCAGTTTGTCCTGTCCCTATGATGAAGTGGGAACCCGTCCACCAACGTTATCTTAATAAAGGTCTTTAGCTAAAACGGTATCATTTTTATGGCCATGACTGCAACCACCCATCGAGAAGTCCGTCTCATTACACACACACACACACACACACACACACACACATATATATATATATATATATATATACACATATAAATAAATACACACACACACACACATATATATATATATATATATATATATATATAATGTGTAAGGAAAAGTAAACTAGTAAGGGAAATTAATGTAGGCATTTTGTACACAAAGGAAAAGGCTTAAAAAGACTATTTAAATAACTCTTTACGAGTGTTACACAAAAAATTTTCCCATTATACAAATGCGCCAGCATTATTTTTCACCACACAAATCTGGAATATAAAATTAACCTCCTTATATATGTTCCACTCATTCATAAGAAAAAATTTTCTCTCTATATTAAAGGAAAAAATGTGTGTTAGCAATGAACTAATGTTGTATGGTGTACCACTTCCACTCAAAAATAAAATAAAGTAGAAAAAAAAACTATTCCGAAACCGAGTGCTTGAGATGGAAAAAACATCCACCCCCTTCGCCCTTTTTTCAAAATTTTTTTTCAGGAAATGTATGCAATATTTATGCCTAGAGAAGTTCGCGTCCATAAATTTAATTCGTGCGACTGACTTGAATAAAATCAGAATGAAGAGGAACAACATGCGGCCGCAACCGTGGAGGCTGGAATTGAATCCACCCAAAAGCGGGATTCACTTCTCGGTAAAACGACGCGGGGGAAAAGCCAAGGAGGAAAATAAATGAGGTAAAATGCCCGGAACAGGGAAAGTTTAAACTGTTGCCAATTTTGTTAAGATGCGAGGGAAACTTGCCCCGCGAAAAATGACGAGAATAAATTTCCAAGCATCTCAAATGGAGTGCTGCGTCTCAGAATTTTTTTTTCTCTCTTCTAATAACCGAGGATTAAAAATATATTATTAAATTCGTTTATGAGCCCAAACAATGTAAACTTTAATAAGGCAGGTCAAATTTATCTCTGTCCTTATATTAAAAAATCCAGGATAAATAAAGATATAGTATGAGCGCTAAAGCACGAGAATATAAAATAAACAAGGTATACACCTACCTTAATTTTTTTATGGGTATATAACGACGAGTGACTAAGGCTACTTGTAAAACTCACTTTCTGGCAGTTTCTATCCAGTATTTTCAATTTTCAATAGCACATTCTTCACTTTTATATAAAAGGATTTGTATAACTATTATCGTTACTAGGTCCTGAATTTTGATAGCATCGTCATTGGGCAATTTGGAGCTTTTAGATCATTTTATAGAAATGTGTGTAAGCAAACGTCTAATGTATTTGGGGTATTTTTGAAGTTTTTATAATATACAATATATAATTTATATTATATAATTTATATATATATAAATATTTATATATATAATATATATATTGTATATAAAAAAATTTAATAATATAAATATATATATATGTATATAAAATAGGTATATATATATATGTATATATATAAATTATATACATCAATTTGTATTATGTATACTATTATTAATGTACATATTAATTTTATATTTGAAATTTTTAAAATGTGTGTAAGCATATATATATATGTATATTTATGTTATATATATGTATTATAATATAATTTATAAGTAATATAAATGTTTTTATAAATTATATATGTATATTACATATATATATAATAATATATATATTATATTATATATATTATATTTATATATTTCTGTTTGTATGGAAATTCAAAGTTAGAAAGCATAAATTCATAAAAAGAGAGCGAACTCTCTGTGAAGCGGAAGAATGTGAGGGTAAAACAACACTACATAAAAGCAGAGCGTGTCAAATTCTACGAAAGAGAAAAGGGAAATCGTGGAATTTGGCATATTCTATTTTTACATAATGTTGTTTTTACATAGTGTTAATTTAGGGTTTGAAAGGCAGAAAACGCAGCACACTCTTTAACTCAGGCGCATGAATCACTAATAACTCCATATAAAAGCGCCTGACGAGTACTTATTAAGAGAGAGCGTCTTCAGAAAGGGTTGCTGTGTGAAACTTGGACAAATGTAACTTCTTTATATTACAGTGTGGACCCTATCCAGTCGCCGCCATGTTTGATGGTTGACTGTTTAACTGTGCATCATGAATAAATATATTGACAATACATTATTGGCTCATTGACTTCTGATAGGTTTATTATATATATATATATATATATATATATATATATATATATATATATATATATATATATATATAATGATTTAAAATTATGCATAAGTAAAATATTTTTAAATAACACTGACAAAAATGTAACTACAGTTGCATAGTCTATGGGAAGATACTTTTGATAAACAGCAGTTAAACTTTTAAATTTAAGTATGATTTTACCATAAAATGACCATTTTGAGTACAACATTCACAAAGAAATAAAGATTTTAAATTTTCCCAAAACAAACACAGTTTTTTCGTTTGGAAAAATAGGGTTTTAATGGAAGACTTCAGGTGAGTTGGGTTTAAAAAATAAAAAGTAAAAATGAAATAAAAACTCCGAGTTTTATCAAGCCGTGTTCAAAACGGTGTTAAAATCTGAATAGCATAACCATAAACAAAAAGGCGTGATACACTCTGATTTTGAATCCTCTTCGGAGGCAATCTAAATCCTTTTAGAATAAAGTACAATAAAGGATGGGAAAACCGTAAAAGGGGTGCATAGACATAAAATTTCCGCATAAGATATTTAAAGCCGTATCATATATGAGTGGTGAAAGGGGAGAATTCCGATCCCACCGCGAAAGTTTTATTCAGAATTGATAATGCCTGTTTGGAAATAAATGCGGAATACAGGCCAAAATGTCGCCAGCGTCAGAGTAATACCACATCAAATATAAGGTAAATGATGACCAAGGGAAGGTAGTTAGTTGTAAAGATGAATTATAATTGGGAGTTTATGTATTCCAGTAGCATCGCCAATTAAGCCAGTGACATACTCTTGACAGCTTATGTGGCGGCACACAAGAATAGATTAATGGAGTAGGACTTGGCAAATAAGGAAAAGCGAGGAGCGAAAATGTATATTCAGATATTAAGACATAAGATGTATAAAGTATCAAAGTTTAATTCCTGAATGTATCTAAGTGCAGTTTAACGTCTGTAAAGTTACTGTACTAAGCCAGAAAAATATTTTTATAGTATATATATATTATATATATATATATATATATATATATATATATAACAAGTAACACACTCAAATTATTATCTAAAGAAGCCTAAATTATCGTTATAGACAGGTGAATTCAAAAAGCAGTTATCTTTGTAAGCAACTTCAAAATATATTCAGTAAATAATGAAATCAACAGAACAAAAACGTTGAAACATCTGGAAGGTTTTGGTTTGGAGCGCTACGGTCTTTTTTTTGCAACACGAAGGCTAATGAGACTATGACCTACTGCTTAAAGCCGATTCCGAACGGCTACGAACAACCATGCCACAGTGGGATTTGAACCCCATAAACTCCGGTACCAAAGATCAACGCTGTAGTCCTTCGGCGTCATTCGGCAACATCCAGAAGGAAAAATATCGCTATAGGAAAAAACATAATTATACAAAAATATCGTTGTATATAGGTTTCACTGTATATATCAACAACATTTAATGGCATTATAAGCCTAAATACAAAAACAAATTAGCATTAAATATAGTAGAAAAAGTCTGGACCAAAATTTTGTTCGTTATATCCGGAGTTCATTATATGCCGTGTTCTCCATAACGAAGTTCGATCATACCACTTATCTAAAAATCTTGAATTATCGTTATAATCGATAGATGAATTTAAGGAATAATTATTGTTTTAAGCAAGTGAATTTAAAAAATAATTATCGTTCTAAACAAGATCAAAATAGATTGAATAATTAAGGAAATCGAACTGACCAAGAGAATTGTTGAGGAAAATTGTTGGGCCAATTAATGAAATTGGAAATTGGAGAATAAGAAATAACCTGGAAATCATGAAATGGCATGGAGAAATTGATACTGTCACTGACGTAAAAATAAGGAGATTGAGTTCATAAATAAGGAGAAGGGCCAAATGCAACTGATGAAGGATCACAGAATTGTGATGAGGGTCTTTATGTCAAAACCGGATGACTCTAGGGCTCGTGGAAGATCAATGAGGATGCAGAGTATAATTTAAAGAAATTAAGGAATTAAGAATGGTAAATCCAGGATTCAGAACCGTGAGGAATGGAGAGCTATCCTGAAACAGGTTCGAGACCTTAATGGGCTGTTAAGCCAATGACTAGTAGTAAAACTGACGAAACTTTAGACATAAAGAAAAGAAAACATCGTAATAGGAAATTAGATCCTTATACAAAAATATTGTTAAATACACATTTCACTGTACATGCCAAGAACATTTAATTACATTAGAAGCAGAAATAACGAGATGGAACTTCAAAACATGTTGAAAGCACTCAACATGTTCCAGATGTTTCTCCAGCAGAAAAATTCCACAAACCATTTATTAAAGCAAAGAATGTATCAAATGGAACAACAAAAGGTTTTCTTATATATATATATATATATATATATATATATATATATAATGTCGTGGTCCAGAGTTAATGTGAAGGGAAAACAGTCATCTTGATAATAATAATTTTATTAACTCATAGTTCTATGTGAGAGCAACTTGCGCCATTTTCATTGTTCGTGGATGAGCTAAGAGTGGAATAGGTGTTCACAGTTCCATGTACACGCGCTGACTGATATTATCTGTTTGCAAGCTCATCAAAATGTTAACTCACTTTTAACTCAATTTCTAACTACCCCTTTTTTTTAGATTTGACATATATATATATATATATATATATATATATATATATATATATATATATATATATATATAATTTTTAAATAACATAAAAAATGAACACCAAATAAACAAATAAAAACAAGGTTTATTTTCCAGCAAAAAAACTTTTGGAATATATATAGTAGAAACTCATTTTTTATACCCAAATGAAGCTAATTATTATTATTTTTTTAATTTTATAACTTTTCAGATAGAAAGGTACTATGTCCTTTTAAATTAGAAAGACTAATACTATTTTCACTAATACAATAATGATTTTAAAAAATACAGTAAGTAACAAACAAAAAATTTTATTATATCCGAATTATAAAATTTCAGAGGATCGTTATAAAAAAAACTAACATTGCATATAATAGAAAAAGGCGGGACCAAGATTTTTGTTAAAGAGAGTTTGTTATACGCCGGGTTTCTTATAAGAAAGTTCGAATGTACCGTTATCTAAAGAACCTTAAATTATCGTTATAGACAGGTGAATTCAAAAAGCAGTTATCTTTGTAAGCAACTTCAAAATACATTCAGTAAATAATGAAATCGACAGAACCAAACGTTGAAACATCTGGAAAGGTTTGGTTTGGAGCGCTACGGTCTACTTTTTTGCAACACGAAGGCTAATGAGACTGGAACCTACTGGTTAAAGCCGATTCCGAACGGCTACGAACAACCATGTCACAGTGGGATTTGAATCTACGAACTCCGGTACCAAAGATCAACGCCATTACCCTTCGGTCTCATTAGGCAACATCCAGAAGGAAAAATATCGCTATAGGAAAAAACATAATTATACAAAAATATCGTTGTATATAGGTTTCACTGTATATATCAACAACATTTAATGGCATTATAAGCCTAAATACAAAAACAAATTAGCATTAAATATAGTAGAAAAAGTCTGGACCAAAATTTTGTTCGTTATATCCGGAGTTCATTATATGCCGTGTTCTCCATAACGAAGTTCGACAAAAATGTTGAATTATCGTTATAAACGATAGGTGAATTTAAGAAATAATTATTGTTTTAAGCAAGTGAATTTAATAAATAATTATCGTTCTAAACAAGATCAAAATAGATTGAATAATTAAGGAAATCGAACTGACCAAGAGAATTGTTGAGGAAAATTTTCGGGCCAATTAATGAAATTGGAAATTGGAGAATAAGAAATAACCTGGAAATCATGAAATGGTATGGAGAAATTGATACTGTCACTGAAGTAAAAATAAGGAGATTGAGTTAATAAATAAGGAGAAGGGCCACATGCAACTGATGAAGGATCACAGAATTGTGACGAGAGTCTTTATGTCAAAATCTGATGGCTCTAGGGCTCGTGAAAGACCAATGAGGAGGCAGAGTATGATTTAAAGAAATTAAGGAATTAAGAATGGTAAATCCAGGATTCAGAACCGTGAGGAATGGAGAGCTATCCTGAAACAGGTTCGAGACCTTAATGGGCTGTTAAGCCAATGACTAGTAGTAAAACTGACGAAACTTTAGACATAAAGAAAAGAAAACATCGTAATAGGAAATTAGATCCTTATACAAAAATATTGTTAAATACACATTTCACTGTACATGCCAAGAACATTTAATTACATTAGAAGCAGAAATAACGAGATGGAGCTTCAAAACATGTTGAAAGCACTCAACATGTTGCAGATGTTTCTCCAGCAGAAAAATTCCACAAACCATTTATTAAAGCAAAGAATGTATCAAATGGAACAACAAAAGGATTTCTTCGAGCATCCCGTAACAAAAATAAATACATACCAAAGACAACGGAGAGATGATTAAAGTTCTGGTTATTTTCTGATGTTTGTTAAAGGAAATTCTAGAATAGATCGCACTTGCTAAATCTTTATACTGCCTTTTCTCATCCTCAACTATTTTTTTAAAAATTACTAATATTATACATCATTTACTGAGAAAAATAAGTGTTCTTAGAATCTTTTATTTGACTTTTTAACGAATGACGTAATTAGGAGTTTAATTCCAGACTTTCAAAAAATATTTCTTACGAAGTGAAATTAAATATCCACAAAAAGTAAAGAAAAAGAATGCAATCTAAACCTTTTTTAGTTAACAAGCACTTATAAAAAGAAAAATGACGAACACTTCCAGAACTTCTCATGTCATCCAACTTTTAATATACCGACGAATATTTTCAGGAAATATTCTTCCTTATAACCAATAGTTTGACTGAAAATCCACCAAAGACAGAAAGTGGCACACAGTCGAAATAAGTGGACTATATTAGTCAATAAAATTATTCAACAGTCAGTAAGTCAATAAATAAATCTAGCAAAAAAACTAGCTAAAAGTCAATAAATCTAGCAAAGACAGAAAGTGGCACACAGTCGAAATAAATGGACTATATTAGTCAATAAAATTATTCAACAGTCAGTAAGTCAATAAATAAATCTAGCAAAAAATCTAGCTAAAAGTCAATAAATCTAGCAAAGACAGAAAGTGGAACACAGTCGAAATAAGTGGACTATATTAGTCAATAAAATTATTCAATAGTCAGTAAGTCAATAAATAAATCTAGCAAAAAATCTAGCTAAAAGTCAATAAATCTAGCAAAGACAGAAAGTGGAACACAGTCGAAATAAGTGAACTATATTAGTCAATAAAATTAAATTTAGCTAATACTTTTTTGAAAATTATTACTTTTGATAAAATACATATGACTTTCACAAAGAGATTTTTGAAATTAAGCACATCAAAACATTTTTTATTTGACAACACTCTGAATTTTAACAATTTTGATAGAAAAATAATATAAATTATTTTTAAGGTGTGCATGAGGCTCTTTGTAAAAATATATTCTGTCGACTGCGAATTATAAATTAATAATTTATTTCTTCATTTTCTGGTAAGAAAACAGGTAAGGCTTTTAAACAAAACTTGTTATCACGACTTAAATAAAAGGTAATGATGTTTCTCCGTTCCTATCAATATTAAACCATATTGAGGTTTAAATTCATTTTATATTGAAAGGCAAGTATGCAATAGACATTTTTTTATTTGTCGTAGAATTAAATAAATTTTACAAGAATAAATTACACAGTCAATTCACAGGATCTACAGGAAAGATTAAGAATCTATGATCAAGAATCTATATAAAACTCCAGTTCTCCAGAGAGATTTCTTTTTACCATAAATCAGTTTAAATTTAACAAATATTAGTTTTACAAACATTAATTATTATTTAATATCTTCTCATCGAAATATATATTTCAGTGAAATATGTAGATGCTTCCCATAAACAATATAAAATGCTAGAAATAATTGCATCAGAACAAAGATAAAGTAAGGAGAAATAGCAAAGAGAAAAACTATCTCTATTCCTGATAAGAAAATATATAGTATATTCATATTTATTTCCTAAATTTTAAAAGAAAAATAACTCATATTCATTTTCAGGAATAATCAAGAATCTGAGACCCCAGCTCCCTAAAGAGATTCTTTCAACAAAAAAGTTTGGAAATTTAATTTAGAACTTCAAAGATTTATTCTCATTTACAGCGCTGGGTAATTTTTTGCCAACACGGAAACTAATTAAAACCGTCTTGATTAAACCGGGACCTACTATTTGAAGTCAATTCCGTAGAGCTACGAGCAATCATGTCAGAAGACCTATTGACTTTGTGGATTCCGGCACTGAACGGTAGTGCCCTACATATTCAACCATCACCGGGTTCAGTTGAGTTCGGATCAAACAAATTTTAGTTTCATAAACATTAATTCAAAGCTCTACTTTTATATATACTTTTACACATATTTCCAATAAAATACGTAGATGCTCCCCATAAATAATACAAAATGCTAGATATAAATAATTTCATTATAACGAAGATAAAATAAGAAGATATATCTAAGGAAAAAAAATCTTTTCTGATTTACTGTCGAAGGCTAAGTATCGGAGAAGTGCCGGCGGCGGAGCGGAAAAAAGAAAGCGAAATCTGAAAGGCACTAGAAAAGCCTAATTCTGTGAAGAGGGCTTCTTGAACACTCCAGTAAAAATCTCACAGATAAAATAAAATTTGTTCCGATAACACTGGAAGGGCTCTATTAAATAAAGCTTTTATAGCATTCACATTTCTGCAATAAAAAAACCCCAATCTTATGCAAGTTTTATTACGCTCTTCAAAGACATCATTTTTTCTAAACATATGAGATCACGTCCATCCGTTTCAAAAATAAAAGAGCATATTATCTTATAGAAAAATTCAGGAACAATATGGGAACATAAAAAAAAAGAATTTACGTAAGTTATGTATCGCAATATCATAAATCGGGTACTTATTTGTATAATTTTTACTTCCTCGTATACATAATATAGAGAGAGTCAGGATTGTCTTGATTTAAATCATGATTTAAATCTTGATTTAAATAAGTTGATTTTTTTAAATCATTGATTTAAATCATTTTTTTCACTTCTTTTAAAACCTATATTCCAAAGACAGGAGAATTGAGAATCAGTCAGCGCAGTAGTACTAATAAGTAAATAAGTGTAAATAGACAGCATGCGCTTTCCTATAACGAAGATAAAATAGTTGATTTAAATCATGATTTAAATCAGTTGATTTTTTTTAAATCCTTGATTTAAATCCTTTTTTTCACTTTTTTAAAAACCTATATTCCAAAGACAGGAGAATTGGGAATCAGTCAGCACAGTAATACCAATAAGTAAATAAATGTAAATAGATAGCATGTGCTTTCCAAGAATTTAGGGGTGTTGTTATCAAAAAGTATGTAGTAGGGGTAGTACAATGACTGATTATGACTGGTGGAGATCATTTTATGTATGGGGGGTAAAGAGAGTTTTACAAAACTTGATATCTAGTTTGTCTACCAAATAACAACAGCCGTGGCTTCATCTGCTGGAATGGAAAGACAATTTTCTTCTTTTGGTATTGTTCATTCTAGCCTTCGTAACCAATTAGGCGTGGATAAAGCATCAAAGCGAGTGTTTTTATTGAAACAATTAAATCCATAATTCGGTGCTTGAAAAAATATTGAAATAATTGTGATTTGTTTTTTATATAAATAGTTTGCATTAAAAGAATATTTAATTTGTTATTTTAATTTACATCTTATTGAGTTTGCACTATCCAATTACAAAATAATAGAATGTATTTAGATTAAAATTTATATATTTAAGTTTAGGTAATCAGTGTGCAGAATATACTAGATAGATAAGATGTTACATCTTATAACAAACTAGTCTATGTATATTGCAAAACACATAAAAGCAACAACTAAAATTAGCATTCAGAAAAAAAATCAAAAAAATCCGATTTAAATAAAAAAAATCTAATTTAAATCAAATACATCTGATTTTTTTTATTTTTTTTTTTTAAATCATGATTTGTTTTCTAACTCTGGGGAGAGTATTGTAATAGTCCAAAATTTGGACTCGAGGTTTTAAATGGTCTTATTTTAAACCTCCCCGACTCAGAAAAACCCTTTGGGGAAGATAGAGAGCCTGTGCGGAAAAACGCGATTACTTCCAAAGCAGTCAAAAGTAATAGTTTACTTGCTACAAATTATTATTTTTAATTTTTGCACAACACATATGATTTAAATAGACCCCCTTCAATGTATTAATCCCACTCAAAAGATTTGGAACTATAGTTAATTAACAGACACGCGCTAGGATCTGGAAAATGTAAAAACGCCAGGCAAGAAAGGAAACATCAATTTAATTTTTATAACTAATTTCGTCTCTAAATTTTGACGGAAATTTTGCTATTGCTTCAAAAATCTTGATTTATCTTTGTCAATAAGGTGATTTCACGCAGTAGGGCAAATTCTCAAATTATGATAAGACTTACTTTAATTTCAAACGGAAGGGCAGTTTATTGTTTGTCTATTGGCTGTTGTTCACGTGAAAATGAATGGGAAGGGCATTATAGTAGTTAGTGACGTTGCGACAAATTGCCTTATAAATGTGGCAAGTGAAGCAGTTTCTAAAATTTAAACTGGTATCTATCAACATTTTTTCTTTTCATTGTAATTTTTATCATGGGGGAATACATTATTATCCGTGACGGCAAAACTGCTACAGCCGGTACTGCACGTGCTATATTTAATAAACCTTTAATGAATAAACTGAATATACTACAATGCAGATTTACATGTTAAAGAGACAGTCTAAGGATATAATCAATTAAATTTAAGAAACAAGATAAATTCTTTTGATAAACAAACGACAAGTAAGTTTTCACATACAATTAGTTCTATTCTCATCGGGGGACTTTTAAGCTTTTCCTAAAACACAAATGGGTCGAAGAATATTGAAACAAAGTATTGAAAAGAAGAGCAATGAAATTTTTTTAATCTAAAATTTTGTCGTAAATTTGAACTTTAAAAAAATACACAATATTTTCTGTAAAAATATGAAAATATTGAAAACATAAAATGATGCCGAAAAAAAAATTTGAGATTAGAAAAAAAACTTATACTAGTATTTTGATACTATATAGCCCGTCATATGCCAGGATCAATAAAATTTTTAATTTTCCAGAATTTTTTTTTCGAGCGCTACGGCCTACTTTTTGCAATATGAGGGCTAATGAGACAGGGACCTACAGCTTAAAGCCGATTCCGAACGGCTACGAACATCCATGTCATAGTAGGATTCGAACCCACGAACTCCGGTTCCGAAGGCAAGCACCCTAACCATTCGGCCATCGTTCGGCTTCCAGAATTGTAAAGTACCCTATAAGACAGATAAAAAAAATTATTTGTTTTTTGGCTGAGAATTATCTGGTACACGCTCAATAATTTATCTATCTTCATACTCCTCTAATGTCTCCCGGTACTGTGAATGCAGTTTTAAATCATGTTGAATTCACTTAGAAAGATAAATGAAAGTTTTCTTATCTACGTCGAAATTATCATTACGTTCTTCTCATTTTTTTTGTGCCTCAGTAATTAATAGAAGTAAAGGAATGAAACTATCATTTCTACTACACCCTGGAGGTAAATAGAATTTGTTGTTAATACCTGTGATAAAAATTTCATCGCAACAAAAATAATCGATGAAATTTATCAATTTTTAAAAGATTAGATTTAAAATTATAACATATATACCTAATCTATTATTTAAGCTTAATATAAAAGAAAATTATTTAAGTAATATCTAAGTTCAGTAATAAAATCTATGAAAATAATGCTGACGATATTTCAATAATTTAAAATAAGAAATGATTAAAGGAATAACGTCATAATGCTAGAAAAAATGTTACTTTTACATATTTATTATGTGAAAAATTGATAAATTTAATCACCTGCTCTTATCCTGAGAAAATAGGCTTGAAATTATGGCATTAAATACTAGAAAAGGGGGGGGGAAGAGTTGGATTTCGAACGTTGCTAACCCTAACTCATCAAGAATCCAATATGCAATGCTTCTTTCCATTCTAGGTTCAAACGGTTCCTAAATTCGAGGACAGACGGACATATAACTTAGGCTATTATTATATAGGGGATTTTCCCTTCGAAATTTAATAAAGTAAAATAAATATGTCTTAATATTTTAAATCCATTATTTTACAGACGTTTGTATATATTTAATTTTCTACTATTTGTACTTTTAAAAAAATATTCACTTTAATTTTATAGGTAGTCGTAAGATCATATCTCGAGATATTATCAAACTTGCTATCTGAATGTCGTTTTAATGAGGTTCGACGTTATTTTGAAATACAATTTTCTTGATTTAATTTTCTTATACAAATATACTTTACACAGCACTTAGCATGTATTCTTCTCTCTCTTTAAATCCTTTCATGAAATAGGATTCTTCTCAACTTCCCAAATGCAAATCTGCATCTGCTGTCAATAATCCTAATCAAACTGCAGTCTGCTGCTGAAGTTGAAGGCCGAGACACTCGAAACTCACTCGAATGCTAATAAGAATTCCCATAAACCACGCCGTTTACGTCATACGTTGGGACGGTGAAAGAAAGAACTGGGTCAAAAAACAGAGAAGATGCAGTTTGAAGCGCTCCTGACCTCCATGCAAAACCGAAGATCCCAGAAGAAGCGATAATAATTCACCAGATTATTTATGCTTTTTTTTGCTTGTTGTTGTTTCTAAGCGTCAACGTCTGGACATCAGATAAATGTTACAGCAGCCAAAACTTATCGTGACTTCTTTGAAAAAGGGTGTATCACGGAGATAATGATTTTCTGCATACCAATTATTTTTTTCTTTGCGCTATAAATACGTTGGCTTCGGAACTAAATTTAACAACAGAAGCTCGGAACAAAATCGTGAATTATAAAGGAAACGTTTGACACACTTCAACACATTTATCTCGCTATATAATTGCACTCTGGTTGTTCAGAATGAAAAGCTCCCCGTTTGTATGAAAATAAGACGTTGATGAAATCAGATGTTAAATAACGGCATGCAACACTGTTGACTCAAGTACATAGGGGTTTGACCTCTGTTTGATACTTCACCATTTACGCACACCGTGGGTAGCAAATGAGGAAAATGTTCAAACACAGAAATATGTGTATAAGTGTATGTAGTAAAACGGAGTATATGACGGGTGGTTTTGCAGTCTGATCAATCCTCCGTTTTAGCTACGAAAGACTAAACCATTTATTTATTACCAGAGTATCGAGCATGAGTTGGACGGGTTTCCACTTCGCTAAAAGGACGGGACAAATCTAAAAGATCAGCTAACATGAAAAATATAAACATCTGAGTAATAATCGAAGTAAAAAATCTGTCTCCGATACCTGTATCTCCTCTTTGTTCAGAATTTACAAAATTGGCCGCTAGGGCACTATAAAGTTTTAATAGATTAGACCCGCTTTCCCGATGTGTGAACTGTAACCCTAGTAGTCAGATTAGTTTAGGGGTTATAAAGGAGAAAGCAAAGAGACACGGGATGTTGCCCTTAACTTTAGATTTAAAAACCCCTGAGAATTTTCTTGGGACGTAATGAAAGCTTTCAGCTTTAAATTTACTTCGGCATGATTATTGAATTACCCCATTACGGGAAGTTTTCTGCCAGTATATCCTTTAAGGGACTGTCTTCGGGATTTAATACAAAATCTGTATGTTTGCTTTTCCCTTTCTTACACACACACACATATACATACATACATATACATACACACACACACATATATATATATATAAATATATATATGTGTGTGTGTGTGTGTGTGTGTGTGTGTAATATGCGCGAGACTCATTCAAAATCACAACACAGTTTATTTCTGGAAACATATCTATAATTAAACATGATTAAACATGAAATCCATAAAACAGGCAAGCACTTTTACAACATCGTGCACAAGACCATGTGATCCTGCACACACACACTTTTCAATTAGGGATCTCTCAGATAAAAATACTACGAATAATCCGTAAGCACAATTGATCACGTGATAAAAAATACCCTTGTTTAAAGAGAACGAGCTAACTATTGGCTAAAGTAGTATAGACAGAGGCTGAATTAAGTCTATAGCGTGTCTGGAGGGAAAAATCAGAATTGCCTCTAAAACATCCAACGTACTTTATGAACAAAAGTTATTAAATTAATATTAAAATATGTATGGATTTTAATACTACACACACACACATATATATATATATATATTTATATATTACATATATATATATATAGATATATATATATATATATATATATATATATACATATATATATATATATATATTTATATATTACATATATATATATATATATATATATATATATATATATTTATATATTACATATATATATATATAGATATAAAGAGAGAGATATATACTATTGTTAAAGTCATGATTGAATTGTAACTAAAACCGTTATTACATAACTACCAGATAAAATATGACCAAAATCCCAACTGAGTACATTTTTACTCCATTCACTACATAAAATGTATATTAAATTTACTTAAATATAGTAAAATACTTTTTTTTACAATATCCTTAAAAAAATTTAAGAAATAAATGTTACTGGACTATCAATAATTGATATCAAGAAGTAAATCTATTTTTTACGCTATATAAAAAAGATTTCAGAAAATACTGACAATGGATTAAAAGATTTATTCTCCAAATGCCGAAAACAAATGGTTTTCTTTTCTATGATTGGAAAAATAACGAGAAAAATTCTCCAGAGCTTAGCATTAGGGCTGAAAAAGCTAAGCTATCTAACGAAACATCATAAGAAATATACTATTTTATTCCTTATTATATCTTCATAGATTAGTCCAGGAAAAAAAAAAACATTCATGAAATATTGCAGGCTTAGAAACATAAAGGGTGCTTATAAGACCAATGCTTCACAACTGGTGTACCGTGACATATTATCTGAATAACAAACTCCGTAAAGGTCGCTGGTTTTATTTTATGAAATTACTTCAAACTTATCAACGTCACAAGTATTTATTTCATTATTCAAAAGATTAAGAATTCACAAATACGGATGAACGATATTACGCTTCGGATTCCAAACAACACTACAAGTTAATATACAAAAAGGCTGAAGGCGCCTCGCTGTGTTTGTTCTAAGACAACGAACAGCAGAAGCAAAGCTATCGATATCCAAAAATAAAAATTTCATAATTTCTACGTAAAATGCATTTGAAAAGTTGCAGATGAAAAATATTTTAACACTGAGCCGCGGTAGCTTAATCAGCAAAGGCATCAATCTTTTAACCGGAGGTTTGTGAGTTCGAGGCACGAGACAATCAAAGAGCAGCAGTGTTCATCAATGGCGACTGGGGCACGAGGACAAGACCATGTATGGGTCTACTTGGTCCCTGCTTTACAATTACAAGAATTCATCAGGGGCAACATCACTCGCGTCCGTAGACTTTCTTACGCTACACGTGCTTCTCGGGTGGTGTTAAAAGAGCAACAGATTCCAGACGTGTTTAGAATAAAGATATGCCTGTATTGGAAGCTTTATTGGAAAATAAAAAATATTTTAGCTCTGAATCTACTTATTCCAATTGAAATTTCAAGACCGAAAATTAAAAGCACATTAGGCATAATACAACATCAAAAAGAGGAAGGGTGCTCCTAAACTTTTAATAATTTTCCCTTTCAAAGAATAATGTGTATTTGGGGTAAAAATTTATTAAATTCTCTTTGTTTTCTGAAAATGGTGTAATCAAATTACAAATATTGTAACAAAGTGATCATTTTAGGAAAAATAAACACTTTTATGCTTTATAAAAACATAATCATGTTCTCTTGACACATTTAACACTCGTGTCAAGGGAATTCAAAAATTTACTTTCAAAATATATATCTCTGACTGTGTAAAAATTATATTCGAATACCGTTGTATCCTTTAAAATTTTCAAAGCATGTATCGACAAAAATAAAATAGTTAATGTTTTCTTAAAATATTACCACGACACAGTTAATCTTTTAATTTTGAAATTTTTCTTAAATGTTGTCGTGAAATTTTTTATAGCACAACAATAAAATAAATATCTTTTTAATTTTACATTTATAATACGAAATTTGAAGAATTGCACAGGGGCACCATACCCTCTCCCCACCCCTAAAAAAGCTTGCAATAATTTCGGCCTAACTTCTCTCACATGACAATTCAATAAGGAGACTTTCTTTATTAGGGTGTGGTGACCATACACCCTTGAGCTAGTCCTGTTTATTGTCGATAAACAAATGAAAGATTTCAATAAAAAAAAGTTCAAACTTCTGTCCTGGTTTCTTTTTCAACTCACGGTAAGATTTAAAAACTGAATGGTTGATCAGAGCGTTTAAGTTTGGCGTTTTGTTGCTCTAAAACAAAACCCCGACCTTTCCATTGCTCCCCAACCTTTTTGCCATTGACCACTCTACAAAGCAAACACCTTGCCATAAATTTCTATACAACCTTGTATTATCGAAATTGCAATTTTTGTTTTGATCTTTTTAATATATCGTAAAAATGAAACGTAAATTAAAACATTTTAACATTAAAATAAAAAAAAATATTTTGAAAGTATAACTTTGTGTTTCGAATCATAGAGATGTTACTTTTCAATTAAGCTTTATCTGTGCGTTAAATGTTGATACCAAGCAAGCAAATATCTTCATATCGATTTAAGTGAACAATAAAACGTGGACACTATTTATTGTTATTTAACTTTCGTACAAACGAAAATGGATCACAACTATTTTACTTTAGATTAAACCATTATAACTAAATCTAAAGTAAATTATAATACTTTAGATTTAGAGGATCTCTCAATGGTAACAGGGACCACTGGGGTCCATAAATACCAGTTTGAGAACCCTGACTCTAAACGGTTCGTATATAATAGAAGTATCTATGCTTCATTAATACAATAGAATTTTTATCACACGTGTTTTCATTCAATAACCAAAATTAGCGAAAAGATGAAATTAAAATTAAAATTTAAAATGCAATGAACTTTCCAAAAGACAGAACAAAACAGGCGAATAAAGAAAAGAAGAAAAAAAACGTTATAAGCAAGTAAAGAAAAAATAAGCCAAAAGTAAATACAGGGTATCTGCCAAAATAAAATTTTTCAATAATATACATTTACCCATCCATTAAGCTTTCTTGCTTTGAGTTTCCTTGGTGAACAAATTTTAATTGGCAATATGGTCAATAAGATAATACATAAATACCAAACTTAGAAACTTCAGCCAAATGACAAGTAAAAATAGAATTAAACAATTCAAAGCATTTTTTTAATCGGTAGTTTAGCGGATCCATGACTTTCCATGACTTTTACTCATTTTACTTGAAAAATCATGACTTTCCATGACAAAATTAATCCATTGTCTAAATCCATGATTTTCCATGACTTTCCCTGACTTTCCAGGTGCGCGGAAACCATGTAAATAAAGGAAAATGAAAAATCATTAATTTACATTTTTTCTTATAAACTTTTTCTTACATATATTATTTTATTTATGTAAGGTTCAAACCATGTGCTACAAAATTATCTGCACATAATCATTCTAAAAAATACATAAATTAAAAACTTCTTACGATACATAAGTGTTAATATGCTATTTAACACTACAATAATAATTTTTTCTCAATCTTTCATGTGATTTCTTTTCAACAAAAGGGCTTAAACCATGAAGACGTAAGGCGTAAAATGACTTAATTAAACCAAATAATATAACGACTTACTGGTAATTCCGTTTAAAAAGAAAGCAAAAAAAACTGAGGAAGTCACGTTTTATTTATTCATAATTTAATCCATATCAGCATTTAAATAAATGGAGTACTTAACTTAAAAAGAATTAACACCTTTCTTTTCACAATGCCATCAATTTTTAAAGTCTAGAGTAGTCTGAAGGGTATGGTTTTTTAGTCTCTTTTTTGGTGCAAGCTAGATTTTTTTGTTCTTCTTACTGATTGAGTTTCGGCTAATTTAATTTTAACATTTCTTTTGTTAACTATATTACACCAGAAATATATTTATTTATTATTATTTGGCGTGTGTGTGTGTTTATTTGTGTCATTGTATACTGAAAAAGTGAAAAAAAGCCCTGCGTTTGAAATAAAAGTAACACTGTTTTTGTCGTCAAGAAGTTTGGGAGCGGGGATACTGTAATGAATGAGGAGTGAAAGATGAGCAGAAGTTCAACTATGAATTTATAATCTTTAAGATTTAAAAAGGATAGGGTGAAAGCTGAGAGAAGAAATATTTCAATTAAAAATGCTATTTATATTATAAAAAAGTCTGAAGAGCATGACTTTTATATTGTCTTTACGTGTGCTAGTTTGGAAAGTTTCTTTCTTAGTTTCAGATAGTATAATTTCATTTTTTTTTCGTAAATTTCCTCTCTGAAGTTTGCTCTCGATACCAGAGTTCGTGGGTTGATTTCTCAGTGCTGAAATGAATGTTCCTAGCCGTTCGTAATCAACTTTAAGCACTAGGTTCCGGTTTGATGCAAACTTATTCCTGTCGCAAATAATTTATCGCAGCGTTCCGAATAAAACCTAACCTGTGACAGTTTCATTGCAATATTTTTTATGTGCCATTTTACACTGCAAAAGAGAAAAAAATTCCGCTTGAAATAAATGTAATTTTATGTTTATGACTAAAAACCAAAGACGAGTAAAATTTAACACTTCGAAAAATGGGTATTGATAACCACGGAGTTCTTATTATCAAGACCAGCAACATTAATGTCATTAGGGGAAGCTGGTGTCAGTTAACGGTAAACCAGTGGCACTTGTCATGTGGCTACAGCTTATCAAGTGCCACTTATTTCTCAAAAAGGCATGTAGGTAGTTAATAATGGGAACACCATAAAGACGGTCCACAGGAGAACTCAAACAAATTGGGTCCTCTTAATTTAGAATCAGGGACCAAACAAAAAACTTCCAGGCTTGACCTGCCACCTCCAATGTATTGTTTGGGAACTTGGACATATCGACCACGAACCTATTTCACGTGCCATAGCCGCCATTAATGGATTTTTGGCCGGCTGGAACCTCTATCCCGCAACCCTTCGATTTTGAGATCGACGCCTATACCGACTGAGGCACCGCTGCTCTGCCTCTCTAGATGTAACATATAAATATCAAATCGATAATTGTCCCTAGTCGTTGAATTAATAGACAATGGTGGATAACTGTTATAGATAATATGGTGGACGCTTCTCCAGTGGAAGTTGGAGCACTGTAAAAATGCCAGATGTAGGCATCTTTCAGTTAAAGCATGAAGTTCATGCTATGAAAAAACCGAAATATTTTCAACATAAAGTTCTTGTTGAAAGTTGTGGAGTCATATTCTCTTCCTAGCTAACTAGACAAGTATGTTATAATTTCTCGTTGATTCAGCTTCGACTAATTTGCTTCAAATAATTTATTCGTTAGTTGTTTTACGTAATGTACACATTTATTTACAAAATGCACACACACAAATAAATAAGTAAATAAATAAAAATCAAGCTCGAAACAAATGTATTTTTTTTTCTTTATGATTTCCAAAGCAGGGATTATAATGAAACACTAAAACATGAACGGTCTCCAACTTGGAAGAGACGGAATAATGACAATGGGGAAAAAGAGATGCTAAAATAATACTTTTTCACAAAAAAAAAAAAAAAAAAAAAAAAAAAAATTATTATATTTACAAATAAATAAAACTTCATATCGTAACCTAACAATAAAGATACAGAATGAAATTATATTTTTAAAACATTCTTATAATTAATGTCCCATTTTTAAAAAAGCTGTAAAAAAAGCATCACTGGTCCGAATGAATTCAAATTTAAACTAAATATACCGGAAAATGGGTTAATTATATAATAAAAAATAATAAATAAAATATAAAAAGAGCCACAGTGTATTAATAGATAACACGGTAAGTGGTTGAACAAAAGTGGATTCGGCTACACGTTACACTTTGAATCGAAATACGTTTTGGGCCAGAGTTGCATAGAAACAAACGGTAATGTTCAATGAGTATGAGTGTTTTGGTTGTTTGACAGGAATATGTCATATATCCTGCGCTTTTATAACACATGCAATGAGTCTTGCTTGCTTGTGAGTGTCTTTTAATTTGCCTAGTATGCCGGTTACAATGCTATCTATTGATACACTTTGGGACTTTTTTCTTAAGTCACACCGCTTTCCCCTTTAAGTATATTCATTTCAAATGTGAAGTCATTCTGACTTGTGGTTATTTTTTACAGCATATTGAAAGTGGAACTTTAAAAACCTTTTATACAATCTAATTCTCACATAAAAATTATGCTTTGTAAAAGTTTTAAAACGGTATAATTACAAGCGCACTGTTTCCGTAATACGGAAACAACCACTGGTTGCATTAAACAATAATTGAATTTTACACACTAGAGACTTTCTTCAATTACTTTTTCCCACAGTTAACTTCGTTGGCTATCTCGTACTATCTCGTGGCTATCTCGTGAGAATATGATTCAAAAGGTTTTTAAATTAAAAAAGAAAAAGCAACTCTTCTCGAAGAAAACTCATTGTGATTAAAACCTTCACATTGAATTTTGGTGAATTAGATGTGGTTTAATTTGTAATTTTATGTAAAAACTTATATTGTTTGTCGACAATATAAGTTTATATGATTGTGTGTTTTACAGCAAATTTATCTTACTATATTTATGCAGTTTTCAGTATTTTGTTTCTATTAAAGTTAGTATTGTTTAAAATGTTGCATGTCATTAATAATTACTAAAAATATCAGGTAGAGAAGCTCATAAAGTTCGGACACCGTTGACTTCTTGGGTCACAAAAAAACCTAAGTCATAAAAATAAATTATAAAAAAGAAAGAATATCATAAAAAGAAAAAAATTACAGAGCAGAAATTCATTTATTGCGATCGCGATACTTGATTTTCGTTTGATTTGGAGCACTAGGGTCTACTTTTTTGCATCATGATGGCTAATCAGATGGGGACCTACTGCTTAAAGCGAATTTCAAATGGCTACGAACATCCATGCAGTGGGACTCAAACTCCGGTACCGAAGATCAGCCCCCTAAACTTTCTTGATTTCGTTTGGAGCGCTAAGGTCTACTCTTTTCCAACGAGGGTATATGATAACGAGACCTACTGCCTAAAGCCGATTCCGAACGGCTACGAACATTCATGCCATAGTGAGATTCGAAAATCAGCGGCATAACCATTCAGCCATCGTTCTCGCGATAATTGAAGAATATCAACAGTCGACAATATATTGATAAATAATCAATCCCTAATCCATGTTATTCATAATTATTAAAACTATCATGTAGAGAGGCATAGTAGCATTAAGAATATAAACCGTTAATTAAGGGATGATAACAATAGGGGAAAGATGAACAGAAGTTTAATTATGGATCAATCTCACTCGAAGATATGAAATAACGTTTTAAAAAGGATAGGGTGAAAGCTGTAAAGAAGACGAAATATTCCCCCCCCCCTCAATGCGCTCTAAATGCCAGCATGAAAAGAAAAAATAAAAAACTCATTAAACGCTCTTTATCGTTTATATTTTCCCCCTTTCCCCCTATTTTTTCCCCTTGAAAGAACTGGAACAAATCTTCGGGAGCTTTCATTTTTCTGTGAAATAAAAAAAAAGTGAAAGTTCTAATGCTACAGCATGGTAGAAAAAAAAAATACTTTTGTGAGAAAAAAAAAATTAAAAAAAAACTTTGAGACAAGATAGAAAATTTAAATAGAAGATGCGTAAGAACTGGGATCTTTGCAAGAAAGGAGAGTTCGCAATACAAGCGAAGCAGATTTTATTATCTAGGCATACATGGTGCCTCATGCTAAAAATATTAAGCAGAATTAAAAAAATAAAAAATAAAAGAGAAAAAAATTCCCGTGGAATAAACGGAGATATTTTTTCTACGCTTACTTTCTTTAACAAATTCTGGGCGAGAAAGAGGTTGCTCATTGCTTTTATAATGTAAAAAAAATGCTGGTTATGATGATTTATATGGAAGGCAGATGGTGCGGGTATTTTTTTCTTTGGTAAGTGCCATATGTCATTCATGCACTATTTAAAAAATTAATGCTAATATGCTGTATTATTAAAAGTTGGGTGACTACTTAAGGTACATGGGAATGACAGATAACATTTCATTTTAATGCATAATTTATAACATTTTTAGATTTATAACGAGTTTGTAAATATCCATTTAAATAACAGAGTCGTGCGCAACCAATTGGAAACACTTACTTATAAACAAACTAATAAAAAAAAATGCATTATAAAGGAGAGTATGCGTTTATGGAAGTGTATATAATATATATATATATGTGTGTGTGTGTGTGTGTGTGTGTGTGTTTGTAAGGAATTGCCAATCTTTTTCTTATTTATTATTACATGCATTATGTCTATGCAATCTGTGTTTATTGCTGCAAAACTTATGTTATGTATTTTTATTTTGTGTATAATTATGTACGAAATCATCAGTTACTTATTTTGTTGCTTAAAAGTTTTGTAAAATTTTATGTTAACGGAAAGGTTCTCACTTCGTTTGTCCCTTTCTTTTTGCCCGAGAAGGATATTGTAAGGAAAATTCTCAGGGGTTTTCAAAACTTAATTCAAGGGCTAAAAATTCCCGCGTCCTTTTGCATGCCCCTTTTTAACCCCTAACCTAAATTGACCACTAAGGCTACGATTTACTCTCTCATAGAAAGGGCCTGACCAATTATAAACCTACATGGCCCTAGCGGACAATTTAGGAAATTTTCCAAATAAAAAGGAGATACACGCTGTTGGAGACAGATTTTTCTAGAGATATTTTCCCACAGATGTTGTTAGGTCTAAAAAACGGGTAATTGGAAATTACGTGAGTTATAAACGATTGTGAAAAGAGAACTCTTTTATAATAATAAAATAAATGTAAAAGACTTCCCACACTCTATAAACTTTTATGATAATCCAGTTAGGCGGAAGCATTTGATGAGTTTGCAAACAGATAAGAGTCAGTTAGCGCGTGGACATGGAACTGTGAATATACTATACGCGTGTCTTCGACGAATAAATGAAAATGGCTCGTTTTGCTTAAGTGAAACGATTATTTAATAAACTTATTATTATCAAGAAAGACTGTTTTCCATTCTCCTTAATACTGGATCACGATATATATATATATATATATATATATATATATATATATATATATATGGTGTTCACCCTTTTTAGACGACTATTTGTTTCACCTACTCTGGAACATATACCGTTATATTTATGTAAAAATTGTCTTCCAACGCAGCAGTGGGTCGTACTCTACCATAGGGAGCATTTTTTTCTATAAGATTTTCCCTAACACTTTGGCCAGTTAAATATCCCATATGTAGTATATTGTCATACATCGAATATTATGTTTATAAATTCAAATTATGGAAGAAAACTTTTCATAAATGGGGAATTGTCATATTACAGGGAACTGGATGAAATACTTAATTTAAAACAAAACTTCAAAGGAACGAAATGGTCATGGAAGCTTAATAGATTGTGTCAGATATTTCCTGCAATTGGAATCGTAGTTTTGTATATGTTTATATGTATAAACGTCATTATTATTATTATTACTATTAATATTATTATCATATATCTTTAAGTACATTTATATATATATATATATATATATATATATATATTATATATATATATATATATATATATATTCATAACGTACTTAAGATGCAAATATATTTTTAAAATTAATATTTTAAATAAAAATAAACCAAAACCAATAAATATTAACACTCCCTCAAATATTCCAGTATTAATCAACCAATCATTAAATATCAATATCCATTTTAATGATATAAATCTTGTTTGGCGCAATTGTCCCAAGAGTATTTAGCGCCACTAAATTTCAACCAACAAATACCAACCAATGATTTAAATTATTTTAAAATAAAAATGAAAACCACCAATTACGGCTAAAAATGGTTCATTCATGTAATACAGACACATAGCTATAAAAAAATTAGAGGGAAAAAATCGACAGCACCCTATCTGAGTAACTCTAAATATACAATAAATTGGCGGAAAAACAGAATGCACCAGATCTACAAATATTGGTCGATTACATTACATAAAGAACCTTGAAATCATAGAATTGCATTAAAATCATTACAATGAATATAAAGTGTGTTTTCACATAACCATCATAATATTAACTAACAAGCGATAATTATATCGACGAAACAAATTAAGTAAAAGGAAATAAGTCCTCATCTGTTAGAAAAAGATCTACGGTGAATGTTAATTAAAGAGATTATCCAGATGTTCGCATCAGACCAATTTCCGTTCAAAAAAGAAACAGAAAGAGAGAAAGGGGTGTAAAGAAAGAAATAATAGAAATATTAGACTCTTAATGTTGCAGAATAAACGGTTTAACAGCGGCAAAAATCGAGATTTTTTTCCTGGGTTTTGAATAAGCTCCAGGCAAGCAATTCAGTGAATGGTAATAGGTTCAAGCGAAATAAGTTTATTTCTTAATGCAAACATAAAATCTTTATCACTTTTTATTATAAGCAATTTTCAAAAGAATCTCTGTTAGAGGGCGAATAAAACATCTGCTCTTCTGTTAGTAATGATAGTCAAATTATGATTTTATTCAGATTTGATCACTATTAAGGAAAAGAAATTCTCAGTAAAAATACTTTCAAAAATCATTATTGGAGTAAATTTTCGGTAATTGCTTTGCTTTATTATTTAGGATATCATACGGATATCATGTTATTGTAGGTGTTTTTATTTTATCTTGTAAGATAAAATTATAATTATCGTAACTTATGAACTGTACAACAAAATGCTAACTGCTAAAATTTTATGAAGCAATAATATTAGATACTTATGCATTGCACATGAGAGTTGTTATATTAGATGACACCGAATTTGGCTTACTACGTGAGCACTACGGTATACAGTTTCGCTACACGTAAACTAATAAAACTGGGGCCTACTGTTTAAAACCTAATCCGAACTACTACGGACATCCATGGCACCAGCGGAGTTCGAACGTATGAAGTCCGAAGTACCGAAGAGACGTTCTGCCCATTCGGCTATAATTTGATTAGATTTATATTGAGACCAATTGTTAAAAGTTGATTACGAACAACAAATCCATATTAGAGCAAGGATTCAAATCCACACACCAAAATATCAAATGACAGCTCCCTACCTATCCTGAACAGTGGAAATAGAAAGCAAAAATGGAATAGTTTTGAAATAAAAAAATGCAAACGAAAAGAAGGGATATTTAAAAGTACTTGTTGCAGTAATTACACTATAATTATTTTTCCCTTTATAATTGTAGTACGGTGCAAAACATGAATGAAAACATGGTCAATCGACTATCAAAGTTGTAGTATAAGTTGTAGTACATTTAAATGCTTAAAAATTATCTGTAATGCCTTAGGATCGGATAACATAATGCGAATTCCATGTGTAGATGAGTGTGGGGCATGTGAAAACTACAGATTTTTTTTAATGTTTCACCACTATATTACAAAATTCAGAAAGCACATATCGGCTTTGAGAAACGCCGTTTTTATTTTGGAACCTGGCCAGCTTTATGTTTCAACCATATGAGAAGAACGCGATTTCTCGGGATGGATACTTACATGGATTTGAGGTGACGCGCATTCAACTTTTCATATTGCAGTAGGAAAGACAAGGGAGAAATCAGTGAATCATACTGTCCCCGTTTTATCTTTAGATTACGAATAAATTTAAACTCCAGTTCGGAGAAAAATAATTTCGATTTCAAATTCACACTAATATCTGGCATGACACAAAAAATATATGCATATGTGTATGGATAGATGTGTTATATATATATATATATATATATATATATATATATATATATATATATATATATACACACATATATATATACATATATATATATATACATACATATATATATACACACATATATATATACATATATATATATATACATACATATATATATACATATATATATATATACATACATATATATATATATACATATATATATATATATATATATATATATATATATATATATATATATATATATATATATATATATATATATATATATATATATACACATTATTA
Source organism: Pardosa pseudoannulata (assembly GCA_032207245.1). Taxonomy (NCBI): domain Eukaryota; kingdom Metazoa; phylum Arthropoda; class Arachnida; order Araneae; family Lycosidae; genus Pardosa; species Pardosa pseudoannulata. Next base: position 142,714,076 of record CM063508.1, read on the forward strand.
CATTTAAAATACCTATCTAAGATTCTCTTTTCCCCTTCTCAATCTTTCATATCTTTTTTTCTCAGACACATAATATCTTATTTAAAGGAGTGTTCGATTACTTAATTATTTTACCCAGATCTCCCAAACCTAACTCTGAAATAAATGCTAATTTTCTGTCCACTCGCCACCACATTTTCCAGCTGTCTTAATAAACATGGTTGGTTCACTTTTCCAATGATCTAACTTCCTTTCTGAGTGTTGTTGTTGACTTATGCCCCTTGGTCAAACCAAGCCCGAATGAGCCGTAGTCTACTCGCATTAAGGCAAAAGGGTGAGCCTTTCGTTTTTAATGAGCACCTCAAGGGTGAAAGAACGACTTATGCTTAAGTGGGTTCTAGTACTTTTGAAGCAGAGACCAAGCAGAAGACCCATATGCTTGGACTACCACCCCCAGAAGTATTTATTGAGAACTTGGAGGACATTGTGACCCCTATCATATTTTACGGGCTCCAATCACCTTTAACGAACACGGCGGATCTTAGGCCGGCTAGGGTCCCGAACCCATAACCTTTCAGTTATGAGATCGTTGCCTTTGAGCTACCGCGGCTCATTTTCTGACTGCTAATAACGCTGACTAAGCTGCTAGTCTCATAGGAAACTGCGTTTTCACTCGCAGTGGGGCGAATTTTGTAACTGAAGGGTGTCTTTGATAACATTCCCTGCTATGCTCTTGTCAGAGAAACCTAAATATTCGTTAATCTTAATAAAAGTTATTCCACCACGCTCCTTCCTTGTTATGGAGCCACTACTGTGGATTATTTAGGCTCATTCATTGCCCAGTAAGCCAGGGTAGTTAAAAAATAATAGGGGCTGATTTCTTATATGATATCGAAAGAAATTTCGCACGTTACACACACACACACACACACACACACTATATATATATATATATATATATATATATATATATATATATATATATATATATATATATATGTCAGGACTAAAAAAGGAGTAGTTGGAAATTACGTGAGTTAAAAACGATTTTAAAAAGGGAACTCTTTTATAATAATAAAAGAAATGAAAAAGACATACGCTCGCATAAGCTTTTGGGATCATCCGGTCAGGAAGCTTTTTTGAGCAATTTGATGAGCTTGCAAACAGATAAGTTTCAATCAGCGCGGGGACATGGAACTGTGAACACTTTACGCGTGTCTCTGCCACGAACAATGAAAATGGCACAGGTTTTGCTTTTAGAAGAAACGATGATTTAATAAAATTATTATTATCAAGAAGACTGTTTTCCATTCGCCTTAACTCTGGATCACGACATGTCATATATATATATATATATATATATATATATATATATATATATATATATATATGTGTGTGTGTGTGTGTGTGTGTGTGTGTGTGTGTATATGTATATATATATATGTGTATATATATGTATATATATGTGTGTGTATATGAATATATATATGTGTGTATATATGTATATATATATATATATATATATATATATATATATATATATATATATATATATATATATATATATATTCATAAAAAAATAATTGAAAGCAGGTTCAAAAATTAAAAGAGAGAGAGAAAAATGATGTTTAATAACAAGGAAAAAGAATTAAAATGGATACTACGTTCGCCAATACCGTTCGAGAATTCGAACTCCAATTTCGAATTAAAACATTTTTGTAACAATAAAGCAAACACCATCCACATAAGTAGCTATACCGTAATAAAAACCGATATACATGCATGCAAGTATATACAAACATATATCTTTTGGATCAGTAAAACTATATTCTACATAAGAACAACATCTAAATGTTCATTCCATCTTGAGTTTTCATTGAACCCACATTACAGCTCAATTCTTGTGCATTTTCTTTTTTCGAAACAGTTTTATGACTTATTTTTTGTTACCCAACGACTTCTACAATCACATACCAGTGAAATATGACATGGGTTTTTCAGATAATAATCTCGGTTTCATATGTTACCTACAACAAAAAAAAAAAAAAAAAAAACTTAAATCTGAAAACATTAACCCCCTTTTTTCTTTAAAAAGAAAAAAAAATCCCAATTTTAGACGATGCCCCCTTTCCACTTCGATTTCATATTAGCACCTCCTAAACTTATTCCTTCTCGCCGCTCCTCAAATCAGAGGTATTTTCAATAACAATATTTTTTTCCTCTTTTTCTTCCCATTTTCCCAAAAGAATTTTTTTTCCATTTTCCTCATGATGCATTTTTCTGGCTCGGTGGTTCGATAGCATCAGTTCAAGCACATGAAGTATCAATTACCTGCTGTTGAACTTGTTTCTCGGTCTTGCATCCACAGCTTTTGTACTTGGGAGTTATTTCAATGACTTCGTTGTGCTGAAAGATAAACCTCAATACAAATTCCCCCTTGTGATGTGTGTATGTTTGGAGATCTTAAGCCAAGATCTATCTCAGTTCTTATTGTGTTCCAGTAGCTCGTTACGTTGCACCTCAAAGAAAAGCCTCCGGTTGCTTTTTGTAAATTTGCGTTATTTCATAATCAGTTATTTTTTTAAATAAGATAGGGTTTTTAATTTGTCATATTCTGAATTAGAAGTTGCCAAGTTACCGGGCTACAAGGACAGAAATAAAAACTCTTTTCAGTGTTACCTTTTTAGGTACTCATAAACATACACAGTTCTACTTAACATAAAGTCAGTTTAATATTGCATATAAGGAAACTAAATTTAACTGTACAAAAGAAAATAAATTAACTATAAGAATAAATTAGAAATATTGAACTCATTGTTCATCAGACCTATAAGCTTTATGGAGAAGGGTGATAGTCTAGGTTACCAGTAAGTTTTTTAATTCCTTACACAAATAAGGCAATTTGTCGCAACGTCACGACCTACTATAATGCCCTTCCCATTCATTTTCACGCGTACAACAGCCAATAGACAAACAATAAACTGCCCTTCCGTTTGAAACTAAAGCCAAAATTGTCATAATTTGAGAATTTGCTCTACTGCGTGAAATCGCCTTATTGAAGGAAGTATTGTAATCGTAAAATATTTTAGTGCTCAGATTCCAACGGGAATCAGAATCTTCTGTTTCTCCACGCGAAAGTTTTGGAGGCGAGCAAAAATGCTGGGAAAAAAAAAATTAACAATTAGGATTTCAGAAGGATTAGTCGTCTAAAATAAATCCCCTGTATAATAACAGCCTAAGTTATCTGTCCGTGTGTCCTCGAATTTATGAAGCAGTTGGCCCTGGAATGGAAAGAAGAATCCATATTGGATTCTTGATGAGTTAGGGTTAGCAACGTTCGAAATACACCCCTTCCTCCCTTTTCTAGCATTTAATGTAATTATTTAAAGCCCTATTTTCCCCCGGTTAAGAGCAGGTGATTAAATTTATTCACTTGTCACATAATAAATAGGTAAAAAAACATTTTTTTCTAGCGTTATGATACCATTCCTTTAACAATTTCATTTAATCATTTCTTATTTTAAATTATTTAAATATCATCTGCATTATTTTCATACGTTTTATCACTGAACTTAGATATTACGTAAATAATTTTCTTTTACATTTGGCTTAAATAACAGATTAGGTACATATGCGAGAATTTTGAATTAAATCATCGATTATTTTTTTTGCAATGAAATTTTTATCACAGGTATTAACAACAAATTCTATATACCTCCAGGGTGTAGTAGAAATGATATTTTCATTCCTTTACTTCCATTAATTACTGTGGAAAAAAATAGGGAAGAACTTAGCGATAATTTCGAAGTAGCTAAGAAAACTTTGAATTATCTTTCTAAATGAATTCAAGGTGATTCTAAACTGCATTCACAGTATCGGGAGTCTTTTAGAGGAGTGTGAAGATAAACAAATTATTGAGAGTGTACCAGATAATTCTCAGCCAAAAAACAAACCATTTTATCTGCCTTGGTTTGGTTTTTGGAGTGCTACGGTCTACTTTTTGCAACACGAGAGCTAATGAGACAGGGTCCTACTGCTTAAAGCTGATTCTGAACAGCTACGAACATCCATGCAATAGTGGGATTCGAAGGCCAGCACCCTAACCATTCGGCCATCGTTTTTATCTGCCTTATAGGGCACATTACAATTATGGAGAAAAAAAATTTACTGATCCTCTCATATTATAGGCTATATGCTAGTTGCAAATACTGAACAAATTGTCTTTATAGACAATTTGTTCAATATTTGCTTATTAATTTTAAGGAGAGAAGCGGCTATCTTGTCATCAAAAAGTTTTTACTAATCTAAAAAAAATTTCAGTGCTCAAATTTCAACAGTAATCAAAATTTTTCTTCTAATCATGTGAAATTTCAGCAGACGCCTAGAAAATCTCCAGCGATTAGGACTTGTTCATACAGTTTTATAACAGCATGGGACGCCACCATGTTTTTTTTTTTTTTTTAATTTTTAGAATTTTATAAATGAGAAGTTCAGACAGATCCTTCCGCACATTTAACTAGGAAATTGCAAAGAGTGATGGTGAAGATACTGTCAAAGCTTTCCTACAACTATTAACTTCTTTCATTTATAATTATTTTTGGAAAGAATAATGCGGGTCCTCTGTGTGAAATCGAGGTAACTGAGACAGGGGGTCAAACTTCCTGAACATCTCTTTACTTACAAGCAACCCTATTCTCTGGTAACAAATATATCTGTCTTATTTTTAAACAATTTTTGTCACGTTTTGGCTAAAGTCGCCTATTTTTCGGCTTTAATAGCTTTCTTTTAGAATTTGGAGCAGGGAAAGTATTTTTCCCCGAAAAACATTTCTCTCCCTTTCATTTAAACAACTTATTCAAACGGAAGAAAAATATTTTCCTTTTCTTTTATCTTCCTTTTCCATTCATTAAAGTTTTAAACCTTGTTGTATGAGATTTCTGCAGCTGAGAATCCGCAGTTTTGCGATATGATTTACGACTTGCGTAATAAAAAAGGAGTTTCATTTTTCTTTCTTTCAAAGGAATGAAAAGTTACCACGTTGCAAAGTTTTGTCGCTTCCTAATTAAAACAACTTGCTGTGAAAGAAACACTTTACCATGGTTAGGGATGAGTTTCTAAAATGTGTGGGTAACTGCAACTAACAATATTCTCTTAGGTTAGATCCTTTTTATGTTCAAATCCTCCTTATTTAGTGTTAACACGCGCCGAGCGGTCTGCGAATGTTTTATCTCCTATTGTCGGTCCCTGGGTATGACTTGCATGGGTCTCGTAAAGGAGCAAGTATCGGAGACGAAAATGATCAGCCGTAGAGAGAAGTGCAAACTTAACAACGTTGATTTATTCAACAAAAAAACATTTAAAAGAAACTATAGGTAAAATCGTCGAAAGAAGAGCTCATGCTCTCCCACCTTCTCATTTGAAAATCCAGTCGGGAGTGTCCCTCCCGTCTTTCCTTTATCCAACAGGAAACCTCGGTTCCAGGGGAGATCGACACCCTCCCCCTTTAACCTTCGTCCTTGGAGAAGTCGAGCCGGTCACACAAAAACAATTTCTTCCTTCTGTCGGCTCGATGACAAACGGCAGATTTGACACTTCTAATAGTCCGTGTGTCAAAAGGACCATTACTGCCGTTTCCCAATTGTTCGGCGCCTTACAATAAACCAAAGGTTCGCTTTAGCCGACCCATTTTTTCCTTTGATCTCCGATAGAGACGGACGCGATACTTACATTTAGTATATACCAGAAGTTTCGTACTTGTAAGATATACAGGTCCTTATTGGAATCCTAATACAGGATTGCACAGCACACTTAATTGGTCAATTTTCATAAAATTCTACAAGTAGAACAGAGGTACCAGTATGAAATAATGTATATAATGTACATCAATTAAAAAGAAAGGTTTAGCCGCTTTGGTTGCTTGAAGCAGAGAAAATTGAGTGTTATATAGAATACATTTCTACATTTTATGAATATTTAGGCATTGTGACGACTTCAGTGTTCTCGGGTGAAGAGGTAGCGTGAAGAAGGATCACAGTCACGATAAAAATGGAAATCACTTTTATTTCTTAAGTAACTACAACTATATACAAGGGTATTCTAATCTACCCAAACATGTTAAAATGCAAAGGATTGTCGCCTGCATAACATCACCACGACGATCACAGTCGAAAGAAAAGAGATTAAATAATCTCACACAAGTGGGGACGCTTTTCCAGGGTGCAATGCAAACCCAATTTATCCCCCGTTCGGTATCCGAGACTCTGCCGCTCCCTATATGAGCGGACTTTACGAATCTCCAGAACTTAATCACTAGAAAACTGGCTCCGGTCAAAAGACGCGAAAGCTTCCACGAGGTCAAAGCACCTACATAAGAAAAACCTCGAAAAGCCCCGAGTCACAGGATCACAGGATGAGTTGACAACAGTACTCCCTGGGCCAAGCCCTCTAGTACTGAAGTAACTATTACTTGATATATAAAAACTATGAAAATGAGTTGGCATGACATAAATCCTGGAGTCCACATAGGACCACATAGGAAGATTTGACAACAGTACTCCCTGGGCCAAGCCCTCTAGTACTGAGTTTGCTATTATTGGTAATGCATCCATCTATGAATACTTTGTTGGCAATAACATTAAAAGAAACAGTATGGGAATGGGAAAAAAAGGGAGAAAATGCTTGAGTTTAGACGACAAAATAAATACATAAGGATCCCGGAATCGAAAAATTCTAGGCTTTTTATACCTCGGGGTCAGTTACGGTTCCAGTTACCTGGAAACTCCCGCTAAGGTTACAGCTAGGTTTTTTTTTTTTAGATGAATTCTCAGGAGGCTTCAAATCAGCTGATTCCGGTCGTTAGTTCTGGACAAAGGGGAAGGGGGTCTTCACAGCATTTTAAATGTAAGAACAAATGTGAGAAAATCGGAAATAAAAATGGAAAAATAGCTTTTTAAAAGGTTACGGAAAATAAAGAAAAATCATTAAAGTACTTATAATGCTAATTATTTTATAATTGCCTAAAAGAGTGATGTTAAAAATAAACAAAAATTATATCTCAAACAATTGAATTGTAAGGATAATCACGTCAATTTATTTAAATAATGATTGACAAATCGCAAGACAAAAAAGAACTAAAATTAACTAAAAATAGTCTAATGAAAATTAAATTAAAAAATTAAAAACAAGGAAAATTTAATAGAAATATGCTGGATGGACACCTGCATTAACCAATAAACGAATGTCTATCACTATTTCTTCTAATGTCAGAAGATAACTCGCCAAGTCGAGTTCTGAACTGATTTTTAACAAATTTCACAAAGAAAATCTACGGGCCCATGCTTTTTTAAAAAATAATAAATAATAAGTAACAAATAATAATAATAAAAAGCTGTTGAGGAATATAAAATTGACATCTTCGGCCACGTAAGGCCCGCAACCAGCCAGTTGAAAAGTTCTAATATGTAAAATATTCCTATCGGAAATTTCTCTAGCAGTTATTATAGTTCTAAATGCTATTGTCAGATGCATTTTTCACTTTAAATCGATTGTTTACAACGACTTCATTACTTCACTTGTCTCAGTTTTAACCACGAGGCAAAAATATAATAATACAATACACAAACGAGAATATTTGAATAGAAAAAGAGAAAGAATAAGTTACACTGTTCGATACTTTGAAACTAAGGTTCTGTAAACGTAAAGGCTATGCGAAAATGAAGAATATCTTGAATGATATTAATAATCTATAAATTTCTTTCTCTACGCATTCACAACATACTAGAAATACTTAAAGTATAGTTTTAAGAAAGTTTTAAGTATTAGGATGATGTAGGTATATATATAATACGCAATGCCACTTTGTCTCAAAATTCTTCTTGCTTCTTAAGTTCTTTAAGAGCTTAAAATATAACTTTGTGTTTTTTGGATACATATCTGTATTCAAATGCTAAACCTCAAATATGAATTAAATGACTTGGTGTACATATTCAAAAATGTTTAAAAGAACTAGGGATAGATTTTACACAAAATAAATAAATAAAATAAAATAAAATAACTCCATATAATTTTTTTAATATGAAGGAAATTATGTTTTTCAGCCATTTATTAAACATAAATTAATATTTTATCTATTTATTTTTATAAACACTTTAAAGGTCACCTATATGATTTTTTTTTTCAATTTAAAGAAATTAGTTTATAAATATTATCTACGCAAAATATAAATGCAAAATGTATAAAAGCATTATAAATGCAAAATGTATTAAAGTTTTTCTTTGCAATCCTTTAGAGGATACCATAGGAATTGAGGGGGGTTGACTGACAAACCCATTCCTTTGTATAGAATGAACATAATACTTTTTAAAATTTCAATTATATTGGAAGAATAATAAATAAGAGTTCTTAAAAAAGTAAAATAAATAAATAGTTTAACAATTTATAACTGTTGTTTGAATAGTACTTTTGTTTGGGGTCATAAGTGAAAAACAATTGCATTACTAGCTTTCCCGGTACAGCAAGTACAAATACATATATTTTAAAAGAAAAAATAAATTCAATGTAGTACTGTCATTTATTGTAAGTTTAAAATGTCAAAAACATAAAAAAATCGAAAAAATTTCTTATTTCTCCAAAAATTAGGGAAAAAAATGTTTAACAGGAGGTTTCACTGCATGTCCGCTAAAGAATGCAAATTTCAATCCCTAAAGTTATTTAGAATGTTGTTGTGAACATAAGAAAAAATGTTGGTAAAATATTAAATATTGAGTAAGAAGAAGGATTTTTAAAATTTACTAATTAATTAAATTTAAAAAAAAATTTCAAGAATTTTTTTAACAAAATCTACGTAGATAATTTCCTTTTAGTAGATGCAGAGTATTCAATTAAACAACACTAAATTAAAATAAATATGGCCAAATGAGATCACCGAGTTCCTTTAAATGAATTCCCACTCTATTTTTTAAAAAAAGCTTCTTTCCCTACTCTCGCGTAACCTTTTACATGTTTGTAAATCCTAGGAAATGGACAGAGTACGGAACTTTTAGTCTGAAAATTTTCTTTCCACTTTATGAATAAGTATCTCGTAAGGCGTTACAGCGACATTGAATTGTTTCAAGACCAGAAAAGAAATATAGTCCCCATCTTTAAGAAAATGAGCGTCTCTCGCCTACCGAATAATGAAGCAGTAAATTAAGGGACTTGTTTGAGTAATTTGCTTTGAAATATAATGAAATGCTTTTTTTCTTTCTTCCCTGGGCTCGGCGTTTCTCTGCATAGATAAATAACTGTAGTAATTAAGGGCTTTTAAAATTATTGTGGCCGCGCGACGGCTTGAATACTGTATTTTACGCAATTAATATCGATCTGTATAATCTTCCCTGGTTTCTCTTTTCCTCTCACCGTTAAAGTTTCGAGCATTTCCGTAGGACTGGATTCTTTTAAGAAATTGGTAAATTGGTAGGTAGGGTTTCATTACAATTTTAATATTTTATGTAAGTATTTCAAGAGCTTTTTCTTCGTAGTGGGAAAAAATGAATACGGGGGTAAATTTTACGTAAGAATTTCACATTTGCTTAGACAGGAGATGCTTATTAAATTTATAACTGTAAGCGTAGATAAATAACTGTAGTAATTATTGTAGCCGCACGACGGCTGCAATACTGTATTTTGCGCAGTTAATATCGATCTGTATAATCTTCCTTGATTTCTATTTTCCTCTCAACTTTAAAGTTTCAAGCATTTCCGTGAATCTGTGTTCTATTAAGAAAATGATAGTTAGGGCTTTATAAAAATTTCCATGTTTTTATAGAAGTACTTCGAGAGGTTTTTGAAAAAAAAAAATTAATCCATTTGAAATTTACGTGGGGAATTCAACATTTGCTTAGGCAGGGATGCTTATTAAATTTTTAACTGTGAACGTAGATAAATAAGTGTTGTAATTATTGTGGCCGCGCGACAGTTTCAATGCTGTATTTTGCGCAGTTAATATCTGTATAATCTTCCGCGATTTCTATTTTCCCCTCAACGTTAAAGTTTCGAGCATTTCCGTGAATCTGGGTACTTTTAAGAAAATGATAGTTAGGGCCTCATTAAAATTTCAGTGGTTTTATAGAATTTCGAGAGGTTTTTGAAAAAAAAATTAATCCAGTGGTAAATTTTATGTAGGGAATTCATCATTTGCTTAGGCAGGAGATGCTTATTAAATTTATAACTGTAAGAGCAGATAAATAAGTGTAATAATTATTGTAGCCGCGAGACAGCTTATTACTGTATTTTGCGCAGTTAATATCGATCTGTATAATCTTTCTTGATTTCTATTTTCCTCTCATAAAGTTTAGAGCATTTCCGTGAATCTGGGTACTTTAAAAAAAATGATAGTTAGGGTGTCATTAAAATTTCAATGGTTTTATAGAAGAACTTCGAGAGGTTTTTCAAAAATAATAATAATAATAATAATAATAATAACCCAGTGGTAAGTTTTACGTAGGGAATTCAGCCTTTTCTTAGGCAGGTGATGCTTATTAGATTTATAACTGTAAGCGTAGATAAATAACTGTAGTAATTATTGTGGCCTACGACGGCTTCAATACTGTATTTTGCGCAGTTAATATTGATCTGTATAATCTTTCTTGATTTCTACTTTCCTCTCATCGTTAAAGTTTCGAGCATTTCTGTGAATCTGGGTACTTTTAATTTTTGGGTATTGTTTAATGGTTTCAATGTTTCAATGCTTTCAATGTGCTTCGAGAGGTTTTTCAAAAAATAATAATAATAATAATAATAATAATAATAATAATCCAGTGGTAAATTTTACGTAGGAAATTTAACATTTGCTTAAGCAGAAGATGCTTATTAAATTTTTAACTGTGAACGTAGATAAATAAGTGTAGTAATTATTGAAACCGCGCGACGGCTTCAATACTGTATTTTGCGCAGTTAAAATCGATCTGTATAATCTTTCTTGATTTCTATCTTCCTCTCATAGTTAAAGTTTCGAGACTTTCCGTGAATCTGGGTGCTTTTAAGAAAATGATAGTTAGGGCCTCATTAAAATTTCAATTTTTTATAGAAGTACTTCGAGATGTTTTTGAAAAAAAAATTAATCCAGTTGTAAATTTACGTAGGGAATTCAGCATTTGCTTAGACAGGAGATGCTTATTAAATTTATAACTGTAAGTGTAGATAAATAGGTGTAATTATTGTAACCGAACGACGGCTTCAGTACTGTATTTTCTTCTCAAAGTTAAAGTTTCGACCATTTCCGTGAATCTGTTTACTTTTAAGAAAATGATAGTTAGGGCCTCATTATAATTTCAGTGGTTTTATAGAAGAACTTCGAGAGGTTTTTAAAAAAAGAAAAAAAATAATCCAGAGGTAAATTTTACGTAGGGAATTCATCATTTGCTGAGGCAGGAGATGCTTATTAGATTTATAACTGTCAGCATAGATAAATAACAGTAGTAATTAAGAGCTTTTCAAATTATTGTAGCCGAGCGACGGCTTAAATACTGTATTATGCACAATTAATATAGATCTGTATAATATTCCTTGGTTTCTATTTTCCCTTCAACGTTAAAAGTTTCTAGTATTTCAGCAGGTTTGGATATTATTTTTAAAAAAATTCGTGGGTAGATCCTCATTAAAATTGTAGTGTTTTTATAGAAGTGTGTTGAGAAGTTTGTGAAAAAAATTAATCCAGCGGTAAATTTTACGTAGGGAATTCAGCATTTGCCTAGATAGGAAATGCATATTTATAACTGTAAACGTAGATAAATAACAGTAGCAATTAAGAGCTTTTCAAATTATTGTAGCTAAACGACGGCTTAAATACTGTATTATGCGCAATTATATGGATCTCTACAATATTCCTTGGTTTCTATTTTTCCCTCAACGTTAAAAGTTTCTAGCATTTCAGTGGGCTTGGATATTCTTTTAAAAAATTGATAGGTAGAGCCTCATTAAAATTTTAATGTTTTTATAGAAGTATTTTGAGAGTTTTGTGAAAAAAAAAATGAATCCAGCGGTAAATTGTACGTAGGGAATTCAGCATTTGCTTAGATAGGACATGCATATTAGATTTATAACTGTAAACGTAGATAAATAACAGTAGCAATTAAGAGCTTTTCAAATATTGTCGCCCAGCGACGGCTTAAATACTGTATTATGCGCAATTAATATGGGTCTGTATAATATTCCTTGGTTTCTATTTTCACCTCAACGTTAAAAGTTTCCAGCATTTCAGTGGGTTTGGATATTCTTATAAAATATTGGTAGGTAGAGTCTCATTAAAATTTTAATATTTTATAGAAGTATTTTGAGAGGTTTGTGAAAAAAAAAATTAATCCAGCGGTAAATTGTACGTAGGGAATTCAGCATTTGCTTAGATAGGATATGCATATTAGATTTATAACTGTAAACGTAGATGAATAACAGTTGCAATTAAGAGCTTTTCAAATTATTGTAGCCGAGCGAAGGCTGTATTGGGCGCAATTAATATGGATCTGTATAATATTCCTTGGTTTCTATTTTCCCTTCAACGTTAAAAGTTTCTAGTATTTCAGTGGGTTTGGATATTCTTATAAAAAATTGGTAGGTAGAGCCTCATTAAAATTTTAATATTGTATAGAAGTATTTTGAGAGGTTTGTGAAAAAAAATTAATCCAGCGGTAAATTTTACGTAGGGAATTCAGCATTTGCTTAGATAGGAGATGCATATTAGATTTATAACTGTAAACGTAGATAAATAACAGTAGTAATTACGAGCTTTTAAAATTATTGTAGCCGAGCGACGGCTTAAATACTGTATTATGCTTAATTAATATATCTGTATAATATTTCTTGGTTTATATTTCCCTCTCAACGTTAAAAGTTTGTAGCATTTTAGTGGGTTTATATATTCTTTTAAAAAATTGGTAGGTATAGCCTCATTAAAATTTTAATGCTTTTATAGAAGTATTTTGAGAGGTTTGTGAAAAAAAAATGAATCCAGCGGTAAATTTTAGGTAGAGATTTCAGCATTTGTTACACAGCAGATGCTTATTAGATTTAAGGCGCAACATTCCAATCGTGCAAATCGGAAGTGTGACAGATCCACTAAAATCTATATCACAACTCCCTTTCAAGGGATGTTAATTAATTTTAAAAGCTTCCCCCTTTTTCTTTATTGAATTCTTCTTTTTAACCTGGTTTTCCAAGAAAACGAACTTAAACTGATTAATTTCCTCTTGCATCTTTTAATTAGATTTTTCTACATAAAATAAATGTGACATTTTAATCCTTCCATATGTATATGTAATGCAGTACTGAACCGTTTATCTTATAATACTTCACTTTTTTTAAAAAAAGTTGAAAAATAAAAGCAAGGTAATTTTGTTTCTTTTTCTGAAAATTATCTCTTTGTAATTAGTAGCGATATAAATTAAAATCACAAGTAAGGATGCAAATTAAGTTTTAGGTAAGTTTTATTTAATTGTTTAGTAGTATGTCCTTTTATAAATCGACTCAATTTTTAATAAGCTCGCCAAAAACTAATTTAATTTTAAATTACTAGTGACAAATTATAGTATGCTCTTTTTTGAAAGTCTAACTAAGAATTTAACAAATATAATTTTGAAAATAAACATAAAAGAAAGAACGCTAGAGAAATTTCCATTCTTATAGTAAAGTTTGCCTGAAGAAATTTTTCAATACAAGCCCATCTGTAGAAATAATTCCCCCTCATACAAACATTTTCCGATTATTGAAATATAGGATATATTTTCCCGATATATGAAAAAAATGCGCGAAAAACCCTTTAAAATAAATAAAAAATTTTAATTAAATTTAAACAAATTTTAAAATTAAAAAAAATTTAAGTGCAATTGATTCTTTGAAGAAATCAAATAATTCCTTGAAGAAATAATACCTTCAAGGAAGCTAATAATTCCTTGAAGAAATTTTTCAACACAAGCCCATCTGTAGAAATAATTCCCCCTCATGCAAATATTTTCCGTAGATATACTTTCCCGATATATGAAAAAAAAATGAGCAAAAAACCCTTGTAAATAAATAGAATTTATTTAATTAAATTTAAACAAATTTAAAAATTAAAAAATTTTTAAGTGCGATTGATTTTTTGAAGAAATCAAATAATTCCTTGAAGAAATAATACCTTCAAGGAAGCTAATAATTCCTTGAAGAAATTTTTCAACACAAGCCCATCTGAAGAAATAATTCTCCCTCATACAAACATTTTCCGTAGATGTATTTTCCCGATTTATGAAAATAAATGCGCAAGGAACCCTTTAAAATAAATAGAATTTTTTAATTAAATTTAAAAAAAAATTTTAATTAAAAAAAAAATTAAGTGCGATTGATTCCTTGAAGAAATAATACCTCCAAGGAAGCTAATAATTCTTTGAAGAAATTTTTTAACACAAGCTCATCTGTAGAAATAATTCCCTCTCAAACAAACATTTTCCGCAGATATATTTTCCCGATATATGAAAAAAAATGCGCAAGGAACCCTTTAAAATAAATAGAATTTTTCTAATTAAATTTAAACAAATTTTAAAATTTTAAAAAAATTAAATGCGATTGATTCTTCGAAGAAATCAAATAATTCCTTGAAGAAATAATACCTTCAAGGAAGCTAATAATTCCTTGAAGAAATTTTTCAACACAAGCCCATCTGCAGAAATAATTCCCCTCATACAAATATTTTCCGTAGATATATTTTCCCGATATATTAAAAAATGCGCAAGGAACCCTTTAAAATAAATAGAATTTTTTAAATTAAATTTAAACAAATTTTAAAATTAAAAAAATTAAATGCGATTGATTCTTTGAAAAAATCAAATAATTCCTTGAAGAAATAATACCTTCAAGGAAGCTAATAATTCCTTGAAGAAATTTTTCAACACAAGTCCATCTGTAAAAATAATTCACCCTCATACAAACATTTTCCGTAAATATATTTTCCCGATATATGAAAAAAATGCGCAAGGAACCCTTTAAAATACACAGAATTTTTTAAAATTAAATTTAAACAAATTTTGAAATTTAAAAAAAATTAAGTGAGATTGATTCCTTGAAAAAATCAAGTAATTCCTTGAAGAAATAATACCTTCGAGGAAGCTAATATTTCCTTGAATTAATTTTTCAACACAAGCCCATCTGTAAAAATAATTTCCCTCCTTACAAACATTTTCCGTAGATATATTTTCCCGATATATGAAAAAAAATGCACAAGAAACCCTTTAAAATGCACAGAATTTTTTAAATTAAATTTAAAAAAAAATTTAAATTCAAAAAAAAATTTAAGTGCGATTGATTTAGCGATCTCTTGATGTGTAGAAAGTTTCATAACTTATAAGTTTCATAGCTTACAGCCGCATTTACTCATGTGTAAAATGCATGCTTTTATAAGGTGCACCCCGTTTTCTATACAAGAAAAAACGGCGAATTATTACATCTCGTGTATAAAGTGCACCTAAAATGTGACATACATGTGACTTTCGAGGATGCAAACCATACCTTAACGTCGAAATAAAGCAAACCTGGTTATCCCATGTGATCCTATGTGTCGGCGTGCGTGCGTGTGTTTGAAGTAGAAATAAAAAATAGCGCATTATCATTAATTTAAACGCAATATTACTTATTTCTGAACTGAAATAAACGTGTTTACTAATAGCAATAGCTTTTCTACTATTTAAACTGATCTGAAAATAATATTTTATTTTCCGTAGAAATTTAATTACTCTTAAATTGATAATAACACAGTTAAAAATTAATAAATAGGCATATTTATAATAATCAGTAAACCAATGGAATAATATTACTTTTACTATTATAATAAATGCAATATTTGCTTCAATTATAATTTTCGTGGATTCAGCGGCAAGCAGCAAAAATTTGCTGACAGGCCGCTATTTGCCTACCCTTGAATCAAATATGGCATATACCTAGTCACCTTAAGTAATTTTATCTTCTTTTAGCTTTATTATTCGTAAACAGCGATTAAATTTACTAATCTGTTCGAATCACTGAAAGTAATTTTTTTCCTTGAACTTTAAACTGCACTGAAATAAACGTGTTTACTAATACCAACAGCTTTTCTATTATTTATACAGATCTGAAAATATTTTCGTTTCTGTAGAAATTTAATTTCAGCTTTAATTTAAATATAACTGTAACCTTAACTCAGATTCAAATGTGGCTCTATTTCTCCTTTCAATTTAAATTTCGACGAAATTAAATTTCTGCACCCTTTACCGGTCTCAACCAGGGAAATAAAACAAACAACATCCCGCTGATCGTCTCGTATTCTGCTACTAGCATAGAACTCGAATTTCTTAGTCCCTGGGGGTAAGAACGTTCGATGTAACATCAGAGCAGTGAACCTTGTTCTTTTTAAACCTTTTTCTTTGTACTTAATTTGAAAACTATCGGAGGAAATATCGAAAGAAAATAACAAACAATTCTTTGCTCCAAGAAGAGATATCGTAGAATGCAAACCAATACGGGCGTGTGCAATTCAATCTCTGCTCACTCCACAAAGCTGTGCGCATAACTCCTAATCGAATATTTGACCTAATTAACGCAGAATAGTACTTATAATAGAAAAGGTTTTCATTTTCCTAAATTCCGAGAATGAATATGCGGAATGCGACTAGCATGCGGAATTAATTTGCGTTAATTTGATAGGAACGGAATCTTAGACGGAAATATTCGTGACTACACAAGGGGGAAGATATAAAAAACTATTTAATTAACGTTTGAAACTCAAAAGAAAGACTATAAACGTCACGATCAAATTTTTTTGTTATACTGAGACTTGTTCTATGTATAACAGCCAAAGGCAAAACGTTACTGGAAGCTTGTTCCCCCTCCCCCCAAAATCTTACAAATTATATATATATATATATATATATATATATATATATATATATATATATATATATATATATCTTTTTGTTTTATTTAGTTATTTTTTAATTTCCTTCTTCCTATTTCTCTGCGGCCGAACGATGGCCGATTGGTTAGGGTGCTGGCCTTCGGAACCGGAGTTCGTGGGTTCGAATCCCACATTGGCATGGATGTTCGTAGCCGTTCGGAATCGGCTTTAAGCTGTAGGTCCCGGTCTCATTAGCCCTCGTGTTGCAAAAAGTAGACCGTAGCACTCCAAAACAAACTAAACCTATTTCTCTGCAGCACTTTTAATCGAAATTCCCCGTTCCCAACCTGTTAACCCTCTAGCGGACAGTGGTTTCGTAGCACAACCACCTATTAAACATCTTTTTTTTTATAAAGTTTACTTTTTCGAAGACTTTACTTTATCTTTTTATAATTATTTGCGGTTCCAATCTCATACATCTGTTATGTATGGAAGCCAATGATGTGGAATCAAGAGCTTCTGCAATTAAAAAAAAATTTCGGAGACATGAATGATTTTTTTTATTTACATTTTAAATTTATAACAGATGATAGTTCTACACTTAACTTATTTATTTTTTTTCTTTTCAAATATATGCTTTAAAAATTTCTGTACTTGAGAAGTCAGTAATTCAATTTATCTTACTTATGACCCCAAATAAACGTATCTATACAAACAACACTTATAAGTTGTTAAGCTATTTATTTATTATACCAGTTTAAGTATTATCATTTATTGTTCTTTCAATAAAGTTAAACTTTTAAAAAGGCATAAGGTTCAAGCTGTACAAAGGGATGGGTTAGTCAGTTAAACCACTCCTCAAACTCTCCTTAGGTATCCTCCTAAGGCAAACCCTCCTAAGTAATGTAAAGAAAACTTATCATATATTTTACGTTTACAAGGTTCATAGATAACATATATAAACAAATTACATTAAATTCCCATGAATTTATTTTGATGACCTTTAAAGGGTTAAACGGAAGAGCATGCGTGTCAACTATAATAAGTTGCTAGTACTCGTATAGGCTGACGTGTTGACGCTTGTAAGCGATAAGTCTGGGTGATGTTCAGCTAGTTAAAATATAGCCGTGCATCTATTCTGCAGAATTATTTCCCTTTGTTTCTTTGGCTTAATGAAATATTGCATTTAAAGTTGTAGGGATCACTTACTCACATCCAGCGACATAACCCCCGGTTCTACTCCTATGAGCCACTAGCCTATTTGAGTTCCCAACTCGGAAGCCCATGAGGTTATCTGCTCATGAGTGAGTAATTGTGCCATATCCTTACTCATTGCCACAAACCATTTAGAAAGGGTTTATTATATTGATAGTACCTGTCATAATAGTATTTATAACATTTAATATAGTAAATAAGTCATCAAAATATTTAGTGGAAATTAACTACGTCATTTTGTAATTTGTGTGTGTAACTATTATGTACTAGACTATTTTAAACATTTAGTACCAGAGCTAAACTAGCTAAGGGATACATCTAGAATCTTTTGGCTATGAAAGTGAGCCATTACTTTGTCTACTCTAAGCTAATCTCTTGTAACAAACACAAACATAAACCACATTACAGTATAGCAACGAGTCAACTTAAGACTAAAAGATAAGATAAAAAACACATAGAAAATAAACAAGTATTGGACATATGCAGTACTCAGTCACCTGAAAGGCTAGAAAAAGAAAATCAGATTAAATCCATAGAAAAGATGGTGATTCTAAATTCCCTGGTCCTAGATAAAATTTTTTTTAGTCCTTGACATGCTGTAATCAATAAACTGATGTGCAGTTTATTTCAGATATCTTAGAAATTAATTCAAATACTTCAGATAAAAAAGTGTATAAATCTATTATAAATCGCTATTATAGATCTTATCTAGCGGAAAAAAAAATAATTACGGCAGTAGCCTGCGAAGGTCTTAAGCAAACAAAACGATCTCTCAAAGATGCTATTTAATATTCAAAAGAAGACTTTAAGTAAACTGTTGATACATTCATAAGAAAAATTCTGGAGACTTTTTTTTTTAAATGAAAAGAAATCATGCGGAAACAAAGGTTAATGAAAACATTGCTTAACACTCCCACCCAAACTCTTAATATTCTTCAAAGATTTTCTAAGCTTTAACAATGAACTTGAAAACAATGCCTTTAAAGAGCTGTGATCTTATTTAAAAAGAATTTTTTTCCAGCGTTAACTCCTCCCTCTAACACAAGAAATGTCGAATTCAATGGAGAAAAAACCCTCTACTTTAACAGAACATAGAGTGCGAGAGGGGATGAGGGGGTTAGAAATTAGCCTCTGCATTTTAATAATTGGATTTTCCTCTTCTTAGAATCCTCGTTCTCTCTCGAGAAATTATGCAAAAAACATTCCCATAATGGAGGAAAGAAGATGACAGACGAAGCATTGGGAAGTAAAAAGCCCCATGCATAATTCATGAGACACAAACGAGGTGCAATACCTACTATTACACGAGATTGCAGGAGATAGGTAGATTCATAACTGAAAGCCAGCATTGCGTTATAACCCGATACTTTTGGATGATGCCTCTTGAGATGCGGTGTAAAAAAATACTCTACGGAGGGAATTTATTCAGGCGGTGCTTGTGAAAACTAGAAATGAACTCATTAATTAACATCAAAGCCATTACAGTTAATCGCTCAACCCATCCGTTGTCTTATCTATCATTCTTACAACATACAACGTATAAAGAGTTTGAAATAGAATTTCCGAACAACAAAGAATCCGGTAAATAGCTTAACATGCCCAAGATATATTTCGAAAATCTGCATTTCAAAGTTTATTATAAATACAGTGGACTCCACTTAACCTCTTCCGGTATGATTTAATAATGAAAAACTGTGCATGAAATAACCATTTAATTTTTAGTTAAAAAACTTGTTTCATTTTACAATTCTTACATATTCTTAATTAAAATCCACTTTTTACATAGTGTTAAATAATATCAGAAACAGTAAAATTAAGAAAATATCAAAGCAAAACATTAATAAGGTATACAGATAATAGTCTTCAAGCTAGTGGTACTTTTCAAAACGAAGTGCAAAGGAATTCTTAATTGTTTACACTGCCAAGTAGTCTCACTTTTAATTTGATTCTTGTAACACACACGGCATTTCTTAGTAGGTTTTCTTTTATTCTGACTCATTAATTTGGCAATGACTTGTACCAAGAAATTCTAAGTAAACAATATGCAATAGTGACTTGTGATTTTCACAAGTGATAAAAGCGTTGCCAAATTCAGTACACTAGAAATTTTAAACTAAATTAATTATCATATTTAACAGTAACTTTAATCGCATGACTAGTGTAGCTCGTCATTGTCCGATATGGAATGAAAAACTAATGACGAGCTAGACTCGTCATTTTACCGGAAGGGGTTAATGTGATAGCAGTTAATGTTATCAATCGCTTATTGTTATCGAAATCACTTGATCCAGTTTTTCTCTGGCCGAACGATGGCCGAATGGTAGAGCGCTGCTCTTCGGAACCGGAGTTCGTGGGTTCGAATCCCGCTTCTGGCATGGATGTTTGTAGCCGTTCGGAATCGGCTTTAAACTGTAGATCCCGGTCTCATTAGCCCTCGCGTGTAAAACAGTAGACCGTAGCGCTCCCTACCAAACCAAACCAAACCAGTTTTTCTCTATTCATTTGTATGTTAAAATTATAGTTTTATGTGATCATTATATCGGTTAATGTTATCAGTTTTCGAATCTCATTTTAACTGGCAAAGGACTATTAACAATGTATTCAGAAGGAACCAATTCTTTTCTTTCCCTTTGTTTTTGTTTTAATTTACTAAAATTCTCCCTCTTCCACCTAGGGAAAAGGAGAAAAAATAAAGTAGTGGAGAATTATATCGGTTAATGTTATCAGTTTTCGAATCTCATTTTAACTGGCAAAGGACTATTAACAATGTATTCAGAAGGAACCAATTCTTTTCTTTCCCTTTGTTTTTGTTTTAATTTACTAAAATTCTCCCTCTTTTACCTAGGGAAAAGGAGAAAAAATAAAGTAGTGGAGAATTACACGTTCCTGGAATTTTTCAGAAATACGCACACTCTGCTGGTGGTCAATAGTTGTCAGTTAATCAGAAGGCAACAAATTCTATTCGGAACCGAGAAGGAGTATATTCACATTTTATGCCTTGCTCGCTTACATGCAGCATGTTGATATGGAAGCCAGAAAGTGAAATGATTTAATATTAAAACTAAATATCGAAATTTTAAATCGTTATGACAAGTTACCAAATATGAGTCAGCGCAATACTGCAGCGCAGTTAAACATTTCTCTATAAACATTTCTGAATTGCATTGAAAGTGTTGAAACGTGGAGTATAAATCGCTCCGATGACTTTAAAAAACAATTATGAACAATTTATCAATGAGCTTCTTAGAAAAAAATTGTAGACAGTCAACAATTGTTCAATTATTTTTATTATGTAAACAATTCTTATGTCTTAAAGGATAATATATAGTACATAAATATAAGGTGAATTTTTTCATTTTATTTTGAATTGTAGAACGTGTGAATTAAAGAGAGGGAGATACATTTATTTAATTTTGTATATCGTTTATTGTTATCAATCGGTTATTGCTATCAAAATCACGGTGTCCCAAACTGATCACATTAAGCGCAGCCCACTGTATTATATAAATAAGTAACAGGTTAAAATATTTTTCACCGATCACAATGGAAACAGCACACGTTTCTAATTGCCAAGGCTTGCTTGGCAATGTAACTCAAATGCAGTCATCGGGGCAAGAAAGGCTTTCTCTTTCAGAACTCAGGATTAGGTGAAATATTTAGTAAAAGTCCTTTACTATAATTTTAACCCTTGGGGACCAGCACGTAAATGTTATACGAGTCAGTCGTTGTGAAAACTGTTGCCGTTTACACCATCTAATAATTAAATTTAACTTTAAAAAATTAAAATAAAGCGTTGAGATCTCTTACGCATTCGTGAAGCTGGTCCTTCAATATCAACGGTAGATCATAGCGTGGAGGCGACGCTGGACTGGTAAGACTGCGTCGTGTATACGAGACGTTGGTAGCGAAGGGGTTAATGGTGGAGAACTGACTGATGCGTCTTACACAGACAAGAAACAAACGTGTGTCTGTTTGATATATGAAGAAAAGTCCTGAAGAGAGAAAAATCTCATACATGTGTCCTCATGAGAAGAGAGTTTTAGATCCGGATTTATTTCATGGCTTGTTAAAACATTGATGAAACTGCAAACAATGGCATTAAAATTGTGAAGAATAGACAACTGGATTACAGAAGGGAATGAAGGGGTCACACGTAGCACGTTTTAATCCAATCTTTAGTTTCGGAAGTGTGGAAGGAATGATAAACTCAGTGATAGATATCCATAACTTATTTTGGGTTTCTGGGAAAGTTAAGTTAAGAAAACTAGGTTGAGGGGAAAATCCGTTGTATCTGTTGTCCGCTCGCTATATTCTCCTAAATAGCTGGATCGAATCGCATGGTAATAAGGGTTAATTCTTAGGAGACTTTAGGCAGGTCAAAGGTTACGATGGTCAAGGCCATGATAAAGGTAGACCACTTTTTTTTCAGGTTCATCGGGTCAGGTGACTCAATAGTTTATCACAATTTCATCCTTTTTTCTTCTAATACCGTACTAAACTATTAAAAATTTTATGTAACTTAAATCATGTGATAGCGTCTAAAAAAATTGGCTTTAGTTCCATTCGATTGTCCTAAACTTCTTGTTTTTAATCTTTATTCATCGAACTATTCGATTTTATAGTTTATTCTGACTTTTAAACTACCCAGTATTTGGTGCCTACTTTTTATTCTATATTTCGAAGGTAAAAATTGAGAACCGGTCCTCAAATTTTCATTTACAGAATTATCAGAATAATCTAGTATTTTAATACAAAATATTCATCAGCGCTAGGAAATCGCAGATCTTTTGAGGGTGTAGCTTGAAGTACTGAATTTAAAATTGAAACCATACTTCTAAAAAAACTACCAGTAAAGGCTTAAATTCTGAACATTTCCAACAACTTTTCTTGCAATCAAATCTTGAAAAGACCGATATTCCCGAAATTTTGCATGGTGATATAAGGCCAATCCTTAGAAGACTTCAGGCAACTCAAAGTTTTCGAAGGTCAAAACCATGATAAAGATATAACGTTTCTTTAACCCCTTAGCGTGCAAGCTCGAGTTAACTCGAGCGACTGGCCAAACTGTGCACACTCGAGATAATTCGAGTGGTGCTTATGTTGCTATAATTTTCCACACTCGAATGCAGTCGAGAATTTATCATTTACCTGGGATTGTAAGCTATATCATTTACTTATTCAAGTATAACATATTTATTTTTTTTTTCTAAATTCAACGTTCTAAATTGTGTTTTTTACATTAAAAGAATAATTTTTTGGTCGGCCTTTTTTAAAAATGTGTGCATTAAGAGGTTAATCTCATCGAGTCTAGCGACTTCATAGTTTAGCATCATTTCTTGCATTTTTTCTTCTAATACCGTACAAAATTATTATAAACTGTAACGTTAATCACGGGATCGTGTCCAAAAAATGGCTTTTCTTTTCCCAAAACAACTTTCCTTACAATCATTAGCTTGAAAAGACAAAAAAAAAAAATCTTTTAAGAAAGCAATACTTTTTAAATGCATGAAAAATGTTAAAATCACCTGAAAAGCTATTAGCCATTACTTATCGAAAGTGGGCAGAAAAGAAAGCTTCAAACTGATTGATCTGAAGTAGAAACATCTAAAAAATATAAGTTAAATGACAGAAATTAAAAGAGATTTTTCTTTCTTTCTAAGAGAAAGTTGGGAGGAGTAGAAATAAAACTTGACTTCGTGCACCCACCATTCCTTCTTTATGGAAAAATTTCCCACTACCTTACAATGCACAAAGATCTTACTTTTGAAAAGCGGACTTTTTCTTTCGTGTTAACTCCTCCTTATTTTTTTTTCTCTCTCTATCTCTCACACAAAACGAGAAATGCCGATTCCAGTCAAAGAAACTCAAGATAGAGAGCGAACGAGAGAGATGGTAGAAATTTTAGTCTTGCGCTTCAATAATTAGATTTACCTCTTCTTACGTCCCTCACTCGAGAAATTATGCAAAAACATTCACATAATGGGAGAAAGAAGATGACAAACGCAGCCGGAAAAAGTGAAGCCCATGCATTATTCACGATGCCGACAAATGCTCGGTGCCTACACACCTAATGCTACCGGAAAGGAAAATTGGTAGATTCATAACCGAAAAGATGCCATTTCATTTTTAACCAGTTATTATGGTTCCACTTGAGATGGCAACGCAATAAATAAAATATTTGGCTCCGGCGGCAGACATATACTATTTGTGTAACGGAGAGGGTTCAGAAAATATATACCCAGAATTTTTTTTTTTTCTTCTTAAGTACCGATTCGCAGAGGAAGAAATAATTTAAAGAACTATAAAACTTGAGGGAGAGAGTATACACCACAGTTAATAGATTTTATTTTTTGCAATCCAGGAGGTAAGCCTTTAAATGTTTATAAATAAATGAGCACTAAAATGATGATGATACTTCAAACTTGATTATTTTTTATTATAAGAAATAAATCAGCCGATCAATCAATTTTATATAAAGTTTATCGAGTATCATTTTAACTTAATATTTGTGGGATAGTTAACAAATTTATAATACGGCAACTTAAATAAATGAGCAGTAAAAAGTCATGTAAAACGGAGTACGCAAAGGCATCATTCAAATGCATGAAAAAAAAACTATATAATGCCAAGGTTTTGACAAACACTAATCTTTACTTCTACGTTTTGCCAATATATCCAATTTATACCAATATTATTAGATGGCTAACTAAACACAAAGTTTATCTCAAAAATTAGTTCCCTTTCTTACAATTATAAATTAAAACAAAAATATAATATACGAGTTTGATTCTGTGGTAATCAATTAGAAACTCGCTTAATATTTTCAATTCATTTGATATACTTTTCTAAAGTAACTAATCCCGATTTCTAACTAATCAATAACTAATAAAAATTTATCACCCCATTTTTAACCGTTTGAGTGCGGCGAAGCGCAATGGCGCTTGTGAAGACTCTCCTTTGTCCGAGCACGCGCCAAAACAGCTGATCGTAGTACACCTGTTTAACTGGACAATAGCGTGGCGTCGCAGAGTCTGGGATCTTGACAATCGGACTGAATAGACGAATACGCCCCTGATGGATCTCGTTAATGAATGCTCGGAAATTCCATGAAGAGACAGCCAGCGAATGAGAATTCAGCTAAAAAATAGAACTGTAACTTTAGCTGGAGTTCTCAAGTAACTGGGATCTTAACTGACCCCAAAAAAACAATTGGCAGAACTGTAACTGACCCCCCAGGTATAAAAAGCCTACAATTTTGCGACTCAGGGCTTTTCATCATTTTTTACGTAGGTGTGTTGACCTCGTGGAGGCTTTCGCCTTTTTTACCAGAGCCAGCTTTCTAGTTCGGGAGATTCGTAAAGTCCGCTCATATAGAGAGCGGCTGAGTCTCGGATACCGAAGGGGGGATAAATTGGGTTTGATCGCACCCTGAAAAGCCTCCCCAATTGTAAGAGATCATTAAATCTCTTGTTTTTCTTTCGACTGCGATCGTCGTGAGGAAGTTTTACCGGCAACCATCCTTTGCAGTTCTACATGATTTAGGAATTAACATTCCTTTGTAAATAGCCGTATTTAATCAAGTATAAAAGTAAATTTCCAGTTTTATCTTTGACTGTGATCCATTATTCACGTTACCTCTCATTTGAGAATATTGAAGGCGTCACACGCTTTTTTTGTTTTGTACCGAAAATGCGGAAACACTGCTGTTGGTTAGTATAATTTTCGCAGTTGAATTCCTATCAATCGCAGTTTGTATTCATTTTACTCAATTGTGATTTTTAATAATATAAGAATTAAAATAAAATACAGTAGTAAGTACAAAGTAGTAAGTAGTACAAAATGATGTGTGCAGTAGAACCGTGGATTGTGGCACGGTAGACAAAATGAACGCGTTATATATATATATATATATATATATATATATATATATATATATATATATATATATATATATATATATATATATATATATATATATATAAACTTTTTGTTGTTGTATAGAAATTAGAAACTGTTTTCACTTTCTAAACAAGTGCTATACTGATCATTATTGATGCTATAGAGGAGGAATGGTTAGCAAGCAAAAATGCCACAGGAAGACTACCAATAGGTACAAAGTTTTCTTTAGAAAAATTGCCTGGGCGAAATTTGCGACAATGTGATGTATGCAGTAAAAAAAAAGGGGTTATGGAATTAGACGATCCAACTTAATTTGCGCTATATGTAAAACAGGAATTCAGGGAATTTGTGCAGCAAAACATTCTTGTAATAAGTGAGAATAAAGAGTATTTTTGTTAGTAAAAATTAATTGTTACATAATAATTAGTGTTAATTATAACATTTCTATTGTTCTTCAAAAAGATTACTACGCATTTCATTCCGCACTATTAGCATATATATTCGAAATCTCTTCAGCATTCAAACGGTTAAAATAAGCGATTTTTTTTTCCAAATTAGGGAATACTACTGAAAATCCGTAGATGTAAAGTTCCAATGAAGTAACTTAGTTCGAAGAGGAAAAGGTTTAAAGGGAGTTCAAATTGAAATTATAAGATTAAAAACATCTTGAATTTCAAACACTGGGAGAATAATAAGCATTTCCAAGAGAGAGTGAGTTTTTTTTTAAGTTAATAAAAGTGAGAAATGTGAATCCGAGGCAGTTCTGCATGCGTTTATACTGCTATTAAATATGTTTTGTCAAAGTAAAAAACTTTAAAGTCTCAGCAAGAGAAGCTTTGTAAATTTCAAACGTTGCTCCTTCGTGTAAAATGTCGGTTTTTCAAAAAGTACTGAAGTAATAGCATTGCTGCCCAATATGGTATCCCATTATCAGTTTGAGAAGGAATAAATAACATTTTAAAACCAGAACACATTTTTAGGTTATCGTAAACATTTTTTTTTTTTTTTAAGAATAGAAATTTTTAAAAACGTCTATAAATGCCAACGTGATTAAAGGCATAAAAATTAAAGAAAATTAACAGCATACAGCTATTTCATGCCTTCTAAAACCAGCTAAAGTTATTAGTACAGCCTTAAGTGATAGCGAAATCCACTTCTCAACTTTTTTTTTTACCTTAATCCCATTAGCGTTTTCCTATTTTTAAATAAAAACTCATATTTTTAAATAAATTTTTTAAATAAAAATAAAAATTTTAAATAAAATTATAAATGGCAACATGATTAAAGGCAAAAAATTAAAGAAAATTAACAACATACAGCTATTTCATGCCTTCTAAAATCAGCTAAAGTTACCAGTACGGACTTCAGTGATAGCCAAGTCCGCTTTTCAATTTTTTTTACCTTAATCCCATTAGCGTTTTCATATTTTTTAGTATATTTCGACAAATCCTTATCCTGTCTAACATTCTTTTGGCATAAACGGATCTCATTGTTAGCAAGCTTTTAAATTTTCTTTCATTTTCAGCCTTAATAACGTTATTATTCTATTTTTTTAATTTTATGGTACATTTTAACACAAAAAATTATTCTTTTGAATAAGAAATTGGAAAGTTTACTAAATAAATCAGAAAATCGCCCCGCTTAAATTAAAAATCATTTTCCGTTTCAAAGTGTTCCTTGATCGAACAGCTGTCAAGGGAATCTAAAATTACCAGAACTTTTTAATTAATTTATTTTAAACAAATCGATAGCGCATGAAGCATTTTTAGTTTTCTTTAAGCTGTGCACATCGTAACAGCTCTAAATCAAAATAAAACATAGCAGCATATAACGATCCTCTCTAAACATTTTCTTCTCATTAAAACTTTGTTAGTAGCGCCATCTCTCAGGCGAATTGAGAAACAAAAAAACCACTTATTAAATATATTGAAAATATACATATTTGTTTAATGAAAAAAAATTTGGAGGAAAATTAAAAAAAAAAAACATTTACAGTCTTTTAAATAATAAGCAAAGCTCAGCAGCTTAAATGAATTTATGTAAGATTCCATTAGCTATAATATTAAATGTAATGAGAAGTCTTCTACTTAATATAGTGAATTTTATTATTTCACTAGAGTGAACATCAATGCTTGCCCTAGGTGGTGGGAAAAGTAGACTTCTACAATGGTGAAATTTAGAAGAGACTAAAATTTTATATTAAAATAAAACGATTTTTCTAAAATCTGAATTCGTATTATTGACTTAATTCAGTTCTGTTATTTTCTGATTCTTTTATACTTTACTTTTCTTTCAAAAAAATTAAATAAATAATCAATAAAGGCAGCTTTGGGGGTAGTGTTTTATGGGTTTGCCAAAAAATGACCTGGCGACACAAATGGAGAGATGTTTTAGTTAAACTGTTTTGCTAAAATAGAGTTTCAAATTGATCAAATAAGGGAAAAAAATTACAAAGGTAGTTTTCTTGCATCAAAAAACTACATGTAGAGAAGAAAAGAGGTAGAAGTACTCAAGAATGCAATGATTTTAAATAATGTATTATTATTACACAAACATACATATACTAATGTGTGGTACCCGAAAAAATCCCGGGAAAATTTTACAGACTTATACGTCAAGAGCAATGCTAAAACAAGTAAAAGACATTTCGGAAATGGGGGGCGGTAAAACATTTCTAAAAAAATAATATATTTTATAAACAATTCAAAGATATAAAAGTATTCTAAACACATTTTAAAGGAATTAAGTTTACTGTGAATAAAGATAAATAAGATGGCGTTCATCTGCAATTATCAGAATTACTTCTTTAAATAAAGAACATTCAGTTTCTAGACTAATATATTAAGTATGTTCACTGGAACATTACCTGTATTTCCATTAATGAAAACGTTATGTTATTTAGTTTCAACTTATAACTGCTGTTGCACGGTCTCACAAAATTCATGACCTAATCCGTAACATATACATCACACAATGTATCATATACATTGCATATACGTATTACTGTATATGATACGTTTTTAAAACGTATGTGATACATTGTTTGCTGCATGGGAAGCGACTCTACTCATCAAGTAAATGATACTTGCCTTCACCAGAAACTTCCTGCAATATACTGTCAAAGAAGCTTACCAAGTTTCACCCAAAAGTTTCAAGTTTCGAGGTCTATCAGACCGCTTCACAGAAGTTGTGGGATTATTTGAGAGTCATAGTGAACATGCTGCATTCTTTTATTGCTTTTAATATACACAGAAATAAATAATTGCGTGGAAAACTCCGAAAGGTAACACAAACACCTCTAATATACATATGAACACATATATACACACATACTCATATATATATATATATATATATATATCTTATATATATATATATATCTGTGTGTGTGTGTGTGTGTGTGTGTGTGTGTGTTTATAAATATACTGAAGAGCCAAAACATTATGAATACTGGATAACGTTTAAATTTCTAAAAGAAAAATACTTCGCAATTTGTTCACTGCCTTTGGTCGTGTAAAAACATTCTTTAACCCTTTGGATACATTTGACGAGTGAGGTTCGTCATCTGCTTACTTGGGCGAAGTTACGATGGACGTGTCTAACTCGTCATCTGAATTTAACACTAGATTGCCCGAGATTTCTTGTATACCTATATTGCCCAAAAACAGTCAAAATGACTGCATTGTGAAAAAATAACAAATATGTAAAGAAATTTGTTTAAAATTAAGGCTTAATATTATATAATAAAGGAGGGCGGAAGTAACTACAATTATTCATAAACCCATTTATATGTTATAGAAAAAGTCACCAAATACTAAGAAATTGTGTCATTATATTTCATAATTGTTTTCCTAATTGAAATTAAAAAACAGTCAAAATAACTGCCTTGGGCAATCTAGTGTTAAGAAGCAGACGTTGATGTTTGCGGCACCCCAGCCAGTGGGAGTTGATTGAAAACAATTGCCTGAAGTTTGTTTATGAAATCTTACAGTTGCAAATAAGGTTAATTCCACTTATATATATTATTACCCCTATTTTTTCCCTGTTTCTCCCTTTTTTTATCGCATATATATCGATATAAGATGTCTGAAACAAACAATTCACTATATGACTTCGAAAAGGATAGTTCCAATGAAGTAGAACAGTGATTACAGTGAATTGGTTAGTGAAAATGATAAAAACGACAATGAATTGGAAAGTAAGAGTGGGGATATTGAAGTAATACCAGTAAGTAGAAAATGCTAGAGGCTTTTATCCAGTGATAGTGAATCTTCTGTCGAACAATTTCAAAAACAATGGATTTGGGAAGAAAAAGAAAATCTTGCTGATATAAAACAATTTCAAGAAATAGCTGGAATCAGTGCATTGTGCCTTCGTAGATTAGGTGATAATCCTGCATCATTGAAAGTGCTAGACCAAGTTCTAACCGAAATTTATTGGAAAATGATAGTAAATGAAACGAATAGATATGCCAGATATAATTGAGAAAGAAGGCTGTGCAAATAAAAGGAACCTAAAGTGGTTTCCACTAACTGTGGATGAAAGGAAAGGATATATTTCATTATGTATTATTTAGTCTCAAGTAAAAAAAAAAAATCTAAATTGAGTTTATATTGGTCAAAAAGGAGTATTATAAGTACTCCATTTTTTGCAGCCACTATCCCACGGGATAGGTTTTTGATATCTCAAGATTCTTTCACTTTACAGGCAAAAGAAAGTTGGATAAAAATGATAGAATTAGGAAGATCAGAAATTTAGTTTATTATATGAACAATATATTCGATAATCTTTATACTTCAGAGAGCACAGTATCACTAGATGAATCTCTCACGTAGTTCAAAGGACGTTTGAGTTATATTCAGTTCAATCCATCGAAACGAGCGACTTAAATGTATTACTTTTACATGTTAGTCCATATAGTAACAAATTTAATCCGTCTCATGAGCATAAAATCTTCAAATAATTAAGTATTCAGAGGATTAATTCACACTTTCCAATTAATTTTCGATGGACATGCAGGCGCAGAGGGACCACTGACTTACAAATAAGGGGAACATTTTTGATAACCCTTTATCGTAAATAGCTAAAAAGAGTTTGTAACTTTTGAATAAAATTTACTTGACTATTAACAATGATTATGCGATTTTTTGGAAGCATAGCTTATATATATTAAACAAAATTAAAAGGGGGTTTTCAAACACTGCAATTTATTCCTTATAGTTCCTAAAATTTGTATCAATAGCTTACGGAATTTACAGTAAATATATAGTTTTCTAGAAGAGAAATATAATGATGCAAATTAAGTTAAAAAAAAAATTAGACTGACGACTAGATATGAGTATGTAAAGGAAATACTTTCTTACTGCGCACGCGCGTAATATAAAAATACTTCTATTATATAATTTTGTAGTCAATGTTACAGGATAACTTATTGAAAAAAATCTTATATAATAATCTTATATGTGAAGCACACATATCATTATATATATATATATATATATATATATATATATATATATATATATATATATATGACATGGACGAGTGGTTAAGGCATGGGAGACACATTTCATTGCATATATAAAAACTTCTTTATTGTAATCCTTCTGTCCATAGCTATGCCATTTAGATATCCTTTGTTCTCATAATTTGCCACGACAAGCGTGGAGTATGTTATCAGCCCGAGTTCCCGCTCAGAACTGACTCTTTTGGCGTTGCTACCTAAGCAAAATTCCTATGTCTACTTCCGAGTGAGCTCTTTTATTCTGTATAGTTCCGCTCGAGGGTGTGTCTTTCTCCTATTACATTATAGTTAATGAATTCTAACTATTTTTAATTATAAATCGCTGAATATATATATATATATATATGTATGTATGTATGTATAATTACTTGAGTTATAAACGGTTTTAAAAGGGAACTCTTTTATAATAATAAAATAAATGGAAAAGACCCTTTAAAAAAGTGAACTCTTTTATAATCATAAAATAAATTAAAAAGACCCACGCTCGCTTAAGCTTTTGGGATCATCCGGTCAAGCGGAAAAATATTTGATTATTTAATGATTAAGCGAACCGATATGAGTCAGTTAGCTAGTGGACATGGAGCTGTCCACACCTTTTCCACGCTTATCTCCACCCCCAACAAATGAAAATGGCTTTGCTTTTAAATGAAACGATGATTCAATAAACTTATTATTATCAAGAAAGACTGTTTTCCATTCGCCTTAACACTGGACCATGTCATATATATATATATATATATATATATATATATGTGTGTGTGTGTGTGTGTGTGTGTGTGTAATATGGGCGAGACTCATTCAAAATCACAACACAGTTTATTTCTGGTAATAAACATGAAATCCGTACAAAAGGCAAGCACCTTTACAACTTCGTGCACACAGACGATGTGATCCCGCACATACACTTTTCAAGTAGGGATTCATCAGGTAAAAAGACTGCGAATAATCCCTAAGCACAATTCATCACGTGATTAAAAAATACCCATGTTTAACGAGAAAGCGCTAACTATTGGCTAAAGTAGTACAGACAGAGGCTGAATTAAGTCTATAGCGTGTCTGGAGGGAAAAATCAGAATTACCGCGCAAACTCCGAACTCACTTTATGAACAAAAGTTATTAAATTAATATTAAAATACGTAAATAAGGGATTTTAATATTACATATATATATATATATATATATATATATATATATATATATATATATACATATAATGAGATCTCTGTTTCATACATACACACACGTATATAGGTAATGTGCGTTTTACCCCCACTATAACTGGAAAAAGTGTATTCAGAATGGATCTCCTGTCGAGTGATCCAAAATTTCGGAAGTGAAAATGTGAGTTTATTATTGTTAAGTCGCCAATTTCCCAGAATGAAAAAAAGGGAGAACCAAAGAGTTTCATCAAAGGATACATTTTAAGAATAGAATCACCAGAATTTTATTTTAAAATACAATTATAATTAAGTTGGTCAGTTTTAGATTAAAATATTATTACATATATGTAATGAGGTCCAAGTTTTATTAGGTTTTTTAAAAATAAAAGAAGGTTCTAATGAGCAATTCCTACTTTAATAGAAGACAACATGAAACATGCAAAAGAATACCTAAATTGGATTGTTATGTTGATTGATTCGTTAAAACTATTGGACCGGGGCACTTTGTTATCGGGCTACAAACAGAGACCGAAATTCACCCTGCCTAAGGTCTAATTAGGTACATAATCGGCCCCGTTAATTGACCTGGGGGAAGCGGAGTGATTTTTAAACTCACGCTATTCGGCAATAAATACCAGATTGAAAATCAATTAAAGTGTAACGATGGCCAGCGAAACACCGATCAACACCAGAGAGATAAGCGAGAACTTTCTATAAATAGCTTTAATCCCATAATTGGATGAATGCCGATGATGAATTAGACTTGTTTGCATTGTTTGCAACGGCAGTTTATGATCTCATTAGTGATGATTGTGGCCTTTTTTTTTTCTTCTCCGTTGTAACCGATTTTTCTCGTGGGCTCAGTTTACCTCTATATTTATCCACCATTATTGCTTCCATTTCATTACTAGCATTTAGCCCGTCATATGACGGGATCAGTAAAATTTTTATTTTTCCAGAAGTGCAAAGCACTCTATCAAGCAGGTAAAAAAGTAGTTTGTTTTTTGGCTCAGAATTATCTGGTATCACTCAATAATGTGTTTATCGTCATACTCCTAGTGTCTCCCGATACTGTGAACGCAGTTTAGAATCACATTGTATTCATTTAGTCAAACCGTGTTATATTGTTCTAAACTAGTTAACCGTGTTCTGAATGTTTATAATTTGATAAACATTCAGAAATATCTGGAGTAATTTATTTATTTATTTAAAAGCTATAATACACTTTTTAGAACGTTTTTCATGGGACACTCAAAGTCAAGCCCTTTAACTGTTCACTTACAGTATCTTTTCGACACTTCCAGTGATGATTAAATAGCTGAATCATGACTTCTAATGACTCTAAAAAAAAGATGAAAACTATTTCCGAAAGCTAAAGGACTGATCTTTAAAATAAACGAATAAAATTGTTTTTGATATTTTTCACGGAAATCAGTATTTGAACGTTGTCGTGGTCGGTTAAGCGCAACACTGCGATCGACTGGAAATTTCTCCTAGAGCTACTCTTACTTAGCTTGCGATCGACGGTTTAGCGATCTGTTCTAGTTCCGTCTAATAATCTTTTGAGTAGAATGCGGATGTTAAAAAGCTTTTTTGGAAATCTCAAACTAAAAGTTTGAACTGATTTACCTTGAAATATAATTAAACACACGACTTTAAACAAATTTTAAATCAAATAACTTTTTTAATCAATTTTATAAAATATTTTTTACTTTTTAAAGAGTTTATGAGCATTGATTTCCATTTTTTAAAAAATAGTTTTGCATTATTATCACTTAAAAAATCTTTTAATTTTTTTTTTTTTTTTTGTGGGAGGTTGTATAATTTTGATGATAGATTGAATAATTAAAAAAAAAAATATTTTTATGGATGTACGTTGAATTTTCATGAAAAAAAAGACTTTACCATATTGGATCAATTGACTTCTAACAATTTATATTAACCCCTTAACGTGCACACTCAAGTTAACTCCAGCGCGCTAAACTGGCAAAACTATGCACACTCGAGATAATTCGAGCGGCGTTGTACTTTATGTTGCTGTAATTTTTCACACTCGAATGCAATGGAGAATTGAAAATAACAATGTGAAGAAAAAAAAATCGTTTTATTGATATTTATCATTTATATGGGATTGTAAGCTATAACACTTCTTTCCTTCCTCAGTGACATGACAGCCCAGGATGGGCCTTAGCCTTCTCTAGAATTCCATACCAGGTAGTCCTATCCTTGGCTCTGGATTTCCAATTTGAAATTTTCAAGGATCTTATGTCTTTCTCAATGCAGTCTAACCATCTAAGTTTTGGTCGTCCTCTCATTCGGGTTCCTATTGGTTTGACCGTAAAAACTTTTTTTGTGGATGTATTGTCATTAAGTCGAACTAGGTGTCCGGCCCATTTTAATCTTTGTAAGCTAATAAAATTAATTATATCTGGGTTTTTATATGTTCTGTATAATTCAATATTTGTTCTTCTTCTCCATATACCATTTACATTAATTCCCCCAAAAATACTTCTCAATATTTTTCTCTCAAAAACTACTAGGGTTTCCTTGTCTCTTTCTGTCAATGCCCAGGTTTCAGCTGAGTAAGTCAAAACAGGTCTTATTAGGCATTTATACAATATTATTTTAGTCAATCTTTTAATGTAATTAGACTTTAAATATTTCTTTATAAGTATAACACTTATTCAGTATAAAAAATATATATTTTTTTCTAAATTCAACGATCTAAATTGTGTTTATTACATTAAAAATTTATTTGGCAGGCCGATTTAAAAAAATATTCATTAAGGGATTGATTTAGAATTAAAAACGCTTACGTAGATTAATTTTTATGTATGAGAGACTTAGAACGTTTTGTAGGGACTATTTTGTTAGAGATAGAGCTCTAAATTAAAGCAAAATTAAAAAGTTCGAAAATTTTGCATATTATGGTTAGTTTTCTTCGATTATAGAAAATATCTTCTCTTTTTTTTTAAATTCATTTTTTTTAAATATCAGAAAAAAATAAAAGACTGCATACTGGAAAAATAAATCTTTCCTCACAAGTTTTTTTTTCTTCTCGCTTTCGGCACTTCTAAATGAAAACAACAACGAAAAAATCTAAAAGTAAAAAAAAAAAAAAGAGAGAGACTTTTGGAATATTCTACGCGAGCGAAAAGAATTTTTCCAACTGAATTGTCCAGATTTAGTTTCCCCTCCCGAAGTAAGAGAGAGAAAAAAAAATTCTATCGATTGGTACAAATATATATTTTATCATTTTTCTTCCCTCCCGCCCATTCCTTATGAAAAAGTTAATACTTCACTTATGTCCTGCTATAAAAATATGCATCCATCTTTTTCACCCGGGAGACTAAAATATTCGAAACTTATTCCTCTACGCCGGGGAAAATGCGAATGCAGATAGGGTTGGTTGGGTCTCTGGAACATATCTCCGACTTGTATAATGCATCTTTGGCGTGCTTCCCTCTTACGTAGAACAAAAATGTAAGGGCGGAAACATTTCATTTACGAAACATACATTTCTGATAATATTCGCTACTGATAGTACAGTAAAAATGGGTGAGAGATATTTTAGCAAATTTTCTGTTAGCTCTGTATTAATTAAAGTAGGATTAGATAAGGCAATTTTTATTTTAACTAAATACTTTCGGTCCTAATGAACATATACGTTCCAGATATTATTTCTATTCCCTATTGGGCAAATAAATAGTATTAAAAGTATTATATGGGTTATTACGCTTTCTGTGTTCTTGAGGAATTATGGAATAAAAAGTGACTCAAGAAACTTGGCAATACTTTCAGATTGCATAATGGACATATACGTCCCATATATTATTTCTATTCCCTATTGGGCAAATAAATAGTATTAAAAGTATTATATGGGTTATTACGCTTTCAGTGTTCTTGAGGAATTATGGAATAAAAAGTGACTCAAGAAACTTGGCAATACTTTCAGATTGCATAATGGACATATACGTCCCATATATTATTTCTATTCCCTATTGGGCAAATAAATACTATTAAAAGTATTATATGGGTTATTACGCTTTCAGTGTTCTTGAGGAATTATGGAATAAAAAGTGACTCAAGAAACTTGGCAATACTTTCATATTGCATAATGGACATATACATCCCATATATTATTTCTATTCCCTATTGGGCAAATAAACAGCATTAAAAGTATTAGATGGGTTATTATGCTTTCCGTGTTCTTGAGGAATTATGGAATAAAAAGAGACTCAAGAAACTTGGCAATACTTTCAGATTGCATAATGGACATATACATCCCATATATTATTTCTATTCCCTATTGGGCAAATAAATAGTATTAAAAGTATTATATGGGTTATTACGCTTTCAGTGTTCTTGAGGAATTATGGAATAAAAAGTGACTCAAGAAACTTGGCAATACTTTCAGATTGCATAATGGACATATACGTCCCATATATTATTTCTATTCCCTATTGGGCAAATAAATAGTATTAAAAGTATTATATGGGTTATTACGCTTTTGTTCTTGAGGAATTATGGAAAAAAAAGTGACTCAAGAAACTTGCCAATACTTTCAGATTGCATAATGGACATATACGTCTCATATATTATTTCTATTCCCTATTGGGCAAATAAATAGTATTAAAAGTATTATATGGGTTATTACGCGTTCAGTATTCTTGAGGAATTATGGAATAAAAAGTGACTCAAAAAACTTGGCAATATTTTCAGACTACATAATGGACATATACGTCCCATATATTATTTCTATTCCCTATTGGGCAAATAAATAGTATGAAAAGTATTATATGGGTTATTACGCTTTCTGTGTTCTTGAGAAATAATGGAATAAAAAGTGACTCAAGAAACTTGGCAATACTTTCAGATTGCAAATCGTGCACTTATGTTGAGCCCGCACATACTTCAAGTTTTATTTTTTTTTCTTTTTTAATTTTGTAGTAAATACAACTGTATTTAAAGCTATTTAGTATTAAATAGCTCTTAATGTTCTTAGTAGCAAATTACCATTTTTAATGTCAGATTTAAGAAATCTTATTGTACCAATCCAATATATTGTACCAATCGTACTTAACATAGGGCAAATACGTATTTGCCCTATGTTAAGCAACGTATTATACGTATTATACGTATGTTAAGCAACGTATTATACGTATTTGCCTTATGGCAAATATGCTTGCCCTATGATGAGACGTACGTCTCATCAGTAACAAATTAGAATGGGAGGATATATCAGGTTTGTGACGAAAATAACGTACTTATGACTTTGAGTTCGCCCATTAGTGAAGTTCCTAATTGTCTATTTTTTTTAATTTAGTAGTAACTACAATTAGGTTTAAGGTATATTTAGTATAGAATAGCTTTGAATGTTCTTACTATGTAGTAAATTAATATTTTTAATGTCAGACTAAAAAAATTTTAATAATTTTTTTGTTCTGGGAGGGGGAAGGGGTAATGTTGCCACAATCATATTTAACACTGAAGTATGTCCCATGAGTTATCAAATTGAAACAAGATTACATATTATGTTTGTGATGCAATGACGCACTTATGATTTTGATCTCGCCCATTGCTAAATTTTCGATTTGGCTGTTTTTTAAGAATTTTGTAGTAAGTACAAGTATATATTTAAGTTATATTTGGTGTAGAATAGCTCTTAGTGTTCTTATAAAGTTATAAATTAGCAGTTTAATGCTAAATCTAAAAAAAAAAACTTTTTTTTAATATACTGTTTCACTCGTATTGTACAGTGGGCCAATATGTCCCATCAATGATCCAATTACTACAAGATATTTCATTATGTTTGTTTTTATAAACATAAATATTTTTCTTATATTACAAGAATATTCTTGACGACAGGGATAAATAGTTCCAGCTGACAATAGGTTTGTCCCATTTTGTCCCATGAGATTTCCAGGAAACGGGAAAAGTTACAAACTTTAAAATCACTGTATATATTTTTTTGGAATGTCAGCTTTAAATCAAACTACTTTTCATAGCAAAATTTTAATCGCGCAAAAGTCGGGTTAAAAAAGGACGAGAAAATGAAAATTTAAATATATCTATACAACATATTTTGAAAAGGATTATTTTTAACAGGGTTTCTCTAAATACGAAAAAGTGACTCTTTTCCTCCTTTTCAAGCATTTAAAGAAGCTGTCAAGGCGGAAGTGTGGTTTTTAATTCCAGATTACTGCTGCTCTTCAATCAAAATTCCCCAAGTCTGGCTCTTTGTTTGGTACTCTTCTGGCATTTCGCTTTGTTCTTTTCAGGACAACTTAGCATCATATAGGGCAAGGGTCGGAAATGCAGCGGTTTTCATACGAGCTCGCTTTTACTAGACGCTTCTTCATAACTGTGAATATTTTATAATGTATGACGTGTTTGGGATTGGAATATAAACACGTTGACTGCAAGGCGCATTTCCGATGGTTTGCTCATGGCGCC
The DNA here is from genome assembly GCA_032207245.1 of Pardosa pseudoannulata. Lineage (NCBI taxonomy): Eukaryota > Metazoa > Arthropoda > Arachnida > Araneae > Lycosidae > Pardosa > Pardosa pseudoannulata. The sequence continues at coordinate 142,753,179 of CM063508.1, forward strand.
GACGTGAATTTATCATTATGTGATGCATATTATGCTGCAATATTATTTGCAGCAGATAAAATGAGTTATAAAATCATGCTTGAAGCACTTTTCGTGATGGGGGGATCACCGGTAACCCCCATGGCAGTTAACTTGCTATGTACTTTTATTATTTACTGCGTCGCCAGTCACCAATGACCCCCAAGGCAGTCAATGTGTTAGTGGTCAAATTTCACACTTCATTCCAATTCTATAAATCGAACGAAATTGAAAGATCATAAGTTGTTCTTTTATTTATTAGGAAACAATAATTTTAAAGATAAAAAATGAAAGACCGAATAAAAATATAAAGAATTTGTACATTGTTTTAGATATTTCTGTGAACGAACTACTAAATAAGTGTATATATAATATATATGTATATATATATATATATATATATATATGGTATCCAACATTCCATGACTTGGAACTTAGCCGTCAGAAGGCGCTGCCTTCCACGAAAGGACTGGTACGCTTGGACGAAGTACACTTGGTGGAGTGTGTGTGAACGGTTGAGCTAATGACCGTTGGTGATGATGCGAAGAGGCATCCCTTAAATTTCTTAATGTTTTTCTTATTTGTTCTTGTTATTATTTGTTTTTATTTTTCTTATTTTACATCTTCTCCGTGGTGCGTGATTTATCCCTATGCCATATATATATATATATATATATATATATATATATATATATATATATATATATATATATATGTGTGTGTGTGTGTGTGTGTGTGTGTGTGTGTATATATACACATATGGTTGATTGATTGGGAGGGCTACAGTCTACTTAATGCTACACGAGGACTAATGAGACCGGACCTACTGCTTATAACAGATTACAAACGACTACGACTATTCATATCAGTTGTGGGATTCGAACCCCCACCCCCCAGGACCGTAGCCAGAAATTATTTTCGGAAGGGGACCAAGGGAGAAAGACATCTTTATTTTGAATGATACTTCAACTGATGAAAGGAAAAGCACTGTATTTCCAGAATTTCCAGAAAGACTGTATTTCCACTGTATTTCCAGTGCCGGAAATACAGTGCTGTATTTCCGGCCACCGGCTTAGGAAGACTTTTATGGTCTGAGCGGGTTTTTTTTTTTTTTTAAGGAAATGAATGTTTATATTCATGAACAGCTAGGCAGATAGCACACACACACACACACACACACACACACACACAAACGTGGGACATTGCCTATCTACAAAATGGTCTTTCAAAATTTCGGGGGGGGGGATCAGTCCCCCAAATCCCTCCCCCTGCCTACGGCCTTCTCCCCCCCCCCAAACACCAGTGACGGAGAGCAGCGCCCAACCCATTCGGCCATCATACGACGTCTTATAATTAAGCAAAAATATAATTTTTACTGCTTCCCTTCCTCCCCCCCACCCCAAAAAAAAATAAAAAGCCTTTTAAATAAGTACGTCAGCCCACGCGCTACAGGCATGCCAACATTCAGGTACTTGTGTCCGGAGCAACAACGTGGTTTGAAATTTTAACATGCTAATTACAGATTATACATAAGTACATATCTTATTGGTTTCTAAGTTATGCTTAAATTTAAAATATTTACACAGTAGTAAAATATAAAATGTAAATTTTAAATTTAAACATTTTAAAATGCATGAGTAGCTCTTTTTAGCTTTAACAACTTATTTTTCAGTACAGAGTTTCTGGTAGCAACATTGACCATGATTAAAATATTTCCATTTTTCTATCACCAGGGATTCTAGAGTTTCTCTACTCAAATTTGATCTAAACTCAGTTTGGTTTTTCAGCACAGTACTGAAAACTCTTTAACATGCAGCATTACTGTATGGAAAGAGTAATATTCAGCATTATTTTTTGAAAAACTTTGTATTTAATTACTGAATTGAATCTTTCAGCTGTTCAAAAATTTTGTTTTTTTCCGGAGCAATCTGAGGAGTTATCTCTTTTTCTCGTTTCTCCGGAGCAACTCCGGAGAATCCGAAGTAGTTGGCATGTCTGGCGCTATCCCCCGAAGTAGTTCTTCATAGTAGAAAAATGAATGTCCTTTACCTAAAATTTTCTTTGGGATTTACAATTTAAATTATTATAAAGAAACTCAATTTTAAATCCTTCATTTAACAAACGACAAAAAACATGCAAAATCACTTTCTAAAACAAGGAAATATTTTTTTGAAGAATCACAGATTAAGATTTTTACAAGCTAAAAAAGAAAATGAAGAAGCAAGAAGCCTTTTTAACCAGTCATATCCCCAATCCTACGCTTTGGGCAACTAACCACCTATTAACGTTCCAGCAACGCCTCCAGAATTTTCTAGAAATGGAAACTACAAACATCCTGCTCTTCTCACCGTGTAGCACACTGACCGATAAAGACCCATAAGAGCTCATTTTTTTTCTTCACGCCAAGGCAATCTTTGGCGACTTCCATGCGTGTAGCGGAAAGAAATTCCTAATTCGTGTTGATGGCAAGTAAGAATTTATGAATGAATGCGCGTTTTCCTGGAATCGCTCTCCTTGTTTTATTAGGCAGTAGTATGATAGCCATTTATGGCAAACGGAACTCCATTAATCAGTCGTGTCGTAATAACCAACGAGTCATTAATAAAATGTAAATAAATGTTAACGGTTTTAATGTTTTTTCTCTTTTCAGAACACCTGCAGGATTGCAGGAAGAAAATGCATAGCACTTAATTAAAGAATTTCATCTAAAATGATCACACCTAATAAGCCAAAGAAGTCCAAAATCCTGCAATATGTTATTTTATATCATGTTTATCGATCGATATAACGATCTTATCTCACACAAACAAAAAATATGTAATGGAAAATTAAATTATATAATATTCAATTTTAATATATAGTTGATTTTGTACCAAATCCGAGAAATGAAGATACAAAAATACCTAAAAAAATCAATGAAAAGTTATTAAAGAATAAAAAAGGCACTACAAATAACATTAAACAAGAAAAAGTTATTTAAAAAAATAATACCTAATTAAAATAGCTACAATTGTTTCTTTTGTACTGTATTTACTGCTGCAAATTTTGCTTTGTTTAAAAATTAAAATCAAGTGTTTAATCTAAACATGGCCCTTGTTACCATAATTTAAAAACCAACTCGTTTTCACTCGTTTTACTAGTTAAGGATGAACGAAAATGTGTGGCTATTTTGGGGACAATTCGTTCACACTTTGCATTACTATGTGGAATCGTTACAGTTAATAACATAAAATCCAAGAATTTCTTGGCGTTAAGAGCTATTCATTAGTCCAATCAAATGCTGTACACATAATATCGACAAGTCTTTTTTCAAGAATTGCGAAAGGGATTTCTTCTTTCTGCAGACTGCAAAATTATGACCGCAGTCTGATAGCATTGGTGCTATTAGCCCTAACTTGATACAACCAAAAAGAAATTTCGTTTTGCTGTTGCAAAGGAAAGTATAATGTTTTCCCCTTTGGAAATCCAGTAATTCGTATATTTAACCCGGAAAACTGGAAAAGAGTGAAAAATCCATTAAGTTCTTTATTATTATTATTATTATTTAAGTTTGGTAAGACAGGGGAACCTTGATCTATCGTTACCGGATTATTCGTTTTCCGGCATTGGTCATTCAATTCATTTGGGGCCAAATTTATTCTCATAAATGAAAATGTAATTTTGTAATAAAGGTACTGGTACTTGAAAAACCACGTAAACAGTATTGTTAAAGTTAACTTGCAGTTTAATCATCTTTAATCGTCTTGAAGTTAATGTAAATTGATAAAGGGATGCTATTTGTTAAGAATTTTGGTTACCTTAATTGCTGGGGTTTCCACACTGAAAGAATTCCTCGGATTGCAATTCTGGTAACTGACCACACACAGTTGATGGGAGGAAAAAGTTATAAAAACTTATACTTGTTATGAAAATGGCATTTAACTTTCTAAGTAACTTTCTAAGCATATATTCTTCAAAATATAGAGCAATATAACAAATATATAAGTTTAATCCTCTTTAATCGTCTTGAAGTTAATGTAAATTGATAAAGGGATGCTATTTGTTAGAAATTTTGGTTACCTTAATTGATGGGATTTTCATACTGAAAGAATTCCTCGAATTGCAATTCTGGTAAATGACCACACACAGTTGATGAGAGGAAAAAGTTATAAAAACTTATACTTGTTATGAAAATGGTATTTAACTTTCTAAGCATACATTCTTCAAAATATAGAGCAATATAACAAATATATCAGTTTGTTTGTAAAATAATAAAAGGATATGAATTCAAATAACTATTAGTGGGTATGTGAACTATAATTTATTTTGTAGATAACTATTGACAGTAATTAATATACTAGATTGTGCTACCGTTTCCAATCAGAAAAAAAAGTAATAAAAATAATTATGGCTAATTTTTTGTAACTAAGGTACTTAAAAAAACGGATATATATTTATATTTAAATATATATTCAAATACCCTTCGAAATATGGTACAATGTACCTATCAGAGCATTTATAACAATTAAGCCATCCTATAGGAATGGGAAATATAATTGTTGTTACTAATTATTTCGAAGGAACAATCTATTGCATGCCAGGGTTCTCACCGCAGAAAAAAATAGGTGAAAACTTGTCATCCTTTCCTAAGACGAGAGTAAGATTTCTAAAAATTAAAAGAAAACACGAATAAGCATAAGGAAAAGAAAATGTTTAACAAAATTCCCTTTGTGTATACATTAGTGAATCAGATTGTCGCAAAATTGCGTTCTTAACTAAGTTATTGCTTCTCTATAATGGGATGTGTAATTGATTTATTCGAAATATAAAAAGTGCGCGAATTTTTCGAAATACGAGAATTTCGAGTAGAAGTATTATTTTTAATACAAGAAAAGAAGAAAGCATGCGAGTTTCTCACGTTCTCGTGCTGTTTTAAGATCACTACAATATATAAATGTTCATAAATGAAAACAATAATAATTGGGAAATCTGTTTGAAAAAGACTTTAACACATTGTATGCGGGGCACGTACTAGTACGTTTTCTGACGATTGATACTTGAGCGCGGGACGCGTACTAGTACGTCTTCTGACGACTGATACTTGAAATGACGGTATATACAGGAAAACGAAGCCGAATGTTCTTGTCTACTACATAGATTCTGGAAAAATTTATACAAATAAAAACTAGTTTTTACATTATTAGTTTTATGATTGCTCTTTTAATTTTTTATAATGTAAAAATGTTTATATAAAACATAATTCAAAAAATTAAAACTATATACTACTATTTATATTTGATTTTTCATATTTACGATACTATTATAAATTTATCCACTAAAAAAAAATTTTTTTTTTTGTTTACAAAAGTCTTATGGTTGTTATTTATATATTTCTATTTATATATTTGTTAATATATTTCAATATAAAATACGAATAGTTGGTTAAAAAATTAAATAATTTTCGATCTATTGAGATTTAACTGAATAACTAAATTTACGCGCAAAACGTCCGTTCCTGGTACAATTCCGTTGCGAAATGTACCCGCACACAATGTATTAAGATTGTTAAAATTATCTACTTAAATATATTTATATATTCCCTATTTTTCTCTTATAAAATGATAATGTTTTCTTTTCCTTCGCTTTCCTTAGTCAAAATTTTTCATCCCTGTCGCGCATACGAATGATTTGTTTCTTTCATAAAGGGGGAATAATAAAGAAAAAGCCTCTTCTGCGAATTTTACTTATAAAAAAAATGCCACAAAGTTAATATAGGCCTGACGTATTCCACTACTTTTCAAATTGTGGCGGGCAGCGCATGGCAACGGATGGAGAAATAACACTGTGCCATTTGCATTGCAACAGCGACAAAAGTCATTCAGGAAGTGAGTAGAACTATCAATCAAAGATATCTCACCTAAAGTACTCGTATATGTGTATCCGCTTCCATATCGTTCCCTCCTTTTGGAATGTACCATTATCTGAGACAACATCCGTTGTTATTCCCTCTCCCCTTTCGACACTGCGTTCTTTTCTACATCTTAATGATGCTGCCAACGTAAAACTTCCACCAGAAAAGAAATTAACTTAAGAAACTTAATGAACTATCATCCACAATGATTAGTTTACATCAGAGGTACTCAATTTTTTTTGTCCGGTAGACCACTTTCTGATTTTTTTTTCTACTTTCAGAGCCCCCTCCCAAACGCGTCGTTCCAAAACTAGTGTAATATTTATACCTAATAGAGAATAAAGTTTCATTTATGACATTACAAAACACTGAGCTGAAATCAAAATGCATGAAAATATCACAAGTACAAAATTTACATAACTGGGTGAAAATTAAAGAGATAGGGGCATCTGGCAGAGCAAACTACATTAGTTGAGAAGTTTTGCAACGCAACCCCAAAATATCTTTGTCCAGTAGACCACTTTCTGATTTTTTTTTCTGCTTTCTGAGACCCCCCTCCCCCTCCCAAAGGAGTCTTTCCAAAACCAGTGTAATATGAATACCTAAATAAGAATAAAGTTCCATTGACATTACAAAACACTGAGCTGAAAGCAAAATGCATGAAAATATCACAAGTACAAAATTTACATGACCGGGTGAAAATTAATCAGATAGTGACAGCTGGCAGAGCAAATTACATTAGTTGAGAAGTTTTACAACGCTACCCTAATATTTAATATATAGTTGCAAAGTGAATAGGTGAAAACTTACACAAGTTTATGAAATATACTTATGACATGGTTAGTTAATTTATACGGTATATGAGTAAGACAAATTAAGGTAACTACTGTCTATATGAGGAATTTCCTACTGGCATACAGTGGGCTGCATGTTGCCCATGAGGCCAATTTTGCAGCCCAAGATAGTTTTATGAAAAAATATTCCATAGTTCCATGGCGTTTTTCTTAGATGAAATTGTTAAAAATTCATCATTGTTTTATCTTCTGAGATTAGCATTTACAAAACTAGTACTGGACATCATGTTATTAGTTGATGCAAGTGACCACCCACAATATTCCCACAAATGTATCCTTTTTAATGTTATTTTAATTACTTTATTAATTTTCGTTCATCTTTAAGTAATTTTTTTCTTCTTCCCGTTTGTCAGTTCATTTCAATATTGATTCAAATAAATCGACACTGTTACATGGTCGTTTACAAAACTCAATTATATAATTGTTAAATACTTAATGTAAGAACATTAACAATTTTAAAAATTATTAAAGATTATTATTTTTCCTCATCTCTTATTATCTCCCTTATTATTACGTTTAAAATGTTCTCTATGATCTATCTGATATGCCTTAAGCTTACCTCTGTACTGTTTTCTCAATGCGGCATTGGACTAAAAATCTAACAATGATGAGTCACTTGAAGGACGGCAGCAATTAGGTAGCCGATTCGGGATTCTGTCGTAGCTTCAGGTCACTCAGAATCCTATGAGGCTCTTAGGCTCAGGGTCGAAGTATCCACACAGTTATAATTAAAGTGTGCAAAAAACATGAACCCATATCACGTAACAAAGGGTTCCAGACTCTTTTACGCAACTAAAAGGACCGAGACTTTATTTTTAATTAAAATATGCCTATTATTTCCTACTGGTCTATCTATCCTACTTGCAGAAGTTTAACAAAATTAGCAGATTATGAAAGTTTGACACACGATTATGTATAAAGTTTCCAATGTGGCTTGTAAGTCCTCGCAAGGTGGAAACTCTCCAGATTATTAATCTAAGGTTCTTGTGTCTGTGGCATAAATAAAATCTGTTCCTAATAAAAACTGAGTTTCTTGAGGATAAAATAGAAAGTGGGAGGAAAACTCGTTTAATTTTTTAAACAAATGGAAGTACAGTAAGTTACCATTGGAAAAAGTGAAATTTGAAAACTTCAAAACATAAAAGTATTGGAACATTTTTATTTCTCTTAAGCATATATATCAGGGGTTTCCAAATAACATCCACAGAGACTAATTTTTCGAAAAGTAAAAATTTTTTGGCGGAAAAATAAAGTTTTTTCATTGCTTTATAATGTATTTTCTTCAATGAAATTCTATAAAAACCAGAACAAAACTCGACTTTCAGATTCGTCTTAGATTTATTCTTTTGAGATTATCATTAACATAACATGTTATGGCATTCTTTCGTTAGTTGATGTAGCATCCATAATACTCCTAATAAATTATCCCTTTTTAAAACTTAACTCTTATAACAATATCAGTTGTAGTTTGTTTTTAAGTTATTTTTTTCTTCTTGCCATGAATTAGATTAATTTAAATACACTGACAGAGTTAAAGAAGTGTCATAAAAATTCAATTGTTTGGGCTTTTTGTTTCAGTCTTTTGTATCAATTGTAAAATAATTATTGTTATGAGAATTTTAATTATTTTGCTGAAACTTAAAACAATTGTTTTTCTAATTTGATTGATTGTCTACTTTTGCATGTTTATTTCTACATTTAAAATGGACAAATAGTCATGAGCCCCCAAAAAGGTATTTTATATTACAGGGTTTTCCAACTGTGTTAAGCAACTAAAATGGCTAAATATTTATTTCAATTAAACTATGCAAATTATTTCCTATTTGCACTTCTGTTCTACTCTCAAAAATTTTCGAATTAACAAACAAACATAAACCTTCCAATGTTGCCCTCGAGTCTTCACAACTTAGAAAAAATCCTGACATATATTTAACGCCTGTATCATTCCGTTAACACATTTTCAAACTTTCTTGAAGATTAATAATTTTTCTTTATCAGATATCTTAGCTAGCACTGTTTACCGCATTGCTATGGCAAACTCGTACCACAGATGCTCTGAAATTTAAAACCAACTAAGAAAGAGGGGGGAGTATTCCCAACGACATGGCGAAGGGGAGAATTAGAGGTACCAAATAGCCATCTGGTTGACACACGCATTTTAAAAGCCTCCGACTCCCCAGCTTCCTCGTTAGAACTAGTCGATTTCAGGAGTCCCACATTTTGGATTGTCTATCTTATCTGATCGGTTTCCTTTTGATCCTACTTAACACTAATTCAGTAAGAATAACTTCCTTTAGTAAGAATAGTCTCAATGGTTAACATCTTGTAGCCATATTATTATGAATGACCCTTAAACAATTTACGCAAACATATCAAGGTTGTATGGGTTTTAACCATAGGGGGAGGGGGGGTTAAGTTTACCAGTAGTTTTTACCGGGTACAGATGTACCTAGCACGACGTGTTTTTCCTCGCCAAATTTGGCGATTTTATGAATTTGCCAAGTACTGACAGCTGATCTAACAAAATTTATAGTTCCAGTATAAACTGTGGTAATTGAATGTCTAGTAACAATTTAATCTACAAATATTGCTGAAAAAGCATTGTTTAAAATATAATTCTTTATATTTTCATCCTCATATTTTATATAAATTGTGTTTCATTGTGTTTTAAATAGCATTAATTGTGATATTTCTTTACATTTTCATCTGCAAAAATTGCATAAAACGTTATATTTCTTAACTTTTAATTTATGAGAAACGCGCAATTTCCACTATTTTATTACTTGATGATCAACAAAAATCGCTAAAAATATAGTGGTAAATACACATACACACCAATAAATAAATAAATAAAAAAAAGTGGCGGGAACCGGCGTGCCAAATGCATCTGTTCCTTTAACCGTCCTAGCCTATACCAATCTTAAGCAGCAAACAACTGAAATCCCTAATCAATTTATTGATTACTAATCAAATATATTTTACTAGTATGTGCTGAACTAAGTCAACATTTGTTAAAAAAAATGCCATAATAATATCAGCAAATATCAAATAAAAAGTCATAACATAAATAACGTAACCACAAGGCACCAATGCACAAATGTCTTTTTTACGCAAGATCTTTAATATAATTTCTGTTGAATTAAAAAAAAAATAGATGGTTTTGTCATTTTTTTTAATTATTCCGAAATTAGAAAATAATCATTTTGTTGATAAAAATTAGGCACAATAGTTCATTAGGTGTAATTTAAATTTCACAATTTTTTGATGAATGCCTTTAAACTTATTTGATTCCCTTCACATCCAACTGTATGCACATGCAAACAATTAGTCCTAGTTAAACAGTACTTAGCAATACAGTTCGTCCTAGCTTACATCAATCTTAAACAGCAAACAACTGAAATCACTAATCAATTTATTGATTACTAATCAAATATATTTTACTAGTATGTGTTGAAACTAAGTTAGCATTTGTTAAAAAAAATGCCATAATAACATCAGAAAACATCAAATAAAAAGTCATAACATAACCAACATAACAAGGCACCAATGCACAAATGTTTTTTACACAAGGTCTTTTATGTAATTTGTGTTGAATTAAAAAAAAACGATTACAAATATTAAATTTAGATGGTTTTGTCATTTATTTTGAATTATTCCGAAATTAGAAAATAATCATTTTGTTGATAAAAATCGGGCACAATAGTTCATTAGATGTAATTTGAATTCCACAATTTTTTGATGAATGCCTTTAAACTTCTTTGATGCCCATCTAATCCAACTGTATATACATGCAAACTGTTAGTCCTAGTTAAACAGTACTTGGCAATACAGTTCGTCCTAGCCTATATCAATCTTAAACAGCAAACAACTGAAATCCCTAATCAATTTATTGATTATTAATCAAATATATTTTACTAGTATGTGTTGGAACTAAGTTAACATTTGTTAAAAAATGCCATAATAACATCAGCAAACATCAAATAAAATGTCATAACATAACCACAAGGCACCAATGCGCAAATGTTTTTTAAGCAAGATCCTTTATATATTTTCTGTTGAACTTTTAATAAAACGATTACAAAAATTAAATTTTGATGTTTTTGTAATTTATTTTGAATTATTCCGAATTTAGAAAATAATCATTTTGTTGATAAAAATCGGGCGCAATATTTCATTAGATGCAATTTGAATTCCACAAATTTTAGATGAATGCCTTTAAACTTCTTTGATGCCGATCAAATCCAACTGTATACACTTGCAAACTTGTTTTCACTTTTACAATAACATGATCCATTTTTAAATTTGTAACATTCTTATTGTATAGCTTATTTTCAATAACAATTATGTTTCATTTAAGTGTTGTTAGTGCATTAAATGTTAACAATAAACAAGAAAATCATAATAAGTAAGCAGCTAAAAAAATGTCTACCAATTTATTTATTGCCACAAGATTCAACTTTTCTAAAAATAAAAATGGGTCACATTTTATCTCATATTAATCGTTTAGTGAACCATCAAACGTTTCCCGAAACGCACACCGAAATTAATTTTTTAGATCACAAAATAAATTTTTAGTAAAAATCTATTTTCATGTTTTTAAACCCGAATTAGTGCAATTATCTATAGTCTTAAAGCTGTAAGCACTTGTAAAAACTGGAATTGTATTTATTGAATGCATGTGAATGAATTTCTAAGTGATACATGGTGAGTTATCCATTCCTGATCCCAAAACAAGCCGTAATGCTGGGCATATGCAGGTCTTCCATTATGGGATTAATGTTCGGAAGATTTTCTAGAGGCCGTGTTAAAGCGCATGCGCGTGAATGTTTCAAGCCGAATAGAGGAGCAATATCGTGTTACCTGGTCGATCTGCCCTGCAGGATTACAAGAGATTAAAGAATTCAGGTGCACTATTTCCAACAGAAAGAGAATGGACAGATTCTGCATGAGACTGTAGCATTTTTTAACAGGTTGGACATCGAATATTTCCAAAATATAATACCAATGTGAAAAATGCTAAACATTCCCCTTAGCACACATATTTTTCGAACTGCCAAAGTTAGTAGGTGTGCCGAGAATGCATGCACCAAGCGACCAAATTTCTAAGATGGCTGAAGAAATAAATATCTTTAAAATATGCTAACTAAAGCTCTCTTTTTTTCTCTTTTTAACGCATTGTATGCGGGACACGTACTAGTACGTTTTCTGACGATTGATACTTGAGCGCAGGTCACGTACTAGTACGGGTTAGTGTAACAATATGGTTTGTTTGTGGGTACAAAAATAACAGTATATACAGAAAAACGAAGCCGAATGTTCTTGTCTACTACATAGATTCTGGAAAAATTTAGACAAATAAAAATTAGTTTTTACATCAGTCGATGCGGAACCACAGAACGGGAAAAAATTAAAACTATATACTACTATTACTATTGGAGTTTTCATATTTACGATACTATTATAAATTTATCCACTAAAAAATATATTTTTTGTGTACAAAAATCTTAAGGTTGTCATTTATATATTTCTATTTATATACTTGTTTATATTATCAATATAAAATACGAAAAGTTGGTTAAAAATTAAATAATTTTCGATCTGTTGAGATTTAACTGAATAACTCAATTTACGCGCAAAACGCCCGCTCCCAGTACAATTCCGCTGCGAAATATACCCGCACACAATATGTTAATTAAGAAAAAAGAAGGATCTTACTAAAAATATTTAGTGAGAAAAAAATGCTGGCTTTTTTTGTTTTTTCATTTGCCTTTTTGAATTTAGAATAACTTTTCATAAACCTGGGTTAGTTTTGAACAAATACTTTATCCCATACATTATTATTTAAAAAGAAATTGATCTGTAAATATTTAAGTCATTTTATGAGAATTGTTTCTTTTAAATACCAGAAATGGATACTAAAAAATCAAAACATTTGAAAGAAGGGGTAAAAAGTTAGTAATGATGTATAATTAGGATATCAAGTTGTACTGTCACTTTACTAGTATTATTAGCAATGAAAAAGAAATTATGACAAAATTTAGTGTTATCAGCTATTATTGATAAACTGATAAATAAAGCAAAAGATACCCCTCTCATTCCTTCAGTTTACATTCCCCCCATTCCTTTAATAGTCCAAAAGGCTACATTGCATGCTTTATTTCTTTCGCCTCATTTTATATTTATTTCTTTATATTATCTCTATTTCTGTTTTCGACGAATCAGAGTATACATTTTAAACAACAAAAACAAACAAAAAATATAGCAATTTCTTGTAATTTTACGTAATTCCTATGCATGTTCCTAACATACGATATTGATAGTGTACATAGTTCTATTGTAGATTTAATGATATTCAAGAAGCTTAATTTATTAGCCCCTGAACGTGCACGCTCGAGTTAACTCAAGTGCGCTAAACTGGCCAACTGTGCACACTCGAGATAATTCGAGCGGCGTTGTAAAGAAAGATAAATATTAAAATAAAATGTAAATTCGAAAAGAAAGATAAAAAAAAGTCGATGTGCGTGTAATATTACAATTTTTCAACTATTTTCTGAAATGTTATCAAAATCCAAAATTGCAATAAAAATTTTGATTATTTTTGTATTTTTGTAATTTTCTTGGCAAGACAACATTCTAAATTGTGTTTTTCACACTAAAAAAATTAATTTTTTTGGCCTGCCTTTAAAAAAAACCTGTGCATTAAGGAGTTAAAATACTAATCCCTCACTTATACGAATCTTTTTTTTTTTCAGTCTCTAAAAAGTCGTATAAGTGTATTTCTTTCAATTTTGGGTCATGCAAAGCTCCTTCAGAAACGTGTAAAATACTATTTTTTTCACGTAATCTAAAACAAATTCTTGGCAGCTAGCATAAACAAACAGGGAAATTTTCTTAACACACGAAACACAGTCATTCGCAAAAACGTGCAAAAACTTTTTCGTGTGCATAGTTAGTTACATGTATCAATATCTCTCAACGATCTCGACTGGATATGTACACATTCTTCCTCCGCCGTGAGAGATGTCAACAGTCACATTGCATGCTGAATTTCATTCCTCCTTTTTTTTTCATATTATATATCCATCTCTTTTTATTTTCGACGCGGAGATAATCAGGGTAATTTATTTTAAACGACAGAAACAAGAAAATGGCAGTTTCCTCTCTAGATTTCCCTCTTTAAATCGTCGGTGCATAACGAAAATGTCGCGGCCCACTGGAAATTAACTGCTGAACGCACTGGAATAAACGAGGCCTTTTTTAGACACTTTTCTCTGTTGCTTGTTTCTTTCCGCTCCCAATTATTCGCGTATCGGATCAAAAGAGAAACCATTCGCTATGTTAAAACAAGAAGAAAAAAAACGTGCAAAGCGTTAAAAATTGGAAGTTTCGAAGAAAAAAGGGAAGGTCGCATTTCAGGAATACTAATAATCAGTCAGATGAAATACTAATTTTTTACTTTTTCTTATAGGTAGAACAGGAAGGGTGTTATAATCGTCCAAAAATTCGCTCTATAGATTTTAATTGATCTTCAGGTTTCGGACCTCCCTCTGTTCGAAAGTACCATTTTTGGAATTATGTCTATGTGAGCATCAGTATGTGAACACGATAACTCGAGTACAGTTTGACTTACAGAGAGTAGATTTTAAACACGCATATTACAATTGTATATTTCTACCAACTTTTGGGTTACTTCCAGCAATCAAAAGTAGCAGTTTACCTGCTACTCCCATTTACTATGAGGTTAAAATCTGATTGTAGTATGTATGTGCATGTATTTACTCAAGAAGGGCTGGGTAGGGAAAGACGACAAAAGTACTGAAAGATGGTAAATGGCTGGAATGCCTTGCTCTAATCATTTTCCTTCAGATATTCCGATTAGTTAAAAAAAATATTAATTAAAAACAACACAAAAACTGTTTAGTCATGCTGAAAATTCACTTCTATTGTTGCTTTGACGTGAATAAATGAGTATTCTCTCATTCTTGGCGTCATTAACTCCGCTTCCTACCCTAGTTGGTATTCCTCGTAACACATACACACACATACATATATACATATACTATTTAAATTTGAGTGAAAAAAAATGTTTCTATATATGACTGTATTTATGAATGTATGTGAAGCAGGGATGTGGGGAAGGGGGAGCAGTTATAACCTTTCCATAAGGATTGCTTGTGATTGGTTTGGTTTGGAGCACTGCGGTCTAAATGAGCACTAAATGAGACCGAAACCTACTGCTTAAATTCGATTCCGAACGGATAAAAAACAATCATACCAGCAGTAGAATTCGAACCCGCGAACTCCGATACCAAAGAGCAGCACTCTACCATTCGGCCAGATTACTGTATAATTATACTAATTGAACTGCCTTTAGCGCATATATAGACCTTTCTCAGATATACCAACATTCAGGCACTTGTGTCAGGAGCAACAGCGTGGTTTGAAATTTTAACATGCTAATTACATATCTTAACGCTATCTAAATTAAAATTAAATTTTAAATATTTACACAGTAGTAAATTGTAAAAGGTAAATTAAAATTTATGCATTTAAAAATTTGAATACCTTTTTTAGCTTTAACAACTTATTTTTCAGAACAGTGTTCTTTATAGCAACATTGACCCTGATTCAAATATTTCCATTTTTCTAACATCAGGAATTCTAGTTTGTTTACTCAAATTTGACCTAAATTCAGTTTGGTTTTCCGCACGGTACTGAAAAATTTTAACATGCTGTGTGAAAAGAGTAATATTCAGCATTAATTTGTGGAAAAACTTTGTATTTAATTGCTGAATTGTAATTATTTAGCTGTTCGAAAGTTTTGTTGTTTTCCGGAGCAATCTGAGGAGTTTGCGGAGTTATCAAATTTTCTCATTTCTCCGGAGCATCAACGGAGAATCCGGAGTAATTGGCATGTCTGCTTTCTGCAGTATAATTATTAGTTATTTTCTGCTTGTCCTACAAGTGCGCTCACTTATAAGACGTATAAGCATACACATTAAGAAGGAATTAATGCATAGACTGCGATATATATATATATATATATATATATATATACACACACATGAATTCGTAGTAGTTAAGAGCTTAATAAGCCCTTAGAGTACTAACTACATCCAAATGTAATTGACGGTCAATCGTCAAAACTGGAAGTGCACTATCTTATTGTACTCAGCGCATTAGCTCAACTTTTAACGTTGGCGTGGATGTTTGTAACTGTTTGAAATCTGATCTAAGGAGTATAGCATGTCACAGTCTCATTAATTATCAAGTTTGTAAAAAAATAAATAGTTGCAGTATTCTGAACAAATGAAATCTTCTATAAACACTGGTATCAAATCGTTGACCGTAGTTCATACAACTACAAAACTTCTAAGTGCTACTCTGGAAATCGTTTTGCAAATTAGAACATATTTTTAATATTAATAACATATGACAAGCTTTTATTAATAAATTAACTATAGATCAAACTAAATTCCAATATTAAAATATGTATTCCTGTTATACACACAATTAAAATGTGCTGTAGGATCTACTGCATTTCTTAATTTTGTATACAATCCTCTTTCTTGGGATTAAAAAAAAAAGCTATTATCAAACTGATCTGTGAGAAATTATACCAGCCTGTCAGTGACATCCTATATGAATTGGTACACAGGGCACGACCCATCTCCAACCAATTTGGAAAAGATACTCAAATTTCCGACGTCATTTATTCCGTCAGTTCCAGAAACAAAGTTCAAACTCCATTACCCCATATCCTGCACTTTTTTTTCCAAAGTCCAAAATACCTGTCCTCCTTAGCGAGTATCTGATAGATGGCTTTTTTATGAGCTGCACCTCTAAAGCACAAAAGAGTGGGCGGGCCAGGTACGCCCCTTTACTAAAATAGAGTCAGAGCAATCAACGGAGATTGAGGAAGCCAGGGAAAAAGACCATATCTGGTGCATCGCTGATGGCTGATTTAAATATATTTGAATTGGAGGAACAGGACACGGGGGGAAAAGTAAGAGGCGGGTTCCTTTTTTGTCTTAGCGTATTTGAATAACGATCAAATAATGACGAGTGACGAGGAAAAAAAAAGTATTACATGAAAATTCGGGAAAACGCATAATTTAAGGTATGGTGGATTTTAAACAATGGAAATAACGCCCCTAAAAGCAATTAAGCAGCTGTCTCAAACTTTTTTCCTATTTCAGTGCCCTTTACTGAATGAAAGTTTTTCCAAGACGTCATAAGAAAAATTTCAACAAGTACTTTTTTACAAAATAGTCAATCATGATGCATCTCAACCTTTACCTTTCTAAATCATAACTAATCATTGTTTTTAATCGGTTCCATTCTGAACGGGAATGTCAAAATCAATTGCCGAGTGCAAGCTAGTTAATAATTAACTGAAATAAACAACTCGAGATATAACTATCTCATAAAATACATTCACGATAGTGAAATGTTATTATTAATTTTAATTAATAACTTTTGAATAGGTTAGATAAATATGAATATAGAACATTTTATGCCATATAAAAAATTTATTGAATGCATTTAACAAATTTTAATCAATGGGATGGTTAAGCCCAATGTCTGTTGTACATAATCAGGGAATTACACGGCTACCCTAATCAACAAACTCAAGCTAGATTTTATGGAGATCAAAAATGTACTGCTATGACCTCTGAACAAACAAGATCAAAAATTTAATCAGCAGCATCTGTAATAAAAGGAGTAATTCAAACAAGAATTTCGCAGTGGTATATTCTGTACAGGAATAGTCTATTTAAAATAAACTCTTCAAAGCCGAGAGTAAAAACAATGCATTGATTCGGAGGGTAAGAAACTTTGAAGATAGCTTATTTTTTTAAAAATGTGAGCTAAAATAAATTAGGAAAAGGGATTTGATTTAGTTTGGTTTGAAGAGCTATAGTCTATTGTTTCGCTAAACGAGAGATAATGATGACACTTAATCCTTAAAGCCAAATCGGGTACCCAATGCTCATACATTCACACGCTACACATGAAAGACTATAAAAAAATAGAGTTTACATGTGTTTATATATATATATATATATATATATATATATATATATATATATATCCCCGGCTGCACTTTCTTAAGTCTGCACGCCTCTTCTATACCTGCCCGCCTATTTTTACTGGGGCAGGTATCTTGGGTTCGTTTAAAGCCTATGTGGCCGACAATTATTCACAGCAGCGACAAAACTCTTGATTAACCATTTATTATTAAGAAGATTTAAAAATAAAACATAAATACATTTCAATGCATACTCGAACAGGGCTCAAAATAAGACCGAGGACAAAAAGTAAATCGTGCCGAGCGGAAACACCTCTCTCGGTCTCTCCTGCTTTCCGAAGAATAATGTCCGTTTTTCCGTCGCACCGACAGGGCATCTCCTTTTCACCCCTCCTCGTGAGGGCCGGGGGGAATCCCCCCCTCGGTCAAGTTTTCGCCTCCATGGGAAAAAATGTCCTTTTCTGCAGCTGGCGGGGGTGGCATCGCATCGCTCGCCCCCCCTCCTGTGGAACTTGCCCACCCCCTCTAGGGGTGTCCGTCTTCGGCCGCCGAAACAACAAAACCAGGGATGTAACTCCACTCGAGTCTTGAGTCCTGTTTTATATATATATATTTATAAATATAAAAATATATATATATAAATAAATATATATATTTATGTGTGAGGAAAAGTACTGGATCGGGAAACTATAAACATTTTGAATAAATAAACAAAGAAAATTCTATTTTTTCAAATCTTAATCAATAAATATTCCCGTGTCCTTTTGCTTTCTCTTTTTTAACCCCTCAACCTAAATTGACCACTGGGGCTACAGTTCATGCCCTCAGAGGAGGGGGTCTAACCAATTATAACTCTATATTGACCTAACGGCCAATTTAGGAAATTTCAAACAAAACGGAGATGCATGCTATCGGAGACAGATTTTCCTAGAGATTTTACAGATTTTACTGAGATGTCAACCCAGGTCTAAGCCTTTTGATCATAAACTTCATGCTAGCTGACCCCTCAGTTTTCTGTTCCTATGATGAAGTGGAAACCTGTCCACCAACGTTATCTTAACACAAAGTCTTTAACTAAATCGTATCATTTTTATGGGCCATGACTGCAACCACCCATCGTGAAGTCCGTCTTATTAAATATATATATATATAAAATATATATATATGTGTGTGTGTGTGTGTGTGTGTGTGTGTGTGTGTGTTAAAAATAGCATCGTAAACGCCGTAGGTTCAAGATACAATAAGCTACCCTATAATAGGGTTTCTCTAAGTGTGTTCTACGGAACCCTAGGGCTAAGTAACGATCCTGCAGAGGTTCATTTGAGAAATTTTTAAACACCATCGACTCTTTTCGTCAGTGCTTTCATGAAGTAATACTTCCCTGAAGAGCAACACGATAATTTAAAGAAAGAATTATGAATTAAAAAATCAATTTGTCATGAACTAAAAATCTTGCACTGACAATGAATTGTTCAATATCATCACTTTTTAAAACACTGTCAGAGTCAAAATTCTGGTGTTGTTTGAAAAGAGAATATCCATCATTATCTGAAAACCCTCTGTTCTGTTACCATTCACAAAATCTATATTTACGAATCGGCTTTTTTGCATTTATTTTATCGAAAACTGAATAATAAATATTTTATATAGAATATTTCATATTCAATATAAAACACAGACTATGTTAGATGCAGAGCGAGATACGAGAATAAATGTTACACCAATACAACTAGATTTAAAGAAATTTATGGCAGTCAAAAATAAAGTTTTTTAACTCATTGATACTTTTTATCATTTCATTAAAAAATTCTTGTTTCCACGTTACCTTATACACATAAGTATTATCTACATTTTTATACTGCTTTGTGTTGCTTAACTTTTATGTTTATTTTTAATCAATAATAAATAATAGGCCCTTAGTTTCTCATTAAGTAATATTTATTCAGTTCCGTTGTTATGTCTATGGTAAGAAACGCGTTCCGTGGGATATAAAGTTTGAGAATCAGTACCATGTAGGGAACGGACAATCGATGTTCAAAACGTTGCCTGCGCTATCTTAATGAAAAATAGGTACTTCAATCTCTAACATAAATGCAGCCAAACTGAAAGCTAAAAGCCTATCTTAAAGCTGTAATCACATTTCTTAATACTTCATCGTTATTGGTGATTTATTATCATTTACTGTCAAGTCCCAGCAAATATCCTATGATTCAAAGCACCGCTGCAACTGTAAACAGAATTGAGGGTCTAACACCGAATTAAAGTCAGGTGGCCAGCTCGATTAAAGATTCTATGAAATATAGCTAACAGCTGTTTCTTGGGCAAGTTCAATATCTCCTGAGAAATTTTCAAAGGTGTTTAAAAGTTTGAATGATTAATAGCTCGCTTTCAACCTTTGTCGGGAGATGAATAATCTAGCAAAAGAATCGAGATTCTAGAACCCTACTAGAAAGAGTTAATGTCATAACAAGAGTGATATATTTATACAAGAGATTCGTAGAACACATTGAAGAAAGTAAATAAAGAAGCAGTGAAAAAAATCAAACAAATTGAGAAATTTTAATGTTTTTTAATGATTTGCAATTATTTAGAATAAATTAATGTGATACTTAACTAGAAAATATAGATAAGATGCTATAATAAATTAATCTGATACTCAAAATACAAAATATAAGTAAGATGCAAAAAGCATCCTGTCTATATTTTCTAGTTAAGTATTACATTAATTTATTCTAAATAATCTGACACAAAATCATAAAGACTGCAAAAATATCAAGGTTCTAGAAAAATATCAAGGATAATTCTATCAAGGTTCATACTCAATTTTGAAAAGAAAAAACTTTTCGCGAATCAAAGCTGCTCTTTTAATTACAAGATTTTTTAAAGCAAGACTATTTTCTTAATTACATCTACTTTACAATTTCAAGCAATTTAAATAAACTGTACAAATAAACAATTAAATCATCAAACGTTTAATAATCAATTCATGACCTACAACTATGGAAAAAAGGGATATCCGTTGACTATCGCTTAACTGCTTGATTTTAAATATCCAGAACGTCATCGGATATCTATAGATCAAAACTTAGGAGTTTTTGAATGAGGTAGTACTAAAATTCAGGAGCTTGAAGTAATTTACAAAGAAATTCTTTAATGCTTATATAATAACGATATAAATAAAATGTTTTGACATTTAAAGCAATATCTATTGAAATTATATCTTGTATTTTAAATTATAAAAATGTTAATTTTAAATTAAACTAATGATATGAGTGTATCTGAGGGATTAATACGAATATGTTTCATGTTATAAAATGAGAAGGGGGTTGTCACAAAAACAAGGGAGGTGAGGAGAGAACAAATAAGCTACCAAAATAAGTCCAAATAATGTCTGAGTGTTCAATTTTAGTCTTTATAGTCTGGTTTGGTTTGGAGCACTGCGGTCTACTGTTTTGCTCACGAGGGCTAATGTGACCAGGATCTACTGCTTAAAGCCGAACTGCTACGAACATCCATGACAGCAGCGGGATTCGAACCCGTGAACTCCGGTACCGAAGAGCAGCGCTTTATTATTCGGCCATTGTTCAACTTTGTCTTTAAGGGATGGGAAAAGAATAAAATAAGTAAACGAAAGAAAAAGAGCACAACTAAAGACTTTATTGCTATTTCTTTAAACTTTCATACATATGAAAATCAGTCACAATAATTATACTGCTCATTATATTTATATTTTTCCATTAAGTTGATACTGCGTTAAATTTTCATCTAATTTATAGTGAACAACCAAAAAGTAGATACCAATTTATTTATTGCTATTTCTTTTATCTTTCGTAAAATATGAAGAATGGTCCTGGTTTTTGTATTTTAGATTAAACCTTTTGCGTGGCTCCAAATATCACTATAAGCTGGAATTAATTTTTATTTAATACGGACCGAATTTCATTTATTACTCCTTCACAGGTCACAAAGACCCCAGTTTATCATAGAAACCATTTTGGGAGCCACTGCTCTATAAGGTATATAAAATCAAAATGGAGCTATCTTTCATCTTATGTGTGGCCACCACTGTACTAGTAATTACTTGGAAATAATGACGTCTTTTGAACTAACCCTTTGACATCCAATGACGTCTAAAAGACGGCAATCATTCCATGTGTCAATTTAGACATCAACATCTCCGAGACATCAAGAACTGTCTCCAGCAGACGTCATGCAGCATAAAATTAAATAATTTATTTAACTCGTGCTTCGATTCTGTTTCGATTAGAATGTTAAATATGTCCGATTAGAATGGATTCGTTTCGATCCGTTTCGATTAGAATGTTAATAATGTCCTTAAAAAAATAATAAGAAGTGAAACAACATAGAAGTGTAAATTATGTCAGCTCCTCTACCTATTCGAAAATGCTTTGAAATGTTTCCTACTTTACAGAAATATTAATTTATTTTATACTGTTACTTAATTTTTGTTTCACAAATTAACACACTGTGTGCGGGTACATTTCGAAGAGGAATTGTACCGGGAGCGGGCGTTTTGCCCGTAAATTTAATTATTCAGTTAAATCTCAATTGATTGAAAATTATTTAATTTTTTAACCAACTTCTCGTATTTTATATTAAAATACATAAACAGATATATAAATAACAACCATAAAATTTTTGTAAACAAAAAAATATATTTTTTAATGGATAAATTTTTAATAGTATCTTAAATATAAAAAATTAAATAGAAATAATAGTAGACAGTTTTAATTTTTTCCCGTTCTGTGGTTCCGCATTACTGATGTAAAAACTAGTTTTTATTTGTCTAAATTTTTCCAGAGTCTATGTAGTATACAAGAACATTCGGCTTCGTTTTCCTGAATATGCCTTTATTTTTGTGTCCACAAATAAACCATGTTGTTACACTAACCCGTACTAGTACATGACCCAAGCTCAAGTATCAATCGTCAAAAAACATACTAGTATGTGTACCGCATACAATGTGTTAACATCACATATGAACCTCATTAAATACTACATAGCAATTTAAATTTCAAAATAAAACGTTCTAAGTTTGAATGAAATTTTTGGGTTGATCCGAAACAGTATTTTTCCGGGCGCATCAAATTTCGTTTTATTTGTATGCCAAGAAGTTAAAGGCACTCACCAAAGAGCGTGTTTTACAAAATGACCGACAGCGTAAAATCTGTCACTAAACCCTTCAGCTGCAAATCTGAACAAATCTCTGTTGACTGACGCGCATAATGCGAAAATATTCTGCGGTGACCGAAATATTCTAGGCGAAGAATAATTTCTCCGTCTCGAAAGTTCCCGAAAATGTAGCAGAAACTTATCCATCATACGCCGCACACCGTACACTCAAAGATGAAAGTATTATCGGGGGAACACACATACGTACAGGGAACTACAGACTAGCGTCATCCATCTTTAACCTAAACCCAAAACATGTCACAACATCACGGAATTCGATTCCAACATCTGTAGAGGAAAACGGCGATAAGGTCAGTAAAGGATTGCAACGATAGATTCTAAGAATAAATCTGGAATTATTTCGGTGTCGATGCATAGCTTAGACTTGGTAAGTAATACTGGCTACTAACAAATTAAGAAATCCATATAAAATATCGTTCTAATAAATGCAGATAGACTTTACTAGAAAGAAAAGCCAAATTCGGAATAAGCTTCTCGGCTATTCCATAAATCAAGAAACAGCGATTACGTGTTTAACATGAATTAATCACGCAGATTTGAGCTACAAAAAATTTCCCCAGGGTGTTTTTAGAAACATTAGTATAATGTCTTATAATCATTATTCATTTAGCTGCTCAGTATGGAAAAAAGATTATAACTCAGAAATCTGTAGTTTTATTTATTTATTTTTTATTACACCGATGCACACATGAGCATCATGCCTCAAATAATTTTCCTTCTCCAAGATTCCTTGGAAAAAGACTGGATACTTTTGCTAGTACAGAAACTCAGATAAAACCGTACTGACCCAGAAACAATTTATTGAATAATTCACAAATGAATAGTTATTTGAACAAAGATATTGCAAATTCTGGTTACAAAAACAGATACCGATTTTATATTATGTGTTATGAGTCACTTTACACATGCTGTTAATTGTTTTCTAGTCTTCCTTTAGTATAATGTGGATTTTGAGTAGTTCTGAGTTTCATCGCGAAAACAAGAAATCGACTGGGAATTAGTTATCGTGGAGACCTGCGAATGTCGCTCACAAACATAAAGCCGAACAAAAACTCGTATCAACCCATCAGGTTTACCCATCTCTTTAGTAATACTGGAAAATAACGTTTCTATAATTTAAAACATGGTAATAACTTATTATTTTCATCGACTTGTGGTAATAGATATTACTTAAAATATCAAATATTTTATTTATTTTTAAACATTAAACTTAAAATTGTCATTTTGTTATGTAGCTGCATAGCTGTTCCACTTGGGGTTCATGGCAAAGTATTTGTTATGAGAAGGAATCCGTGGAGTAAAAGTCTGGAAACCTCAGCTCTAGAAGATAAATACCATAAATAAGGTATCAAAAGACATCCGGAGTATTACTATCATTTTCGAAAGTTCTATCTATCCCCCTCTCCGCCTCAAGTTACATCAATTTTTTCTGTGTTCTGTGGAACATTGATGTTCTGGAAACAGCCAATTAGGGTAGGGAACAGTGAACCTTAAAAATTTTAATATTTAACATAATTATTTAAAACAAATTTAAAGAAAAGTGTGAAAATGTTGCTCAAAAGTTGCACGTCTAATCCAGTAACTAAGCATGACCAGGGTTTGTAAATTTAATGAATTTTTCATTTAATAGTAATTTGGTGAGTGAAAATTTAAATACTACTTCACTAGTAATTTACCGGTAAGTTTTTTTTCTGAAAAATACCACAAAATATAAAATTGCTTCAAATTTCCAATAATATTAGCAAGCTTAAGAGAAGAAATATTAAAATAAAGACTAGCAAACAAACTCTACAAAATGATCCAGTGCTATAAAGATCCTGAGCCATAAAGAAAAACTAAACAGACTTTCTCTTTACTGATTTCATCGAGGTAAGTTAAACCCCGCTTCTCCATTACGAAGTTATTTAAATACAAACGTTTAATACCCACGGGTTAACTTCTCTTTTTTTTCCTCGTCCCTTTGTGACACCCTGCATGCCTTCCTTTTAGAAGCCTACTAAATTCGGGCCTACCTCCCCAACAGCTCCGAAAGGTCCCACACTCAGCGACTTCCACCTCTACAAAAGTCGGGATGCGTGACCAATTCCTTGTGACTCAAGACGCGGCTGTGGGCCGAAGCCTCACACAGTTAGCTGTGTGTGGGAAGGGGACCCAGAGGCGATATATATAACCCACATTCTGAACATTTTTCTTCTTTATTATTCATATTTAACGTGTTTTGACTGCATAGTTTACGCACAAAGGAAGAGGGCATTTTTTTCCCTTCTTCTTCTCCCCCTGGTCGCCCACGTACTGTTAACACCACATTAGTATAACGGGACTGGCATTGTGAGCATACCCCGTGGGATCAGCTATTGTGTTTATTTTAAGATTTTTAGCGGGGTCCATTTTAGGGATATTACGCGCTCGGCCGCTTTGCAGCCGGGCCAATAAAGTAAAATGTATTTTAGACGCTCGTTTCGGGTATTGTCAGGAGGGGATTTTTTTCTCCCTTTTGATTTTTTTTAATATGCATTTTTGAGACCTTGAATGAATGCCAAACTTTCATCACATTTAAGCGGTTAATCAGAGCAAATTTATTCTCCCGGTAGCGTGTAAAAGTACATATTTGTAAGTCGACAGTGTGTGATGACAGACGTATTAAAAAAGAACTTCATACTTATTGGCAGCAAACATTACGATGAACTTCAGCTTGTCGTTAAACTAAGCCAAGATTGAGTTTAAAAATGAGGTTTTGAAGGGCATCTTTTTGAGATCTGTCGGAAAGATTTTGCAGTCATTAAAAAGTGATTTACAAAAAATGTACCCCGAGTTTAGTTACTTGTAACTTATAAATGATATACCATTTAATAGGCAGGATTACACCTAAGTAATTTAACATCAATAGAATTATTATTTTTTTTAGGAATAATACGTTTTCCGCCATTTTACAGCCAGGAGAATAAAATAAAACGTACTTTAAACACTCGTTTTGGATATTCTCGTGATCGAATATTTTCTTAACCTTTTAAAATATGCATTTTACAAACCTTGAATGAATGCCAAACTTTCAACAAAATTAAGAGGTTAATCAGAACGAATTTATTCTCCCGGTAGCGTGAAAAAGTACATATTTGAAAGTCGACAGTTAGTAATGACAGATGAATTAAAAAGAACCTCACAGTTGATGGCAACAAACATTTGAATGAGTATCATCTCGTCATTGAGCCAAGCCAAAAGTTAAATAATAAAAGTAATTTTAAAAGGAGGTTTTGAGGCCTTTAAAACTGATTTAGAAAGAATTCAAAGAAAAATCTGATCTACACACCATATGATTTCTTTGTACGGTTATTAAATTACACAAATTCTTATTTATCTATTTATTTTTGTATAAGTCACGAAATTTTTCGTTACATAGATTATTCTTTTATGGAAAGTATAAATTATTATTTTAATAATTCTTCGATTATTTTTCCTTATTATAGATCATAGTTTCTTCTTTTTACTCACCTGTATATATATATATATATATATATATATATATATATATATATATATATATATATATATATATATATATATATATATATATATGTGTGTGTATATATATATATATGTATATATATATATGTATATGTATATATATATGTATATATGTATGTATATATGTATATATATGTATATATATGTATATATATATATATATGTATATATATATATATATATATGTATATATATGTATATATATATATATATATATATATATATATATATATATATATATATATATATATATATTTACGTAGGAATAGCAACATTAATAACGGAAGATTAGGCGGAAGACTTGCAGGTGAATTTCCCCAGGAGAAAGCCTATCGGAGTCCCCTTAGGACCTCAACAGCTATTAGTCACTTCCCCTTTACTTATATTCGTGCACTGCGTACATAGAACTATCAATTAAGGCTGTTTTAGCTAATTATTTGACATATATGCTGTAAGATATGATTACTAAGCAACTTCTAATTAAGACAACCTGATGTATGCCACATTCATTCTGAAGAAAAATATGCAAAACAAACACACTACATCAGTTGCGATTAGTTTTCATAATTGGACGCGGCATAATCAAAGCGTTAAGCGTACTGGCACTTGACGTACTGGCGCCAACCCTTTTAATTGGGTAAGACGTACGTTCCGCAGGGGGCCCAGAACAAGACGGAATAGGGATCATTAAAGATTTGGAAAAAGAAGATCGAGCAAACATAGTTACTTATGAATTTAATATTTAGCAGGACTGGAATAAAGAAGGACTAGCATAAAAGTTAAACCACTGAGGTGCACAAACCCATTTATATGTTAATATTGAATATGCATAGATGTCGTTGAGTCTCTTGTCGGTGGGTCACAAGCAGCGGCGAGGGGCGAGTTAAAAAGTAGGTGATGTTCCGTACCTCAATAATGTAATAAACACACACGTGTTATACATATATATGTAGGGTTCGGTGTCTAGGAGTGTCGTTAGACAAATTCGATGACAGACTAAATTAACAATAACAACATTTAATGACGTAACAACACAGAAAACATTTAAGCACAAAGACAAATAGTTAAATCACGGCGAAGACGCGGTATAGACAAGACTTCCTACTCGAAGATTAACATAGGTAAGACACCCTACTCGGTGTTTAACATAGAAAATACACCCTACTCGGTGTTTGATAAATTGAGGGGGCTAAAATGCCACGGGTCCTTCACTCGACCTGGTCACTCCTTCTCCACGACTCCGACTCGAATTGTCCCTCTGTCGTTCCTTACTTACCCCACTCAGTGATGAGAGCGCGACCTTGCGAGGATGCGCTGCACTAATTTATATGTGTGTGTAATATATCAAAATTATTTAACTTTAATATTTCCTTAAAAACCTCTTCTCTCTCATTCTAATTCCTTAAAATCTTTTTCCGAACCTCTAAATGTCTTAATCAAAGGAGTGTCCTCGACTTAAAATTCTTTTGATACATTTCTCAAAGCTTTCTGTCCTATAGATGTAAATTTTCTGTCTATTCAACACGTTTTGCAGCTGTCGACGGCAAATAGCTCTTCGTTTTTCCTGATCTTAACACTTAAATTTAATGTCCCTTAGGAAAATTCTTTCTGTCTTCGCTCTTGTGTGCACCTCTGTTCGAGCAGAGTGATTTTTGTGTCTTTCTTTTGTCTGCCGTTGACTAGTAAAAATGTCCGTTTTAGCAGCTCTCTAAAATAAAGTTTTAATTAGACTTGTGCCGGTCTCTTTCAATGGCCCGACTGCATCGTTATTACAGTTAGCTGATTAGGCTTCTCCTTGCCCAGTAGCCCGGGCAAGTAAAAATAATATATATATATATATATATATATATATATATATATATATATATATATATATGGGCTATAATTGTCCAGCAATTTTATAATTATTGGATTACATATATATATATATATATATATATATATATATATATGTGTGTGTGTGTGTGTGTGTGTGTGTGTGTGTGTGTGTGTGTGTGTGTGTGTGTGTGCGTGCGTGTGTGTGTGTGTGTCAGGATTTAAATTGTAGATTAATTTAAAAAGATTTTAATTAAGGATTCTTTACTGAGAGTGACGCGGCGTGAGGAGTTAGCCACATAAATACGGCTCACGCGCAGTGATCTAGAGCAGAGAGCAGTGTGCACATTCCACGGACAGAGCTGTGGCTACCCGAAGCAGCTAAGCCTGCCTTTGTTAAAAGTTGGGCGCCAATGTGAGATGCCATTGAAGATGATTGATGAGTAATGTGCTGTGAGATTTGAATAAAGGATGAAAACGATGTCAGGACTCTAGTGTCGTTTAGTGGAACGTGTCATATATATATATATATATATATATATATATATATATATATATATATATATATATATATATATAATATTGCATATGCAAGCATTTTCTGTAACCCTTTCGTTACTATCAGGACATATATGTCCCTGTATAATCCCTGTAGGATAAACAGAATCTCTGGTCTGTGTGAAGATGCATGGGTGTTCTATAAACACATTTTCTGTTGAGTTTTATTTCAATTGCTGAAATACCACTGGGATATATGTTCCCACCAAAGAAAACCAAAAGAACACATATGTCCCACTGACCTCTGAGTAATTTGTAATTTTTTCTCGGAAAAATCTCGTAAAGAAAGGGCTAAGAAAGAAAAATGATTAAAATTTGCCACAATATTATCCATAAATATACTGATTTATAACATCTAATATTAAAATACTCTGTAATGAACACCTTTAGCTGATAGCTTAAAATAACGAGTTTTCTTAGACCTGTATTTTTGTATAAATTTTAATTTTTCAGCATAAGAAAATACGTTAAACGGACAATTTACGAATCTCAATAGCACGCTCACAAGTTGGCGACTCCCTTGTAGCGGTTTTTTCATACCAAAGGCAACGGGTTAATGCTCTGACTAGTCGCATTTCCACTGATTTCGTGCGTTTAGTTTGGAGTGCTACGGTCTATGGTTTTGCTACACAAAGGTTAATGAAACCGGGTTCTAATGATTAAAGACAATTTCAAACTGCTACAAACATTTATGCCAGAAGTAGCATTCGAACCCACGAACTTCGGCGGTGTGCCTTACCCATCGGCTATCTTCCGGTTTCTAGTTAAATAGATTCGACATATCGAGAATAGATTTTATTTCTAAAACCACTGCAAAGAATAATCTCAACTAATACCGATGGTAATTTAATTTTAATTCTCTTCTTTCATACGTAGATCGGTAGAGATGAGCATATCTGTATTATGCCGAAACTAAACAAACGTTACTCAATTATTGAAAGCTATCATTCATTATATAATGCATTTTAATAAAAGTTATTGTTAGAGGAATAGCTTATTGGGATTTAATTTTTCTGAATAAATTTATATTCATAACATAAATATTAATTCATTAAACGTAACATATTAAAGACTATCCTTCTTTTGAGACGAATTATGTTTCTAATATTATGCCCTTTAATAACTTTAACTTAACCGTCAACCTGTATGTGTTAAAAAAGCAACAGACTCCTTTTCCCGATTAAAAAAAAAAATAAATAAATAAATAAATTTTTTTAAAAAAGGCGCGGATTTTTTGTGTGACAGCAAAAATTGTTCAACCGAATACCCGTTATACGTAAATCATAAACTAAAATAAATCGGATGAACTTTCTTCATCAAGAAAAGAAATCACAAAGTGAATCCACTGCTTTTTCAATGCAAACAAGTTGACGTGTGGTTAGTCCTTTAGAAAGTACCCGTCACCTGTTAAGCACCATATGCGTCAACAATACTCAAAAGTACCCTTGATATGAGAACATGCAACTATCAATATTTTGTCCACCAATTCTTTCTAGTATTTTTAAGTAACAAGAACATTTGTTTAGTTTGGTCATAATACATATATGCCATAATTATGCATATTTACCGATCTATATATAAAAGAAGAGAAAAATAAATTACTGTGCAGTGGTGAACATTTGTTTAGTTTGGTCATAATACATATATGCCATAATTATGCATCTTTACCGATCTATATATAAAAGAAGAGAATTAAAAATAAATTACCGTGCAGTGGTGAACATTTGTTTAGTTTGGTCATAATACATATATGCCATAATTATGCATCTTTACCGATCTATATATAAAAGAAGAGAATTAAAAATAAATTACTGTGCAGTGGTGAACATTTGTTTAGTTTGGTCATAATACATATATGCCATAATTATGCATCTTTACCGATCTATATATAAAAGAAGAGAATTAAAAATAAATTACCGTGCAGTGGTGAACATTTGTTTAGTTTGGTCATAATACATATATGCCATAATTATGCATCTTTACCGATCTATATATAAAAGAAGAGAATTAAAAATAAATTACCGTGCAGTGGTGAACATTTGTTTAGTTTGGTCATAATACATATATGCCATAATTATGCATCTTTACCGATCTATATATAAAAGAAGAGAATTAAAAATAAATCACCGTCGGTATTAGTTGAGACTATTCTTTACAGTGGTTAAACTGTCGACTTCTTAAAATACCAATATATTTAAGGATTAATGTAGAACTGGTTTAGAGACAATTTAATAGCTGTCTAAATTTGATTTCACCTTCACTAAATTCGATAAATTCAGTTTAGAGAGAGCTGTAATCCACGAGTGTTACATTTCCACTATTTCGTCGGTTTTAGTCTCATTAGGAATTGTGCGTGCGAGGTGAACACTTGTGTAGTATAAGAATTGTTGAGTCGAATAAAAACTACATAACATTTTTGGCATTGAATTTCAAGCAATATAATTCATTGCATTGGAATACATAAAATTGATTCCACTCAAAAAAAGCTAGGCAAAAATATTTAAAAAAATGCATAAAAAACTGTGAAAGAATAAATAAAATCAATTTTATTTATTTATCTAACTCTTTATTATTGCTTTCAAATGCTACAAACTTGAATTTCATATTTCGCGATCAATTCAATTTCAACAGTTTTGAGGTCTTCCTAGTCTTGTTACGAAAGAGCTAAATCATAAGACAATAGAATCAAACAATTGCGAAGGTCATCTAACAATATAATGAAATCAAAGTAATTTCTCGAGCAGGTGAAATGGATTCATTGAAACAGATATGATATCACGGGAACTTGTGATTTCTGTCTCAAATTTCCCATTCATAGTCTAGTATCAGCTATCAAAAAACTACAAATAACAGTGCATTTTTGGTAGCATCCCGTAGATTGACAGCAAGAACTACGGAAAAAATGCCCAATACGCATGTAATTTATCAATAAACAATTCATTAAAAAATTTATCGAAAACTAAAATAATAAAATTCTATTAAAATCTTAAGCATTTTTCACTGAAAAATTATATTAAAACGAAAAGAAAAATTTAGTTCTTTGAGATACAATTCATAACAATCTCCGTGAGAAAGTGCATCTCAATGGATTTTAGCAGAATAGCTTACAAGTGCAAAAATACTTGTCTGTAAATGATTTTTTTTTTTTGTTTTCTTTCGAGAATATTATTAAATGCATTTGCTAATACAACTGGTAAATTATTATAACAGCCAACTCCCAAAACATTAGTAAAATAACAGAATTAGAACTTTTCTCGATTTAACAACATACACAAGTTAGTTGGGAGGACTGCGACCAAATTGTTGTTAGATAAGGGTTAATTTGACCTGAACATATATGCATATATATACATACATATATATATATATATTATATATATATATATATATATATTTATATTTTTATATATATATATATAAATATATATATATATATACATATATATATTTTCATACATTTATATATATATATATATTCATGCATGTATATATATTAATACATATACATGTATATATATATATAATTTATATATACATATACGCATATACATATATATATATATATATATATATATATATATATAATATATATATATATATAGAGAGAGAGAGAGAGAGAGAAAGAGTTAGACAGTGAGAGAAAGATAAAAATGTTCAATAATAGTTAATTATACTAAATATTAAAATATTGTTTGTTATCTATTATATCTGTTTTATCTGTCTATCTGTTAAGAATCACAAGATAGAAATTAATTAAAACGGATATGAAAATAGTAGGAAAATCGATTATCAAAATCAAAAATTTAAAAAAAGCATAAAATCAATAAGAACTAATAATAATGCGGTGATTGACACAGATGGAGTTTTATAAATTTGTTAAGGTTGTGACTTCGTTAAGATCATTCGTAAATTTCTAATGTTCCATTTCTTAGGCCAGACGATAACCGTGTGGTAGACTTTGCTTTTCGGTACCGGAGTCGGAGGATTCAAATTCCGCTGCTAGCATGAATATTCGTAGCTATTCAGAATCGACTTTAAGCAGTAGGTCCTGCTCCCATTAGTCTGGTGTAGCAAAAAAAGCAGACCGTAGCACTTCAAACCAAATCAAACCTTCTTTTCTTAGATAGTCAACCAACAACTGGAAAAAGCCATCAGCTATGCAAGCAAAAATATTCGTACTTCGAGAGGTGGTCTGTGATAGAATTCAAGAAATTTGTAATTGAAAAAAAATATGTCACATTTATTTTGGCAAATACAATATTGTTAGATTGATTGATATTTTATATATTTATATGTGTGTATTTTTATAGATATGTCTACTGAGCGCCTCCCTGAACTGCATTAACACCCCCTCCTACTGCCTTTAAGCATTCTACCGCCCTTTTGGAAGGCTTCAAAGCCCATTGGGAGGAGGTAACGCCTCCATTGGGAACCTGTGCTCTACAACAAAGAATCTGAAGACCAGAAACTCCCAAACCTCACTTCTCCGGAGCTCCCGTTTACCGACTGACCTACATTTAATATTTACTGTTTCACTGCAAAACAGGCCAGAGCCTTGCCCTCACTCTGGAGAGATCAGCAAACAAAAGATAAGGGCTTTCAATCACGGCTAATTGATGAAGAGGAATGAGACTCTGAAAGGCGAATATAGGAACACATCATTTGCATTCAAGCGTCTGGTCTGGTAAACATTCACATTTGCGCATGCCTTAGGTAAACAAGGAATGACAACATCTACACTAAAAGACATACATAAAAAAGATCTAAAAGCAAATACTACAACAAATGAGGGATAAAATAAAGCCTAAAAGAAAACACTGCTGGGACAACGAAAATTATGTAAGGGAATCTTAAATCTCAGCTATTTAAATATTTGAGTTTTAACTGTTCTTAAATGATGCATACATGATTTTATTTGATAAAGTGTCTAAAGCACTAACGTCGACAAGAAAAGAATTTTTTATTAAAATACAAAATATTTCTGCAAAATTTGAGTATTTTAAGAGCATTCATTAAAATTTTCCTGTGCACTGCAAAAATAGGATTAGTTTTGATGACCCACTGTGACCACAATTATTCAGACAATCTGTATTTTGTCTGCTAATGAATAACTATATGCATAGAAATAACTGTTGCTGGTCACTCTCCGACAGTGGTTTTTTATTAAAATACAAAATATTTCTGCAAAATTTGAGTATTTTAAGAGCATTCATTAAAATTTTCCTGTGCACTGCAAAAATAGGATTAGTTTTGATGACCCACTGTGACCACAATTATTCAGACAATCTGTATTTTGTCTGCTAATGAATAACTATATGCATAGAAATAACTGTTGTTTCTCCGGTCACTCTCCGACAGTGGTTTTTTATTAAAATACAAAATATTTCTGCAAAATTTGAGTATTTTAAGAGCATTCATTAAAATTTTCCTGTGCACTGCAAAAATAGGATTAGTTTTGATGACCCACTGTGACCACAATTATTCAGACAATCTGTATTTTGTCTGCTAATGAATAACTATATGCATAGAAATAACTGTTGTTTCTCCGGTCACTCTCCGACAGTGGTTTTTTATTAAAATACAAAATATTTCTGCAAAATTTGAGTATTTTAAGAGCATTCATTAAAATTTTCCTGTGCACTGCAAAAATAGGATTAGTTTTGATGACCCACTGTGACCACAATTATTCAGACAATCTGTATTTTGTCTGCTAATGAATAACTATATGCATAGAAATAACTGTTGTTTCTCCGGTCACTCTACGACAGTGGTTTCCAACCTGAAGCACTGCCCTCTTTACAAAAAATAAATATTTGAACGCCTCTCCTATTCAAAAATAGTTAATTACCCTATTGCTCTCGTGTTTTACAGTAATAGTTTATTTAGGAAGAAACCTGACATCGATTTCCACTTACAATGACAACAATTTTTATAAAACAAGTTGTTAGTATTTTCATTTAGAAATAATAAGAAAATATTTAAATTTTTATATATTTTCCATTATATATATATATATATATATATTTGGAATACATTTTATAAACATTTCCGGAATAACAGACAAATTTATGTTATCTGCGAGGAAGCACTATTTTGTAACTGATAATTTATTCAAAAGGGAATGATTGAAGTGAAGATAGAAGCATTTCTGTTGCATTCTATCGAATAGCTAGAAAATAAATAAATGTTGTGCTTTGAAAATTGTACGAATACACGTTCGATCTCTTAGGAGACAACTTTATGTTTGTAGTTCAACACAATTAACTCCTGGTCCATCCACGTATATAACCCTAATGTAATCGGTACGTAATTTAAGGTAAGAACTAAACTTAATAAGATTAAAACTAACAATTAGAGTGTTTATGCAAATAATAGTAAGAAAGATTCGCAATACATTTGCATCAAATGTATTATTACTATATGAACCCTTATTTCTGATAATCGGAAAATATAAAAGTTAATAAAAGTCTTGGAGGCGACAGTGGACTTATTTATTTATTTATAAATTATTTATTTATAAGCTAATTTATTTATTTATAAATTAAACTGCTTAAAAAATTAATATCCATTAGCTGGTATGAAAGTGGTCAGAGGCCTTAAAAAAGTGAGAAAAGTGACAATCAAGTGAAGAAAAGTAACTAAAAACTAACCTTTTTTAATGTAAATAGATTTAAAAGATATGTCAATACTAAAAAATTATGTAAGATTATTTTTAATACGTTGATACTTGCTCGTTATTTTACTCGTGTTTTGTAGCTTCTGACAGCAAAATTATGCTTCTTATGATAGTTCGATAATTTTTTTTTATTTTTTAACCAAAAGATGCAACTTTTCTTTCTGAAAGGTAGTTTTAGAGTATCCGATTAATCATTTTGAACATTAGGAAAATGATCTTGATAGATTATTCACTTTTCAAGAATGAAGCTCTGGGTCGACATTTTAGTTTTAAATGGGGGGTCGAATAAAAATCAATCCATGCCAAAAATATTTACTTGTTTACCAATTTTTAGCATTTTATTTTAATTTTTCTTCAATTAGGCTCTTGGTATCGATTTTCACATGGTCTGTATGGCATGGCGCGCACTTGGTGTAAATAATTATGATGATTTGGCAATGTTTTGTGGCACCCTTCAGAAGACGTTGTCGTGGCTCTCATGATGGGGTATCGTAGCCCACATTTTGGGAATAACAAAATTTTTATGTTAGAATCTAAATATTTCAATTTTTACTGTCTTACATACAAAAACTGGAATGATTGTCTAAAAAAAAGTTGGGAAATTCAGTCTTTTTTTAAAGAAAAAGACGAAAATCTTAAAACAGAGACTAAAAGTGAGAAGAGTCACTCAGAAACATGCCTGCATTAGCAATATGATGTGAAAGTGGTTAAAATTTCAAGGTAAAATATTATTTTTAAAACCCCTAATGTTTTAAAACTAGTTTTAGTAAAAATGGTTTATGTGCATTTCGCTTACTCATATAGTTATTTTTATTTATGAGATACCTTTTAAACCTAAGAATAAAATTTGGATGTTAACATTCATAAACATGTCGAATTATCAGCCAAATTTCTCTCATGTTCACTTTTGGCTTAATTAAGGTTCATGATAACTCATGACAACAGTTGTTTTAAAATCACGGTTGATTAAAGAATTTCTAAAAAATAAAATTTCTTTTTCTTAATAGAAGACAGCAAGCACATCTCCCCTAGATGAGGAAAAAAACAGCATTGAGATAAAAACATAAAAAGCAGAAATACTTTCTCGCGTAAGCATTTCCTGAATGTCACTAAAGCTAAACTTGCGCACACAAAAATAGTATACCTGAAATGCAAGGCCATGGAAGCTCTTTTTCATCACTCTGTAAATTATGACCTGTTGCGGTTCCAGTTTAGGGGAGGCTTTTTTTTTTTTTTTTTTTTTTTTTATTCCTCGATTTTCAGAACTTTATGCTCTGTACCAAAAACTGCGTTGCTTTGAAAACACGGTTTTTTAAAAATAGTTAAGCTGCTAGTTTATAGAATTTTTTAGATCAAGTTGGACAAAAAAATTGCAATTTATATTTTTTTCCTTGAAGGTTCATCGAAGCAATTCTTTAGAATAATACGGACACACAGGATTCCTTTAGCTTAGTGTTAACACCTAAGGGGATGGAATTCTACTAATGGGCAGTTTGCATTGAAAAATGTCTTAAAACAAACTTTACCATGTGAGATAACAGAATATATTCTTCTTAAATCTTTTCTTATTTTATAAAATTATGTCGGTTAAATGATTATGTTTGTATTATTTATATCATCAAAAAATAATTGAAGTATATAAAACCTACAGAAAGAGTATTACTGCAGTTGTGCTTTTAAAGGAGAAAGGTCTTTTGCCATCATTAAAAAGATTGTATAGACTTAGTCCAAAGCTTAATGACTTGGCTAATTGCCTAGTCACGGCATTAAAAAAAGATTATTCTTTAATCACAATCGCAAATTTAAAACAGTTATTTAACTCCACGAGCTTTCATACCATTCTAAACTTGACAGAGCTATGTAAATGTATTTAATTTTAAAAATAAATTTAAAAAAAGGGCTTACGAATGCAAGTAAATCGCACATTTTATAGCTCGGTAAATATCCTTGTTAAGCGCTGATTTTTTTTCCAGATAAATAAGATTTTCCAGGTAAGTTTCCAAGTCACTAAATTAGGAAATTATTCTAAAATTAAACACAATTTTACAATAATTTTTATGGCATTAAACAAAACTTTATATAGATCACTTTCAATTCCCTCTGTATATATTCTTTTGGAAATTTTTAACAAAACTATAAAACTACTGGAAGTTTCCAAACTTTTGCAACAAAGACATTTTTATTTTTTATAAAGAACATATGAAAAATAAAACAATTTTTTAGAGTTGATTCAGCTAAGAGACCAAAAACAGATCGATTATCTTTTTCATGCCTAATGATTTTCCGGAATCACGATGTTACATGCAATTTCCTTGCATTACTCTAAAAATAAAATTGGTCTTATAAGGTCACTTTTGTTTATGGAATATTGCAGTGAACTTTGTGTTAGAGGTTAACTGTAACTTGTCTTATATGGAAAAATTGATAAAAGGGAAGAAATAGTAAACATTAGAAGACATTTGCTTTTTCGGTTTATTTGTAACTGTCTCGTTCAAGTGAACTGCATGAAATAGAAGTGCAAAATGTTTAGTTTTATTAGGGAATTAGGGAAAAGAAACGTCTGCACATGAAATAAATAAGATTCGTAAAGTTCTAAAACTAATATTCAAAATTATTTGAGAAAAACGGAATATTATGGAATGCAAAAACAGATCTTGCAGTAAAAAACGCTTTCAAGTGGAAAAGCACCTGGTGAAAATAAGCAAATTTTCCCTTTTGCACCAAAACATTACCTGCAGAGTATAAAATAGCACAACAAAGCATTTGAACTGGAAAAACTTTCTTTATTTCACTTATATTTTATGAAAGACATTGATTTTGTATTTTTCGCGAATGTATGAAATCTTGAGTGATTTTATAATTTTGTTTCTCACTGTATTACCTTTTATGCGATTTTTTGGAAAAACAAATTACCAGTAAACTACTGGAAAACAATACAAAAATTTTCATTTACCAAGTTATCGGTAAAAGAACAGCCGGTAAATTTACAAATTCGTGTATTCGAGATATATGTCAAAACAACAAAATATAAACAGTAGAACAGGGTGATATTTCGATATATCGCGAAATATCGATATTATGTGTTGCATCGGGATACCGATTTCCAAATTTTCAATTCCGCGATTTATCACAATGTGGGAAGAACGTGGATATAGCTAAATCGATTCAAGCTCCTCCGCCGATGTCCAGTGTGATATTCTGACAGTAACAGCGCGTGCGCAATATAACTTTATCGCCGATTTATCTACATCGTTAAGTCGTATTTCCGACTTGGCGAACAGCCCATGCGTGGCATATTGTTCCCATATGATAAACATCGTCTTTCCAATTTCCCAACATTGAGAGGGGGAGAAACAGCGCATGTGCGATATAAGTGATCACCAATTTATCAGTTTCGTGAAAATCGTTTTTCCGACTGCGGCTATGTACAAACATTATATGAAAATTTGACAAGTAAGACATAAATAAAATTGTAATGACCTGATTACACAAAAATAGAGCTTCATTACTGCTCCAAATGCAGGGATACCTATATTTTTGCCACAAAATAATTATATTTACGTATTTACCATATATATCATATTATTATTCAAGTGCATATAAAATAAAACTTTTCTTGATTCTTGAATTTATTTTTCTTAATTCTTCATAAAATTTCATGGTGAACAACTTTAAATTTTTTTATAGAAGATACATTATAATTTATAAAAAATTCTAACGAAGTAAAATATTTTCAAAAAATAATTTTCTAAAATGTTTTTTTTTAATTTTAGGCAAATTGTATAATGAAAAATTAGAATAAAGCTTAACCCCTTAATGCACAAATTTTTTGAAAAGGGTCGGCCAAAAAAAAATCAGTTTTTTTTAATGTAAAAAACACAATTTAGAACGTTGAATTTATAATATATATATATATATATATATATATATATATATATATATTATACTTGAATAAGTAAGTGTTATAGCTTACAATCCCATGTAAATGATAACGACTGTTTATACGATAAAAAAAATAATAATAAAACGATTTTTTTCACATTGTTATTTTCAACTCTCGATTGCATTTGAGTGTGAAAAATTATAGCAACATAAAGTACAACACCGCAAGAATTATCTCAAGTGTGCACAGTTAGGCCAATTTAGCGCGCTCGAGTTTACTCGAGCGTGCACTTTAAAGGATTAAAATAAGCTTAAACAATTATCAAAATATAATTTATTATATCGATATTCAGTTCAATTGCGATATATACCACGAGGTAAGATTTCCAACAGTCGCCCATTCTTAATGAACAAATATATCAATTTAGCACCAGCAAAAGCATAAATCTAGGAACCAAAGCACAAATCACTAATAAAGACTAACTTCAGAACACATCTAATATCACCTTTAATTTCGTAATTCGTAATGAGAAGTTTAATATAGAGATTCGATAGGAAACATTTTCGCAATATTAAGGATTCAATAAATACCAAAGTACACGAGAAGTGGAATAAAAAGACTTATACTAATAGCACGGATGGAGCAGGAGAGGAAAGAACTTAATCCACCAGGCAATATAAGAAGTCAGAGAATTTAGTAGGATTAATTTCGGTTGCGAATTCTCGAGAACATCGACAGCATACCTTACAGGAGCAGCCCGGGAATTTAAGCAGCATTTAATCAGTTCCATCTGTCGAATTCAGTGTTGGACATCTATATATCAGAATAAATCAGTTTTCGGGATCGCCATATTTTTATCAACCCCATTCATCTTTAATAATGATAAAAGACGGAAATATTTAATAAATAAAAACCAATTCAACACCAGGTTTGGTAAAAATCTTGATTTAAACCAAACTTATTATTGATTTATCAAAATTGATTTTTTGATATATATATCAGATTATTTTAAAATTTAAATCATGTTTTTGGATTTAAATCGGATTTTTAAATTTTATTTTGACAAAATAAGGCCTTACAAACGAAGTTGTTGAAGTGAGAATTCAATTTATTATGATTGATGATTAACTTTAAATTATTCTATTTATTTTCTTAATATGTGCAATATAATTTACATATAACAAATTGTGTAATAAATGCATGAAATATTTTTTATCTCTCCTCTACAAACGCATTTTTCATACAAACATTAAAATTTTTTTATTTATCAAATAATGTATTCAAGCGATTCACTAAACAAACTCAAATATATATATATATATATATATATATATATATATATATATGAATATTCTAGAATACTCAAATTTCAACGTAACCTGCCCAACCCTACAGATCAGGTTTACGTTGGTTACTATCAAGTCTTAACGTACATAATATGTGATATTTATTATTGCAAACCTTAACAACTAAAATTTTATGTTTCAACTATATATAGTCAAGATGACTAAAACTATATAGACAGTTAAAAACCTCAATTGGGCCGCAAAAAGTTTTTAAATGGACAGCGGGTTGGGCATTTCTGATTTAGAGAAATGAAATGTTTAGAGATGAAATCTATAAGGCCGCATAAATGCAGCTGGTTAATTTGTAACATCCTCCTTGTTGAAAAAACTTTCGTTACACTGGTATCCACTATGTTTTTAAGAGAAATTAAAAATGCAGGTGATTAACACTGAATGACGTCAAGAAGCAGAAATATAATCTCGAAGGTATGACAACCATTTTGTCAAGTAAGATGCCTGACGAGTTAAGCAGCGGGAACATCTCAATAAATGCGACAACCCGAGACAGAGAAACTGCCTGGACTCTCTCCAAAACAAAGTTTGACGCGAAATATAAATAAAGGTAACGTGCAGTACCGTCCCAAGGAGATCCGTTGCCCCCCGAAGTCGCAATCATGGACCGTTTCCAAACGTTCCCGCGCGTGTTTAACAGGAGTTTATAGACTGCCCTAAAAAATATTTAAAAAAAAACTAGGTCCCAGTCACACTGGGGCCGTTTACCAATATTTTTGAGGAATATGGTTCCGAAATTAGTGTTATGGCGACATCAGCAACTTCATAATATGTCTTAACTGTACGGAAAAAATAATGTAAAAAAGAAGAAAGAGAGAGATTCGAAAAAACGATATAAATTAAGGTAGAAAAAAAGAAAGACGCAAAGAGCCTAATCGAGATCGTTACACGCCTTAAATGAAGAAACAATCTGACCTTCACTCCAATTGCTCGGTGAACTGGTTGGAAGAATAGGCAAGTCAATTGATATTACCATCAGTTTCATTTCTGGGCAACGCTTAAAGCTTCCGTAAAAGAAAAGAATAAATAGCCTTTTAAATTTTTTTATGTTAATTCTTTATTTAACAGATCCTCATTGCACCTATTTACTTACAGCACCGCATTTCATCTGATAAGACGTCATCAACTGTCTGACACTTATTTGAACATACTCGTACTAAGGTTACAAACAGGTTTTGTTATAGTTTCTACAATCCTACGGAATCGATCCATTCAACACTAAAGCAGAAACACAATTAACTCCAGCTATTCGGGTTGGAGTTCGTTCAACTCAAATCTACAATTGCGGTATCAATGTGAAATAAACTGTCGGTTGTAAGCTACAGTTTTCATATTACTTTCAAAAAGGCTTCCCTTCTTTTTTTCCCTGTATATTAGCATCTCCTTAAAGCAAAATTTTCGATGAATCTGGAGCAATTAGTTAATATCTACCCTGTGGGATCGGGATTACAACCATTTGTTGTAAGGTTTCCAAATCTCGTGACCACTACCTGACTGAATTACGATAACGATGAGCAGATATTTTTTTTTAACTGCACTTATAGAAAGTGACCCATTAATTTTTGAGGTTAATGCAACTGAATGTTCTCACTTATAGGTTTTCCTCTTCGTTCAACTTCATTAATTCTAAATTTCTGTGGTTATTTTCTAATACGCTTTCTACTGATTGCTACTATTCTTTTCAATTATGCGTTTCACTGTAAAAAAAAAACTTAAGGCTACAGTAGATTATTTTATTTTAATCAATATGCAGGTTAAAAACGTAATCAATTGTTTTCTTAGTCAATCTTGAGAAAACTAAAGTACTAAACTTCATTGAAATGTGAGTCGGTGATTTAAAAGATAATTTTAAATTGAGCTAAAATGATATGAAATGACTCCTAATTAAAAATATAATTCGCTATTAATAAGGTATTAGTATAAAAATTATTGGAATTTCAAGGTCAAATATTAAAAATTTTCAAAGTTAATTATTAATTGTTTTAAAAGTAACTTAACTGAGAATGTTCCATTTTACGTATAATATAGTCATTTTTATTTTAATCTGATTTACTATCAGCAGTGAAATAAGAAATGATTCCTTGAAAATACGATATTTTATTAGAAATGTAATATAAAAGTGATTTTAATTTCATGGTAAACTATTTGTAATAATTGCTATTTATTTTTTAAAATTATTAAAGTAACTTAATTGAAAATTCTCCATGTGCATCTTTTTACGTTTAATACAGTTATTTTTATTTAAATCAGATTTAGCAACGGCAATGATAACACATTCTGCTGATGGCAAATTCGATCTTAGGATTCCCAATTCAATGAAACAGAAATGTCAAATTCTCAACAGAATTCACCCCTCCCAAATAAAAATTTACTATAAGAATCTTAAAACAGACTTTCTATACCATGTATCCAAACTATAGGTTGCAATTTTACCAAGGGAAGGGGGAATGCGTGTATTATTTAACAACTACGTCTCACTAAAGTTCATAACAATTTGATTTGCCATCAGCAGTAATAACACATTCCGCAACTCCTAGGAGAATTTTGGAATATTAAATTAACGTGCTTGTAGTATGATCAAGAGTAGAAAAGAAAACCTGCTCTATACATGTTAGAATTTTAAAGCGAGAATCAAACTTGATTTCCTTTCGCTGTACATATTTCATGAAGAGATCAGCTAAGAGGATAAAATTAGATTACAAGAATCTAAGATTGCTTTGATAATTAATCCTTAATAGAAACACTCAATTAAAAGCTGCAGAACATGTGAGATTGTCCAGAGATCATTTGTTTAATTTTAAGCTAAGCAAAGCGTCGCATCTAAACGGGATAAGAAATTGAAATTCAGGTTTGGTTTTATTTGGAGTGCTACGATTTACAGTTTTGCTACAGAGCATCGGTAGAGCCATTGATCTCATATTCGGAGAGTTGCGAAACAGAGGTTCAAGCTGGATAAAGATTTCATGTTCATTAATGGAGGCTGAGGATGCAATATAGGAATGACTTCCAAGTTCCTAAACGATGCTTCTGGAGAAGGTAGGTTAAACCAGGGGTTTTCTGCTTCTTCCCTACTTCTAAATTACGACGACCCACTTTGTGTTGTCCTTGAGAGTAATGTTCCCCACCGAAAAGGTGTTCCCATAAAAAATGGACAATAAATATCTGCGGCTTGGTAGTCATGTACGTATTCTATAACAGAAAGTGCTCCGAGTTGGAAATAGTTTTGTTACACGAAGGGTAATGAGATCGGCACCAACTACTTAAAGCCGATAACGGCTATCCATGCTATCAGCAAGACTCGAACCCGCAAATCCGGAACTGAAGAGCCTCTACCCATTTAAGCATCGTTAGGAATGAAATTCGGAAAAAATTTGTTTTGAAAATCAATCAATTCGTAAAATAAGAATCAAGGTGAAATTTACATTTATTTTTATGTGTAAATTCTTTTAAAATTTTTTGAAAATATTGTATATATATATATATATATATATATTATATATATATATATATATATAC
Organism: Pardosa pseudoannulata; assembly: GCA_032207245.1. NCBI lineage: Eukaryota > Metazoa > Arthropoda > Arachnida > Araneae > Lycosidae > Pardosa > Pardosa pseudoannulata. The sequence continues at coordinate 142,797,515 of CM063508.1, forward strand.
AATATTTTCGGATACTATATTATTCGGATAATATACTATATAGCAGGGATGGCCAAACTTTTAGGATCTGTGGTCTACTCCACATTTAATAAATCGAAGGCGGTCTACCAATGGCAGAGCTAAATTAACGTAACGTACATGTTTACATATTTATTTTCGGTAACAAGAAAAATGGTAAATTATCTAATTTTTCTTAAAAAAAACTTAATATTAATATTTACAAAATAAAAATTTACTGACGAAAATAATCAAAGTATTCATATATCAAAAATGGACCATCCTATTCACTTCGTTTAGTTGAAATTTGGCACTGAATATCTGCGACAAGTTTATCATAGTGTGGCTGGCACGAGCTTATTGCAATGCGTAAACACGAAATTAAATGTTCATCTGGTAACGCGACCGATGATTGGTTTTAAGGCGTACCAAAGTATGATTTCAAATACAAAATCAATTTGTAAATATTTGGAAACGTTTCCTCAGCAATTAATTAAAAAAAATTATTTTAAATAATTCATTAATTCTATGTCATAAGTCATAAATTAAATTGTTAATATCCGAGGTCATTATCGTCGCGCGGACTACCTAAAATGTTTTCGCAGTCGACGTCTTGGCCACCCCTGCTATATAGTATATTAATATAAATGTATATTAATTAAAGTGTATAATAATAGTATATTAATAAATTAATAGTATTAATAGCTATTAATAAATTATTAATAACTAGTATAGTATAATAGTGATAATTAGTATAGTATTAGTATAGAATTAATTAGTTATTAATAAATTAATAGTACATTAATATAAGTGTAGCCTAATACAGTAACGTAGCAATTTTAAACGATTTGACTACATAATGTATTTTTGAAAAATATATTTTTTTAAAAAGTATATGTTTAATGGGCGGCAATGTGTATCCGGAAGGGAGTAGCCAGCACTAGAGCTGATACTGAGCTGAACAGTAGAAAAAAAATCACAAAATAGCGAAGAACAGTTTACAGTTAAAGATATGTCGTTATTTACTTTTAACTAAGAAAACAATGTAAAATATTTTTCATTTTGCCCGCCACAATGTGCAAAGAAACAATTTCAGAATTTGAGTATTCCTAAGAATCAGGCCGAATGATGACCGAATGGTTAGGATGCTGGCCTTCGGATCCGGAGTTCGTGGGTTCGAATCCCACTATGGCATGGATGTTCGTAGCCGTTCGGAATCGGCTTTAAGCAGTAGGTCCCGGTCTCATTAGCCGTCGTGTTGCAAAAAGTAGACCGTAGCGCTCCAAAACCAAACCAAACCAAACCTAAGAATCAGTTATAATAAACACTCCGGAAAATGCCGTAAAAAAGGGAAAAAACAAACTATTTTTTATACTATATCTAGTAAAAAATTACAATAAAAATCCAACATATTTGTAATAAATATCAGTATATTTTCATTTTCTTTGGTCAAAATCGAATTCGCAATTCCTGAGAATTTCGAAATGCGCAGGGAAATATACTTATTATGTGAATCTCACTGTATCGACGTGTTCGCAGACAGCACAAAAATTTATTGAGCTGCATGAAAAGACAGATGACTTACTTTCAATATTTGACATCCGAATATTTATTGAATATAAACATTATATAAAACTGAATGCTGACAGCGTGACTTATAAATGCGAATGTTGCGGCAACATTTCGTCATATTGCGTCAACACGAAAATGATTTTCTCCGCGAATGCATTAATAAAAATTATTCCTTGGAAGTTATTATTCTGTTGCAGTTGTTTCCCAATTTTATAATATCTCTGTGAAAATGTGTTATGTATCTTGTAAGATACGATTGCGCTCTTTTTACTATCCCTCTATTTGGAGATTACTTCACTTCAATTTGTTTAAAAAATAATTTGTTAAAAAAAAACAATAAATCGAGCTACATCGTCATTGTTTCTACCATGCAGTATCTAAATACACATCTCAAATTTTAATTTCGAATTATTTTAAAGTTTAATAATTTTTCCACATATATTTTTTTTAAACATTTATTACAAAACTTGTTAGATTCAGTGATATCAATTAACTCTAGCTCATCTTGAATCTAATAATGAGCATATATGACAATACCTACTTCTACCATCCGGTGTCTTTTGACACCTACAGCCCTAACATGTTTCTTTAGCGCCCGTGGCAAAAAACTGGTCTGCGCCCTGGTATATTCAGAAAGAACTGACAAAATGTTTCTTGATTTTTAAAATGTTCCTTGTATATTAATTTTCAATTTTTTCTTCTATTTTATAACAGTATTAATACTTAAATAGTTTTGAAAATTCTAGGGACATTATTTTCTTCACAAATGGAACAGTTTATTTGAGGGGGAATATGTTTTATTTAGACGTTGAATTTTCATAAAAAAATGTCGATTTTTTAAATTTTAACTTAGTTTTAATAACATTAATAAATTTTAAATTTAAAACGAAAACCCGTATTTATATATAAAGGCATATTAGGACTGTTTCTAAACATTTTGTAAAAATCTATAACAAGTTTAGCCTCTAGAAGCATTTTTAAAAAATAAGAAAAAATTTATGAAAATATAATTTTTAAACACATTGGATTTTATAATTAAATAAAATTTTTTTAACTTTTCCTTCTTCATACTCGAGGCGAATCGTCCTCTTTCAAACTTCATTTTCCTCACGGTGCGGCCCCCCAATGACTGATGCGCCAGTGGCAAATGCCATCTTTGCAACGCCCTATTTACGGCCCTGTTGACACCTCAAGAATCTCATAAGTGTCTAATTTTAACGATTTTACATATGAATATCAACACTATTTCAAAGCATAATACGGATTATAATCACATTAGAAAATTCCGATGTCAGCTGACTTCGAATCAAAATTTAATCAGTTTTCCGCAGGTAATTTTTTAAAACTATTATTACAAAAGTTATTAAATTCAGTGATATCAATTACACATTAGAAAATTCCGATGTCAATCAGCGTAATCGCATTAGAAAATTTTGATATCAGCTGACTTCGAATCAAAATGTAATCACTTTTCACAGGTAATTTTTTAAAACTATTATTACAAAAGTTATTAAATTCAGTGATATCAATTACACATTAGAAAACATTACATATTCCCAATTCTCCTGCCTTTGGAATATAGGTTTTAAAAGAAGTGAAAAAAAAATGATTTAAATCAATGATTTAAAAAAAAAAAAAAATCAACTGATTTAAATCATGCCAACCCTGTATGCAGTTATTTTAAAAGGAATTTAAAAGTTAGTAGATGAATTTATATTTATGAGTAAATGATGAATATATTTATGCGTAAAACAACTTTGCATTACAACCAAAAATTGAATGCTTAAATTTTTTAAATACAGTAGAACTTGTTGTGAGACCCTTGTTATATCAAATACTAATTAAAATTATCTCCCAACAACCTATGCTCCTATATTCTGTGAATATCTGAAATCTCGCACAAATTTACCGTATTAAATCGGATAATAAATTAAAGAGCAAACTACCTATTAATTTCAGTTATTTTATAAGACTTAACTGCATTTGAATAATTACAAATAAGAAATCGCTAAGCAACAATTTCGAGTACTAAAATACGTTTCTTACTGTAAAACAATTTTTTTTACATATTACGAGAGTTTTAAATAAACATAAATTCCCTTAATACACTCAAGGACTTTTCATCACCTCAGTTATATTTGCCTATACAGCTTTATCAAGACGTATTAAAAGTAACACGTAAAATTAAAAATTAAATGCTTAAAAATCTTTTGAATGTTAGCTTAGGTAATCTTAAATGCTAATTAGGAAACTTAACTGATCTTGAAAAGTTGAAATGTAAGTAGTTTCTGGTTCTGCATTTAAAAAGATCGGAGATAATATTTAACAGAATAACCAAAGAAATTTTTAACTAGAAAGCAGTTTTTTTTTTCGCTATTACAAAAAAACTTACGCTGCAGTGATGGATCATGCAGAATATAGAAAAACACGAAGTATAATACATGTACGTGACATTTAGGAAGGTTATGCAATATTAGTGGGCTTACTGCAAAGCACTCAAAATAATTTGCTTTAGAAACAAAGTGTGTTAATTACCAAGTCAATATTTCTTTATATTTTTTTCCTTATGTTAATGGAATGTACTTCAAGTAATTCAAACTAGAAACATTTTATAAATTGAATATTATAACTATTTGTATACATTTAAGATTTGCTTATTTACTAATTAGAATTTTTCGAGTATTTATTACAAAAAAAAAGTTACATAAAAAATAATTTTCTAAAACTTTGTAAGTTTTGAAGAATGTTATTTTCCTTTCGTGTGATTCATAATTTTGTAAAATTATGGAATCACACGATTCCATAATTTTACAAAATTATGGAATATATTATTATGGAAAATTTTACAAAATTATGGAATAGTATAATTTTTTTATTAATAATATAATTTTTAATTATATTATGGAATAATATAATTTTACAAACTTTAATATTCTAATTCCATAATTTTGTAAAATTATGGAATTAGAATATTAAAGTTATTTATAAAAGCTATAGATAACTATTTGTTTTAATAGCTTTTATAAACAACTTTACTACTGTAATCGTAAAATCAATGTACTTACTTAAGCTTTGCTAAATAAATATATCACATTTCAAAACTTAAAACTTTAATAAACTATAAACAAACCTTAATTTATTTAAATTAAAAACACACATCTGATTTAAATCAATTTCCTAAATTAAATTCTGCAAATCTATTAAGTAAAGTTTAAATTCCTCGATTTCATTCATATATTTTTCTAAATAATATAAAAAGAAAGTATAATTATTCTGGTTTAAGTTTTGTTTAATTATATAGATTTCAAAACGCTGAATTTACTTTCGTATTTTTTATGTACGAAAAATTTTTTTTTTTATATCAAAAATAAAAACATTCTAACAAGCATGTTCACTACAATTGTCACAATTATCTTTTTAGATTTCCTTTAAATCGAATTTCACTAATAACAACTGATACAAAATAGATCCAATACAGATAATGAAATAAATATTAAGTATACATGTACGTGACATTTAGGAAGGTTATGCAATATTAGTGGGCTTACTGCAAAGCACTCAAAATAATTTGCTTTAGTAACAAAGTGTGCTAATTACCAAGTCAATATTTCTTTATATTTTTTGTTCCTTAAGTTAATGGAATGTACTTCAAGTAATTCAAACTAGAAACATTTTATAAATTAAATATTATAACTATTTGTATACATTTAAGATTTGCTTATTTACTAATTAGAATTTTTCAAGTATTTATTACAAAAAAAAAAAATTACAAAAAAATAATTTTGTAAAATTTTGTAAGTTTTGAAGAATTCTATTTTCCTTTCGTGTGATTCCATAATTTTGTAAAATTATGGAATCACACGATTCCATAATTTTACAAAATTATGGAATATATTATTATGGAAAATTTTACAAAATTATGGAATTATATTATTCCATAATTTGTAAAATTATGGAATATAATTTTTTTATTAATAATATAATTTTTAATTATATTATGGAATAATACAATTTTACAAACTTTAATATTCTAATTGCATAATTGTGTAAAATTATGGAATTACAATATTAAAGTTATTTATAAAAGCTATAGATAACTATTTGTTTTAGTAGCTTTTATAAACAAATTTAGTACTGTAATCGTAAAATCAATGTACTTACGCGTTACTAAATAAATATGTCACATTTCAAAATTTAAAACTTTAATAAACTATAAACAAACCTTAATTTATTTAAATTAAAAACACACATCTGCTTTAAATCAATTTTCTAAATTAACCTCTGTAAATCTATTAAGTAAAGTTTAAATTCCTTGATTTCATTCATAAATGTTTCTAAATAATATGAAAACAAAGTATAACTAATTTGTTTTTAGTTGTTTTGTTTAATTATATAGCTTTCAAAACGCATTTACTTTCGTATTTTTTATGTAAGAAAATTGTTTTTTTTATTTCAAAAATATAAACATACTCTAACAAGCATGTCCACTACAATTTTTACAATTATCTTTTTAGATTTCCTTTAAATCGAATTTCACTAATAATAACCGATACAAAATAGATCCAATACAGATAATGAAATAAATATTAAGTATTATTTATAAAACATAACTTTTCGTTAAAACTAGTTAGCAACTGGCATCATGAAATCGAAAACAATACTAATATTAAAATTTTATGTTTTTACTTCCCACCATGAAAAATACTTGACATGAAAACGATAAATGTTCTGGAAATTATTTAATTATTGATCACTTTTGGTAAAAAGTTTTAAAGCTACGAACACATAAATAAGCATGAGCACAAGTGATGAAAACAAACTCCATCCCGCGGAGACAATTCGATTCCGATGTAAACACCTTTGCGTACAACCCAGCCAGTGCAATATTAAAAGGTAAAGCAGCCAGGTAACTTGCAAACACGTGAAAAGAAATAAATCTTTCAAATAACTACTTTAAATAATCATATAAAACTAGACAAAACAGATTACTTACATGTCAATTCTACATTAATCCAAGGGATGAAAATTCAATTTGCATCAATATAAAATCACAAGAACAGCCGATAAACGTAACTTCTTTAAAAACACGAACGATTCATGCACGCTTTCCTTCGATGTGAGTCATTCGACTCGGCGAATGTGTTTTCACAAACGGACCGTCTGCGCACACCTAGAGCGCAATTTTTACTATTTCCGGCAGACGACTGCTAGAAGGTGTAATTCCTCCTACTACGATTTCTTTGTAAATAAGGGAATGCCAAGTTTGGCGATAAATGAGCTTTTGGCGTCGGTGGGGAATTTCAAAGGGATAGTATCTATCAGTTTTGTGTTCTGTTTTCTCTTTTCTTGGTAATTGAAACAAAAATAGTGTCTGCTGAATAATCGAATCAATTTTCTTTTCTTCGAAAAATATTTGCGCTCCAGATATGTTAAAGATTTTTATTTAAATACAAAACCCTCTCATATTTCTAATGTCAATTTTAAAGATCATCTTGAAAAATCTCGGAAAATGAGGGAGGGTATAAATGTTGCGCTGTTAATCTTTGCATAAAGCTTACTACTGGGGGAAGCGTTAATGTTCTCAATTTTATAATGTTCCATCTTAAGAAAATTTCACAATCAGCTTACCGATAGCATCAAGTATGCATTGTGTTCATAATTTTTAAATTATTTAATGATCTTAAATAACAAATATTCAAAATAACAAAATTTACAAACGATTTTTCAGAACAAAGCATAATTGTTATTTTGGACTCCCTTCATCTAATTTATGGAAGATAATAAGCTGAAATAGTCTTAGTTTGTTAAAATGCTTTTTAAATTTTCACTTTTTTATTACTACTTTTTAATCTTTTTTTAAATTTTCTACGATATATTTATTTTTATTTGTTAAAGAGTAATTTTACTTAAGCTTAATCTGATTCAAGCATAGATTCAGATTCTTGTTTTACGATTTTAAAGGAAACTACAGCTAAATAAAATTCTTAACTGTATACGAAAATAGTAACAGTTATAACTAGGTCTTGAATCATTTAAAATAGAATTAAGGTTACGACAGACGTGATAATACTGATAATAAACACTTTTTAATGAGTTTGTATATAAGACCGAATCAGTAACAATTTGTTAATCATTAACACTAATAGTATTTGCTTTTGGACTGTCTCTTAAACCCCGACATAAGGATGTTATTTATAACATGTGACAAGCTATTGTACTTCAAAATCTGTTATTCAATCCAATGTTCTCAATGGAGAACCACAAAAATCTTCGAAATGTATAGAAATTGACTGACTGTGGTAATCAACAAAATGGCCATTTAGGACAGTACAGATTCTTATCTGCGTTCTGGTAAAGTACCTCTTCCGGTTGACATACGGGGTTCAAAATTAGATGCAGATGTACTGTTGGGTTGGGGTGTAAAAACCACATGCCCACTTACTTATTACCAGTATCGAGTTCGTTGCGCATTATAGTTCAGTTCTCCACATGCGCACAAACACTGAGAGAGAAAAAAATAAACCGTAAAATGTAAACCCTTGTGATTTTTTATTATTTCTTTTAGTTTCAATATTCTGAAACTGAAGTTCCACACCAGTGATTCGCTCGCACTCGGTCGAAAAAAGGTCTGGAAATCATTGTATCGCTGTGCCTATTCCTGCTCGGGCCATATTCTTTTTCTTAATATTCTATAATATATTATAATATTAGTGTAAAAACCTAGGAATTAATGTATAAAATTTTATTATAGAATATGTCGCTGCCTTTCTTAACTAAGTATCTTTGTGAAGCTTGATACAATTGCCAAACAAAATATAGAACACGCTTATATGCTGAACCAGAAATTCGCCAACATTTGTCATCAATGAACCATAACATTAAAAACCATAAAAAGTATCAATACATATAAATATATCTCATCAAACGTTCAAAAATTTTATATTATGCCAATCACCAAAACAACAAAATTCAAAACACGCTTTATGCTGAACCAGATATTCGCCTACATTTGCCATCAATGAACCATAACATTAAAAACCATAAAAAGTATCAATACATATAAATCTATCTCATTAAACATTTAAGAATTTTATATTAGGACATGCTATTTTATCTATCGTCTTATTCTCTCCCCCCACAATTTTTTAAACACCGTATAGTCGTAAAACATAAGTTAAATATAACGTATTTCGAAATAAAACTTGATTCCCGAACTAGTTGGAGTACTACTGTCTACTTTTTTGATACACGATGGCTAATGAGAGCAGGACCTACGATTAAAGGTGGTATTTCGAACAATTACAAACATTCATGACAACTGTGGGATTTGAAGCCATGAACCCTGATAACGAAAAGCAGCGTCCTATCCATTCGCCCATCGTTTGTCTCAACCAGGTTGGGAAAAAACTGATCTAAAATATTGTTTCTCAAAATCTTTGTCGGTTTTTGTCTTGACTAAAGAACTGGGTTCCCCAACCAACTTGGCGATAATGGTTTAAGTATGGTCGCCTAATTTTTTTTCTGATCTCATCGCGTCCAAACAATCTGTATCTATATTATAATTTATATGATATTTTCATCCAACTCTCCTTGTGTAACTCTTTTCTTATATATTAAAAGTGCGAAATGCTTAAAATAATTAGATATAACAAACCATTAATGGTTTACTATGGCAGATTTATAATAATTTGGAGCTATTGCGTTTGTAAAGTGTTAAGGGATTAATTACCCATACATATAAATGTCCGGTTTTCAAGTTTTCTTTAATTAAGTAAGACTATATAATTCTATTACCAATCATTACTCACTGTGCATTAATTAAAGTCACCAGAAAAAGCAAGAAATACAATGTTTTGATGGATTACCTTTGTGTTTTAGTAAATATTGCCAATATTTTCGCCAAATCTGCCAAGGGGAACCCAATTCTTAAAATCCCAATATAATAATATAAGTATAAATATAAGAATTCCAATATAAATATAAGAATCTTAATTCCCAATTCTTCAGTAGATTTTTCACCGACTGCAAAATTTCGTAAGTGAGAAATGCTTTGGGATGGCTAGCTTTTTGTAAAGAAATATACTACCTTTCGGTCAGAAAAATTATTATAAAAGTGTATTTTTGATTTAGTTTAAATGAAAAAGCTCTATTTAAATGAAAAAAATTTCCTATACCATTAATAAGGTACAAACCTTATAAAATATATTTTGTTATTTTTGCTATATTTTGCTTATTTTTGTTAGTTTTGCTATATAAAGCAATTCATTTCTAAAACGTAAGATGTATATACAAGGGAAAAGAATAGAAATGCACTTATCAATACAACTTTAGAAATATCTAAGTTAAAAACTAACTTAAATTAAATAAGAGCTAATTATATTTTATGTTCTGTGAACCTTAATTATATTAATACAAAATATATATTTTTTTATAGTACAATAGAGGTTAACATTGTTAAAATTTTCAAATACTAAACAATTTTAATTTAATTTTTAACATTAAAGTCCCAGATACCATCGAAAAAAAACTATCTTCAATTCAATTCAAAAATTAGCTTATAATATATATATATATATATATATATATATATATATATATATATATATATATATATATGGCAGAAAAGTAACTATTTTTTTCTCTTGATGCATAATATTTATGTTATTTTAAAAAATATACTAATAGAAGGGATAAACTAAATAATTTTTGAAGTAAGAGAGTTATTACAGAACTTTTAAAAAATTAATTTTAAAAGCAGCAGAAATTTCTATTTCTCTAACCAATCGGTAAAAAGTTTGTTATAATGAAATCTTTAAATTATTGAAATGTACTATATCTCCTTAATATTAACTTATAAAAAATGACTTATTTTGTCTTCCAAAAGAAAAAAAAATTAGGCTAGAAATAAAATCTGCTTTCACAACATAATTGATAGATAATTATGAATAGTGATTCTATATGTTCTATTCTATATTCTAAGTAGAAAAAAAGTGCTTCAAACGTGACGAATGAAAAATTTTCCAAGAAAGTTATACAAGAAAAAAAATTGTTCACCCAAAAAAATCAAACAAAATGTAAGCTTCTGCTTATAACTTGGATTTTAACGATCGGAACGATGGGTTTAAGCTTTTTTATAACCCCTTAAAACGGAAGTGTGGTCTTTTAACAAAGCAGAAACCTTAAAACTGCTTCCTCATTTCATACGTTTTGTCGTTTCCATAGAGCGAAATGTCCAAGCATATTATTTTCCACACAACTTTCTAAAAAAATTCTAATGATTGTATATTTTACTATTTATCAAAAGTGAATTTATTATGAATTTTTAAAGCATTTTTAAAATAAAAAAATGTATAAGGTACAAGGATGTATTTAAAAAATATTTTTTTGTGGTGTAAGTAAAATGCCTGGTTATAAAATGGGACATCGTTATTGAAACTGATGTTAAACGCTTTATATATATATATATATATATATATATATATATATATATATATATATATATATTATATATATATATATATATATATATATATATATATATATGTATATATGTATATATATATATATATGTATATATATATATATATATGTATATATGTATATATGTATATATATATATATGTATATATGTGTATATATGTGTATATATGTATATATCTATATATATATATGTATATATATATGTATATATGTGTATATATGTGTATATATGTATATATATATATATACACACACACACACACATATATATATATATTATATATATATATATATATATATATATAATATATATACATATATATATATGTTATATATATTATACATATATATATATGTATATATATATATTGTATATATATGTTATATATGTATATGTATATATATATATATATGTATAAATTATATATGTATATTATGTATATATGGAAATGTATATATGTATATATCAATATATGTATATATATATGTATATATGTGTATATATGTGTATATATGTATATATGTATATATATATATATATACACACACACACACACTTTCATATTATAAATATTTTAAATATAGCTTAATTTTAGAAGCGAGACCAGCTTGAAAGTCAAGTGTCTTTCCTATTAATCTACTATTTTTAAGATTGATTTGTTTATTGTTATCGAAGAAACATTATTATGGAAAATTTCATTTGAATTTGAACTTAGGAAATTAAAGAAACACCGATTACAATATTTAGATCAGGGGTTTTCAACTTGTGAGGGTTCGAGGCCGCACTGGAAACCTTATGTATATAAATGCGGACCACACTTTCATATTATCAGATTTTCGTAAAATTCTGCAAGTAGGGCAGAGGTACCAGTATGAAATAATAAGCATAGTTTAAGAACAAAGTTTTAGTCATCTTAGTTGACTCAAATAGTGGAAAATCCCAGTATTATAATAAACATTCCTAGGGATTCATTACTATTATCACATATAACACGTAAGAATAAAACTGAGAAACTAGGTTGATTGTTTGGAGCTGTATGGTTTACTTTTTATTAGACGAGATCTAATAAGGCGATTTCATGCAGTAGGGCATATTTTCAAATTATGACAATTCTGGCTTTAGTTTCTAACGAAAGGACAGTTGTTTGTCTATTGACTGTTGTAAACATGAAAATGATTGGGAAGGGCAATATAATAGTTCGTGACGTTGCGACAAACTGCTCTATAGGACCGGGAACTACTGCAAACTTATTATTCTTTCTTTTCAAAAGTTGCCACACCACAAAAGAAAAATTAAAATAAAGCTAATGACAAACGATAATATTTTTAGCACAAATATTAAAACCATTGATATATGCAACACTTTATATTTATTTTTTAGAAACAAAGTAAATTAAGCAAAATTAATTAAACAGAAATAGAGGCCTAATCATGAAAATCTCCTCTTTCGATAATGATACAAAACGATATGCATGGATGATTCTAAGTAAGAAAAATTTTTCTGAACATCTTACAAAATTTTTTGAAAAAGTATTTGGTACTAATTTAAAATTAAAAACTATATTAAGGTTAATTTCTAGATGTCAAAACTAGAGCTGGAGGATATCTGAATTTTAATATTGTGATTTATTGTTTGCCAAATATTAATATATTAATATGTTCTAATATACATCACCTTATTATAAAGTTGCAAATATAAATATTTTCTGTATAAATTAATACAAACACACATATCAATGTGTGTTGTTTATCTAGGAAACAAAGATTCAATTTCTTAAACTGAATACATAAATTTAAATTTTAACGTATTGCTTTAAAAAAGAAAATCACATGACATATTATTACTGTTCTTTGGTAGAAAAAAGATTTGTGGACGCTTCAAAAAAGGAAAAAGGGTGAGAAAAGATATAAAACCTTCTGATTATCCTCAAAATTCATTCATATATTTTTTATTTGAAGCTGAAGAGGGTTGGGTTTTAAAAAACTCTTTATTTTAATTTTTAGAAACAAATTTTTCCGAAAATTGTTTTTAAATTTTCAGGGGGAAAAATCTGTTTTTTTTATAATTTTAGGAACAGACTCACACAAATTTTATGAAAATTTGGAAATTTTCGGATCAGAATCGCCCCTGACGATATGATAAGGCGAAAAATAAAAAAATCATTTAAAGTTGCCTAAAAGTGATGTGCCTCCGTAAAACCTTAACACAAGGCCAAGCACATCGTTGATATGTAACCTAGTTTAAACAGTGTATTGAAATGATGGAGACATTTCCTATTAATTAGTAGGCCTTGCGTGTAAAGGTAGTCAGTCGAAGTACCTCTGAAGCAGGAACACAAGGCATGCACGGGATGTAATCTGATCCACCGGATATTGCAGGTGCCGGAGACGCATTCCCAGATGACAAACACTTCAGGATCACTCTCTCTCACTCATGGCAGGCAAAATGATTGTTAAATGATGTGTGTGCCTCCACTCTTTGAAATCCTATCTTCCACATTACCGGAGCACACAATAGGCGCTCGCTCACCAGAGGAAACCTAAACTGCGACACAATTTCGATGGAATTGTCTAAAAGAAATACGAAAAACAAATAGAGAAAGAAATAGAGAACGAACTTTGTTTTCCGACAAGATCTTGTGCTTGCTTGGACGTCAATTTTCACACGACAGCTACCTCGAAATTGGACGAAAATTAATAGTTCACCTTATATATGCATCTCAGAGATGTCGTGAGAATTTAGTTTCAGACGGGGGGAGTGGGGTCAGAGGGGTAATATATATATATATATATATATATATATATATATATATATATATATATATATATATATATATATATATATATATATATATATATGACACAGAAGAGTGGTTAAGGCACATTTGATTTCATATATCAAAATTTCTTTATTGTAATACTTCTGTCCATGGCTATGCCATTTAGATATCCTTTGTTCTCATAATTTGCCACGACAAGTGTGGAAGATGTTATCATCCTGAGTTCCCTCTCAGAACTGTCTTTTTTGACTTTGCTACCTAAGCAAAACTCCTATGTCTACTCGGCATCTTCACACTATATTGTTCCACTCGAAGGTGTATCTTTCTCCTATTACGTTATCGTTAATGAGTTCTAATTATTTTTAATTATAATTCGCTTAAATCTTAACCCTCATTTTTAAACCTCCCCCCGCATATATATATATATATATATATATATATATATATATATATATATATAAGATATACAAACGTGTTACAAAATTAGGGAACACACACTGTAGTAAAATTAAAAAAATAGATAGAAAATTTTAAAAAAATTAATTTTTTATTTAGATTTAAGCTATGATTAAGCATGAAGTTACAAAATATTTAATAATAGAACAAGTATATTTAATAACAGAATACCAGTTTTAAAATTACAATAATAGCAAATATATTTCATAGTCAAAATGCAGCAAACTCCAGGATATCGAGAGAGGGGGGAGGGGAAGTTTGATCCGATCGAAACAGTCGTCCTTATATTTTTCTACTCGATGTGCTTATTTATGTCTTTGGGATGTCCCTTTTCACTTTTCGAGAAACGAAATTGGCGTTTTCTATCCAGACAACGAGACAAAAGAGCTTTTGCGTAAAGCGTGGAAATGTTGTTCTATGATATTATTGATTTGTTTGCTCAAGGGTGTACGTTAGATTCTTTATTCCTGGGACGATACGCGTTGTAACTTAACAAGGGCTTCGAAATCATTACTTTTTGGTATTCAGTCTGCAGCAGAAAGAGCGGTTTTTTTTTATATTTTCATGGCAGTCACGATAAGTTCTCATTTAACTGAAAATCAATAGACGAGTTATCTGGATCATAATTTTCGCCAGAATCACAAGTTTGGCGAATAATATTAGGATGCAGAAGGCTATACTGCGAATTTCTTTCTTTACCTTTTTTTTTTCCTTTTAGGTAGAAAAGTAAGTTTAGGAAAGATATTTTTTACACTTTTCCTTTGAAAAATATTGTATCGTTTTAAAATAGCATTTTAATAGTTGTAAAAAAATAATAGCTATGTGTCACAATACTAGGATTGATGGATTTTTACTCGTAGTATATAGAAACCTGTACATATATATATATATATATATATATATATATATATATATATATGTGTGTGTGTGTGTGTGTGTGTGTGTATGTGTGTGTGTGTGTGTAAAGAGACGGACTTCTCGATGGGTGGTTGCAGTCATGGTCATAAAAATGATACCGTTTCTGCTAAAGACCTTTATTAAGATAACATTGAAGGACGGGTTCCCACTTCATCATAGGGACCGAACAAACTGATGGGTCAGCTAGCATGAAGTTCTATGTACAAGACACGTAACACCTGGGACAACATCCGTGGGAAAATATCTCTTATGCATATAACGATATATGCATATAACGATAAAGATATTTCTTTTGATGCTATGAAGTTTTTTATTTAAAAAATTATTTTGCACTTTTCTACAGCCTTAACTATTTTTTAGATGCATCTGTTTATCGCGATACTTTTTAACTTCTTCAAAAAACTAGTAGTAGAGCATATATTTTTTAGGACAGGTGAACCCCTATAGTCCAGAATATGAGATAAACACACAAAATCAACAGATATTGCTTTCTATAACCTTCATATGAAATAATACTATAAATTCTTTTGTTATTGTTAGTAGAAATGTAAATTATAATTGTCTCTTTGCCGCATCGCGAAAGAAAATGACACATGCATCAAATGAGATAATTATTATACACTTTGTACTTTGTCTATGCAAAATTTATTCATATTTAAAATGTCTTCACTAAATTCTGCATGTAAAACGTGTCCAGTTATGATGAAAGCGTTATCTCTGTAATGTGGTTAATATATTTAATGCTATTTTGATACTAAGAAATACTTAAAATTTTCAAGAGGTTAAATTGCTCTTTATTATTTATAAATTGTCAGTCTGATACGACATTTAATGCAGAGTGGCAAGTATGGTGAGTGAAGAGTGAAAACATTAATAAAACATGCCGTTTATTTAACATGCATTATAAAAAAACATAACATTATACATTGCTTCAGGAGCAATAAAATAAGACTAGTGTGAAACCCACACAGGGAATCAAAAAAACAACCGTCAGAGTCAGCACACAGAAAACTACAATTGTTTAAATACAACTGGGCTGACCACATACACGTGTAAATTTGCATAAAGTTTTAAAATAAAATATATACAAAACTTAAAAATACACACAAAGTAACTAAATAAAGAAAATATAATTACAAATAATGACTAGTACATTTAAAGACCGTTTACAATTTTAAAGTTTTGAAAACTGGATATAATCAGACCAATACTTAACCGCTGGTTAAGTCCAAGTAATCCTAACATAAATTCATAATTGTGTTATTTTTACTTGCTCGTAGTTAGACCTCTAAACACGACCTTACATTTTACATGCACACTACGTGCAGAAACATCTAATGCGCAAGTGCTGAAATTGTCTGTAAGGGTAACAGGTTTAAAATAGTATATTTACAGTATCATACACTACAGTATTGTTACAGAATATAGAATACAGTATTGTTACAGTAAGTATAAGTTCCTCGTTATCAATAGCAAAAAGGATCTAACGTCTATCGCTGACTGATCTAAACTGACTCAATAGAAATGTGAATCCCTATTAATAGTTTTCCTGGTAGATGTAGTACAGTCTGGAAAATATTACTTCTATTACTTTTTAGTAGTTTCAATGAAAGAATTTTGTCACCAGAAGTTGCTAAGCTGGTAAACTTGTTGTTGTTGTTGGCTTATACCATTTGGTCAAACCAAGCACTATTTGAGACGGAGGCTACTCGTATTAACCCTTTAACGGGCAGTGGTTTAGCAGCGAAACCACCTATTAATACTTTTTTATCTTCTTTTTAAAAACATCCGAAGGATTTTTTTTTGCGATTTTCTGTGTTATTGACTCTTTGATGCAGTAAGTGATAATAGAATTTTGAGTAATTTATTTTCCATTTGAAATATATTAGTTTAAAATTGCTTTTCTTGAAAAATTTTGATTTTGATTTTACTCTTTATGACTTCAAATGGAAGCACCTATCCAAAAGAAAAATGAAAATTGTGTAGTTATCTATTTATTACACCATTTTGATGATGATTATACATTGTTCTACCAATATAATTAATTTGAAAATCTCTTATTTTCATGCTGTAAAAGGGAAAGTTTTACAATTACCCCCCCCTAAAAAAAATCCTAACTATCAAGTCAATGTAAAATTTGTTTTCATATGGTTCCTATTTATAAACTGCACAGAGAATGTTTATAATCTAATTACGTTAAATCTGAAAGAATTTTTAATCGTGACCTTTAAAGGGTTAAGGCAAAAGGGTGTGCTTTTCGCTTTTTTAACGAGAACCACAATGGTGAAAGTACGACTTATGCTCGAGTGGGTCCTCATAATTTTGAAGCAGGGAAAGCAGAAGACCCATAGGCTTGGCCTGCCACCCCCAGAAGTATTGATTGAGAACTTGGAGGACATTATGATCACGGACATATTTTACGTTCCCCAGTACCTTTAACGAACACGGCGGATCTTAGGCCTGCTCAGGTTCCGAAGCCGCAACCCTCCAGTTACAAGAATGTTGCCTTTGCTGACTGAGCTACAGCGGCTCAAATGGGTAACCTAGACAAGTACGTTGATTTCTGCTATGATGCAGTTCAATTTACAGCCAAAATATTAACTCTGTGGAAATTATGCCTTTATAAAATACATAATTTCTAACAATATGTTTATAAGAATGCATATGCAGTATTGTGTGCATTCTGACAACATTAAAAAATAAATAAATCATTGAAATTTTTATTTTTATAAAATCTTTGCTTAATGTAGAGACAGCTACATACCACAAAATAAAAGGCGAAAGATAGCTTAACGTTTAGAAATTTTACTTATATAAATAAATATTTTTTAAACGTATGGAAGATTAAAATTAAGGTTGATTTGTCAACTTTTACATGAGTTATAACACTCCTTGACGTTAAGTTTTAATTTGGCTGATTTCTTAAATGCTCTTAGAATGACGTACGTTGATTTCTCCTATGAGGCAGTTCAATTTACAACCAAAATATTAACTCTGTGTAAATAATGCCTTTATAAAATACATAATTTCTAACAATATGTTTATAAGAATGCATATGCAGTATTGTGTGCATTCTGACAACATTAAAAAATAAATAAATCATTGAAATTTTTATTTTTATAAAATCTTTCCTTAATGTAGAGATAGCTACATACCACAAAATAAAAGGCGAAAGATAGCTTAACATTCAGAAATTTTACTTATATAAATAAATATTTTTTAAACTTATGGAAGATTAAAATTAAGGTTTATTTGTCAGTTTTTACATGAGTTAAAAGGTATAACACACCTTAACGTTAAGTTTTAATTTGGCTGATTTCTTAAATGTTCTTGGAATAGAATTTTCTGTAAAATAGCTTCTCCATCAGAAATTTTACTTATATAAATAAATATTTTTTAAACTTATGGAAGATTAAAATTAAGGTTTATTTGTCAACTTTTATATGAGTTAAAAGGTATAACACTCCTTGACGTTAAGTTTTAATTTGGCTGATTTCTTAAATGTTCTTGGAATAGAATTTTCTGTAAAATAGCTTCTCCATCAGAAATTTTACTTATATAAATAAATATTTTTTAAACTTATGGAAGATTAAAATTAAGGTTTAGTCAATATAAAAAAAGGTATAAAAACGTTAAGTTTTAATTTGGCTGATTTCTTAAATGTTCTTGGAATAGAATTTTCTGTAAAATAGCTTCTCCATCAGAAATTTTACTTATATAAATAAATATTTTTTAAACTTATGGAAGATTAAAATTAAGGTTTATTTGTCAACTTTTACATGAGTTAAAAGGTATAACACTCCTTGACGTTAAGTTTTAATTTGGCTGATTTCTTAAATGCTCTTAGAATGGAATAGAATTTTATGTAAAACAGCTTTTCCATCTCTCAAGTATCAGGGGAAGAAGTAGATTAAAATGGATCAAAAACCGAATTTTTAATTTCAATTTTAAAGTATATTCTGTTTTATTTTGAACGATCAGTCATTCAAATTTTATTCATTCCACTTTCCGTTCGCGAGGTATGAAGGAAAAGTCTAAATCGTCCCAGAGGATCTTCCGATAAAAATTTAAACTTCAAGTGCTACTTAAAAAAAAAAAAAAAAAAAAAAAAAAGGAATTTTTTATATCGCTGGAAGATATTTTCTAGAAGCTTGGATGAAATAACCATAAAATTTCCGGATATCACGAAATATACTTTTTCTATAAAATGAACTAGAATTATGTAGGCATAGGATATATTTTGTAGATAAAATTGCTTAATTTTTTTCCCCTAAACAGCATTTTGATGTTTCTTGAAATTACTAAACTGGTTAGAATAGGTTTGTTCATATTAATCATTCGCCTTAATAAAACGGAAAATAAGTGCTATATTACAATATAAACATGGACAAATAAATACATTTTTTAACAGTAAAAATATATTTTTCTTTAATAAAATATACGAGCTTGTATTTAATGTATTAGGTCAATGCTTCTCAAACTTTTTGGTTTCATATTATTTGGAGCTCTGTGATCTACCATTTCGCTGCACGAAGGCTAATGAAGCAGGAACCTACTGACTAAAGTTTGTAAACGGCTACGAGCCTCTAAGCCAGTTATGAGATTCGAACCTATTAACTCCGGTGTCAAAGATCAGTTAGCTATCCATTTTTTGCG
The DNA here is from genome assembly GCA_032207245.1 of Pardosa pseudoannulata. NCBI lineage: Eukaryota > Metazoa > Arthropoda > Arachnida > Araneae > Lycosidae > Pardosa > Pardosa pseudoannulata. The sequence goes on from CM063508.1 coordinate 142,817,374, forward strand.
ACGCATTTAAAATTCTACAAATATTTCTAGGTGCAATGTATAAAACCTTTTTAGAAGTATGTTATAATGAAACCAAATATTATTAAACAATTATACAATAAAAAAAATAGGAAACAATGAGTAATTTGCCATTTTTTATCCTCATATTAAACATAGCTAAAAAGGATTGTCTTCCCTTTATGTTCAAATGAAACTGAAGCTTAAGTAATTTTCATTATATACGCAAGAAGAGCATTATTTGCTTTTTTACTTCTAACTCTTTCTCTCTTTCAGAATGGGATTTTTGAATATCAGATTTCGTTTTTAGAAATGTAATCCCATTCTTGGGGTATATTTACCTTAAAATAAGTAATAAGGGCTTCCATTATTTCAAAAATAAGTAATCTAAGCAAGACGAATACTATATTAACTAACATATATAAACTGGTTGTTAAATGAAGGCTTCTTACATAAGTAAAAAGTGACCAAATTGCTATTTTCTGAAAGAAATCACTTCAAGTAAAGGCTGTAGAGTTGTAGAAACCCCCGTTCTCAACGTGTATTTACAAAAAGTTCTAGAACCTAATTACGGATTAATAGATGGTTGCTGTTCTAGCCCGTAAATCGCCTATAACAGTGGTCAGCAAACTTATTAGCCAAAGAGCCAAATATGAACATTACAACAATTTTTAAAAAAACTGGGAGCCAAATATGCTTGTTTAGTAAAATTATTATTAATATAATTACTATTATAATTATTTAGTAATAAAAATATTCCAAATATATTTTTTTCTAAAGACACCAGTACAAAATTATCATTATTAAATTGATGAAAATAAAAATTAAAAAAAATTTTTTTTAATTATATTAATGTATAATTTTTTAATATATGTAAGTGCACTAAAAAGAAAACAAAAATAATTTTTTTCCATCATCAAAATAACGAAATTTTTAAAATGATTAAAAATAGAAGAAAACTTCCAACATTTGGACAAGTAGAAGTTATCGAAAAATCGATTACAAATTTTGTACCGGAACCACAAACATATATAGCAGGTGTAATAAAATCATATAAAAATAACTGTAAGATGTGCAGCTAGAATGAAAATACAACTTTTTAATAAGGCAGGACAAAATTTTAATTACCTATCTATCTTTTAACTTAAACAAAAAATTATACATGTTCTCGCTTTATAGAAGAATTTTTATTTATCAAAATAAGATGTAATATTTTCTTACCAAGTTTTTTTTTTAATGAAAATATTGCGTTATCCGTGGATATTTGTGCCAAAGCCGCAATCAGGAGCTAAAGAGCCACATGCGTCTCTGGAGCCGCACTTTGCCGACCACTGTCCTACAACATTTAGCGTAATAAAGACCTTTTGACAAAAAGAGTGAAAGGACTTAATAGTATAATTATATTTATTTTTATATTTGGACACATGTTTCGTTGGAATACCACAGAACCCACCGGAAAATTTGCCTCTGCGCACCTTTTGAAAACCACCGATTGGGCAATATTTAAAGTACAAGCTCTTATAACACTAATTATTTACAATTGCATAAAAGAATGAAATTAAAAATAAATACAAAGCCATTATATATTACAAGCAGTTGATTTTGTAAATGATATCTCAAAAGTGTATGTTTACTTGAATTAATACTGACAAATGGCAAAAATAAATAAATAAATAACCCAAAAGGAAACTAAGTTAGTGTAATCAAAATAAAATTTAAAAAAAGGATAATTTAGTGAGAAGAATGTGGATGATCACCTGCAGAAACCAGTAAATGGATGCCCATCTCTCTTAATGTTAATTTCAGAAGATGAAGGAAGGAAGAAACTGCAAATCGAGTACTTCACTGATTTTCAATGAAATTCACCGAATAAAAAAAGATATAAAGCTATGAATTCATTTAATTTTTGTCAAAGAACTTTCATATGTCACATTCATCCCAGTTTTCATCAGTCAAAAAATCCCTAGTTTAACCATTACTTAAACAGGCATTGTGTTGGGGCCAGTAAAAAGTTCATTATAACCTAGAGAGCAAACCATATCCCGGGTTTTCTATAGAGAGGTTCGACTGTATTGACAAAATTGATTTGATAAGACTTGGCTAAAAAGTGTCATGTTTAGCACCAGGGCCGTAGCCAGAAAGTATAATCGGAGAGGGCCATTGTTTTTTGTGAAGGATACTTCAATAAAACTGCAGGTTTTCTTATGTATGTATACTCCTAATGAGTATCAAAATGCAATGGGATTTAAAATATAAAATAATTAAAAAATGATATAATGAACAAATGTAGAGCCTTGAATGAGTACTGTAGTAACTACGCAATGAATTCAAAAGTAAAATTAAGATTGAAAAGATAGAGACTGTACGTGGTATTAAATTCTAATTTTTAAAACAGAAATATAACTAAAGGAAAAGATAACTTTGAAAGAAATTAAAAATAATAAGATTTTTTCCTGTATTTTTAAAAAATAGGCTCTTTTTGAAATTTTCGCCAAAAAATTCTCACACTTTTTTTCCGATTGCGCAAAAATATTGGGACGAGTTGCCAAAAGTTCAACTCAATCTGCTCTTACTTTTCTAATACAATTTGCACGTACTGTTTAACTCAACGCCACTTTTCTAAGCACACTGTTGTGCATGCACAGCTAAGAAAAGGACACACCCACACATATGGTTCATTTTCTTTCCACGAAATGGTCTTTGAGAATTTCGGAGGGGTCCCCTAAATCTCCATTGGCCTAAGGCCTTGTTTAGTACCCATACTATAGAAAACTTTATTGCGACAGAAGCTTATGGTTTGGTTTGGTTTGGTTTGGAGCACTACGATCTACTGTTTTGCACACGAGGGATAATGAGAGCGGGGCCTACTGTTTAAAGCCGATTCCGAATTGCTACGACATCCATGCCATCAGCGGGATTCGAACCCGCGAACTCTGGTTCCGAAGAGCAGTGCTCTACCATTCGGCCATCGTTCGGCCAGAAGCTTTTGGAGGGGTAACAAAATCTTTTCTCCTTAGTATTTTTAGAAACTCTATTTGATATCGCATGAAAAGACAATGGAAGAAAAACCGCAATTCGGCTTACTCTATCCAATCGATGGATATCATTAAAACAATAGTCGTCATAATCTAAAATGCATAAACAAAATATTTTCAATGTATAAATAAAATACATTTTAAAAGACTTAGTTAAAAAGTTTCATGGTTAGTACCAATTTTATAAAAATCATTGCGTCGACAGAATCAAAACTTTTTCTCCCCAATATTTTTAGAAACTCTATTCAATATAGTATTAAAAGACAAAGGAGGAAAACCGCAGTTCTGATTACTCTATCCAAGCGACGGATGTCCTTAACGCAATAGCTCCCATAATCCGAAATTCTTAAAGTATGACAACTGCGGTGACATTAGGTTGATATTTATTCAAATCCAAAACCCACGCTCCTGAAACGATTTCAAGGGCGAATAGTATTTTTCGCCGTCCTTTTATTATTTTTCTCTGGTCGCGGTCTTGAAGAATCGGAAAGAGAAAGTACTTAGAAGAACAAGCGAGTTATGCAACGCCGGCACGAGTTGTCGCAACTTTCTTGCATGACACACAATTGGAGAGGGTGTTGGCGGATCCATAAGTCATTTTAATAATGCGTTTCGTCTGGAATGAATGTCGCGTGGAACGCGATAAATAAGACTTTGGACATTGTTAAATTTCTAGCTAACTGGAAAGGAAAAAAAATATGGATAATATCACGCTAACGATTTCATAACACAGTTTTTTTTTCGTTTTTTTAATCAGAATTAATTTGTTTGTTGTAACACACAAAAGGAAAATTGGAACAGTTTTAGGGAAATATAAGTACGTATTTCATTTCAAAATAGAGATATATCTGGAAAGGATTTTCCTACCTTAATTAAGATTTAAGCTAATTTTCTTCATCCATGAGTTTTTTTAACTGGTGAATGGTAGAGTCTTAACTACTAAGAAAGTAACTTCGCATATTATCTATAGCGAAACCTTTATGATATGATACATCTCAACGTGCCACCTATCATGGCGGGTATAAGGCAGTAATGATTCCAAACTGGAGATCCATCTCAATTTTGATCATTCTCGAGGAAAGGGATTTTCCTCCTTATTCTGCATATCTCTCCCACCTGCCTAATTACCAGTGAGAATCCAGAACCTCAGATTAACTTGCACGTTCCCTCGAAACAGTTTTACAGATATATTCATAAGTACGTATTTCATTCCAAAATAAAGGATTTTCCTACCTTAATTAAGGTTTAAGTTATTTTTCTTCATCCATGAGTATTTTTAACTTTGAGATGAATGGAAGGGTTTAAACTGCTGAGAAGGGACTTCGCATGCTATCTATAGCAAATCCTTTATGATACATCTCAACGTGCCACCTATCATGGCTGGTGTAAGGCATTAATGACTCCAAACTGGAGATCCATCTCTAATTTGATCATTCTCCTCGGGGTGAGGGATTTCTGCTCCTGATTGTGCATATCTCTCCCACTTGCCAAACTACCAGCGAGAATCCAGAACCACAGATTAACTTACACGTTCCTTGGGAATACAAGAATATTTTTATGCCATTTATCATACTCGATCCCAGTACCCCGCAATTCACTTTTGCTGCTAGACCAATCTTGAGCCCTACAAACATAGATATGTACATTTATTGACTAGACTTTTAAGTTTCCACACCATCCGAAAGGAAAATTATGACTGGTCCTCTTTCTTATTAAAAAAAAAAAAAAAAACTGATGTGGTTTGTTTGGAGCATCACAGTCTACTGTTTGGCTCCACAAGGGCTAATGACACCGAGATGTACTGTTTAAAGCCAATTCCGAACGGCTACTAGCATCTATGCCGGAATTCGAACTAGGAACTCTGACGCTGATGAGCAGCACCCTACCCATTCGGTCCCCTTTTGGCAATCTGATTTGGGACACCACATGACTTTCTCGTAATTTAATTAAACAATTTTTATTTTGATTATATGATTCATCCTTAGAATTATCATTCCTATCCTCTCTTCAAGCTTCAAAGCAATTTTTGTTTTTTGAAGCTTGGACGGTGATGTCTGAGTAAATCTCAAGTACTATCAACTGGCTGTCACAGGAAGAGTTAAATTCATAAAAGAGTTAATATTCATAACATTGAAACTTTTTGGTTACATGGATTTTAGTTATAAAACAACATTTTTCAAGGTTACAAGCCGGACGATGGCCAAACGGTTAGGGTGCTGGCCTTCGGTACCGGAGTTCGTGGGTTCGAATGCCACAATGGCATGGATGTTCGTAGCCGTTCGGAATCGGCTTTAAGCAGTAGGTCCCGGTCTCATTAGCCCTCGTGTTGCAAAAAGTAGACTGTAGCACTCCTAAACCAACCCAAACCAAGGTTGCAATACTTACTCGGACTAAGGAATAATAATAGTTCAAAATGAATTTTCTCAAATAATGGATTTAGGATTTTTTATTTTAAAAATTAACCTATGAAGAATTGTTACAGCTGAATCTGAACTCGTCGATATCTCTCAGTTTTACTATTGTAAAACGGGAACGTGTTAACTAATGTCTATTATTTAGTTATTTTTTACTATTCAGACAAAGGATCGAAATCCAAACGAAAGGTCCTCAAATGGATGTTAAACCAGTCCCAAACGCAAATATTCTGCTGTCTATTTTCCCGTACAGGCGTCCCATCAAAAATAGTTAAAATTTACTTAAGGATGATCGAAAAGTATGATTAAGATTTCAGAGTTTTAAGTATACTTGTACAGACGTAGTTAGACATAACGTTGAAACTGGGTAAATAAGTATTCAGGCATGGTCAAAATGTATATTTTCGTCATAATCTGAAGAAAGAAAATTTTCACTATTACAATACATTCCTTACTTCGTATAAGGAAGTAAAAAGTGCTGAAAAATTAGCTTTCTGTTTAATTTCGAAGCATCAGTAATGAGACCTCTTGTGATACACGACAAAATAACAATTCAAAATGACTTGAGTTATGGTCAAAATATGAAAGGAATGTACACAGCTAAAAAATATAGATTTCAGATAAATATGTAAGTTAAAGACATGCCCATTAACTTATATTTAATATCTAATTATATCTAATATCTAATATCTAATATTGTTATATCTAATTGCCTTTTTGTTTATGTTTGTTTCCGTTAAATGTTATTTTTTTACTTAAGATGTTTTTGACCGGGTTTATTGATTCATATCCTTTGGTATACAAAATGATTTGAATAACTCAATTTTTTTAAACACGACAAACTAACAATTCAAAATGACTTGAGTTATGGTCAAAATATGAAAGGAATGTACACAGCTAAAAAATATAGATTTCAGATAAATATGTAAGTTAAAGACATGCCCATTAATTTGTTATATCTAATTGCCTTTTTGTTTATGTTTGTTTCCGTTAAATGTTATTTTTTTACTTAAGATGTTTTTGACCGGGTTTATTGATTCATATTCTTTGGTATACAAAATGATTTAAATAACTCAATTTTTTTAAACACGACAAACTAACAATTCAAAATGACTTGAGTTATGGTCAAAATATGAAAGGAATGTACACAGCTAAAAAATATAGATTTCAGATAAATATGTAAGTTAAAGACATGCCCATTAACTTATATTTAATATCTAATTATATCTAATATCTAATATCTAATATTGTTATATCTAATTGCCTTTTTGTTTATGTTTGTTTCCGTTAAATGTTATTTTTTTACTTAAGATGTTTTTGACCGGGTTTATTGATTCATATTCTTTGGTATACAAAATGATTTAAATAACTCAATTTTTAAACATGATTGAAATTAAAAAAATTTTTATCATATTGGGACCTAATAATGAATTGACTAAATAAGCCCACTAAAGAATTAGAATCACAGTAACTCATACATTTTCCGAAGATTGGGAGTGCTACTTCTATTTTAACACGATTAATGAGACCAAAAGCTTAAAGATAAACAAATCCATGCCATCATAAAAAATCTTACCGAAAGCCACAAAAATCGACCATCTTTCGGCCCTTTCCGAAGGAAAAAATAAAGTTTAAATATTCTTCCTTTACTAATGGAATTTCTAGTCAAATCAAATTCCTTTCAGTCTTTTATCTTAATCTGACATCAAATCTATAATATTTTAACTTACATTTGATTTTGTGTTTCTATAAATACTAGTGTTTTAAAAATTGATTTGATAAACAAAGTTTTTAATGTTTGTAAATAATGAAAAAAAAGTGAAAAGTTTGCAAAAATTTGTTGAGGAGCGATAAATAAAATTTTATTGCATGCATTTAATACTTAATTTGTCATGCGTAAATAATATTGCCCACATTAAGAAAAAAAATAAGATAATGAAAACTTACTCTTAAATCATAATAAAATTTAATCCTAACTTAAATAACTTCATGTCTAGTATTTAATTAGTGAATACAGTTTAAAAAAATTTTTAAAAATCCGATTTAAATCCAAAATTCTATTTAAATTTTTAAAAAAATCTTATTAATATGTTAAAAGAATCAAGGTTTTTACCAACTCTGGTCTCTGAGAAAATATTAAAGGCAGCCCATTCAAATTTAATGGACTGGTGGCCTTTAATTATTCTCGAAATGTTGGGTATCATAGATCAGTGAGGTGAACTTTTTTTTAATCCTATTCAATTAATCTTTTTGTGAATTCGGTATGTTGGCAGAAATGAAGTCTTCGGATTCTAAGAGGAATTTTACAACCCGTTTGAAAAAAATAATTAAAAAAAATCATACACTTTGTGGAAAACTTGAAATATGAGAGCAGTTTTTGGGACGTATTTTCTGTTATTTTCAATGTCCCTGCACCGAGCGATTTAATTTTAGATAACGCAGAAATATGTTATTTTATTATTATGGAAAATTCTGTTTTTAGTACTTCCTTCACTCTACTTGAAGTCAAAAATAGATACATTTTGCGAAACATGCTCTAAAAAAAATTTAGATAAATGGATTTTATGGCCTTATCTATGGTAGCAATCGAGGCAAAACGAACTACAACGGACGAGTTTCATTATCAATGCGTTTCAAAGTCAGTGGCTCAGACAGATTGACGCTTTGCATTAATGGCTTTATTTTGGCGAAAAAGTATCGTGCATGCATGCATTTCTTTCATTCAAATAAGTAATATGAAAATGGGTATTCTGGCTAGGGCCAACTACCTCCTCCTTTAGCGCCAGTGAGAAAAAAAAGTCTGTGCTATACCACCATATATAATGAGACAATATATAAAGATGTTTTTTTTCTATATCATATATTAACACACTGTATGCAGGACACGTACTAGTACGTTTTCTGACGATTGATACTTGAGGAAAACGAAGCCGAATGTTCTTATCTATTACCAGTGGCGTGCGGTCCATATGTGCAGGGTGTGCACTGCACACCCTGGCAAAATTATGAGGGACAATAATTTTCTTCACCTATGTCTACCTATCTTTATGTGGTATATAATAAATATTATTTATAATATATTCAAATATTATGTTGATTTGCTTGCTTGTATTCCCTCAGTGAGTGCGGTACTAGGTGCTGCACCACGTAGCGCGTTCAAAAGCAAACGAAGATAGGAAGTTCTGATGTATACGGACTGTGGAATTCGAACCCACGAACTCCGGTACCGAAGGCCAGCACCCTAACCAATCGGACATCGTTCGGATAGTGTGGTAAAGTAATTTCGGTGATGTATTATATTTATTGAAATAATTCGCTGAAAAACAATGTTGTTTTGTTTTAAAGAAACGAATTTTAACAGAAAAGTCCAAATTTTACCAGTCATTGTGTCTTACAGACAGTATATAAGTTTTATCTGTAACACCATATCCCTGGTTTTGTTTTTAAAAATTGTTAAGATGTTTTTCGCAGAATATATGATTTCCACATGTTAAAAACAATTAATAAATATAAATTAATCCATTGACCGAACAAGAAACAGTTCGTTCTATTGTGCCAGCGTGCAGTGAAATCCTCTGCACGTGGAATAGACGTTGGGTTTGTCGGCACCAATGAGTATCTGCATGAGGCACAGCAGCGGTGGGCACCATGTGGTGCTACGTTTGCTGAACATATAAGTTTTTCGTGGAAACCCGAAGCGTTGCTTTTTCGGCGCCGATATGACACCATACAACAAAAGATATGATTTTTGCTTCAGTGCTAGTAGAATTCTCATAAGTTTAGCTATTTTTATAGTTCTAACTCGACTACTCGTGGGAAAATATTTTATTTCTTGTATTCTTTAAATTTATATCATAATAAATAACTCGTTTTAGAATGGAAAACTCAGATGTAGCAATAATTAAAGATTTATTGGAAAATCCATGTTCTCTGCACACCCTGCATGAAAACCTACCTCACGCCACTGTCTATTACATAGATTCTGGAAAAATTTAGTCAAATAAAAACTAGTTTTTACATCAGTCGATACGGAACCACAGAACTGGAAAATATTAAAACTATATACTACTATTTCTATTTGATAAATACGAAAATATTTACTATACTATTATAAATTTATCCACTAAAAATATAACTTTTGTTTACAAAAATCTTATGGTTGTTATTTATATATTTCAATTTATATATTTCTTTATATATTTCAATATAAAATACGAAAAGTTGGTTAAAAAATGAAATAATTTTCAATCTATTGAGATTTAACTGAATAACTAAATTTACGCTCAAAACGCCGCTCCCGGTACACATAATAATAATTATTAGGTATCTTTCTCTCATAACAATAATTACTAGATATAATTCTCTCATAACAATAATTATTAGGTATAATTCTCACCTGACAATAGTTATTAGGTATAATTCTCACATAACAATAATTATTAGGTACAATTCTCACCTAACAATAATTATTAGGGTTAATTATCCCCTAACAGTAATTATTAGGTATAATTCTCAGCTTTTTAATTAAATTTTTTAAAGTATCAGAAATATTACACTATGGGACAAAATTTTCAAAAAAGCTAAAATAATATTTAAAAATTCCATTTCAAATTCTATAAATAATAAAATAAACCCCAACAAAAAAGTAGGTAGCTTTTCATCGTAGGTCTATAGTGTAAATTTGAAATGAATAAAGATAGTTTCTTACTTACAGTGCTCTCAATTTGAAAAAACTTCAGTTACAGTAAAAAGCATTAGTAGTTTTTATAATTTCCTCAAAAGCTATGATACAAAATTCAAAGATTATATAGATTCACAGCTTTTAATTCGACTATTTGTAATAGAGTTTCTTTTAAATAATTTAGAAAAGTCCAGAAATTTAAAAAATATAAACATCAAAAGACCGAATTTTTTTCAGGTTTAAAGAGGATGTGTTGTTTCCTTAATAGAACGTACTTGTTCCATATTTTTGGCTGTCATTGAAATATAAAATTTTCAACCGTTATTTTGTTTTGTGTGTCCTTAAGTCAGTGGTTATCCGATTTTTTTGGCTGACATCACACTAAAAGCACCTGAAAGCATACAGTCAAGTATTGCAAAATTCATGAGTAATCAAAATAGATACATTTCAGAACACATTAAGACTACTTCGCTTGCGGGCAACGTATTTTTACGTTTTTTTCAGTCTGTCACTGGAGCGCGGGTCACGTAAAAATACGTATTTAGTAGATTTGTGGTGGATACCCGCAAACCACCACAAATCTACTAAATACGTATAATTATATGTATGCGTGACATATGCGTGTTGTTTGCATTGCTATGCAACGCTTTGCATTTTTTCTTTCCACAAGTTGTGATTGTCGAGTTACTCGGTCTTTTGTCTCGTTATTTCGTCTTCAATCGAATTTCTAGCTCCAGAACGTACAAGTCGTGTTTTGTGAGTTTGAAGCTTGGTTTTTTAATTGTTGAATACAAAATTGATAATAAATAGTACCATTTGTAGTTGTCATGAAAAAATATTTTTGAATACACTGTAAAATTTAAAAATCGTTTATTTTTGTGATTTCGTAAAAATATTGTTTTTGTTTTGTTAAATAATCATACAGTATATATTAAAGTGTAAAATAAAAAAAAAGTTTCGTTCATAAAAACAAAGTATTTTTCGATTTACTGCGATTTTTCTGAATAACTAAACTTTCGCGAGATTCACGAAAAAACGCCCGCTGAAAGCGTTAAGTTAGCGATGAAATCTACTCGCATGCCAAGTGTCAAAAAGAGACCCCTTAACCCTTTGACAGTTTCATTTTTTTCCAGAATTCGGTCAAAAAAATGTCACATTTTTTTATTGCATTTTTTTTCATTTTACATTTTTAAGTAAAGATATGTTATTAAAATTAACATTTCTAATATTTTTAAGCATTTATTACAACAAATTTTCTTTCTATGAAAGCATAATAGAACTGAAGGTTTACCTTTAGTCTCATCGATATCCAAGTAAATTTTTGGAATTCCGGTGAAAGCAAATCTAGGAGGCGGATCCGAAGGATTATCACAATTAATTTTAAAAAATTGTCTTGCTTGACTGATTCCATCTGTACTACTATCAGAGTCATTACTATCCAGGTCATCTAGTAAACTTTCGCTACTATCATTTACAGATAATTTAGCTTCTGATTCCGAGTAACACTTCGAATCCCAAGAAATCAGCTCCATGAGCTCTGAATTATCCATTATTTAAAAGTAAAAATATATTATTCAAGTCTTACATCAATAAAATTATCAGGTGGTTAGTAAAATATAACCAGAAAGCTATACACTGAAAGATAACAATTCGTCTTCTGATACAAAACATGCAAAAAAAAACCCGCGCTTTTGAACCAATCAGAGTAGAAAATACAATAAACTACAAACTATCATTTACTGGACATCTATACGAATAATTTGTTACTAAAATTGGAAAAAAATACGGCCGAAACACTGCACGCGAAATAGAAATCAGATTGCCCGTACGCCGTACGGGCAAATCAGTAAAGGCCGGAAAGCTGTGCCCGTACGGCATACAGGCAAAACAGGGAAGGGGTTAATATAATATTAACATTAACAAATTTAAATTGAATAGAGTTTGTCATAATGAGATTTTATTATCATTACCATAGTTGTACTTCAAATTGAAAGAGTTCTTTGAATGCAAATAAAAGAGTACCTTGCCTATTTCAAATGAAGCAATCAATTTAAAAAGTTTATTGAAAGCAGTACAATGTTGTGCCATTGTTTAGTACACTGACCACAAACACAGACGGGACAAGGACCTTGAAAGCGTTAAAATCTATCGGCCCCTTTTAGATAAAAGTAATGCGATCACTTAATAATGCATAATCTCGCTTAATAGACAATCTGACGCTAACACAAAAGATCCTATTGTGTTCCTACATTCGAACATCGAAGTACAAAGTCCACTTCCATACAATGGTGTCACTGTTTTGCTGCTTATGTTACTAACGGATTCACTGACTAAGAACAACAGGATATACTTTCTACTAAACGAACGGACATAAAACAAAAGTTGAAGAAGAAAATGTTTACCAAAGAATATTGGATTTTCCTCGTGATTCAACTTCCTCCACCTTCTCTTATGACTCGGACTGATGTCATTATTTCAAAATCTTGTGTTTTCCTTTCCATAAAAAAGAAGTCTGTAAGTGTCAAATTATGTTAATAGTATTACTGGAAAACGGAGGGCGTAAACATAATAATAAAATAAAATAAATTTTTAATATGTCTCGAAAATTATTTTCAATGTCTACTGTATATTATTTTAACCATAAAAATGTTTTTATAGTAATTTTTTTTTATAATTTTTAAATGCATCATGGCGTTAACATATCAGTAGTGCAGAATATGTGCTAAATTGAATTAAAAATATATAAGCTTATTTATTTTAATAAAAATAATTAAAATATTTTCGCGTTACAGTAGCATCAAACCGAAAAATATTACATAAAATATCCTGTAATGTGTATGCCGTCTAATCCCATATATAATAATAGCCTAAGATATCTGTCCGTCTGAATTATGAAGCGGTTGGACCTGGAATGGATATTGGATTCATATATGGATTCATATAAGGGATTCATATATGGATTCATATATAGATTTATATATGAATTCATATATGGATATTGGAATCATTCATATTGGATTTTTGATGAGTTAGGGTTAGCAAAATTCACAGCAAGTAGGTTTATCTTCTCTTAAACTACCAATCCGATTTTAAAATTGGTATAAATATGCTTCATATCACAGTAAAAAATACTGTCATCTTTAAAACTTTCGAAATCCACCCCTTTGATAAAACTTATCACATAATAAATAGGTAAAAAAGACATTTTTTTCTAGTATTATGACGTCATTCCTTTAACCATTATTTTAAATTATTTAAATATCGTCTGCATTATTTTCATACGTTTTATCACGGAATTTAGATATTATGTAAATAATTTTCTTTTATATTTGGATTAAATATTAGATTAGGTACATATGTGATAATTTTAAATTTAATCATCTATTATTTTTTATTGCAATGAAAATTTTGTCATCGGTATTAACAATAAATACTTTTCATAAAAGTCTAGGAGTCCATTTCACGGACTAATAAATATCTAGCGTTTGTTATATATCTATGAAAATTAAGAAATTTGTTCGTTTTTTGTGTTTGTTTTTTATACATAACCACACGGGTTGCAATCAATTAGCTAAATTTTGGACATCATTCATATATACCGCCAAATAATCACTATCGATAATAAAACCTCTGCTCTCCATCCTATAAGGATAACTTCGACGTAGCTAAGAAAACTTTAAATTATCTTTCTAAATGAATTCAACATGATTCTAAACTGCATTCACAGTATCGGGAGACTTTAGAGGAGTATGAAGATGAACATTGATATTGTACTAGATAACTCTCAGCCAAAAAGAAATCTTTTTTTTTTACCTACCGTATAAAGTACTTTACGATTCTAGAAAA
>CM063508.1:142836346-142868846 GCA_032207245.1 Pardosa pseudoannulata
AAAACAAAGTCCAACATTACATTTTAAGCATACTGCTGTAGATTTTCTCTTGCAGTTATTCAACTGGCAGTCAGAAAGTAAGTTTATCTTGTAAAAAATCGCCCGTTTTCTGAATAGAATAGACATCTATTTACCCCTTGTTGTGTCCAGGAGAGTGAATAGGTGTTTGAACTGGTTTTCATTGAAAGATAAGAAAAGAATGTGCGCTATCAATGCAATATCGAATTCATAGAAAAATAATCAGGATTGGACCGTCGTCTTAATTTTAGGGCACCTTTTTTATACTTACAAAATACACATGTAAAATATATTTTTCAACACAAATTTCCAGCTGCATTATTAGCTCGATTTTTAAACTAAAAGTAACCTCCCCAGTGTTTAAATAATAGTAATAATAAGTATAAAATTAAAGATTAAAAAATGACAATTTTTAAGAGGTTGATGAAAATAAATTTTACAATACAATATAATTTGATTTCTAAGTTTTTTTGTTACTATTCTAAAGTGTGTCCATTTTAAAGGTGTTAAAATAAAATCCACTCAAAAAATATTTATAACTTTATTATTAAATAGAATTTTATTTGCTGTCCTGTTTATAGGACAGCGGTCCAATATGGGTTAATTACTATATTTAAATGTCAATTGTTCTGCTGAAAACGTGCATTTGACTTGTTGTATTTTTTAAAGCTGCACAATCATGCTGTTACAACCTGTGCAAGTAAAATTCAAGTGAAACAACATATTTTTTTGCGATTTTTCAAGAATCAAAATTGCTTTAAGCCTTTAATAATGTCACAATTTCTTTAAGTGATTGAACGGTTCTATAACATATAGTAACTATCAAAAAGTTTTCATATGTCTTATTTAGTTTAAGGCTACATGATAGATATAAATAAAAATTGAATTCTTTATTAATGACTTCGAAAAATTTCCATTTTCACCATTTCTTAGTGCTCCAGTACATCATAAAAGGAACCTCTTTTCTATACACCGAAAGGAAGCGTAAAATCGTGTATGTAATAAAAAATACTTTGCAGCATGTCATGAAAACATTTATAAAAAAACGAAATTTAAGGAATAAAAATATATTTCAAATTTTAAAATACATAGATTCAAATAAATTTTACCATTGCGTGTCCGCTCATTTGCTCACTGTCCTGAGGTTGATGGTTCTGTCCCCGGCGACGACCACAACTTGCAAATTTTTCTAAAATTATGTTTTTATGTTATATTGCCTAATTATTTGCTATTTGCTATTTTTTAATGGTGAAGTACCGTTTTCTTTATTTTTTGGCTTATTTTATTTTAATTTTTTCTTTTTCCAATATTTCGGGTATCGTATCATTCCGCTACTTTGCTCTCGTTTATTTTATGTTTACTTAATGTTCTGTCTTGTTTTATGTTTATAAAAATTCAAAAAACTGAAAAAATGCTTAATAAAAATTTTAAAATTTTATAAAAACCAAAAATATATCTTTTTGTTAGTGCCGTCACTTTTTGTTTATTTTTATTTGCCGTGCCAAGTTGCAAATTTTTAATGTCCCTATTTTATTATTGTATTACTTTTTATATATTTTCTGAGCATCATGTTGTTGAATCTATGTATTGCTGTTAACCATACCGAATGGTCATTGTCAAGGTTACAGTCTAATTATCCCCTAATTAGACAACGTGTTGGTTACTCATATTTTTTTATGAGAACGTTCTCACTTCCTCGCTTTCTTGTGAGCTGGAGTGTATTAAATTTTTGTTTGGATTACTTTTTGCCTAGAGGCCTAAATTTATGTTTTCATCTGTTTTACGTTCGGAGGTTAAAGTGAAGACGTTACACTTCGCTAGGTACTCCGTTAAACCCAGTTACCTTGACCTTGAAATAAATTTTACCAGTAAAGACATTAAAAGCATTTATGTCCATAACATAAAGCCATTTAATTCATGTGGTAAAGAAAAACTTGGAATTTAGCATCTTTACGTTGTGGTTCCCAGGCAAAAGAGTGAACATATTTATAACAGGGTTTGTGTGTTGTTTATAAACTATCATATTCATCAACAATCTGCAGCACCCGAGGTTTGTTTGACATTTTTTATGAATGCGTTTATCTACAGTAGTGGTTCTAAAACATTATTTGGAAATATGTACTACCCAGACCGAAGGCTGTGTGCAAAGCAGCTAGTTCGTATATTATTCTAACACCACAACAATCAAATACTTATGGGTGTAACAGACATGCTAATTATACCTGACTCTCCGGAGTTGCTCCGTTGAAGTGAAAAAAATTATAATTTCGGAAACTTTTTATGCAAATATTTTATTTATTTTAATAAATCTCATAATTTCTGTTTGTCACACAATTTTCTCATTTCTCGTTGGTCACAGTATGTCTCTATAAGCTCACCCTAAATATATTACATTTTTTACATAGCAATGCTACATGCAAAATATTTTTTTATTTCTATACAGAAAAAAACTTAAATGAATTTAGGCCAAATTCTCTGACGATATAAAAATATAAATTTTTTTTATCATGATCGATTTTGATGTATAAAACTTTTCTAGAGAAGACTTTAAAAAGCAGCATATAAGCATCATTAAATTCTTTTTGGAAAATTATTTTTAACCAGTTCTAATTTACTCTTAACACATTGTGTGCAGTTAACAACAAGTGCAGTTTATATAAAAGCGAATAAAATATATCGCTTGTATTATGTAATACAAAAATTTTCAACTGATTCGATTAATTTTATGAATTTCATGAATATTTTTATGGATAATATGTTTACTACTTGTGTAACTTATGGTGTCGGGGAAGTCAAATGTTAGCCGATACGGCTTAACAGATGAGGAAAATCTCTGAAAAAGCGGTAACTTACAAATAAATAATCCAAACAGGTGTTAAAAAATTGCAGCAGATTCAGTTCCAGAAAAAAAAAGAAAGAAAAAACAACTACTCTGATTCTCACAAAAGAATCGATTACACTTGAAACGATATCAGCTGCGATCTCTGAGCAGTGCTACCTCTCCATTAGCGGAATTTCTTCATTCAAACGATGTCGACAGTTTAGCATTCATTCAGCCCACCTTGATAGAGAGAGAGCATCGTGCACTCTATAACGAGGCGATGAAAAACCCGGTCATCGGTGGCTCCTCAGAGACATTTCAGATGTCAGAACGATCGCTAATGAACCTCACTCGCGTGCCCGCCGTTAATGAGGACACTTCTTTAAGTGGCGTTCGGATCCTCCTGTAAATTTCGTCGGCTTCCCTCGTTACTCCTAAATGGAGGGAAAGAGCCTGTTATTCCGGTACACATTTATTGTACCTAAATGAAGACGCGTAATTTCACGTTTTCCAGCTAGGCCCCTTTGGGACGGGGCTGCTCGCTAGCGGGGAATCAAGAAGAGAGAAATTTAAATTGTTTGATAACGAATGTAGCACGTTCGATAATTCGTATGATTGCTAGTCCGTCCTGCAGGACTCGTTACGAATGAAGTTAAGGAAAACAGCGCTAAATGGTTTATGTCGACAATGGTCTTTAGGAAGGACGAAAATTAGCGAAAAATTCGATTGATCGGTATCGAAGAAATAGAAAACTGAATTCTATCTTAGTTACGAGTAGAAGGATGTTTTTTTAACTATCATTCTATCGCCGATATAATTATTAAAATAATATAAAGAATAATTTTAAATAATTATATTTTTGCACTTTATAAATGCTCCAAATGCTCCATGTGAACTTACAACTGTCATACACTTTCTAAATTTACACATGTTTAATTTTAGTAGTTCTCCCTTTTATTCACTCTTTGTCTCCCTCCTCTCATCTTTACACACACACACACACACACATATATATATATATATATATATATATATATATATATATATATATATACATATATATATATATATATATATATATATATATATATATATATATATATATATATATATATATATACATATATATATACATATACATATATATACATATATATATACATATATATATATATATATACATATATATATATACATATATTACATATATATACATATATATACATATATATATATATATACATATATATATACATATATATACATATATATACATATATATATACATATATATATATATACATATATATATACATATATATATATATATACATATACATATATATATACATATATATATATATACATATATATATATATATATATATAATATATATATATATATATACAAGTATATATATACATATATATACATATATATACATATATATATATATATATATACACTGTCTACCAATATGTATTTGGACACCTATGCAAATGACGATATGTGCAGTACTGAGTTAGGTCATAGCCTCCACCGGTATACATCATGTAGGAGACAGCATCGGCATTAGTCGCATGCAAGATGCCGAGCAGTTCGGAGCTCTCTGATTTCGAGAAAGGTATAATTATCGGGTATCACAAATGTGGCTGATTCTTAAGAGACATATCTAGCGAAAGTACCCAAAATCAATAGTAGTCTATGTGTTTAAGAAGTGGAAGGTGAGCGGTGATTGACGGAATGTGCCCCTAGTCGGCAGACCAGCGAAACTGGGACATAGAGTGCTGTCCAGAGAAATTCGGAAGAACCGCACCCTATCGATGACTCATCCGAGATGAGTTTCAACAGGCATCCAGGAGTATTGTTTCAATGAATACCATCCGTAAGGAAGCACATCTGCTTGGGTTTCATGGTCGTGCCGCTGTCTATAAGCCTTTGATCGCAAAGTCCAACCATGCTGCTCTATTAATGTGGTTCAAAGCACATCGAAATTGGACCGTAGATCAGTGGAAACGGGTTCTTTGGAACGACGAATCAAGATTCACCCTTTACCGTTCAGATAGCAGGGTTTGTGTCTGGCGTCTGCCTGGAGAATTGCCTTGTACCAACAGAACTTCAGCGGAAGTGGAATTATGGCCTGGGGGTGTTTCTCCTTGTATGGACTGGGATCCTTCGTCCCCATTCATGTTAAGTCCAACGTCGATGTCTACTGCACTATTTTGGATGACAATGTGCTTCCTATGTTGTGGCAGTTTTACAGGTTGGATCCCTGTTACTTTCAGGACGACAATGCAGTTGTCATGTTTCGAAGTTAACCAAGGCTTGGTATGGTACCAATGGAGTTCATTGAATTGATTGGCCTGCCCAGAGCCCAGACCTGAACCTTATCGAGAGTTGGATCGCCAAATTAAGGTGTGCACTACCCGTCCAAAATCGGTGAAGGAGCTTGTATGTCTACTCCAAGCCTAGTGGAAGACAATACCACTAGCTGTAATACAAAGACTTGTGGAAATTATGCCCCGGAGGGTTCACGCAGTAATTGCATCTCGTGGAGGGTCTACCAACTATTAATTTTGAATGAAGTTAGTTTTTTTTTAATCACAGGTGTTCAAATACTTATTGGTATACAGTGTATATATATATATATATATATGTATTATATTGCATGTATACGTATATATAAGCCAGCAAGCCCAAAGATTTAAAGGAACACAGAGAACCGCAGTAGCTCAGTCGGCAAAGGCAACGGTCTCGTAACTGGAGCGGGTTCGGAATTCCAGTCGGCCTAAGATCTGCCTTGTTCGTTAAAGGTGACTGGGGAACGTAAAATATGTTCGTGGTCGCAATGTCCTCCAAGTTCTCAATATATACGTCTGGGATGGCAGGTCAAGCCTATGGATCTTCTGCCTGGTCCTTGTTTCAAAATTACGTGGACATACTTGAGTATAAGTCGTACTTTTACTCTTGAGGAGCTCGTTAAAACGAAAGCGCACCCATTTGCCTTAATACAAGTAGTCACCTGTTCAATCGTGCTTAGTTTGACCTAGTGAAATAAGACAACAACAACAGGAACACAGATGACATTTACATTTAGTTTCACATCCTGTCTTCCAGAATTTCTCCAAGAAGCGAATGTTAAGGAAGGTGCTGAATCCTGACTATACATCTTATCACACATCAAGATTTACACTAGAATATCTCGAAAAAAAAATCCAAGTGATAAAAGATCTATTCTAGTCTATGTGTGACTTTTAGATATTTCTCAAAGAAAATTATAGTCATCGTTTTCAATATAAAGTTGAATTAGGCTATAAAAGCATATTTTACATTAACTAGAAGAAATGTATGGCTTGAAACATTTAATTTTTTGAAAATTTGACTGCTAAATTGAACTGAAGTTTAGAGGCGACTACTTTGAACACTTCCAAGATTTAGTGAGTACAATTTAGCCGTATCTCAAAAGCTCCTGAGTGACCTTCGTACTTCTTTTCCAGAATTTCTTCAAGAAATGAATGACGCTGAACTCTGACAATACATCTTCTCATATAACAACATTTGCAGTAGAATTTCTTAAACAAAAACATATCTGAGTGTCTGAGTGATAGAATATCCATCCTGCTCTCTTATTATACATGGCTTTTGGCTATTTTTATAATTTAAAGAACATCTTAGTCATAGTTTTTATTCTTAAGATGAATTTGATAAGACCATAAAAGCATATTTTACGTCAAAGTGAAAAAAAAGAGATGCCTTGAAGCGTTTAATCTTTTGAAAATTGACCTACAAAGTCTACTGAAGTTTAGGGGATAATCCTTTAAACACTTTTAAGATTTAGTAAATCTAACTTGTACAATTTAAACGTACCTCAAAATTTTTGAGATACGTTTAAACATTTTACGTATACCTTCGCATTTCCTCTTAAGATATGTCAATGCCTTTTTAAGTGTTTCTTGTTTTCTTATATAGCATTATTAAAAAAGTAGAAGTACAAGTCGATCGAAATGAAAACAATATTTTTTTTCCTCAGATTTCACATCAGAACTTTAAATTAATAACAGGTGCTAAAGATTAAATTTGTTTTTTCTTGTCATCAAAGCATTACCTTGTTTATTTGAAATTTCGATAAAAGAGTAAATATTTGTATAGCATGAAAAACAAATGAAAGAATCACACATAACTATATATCAAACGCTTTTTATAAATTTCAAACAAGTTATTTTAAAAAAAACCAGATAAATTGCAAACATAGATTATCAAAATATCAGTACAAGAATGAATTTTAAAAATCAAAAATGTCACAATACATTTATTTTTTCGACTTGCATACATAAACTCGTTCAAAAAAATTTCATGACTCTTGAACAGCGAAAGATCAATAGCTTCAGGGGAGTTTCTAGAATAAATAAACCGTCTTTGTTTGGTAGAGAATTTTGAAAAAAAAATTTAGATTAAATCCCTTTCAGCAAAATAACATTTGCTTTCCACATTATAACAATAAAATGCCCTTTGATATCGAAGCTTTTCAATTCTATTACATCAATATGATTTATCTAAATGGCTCGTATTTGTTAAAATGCATCAATACTTGCCTAGAATGTGGGGGTGGGTGCTACTTCCGATAATTTTCTGCCCGAAAATAGCACATTTCGCAATGAAAGCGACATCAGCCCCTCAGAGAAACAAAAGAGCTGTGCCATTTGTGCAAATATAAATTTATGATCAACTTGTTCGGGGGAAACGCTACTAAATTCCGGAAGCACAAAGGACAGTATTAGCAAATGCGATCAAAGTGGCACATATATCACGCTTTGATAAAAGGCAGCACATTTATGACATTCGCGGAGGAAAAAAGTATCTGGGATATATTTATGTTATTTTTACATCTCCCCACCTTAATGAAGCCGCCATTTGCGTGTTGCTAACGAGAACAGTTTAAACAGACGTTTTCATTCTGCCTCTCTCTTTGCTATGCTTGGGCTAAAAGTAATCGAAATACATCCATCGTTCGTTCTTGCATTTGTGAAGAAAGCACCACCTTTAAATGAACCCTGCAATTTATTTACAGTTTTTTCTCCCTAATTTAAAAAAAAGAACTGTTTGAAACCCGAACCTTTGACAGAAAAATAAATTTAAAGAGGAAATTATACTAATCTATAAGCACATTTAGGCGTATACTTGTATGTATGCATGCATATATATATATATATATATATATAATATATATATATATATATATATATATATGCATATATATACATATATATATACACATATATTATACATATATATATTACACATATATATTATATATACATATATATATATATATATATATATATATAGATATATATATACATATATATATATACATATATATACACATATATATATATATATATATATATATATATATATATGCATATATATACATATATATATATACATATATACATATATATACATATATAATACACATATACATACATATATACATATACATATATATATATATATATATATATATATATATATATATATATATATATATATATATATTAATATTAAATGAGTAATTAGTTAAATTGACAAGAAATATCACAATCATGCATGGTATTACGTTCATTTCTGCAGTAGATAGTCATAGGATATTATATAAATAAAAATGTATTAAAAATAAGTACGGTAGACTATATTAATTAAAGATAGATATAATATAAATTATAAATTATAAATGGATTGATATGGTGTCATTAATGCCTAAGGCCCCTCACTCCAGTTAAACATGTTTTAAGTGTACACAACACTCTTAGAGGGATGTGACATTATAACATCTAGTGTCAGTCCTAGTCAGGATCAGGAACGGGTCAAACCAATTAAAATTTTATTATGCCCTAGCGGCCAATTTAGGAGATTCTAGAACTAAAAGGGGATACAAGCTACTGGAAACAATTTTTGACCCAGATGCTTACTTAGCCTTTTACTTAGATTTTTATCTTAGCTGATCTTTAAGTTTGTCCTGTCCCTATGATGAACTGAAAACCCGTCCACGCGATGTTCTGGTAATAAAGGTACTTTGGGACTTAAACGATGTCTTGTTCTGGCCATGACTGCAACAACCCGTCGTATACCCCGTCTTATTACGTATATATATGAAATAACTTAATAAAACATCCACATAATTAAAAAATACTGTAGAATACTGTAGACAAGTTGATTGATGCAGACTTACAAAAACATCTTTTATTTAGAACACCAGATAACACACAAATCTCCTTAGGGAAAAAGAACACAAACACAGAAAATATTTGATGATATATAACATCGCGTTCTCAAAGGAAAAAGTTAGAAGGATAGATTATAATTATTAAGGTTATAATATAATTAAGGTTAGAATATAATTATTAAGGTTGGCTATATCTCTTACAACCATGTAGTGAAGTAATACCTCAAAATGTATCTTAATCAAAAGTCATAGGCAGTAATAAATCTTAAAATATTTCTTCTTATATTCATATTTAGCCTTCAGTGTGTTTTATTTATTAACTTTCTCTAATCTCTCTTTAGAATATAATTATTAACGTTGGCTAAATCTCTTACAACCATGTAGTGAAGTAATACCTCAAAATGTATCTTAATCAAAAGTCATAGGCCATAATCAATCTTAAAATATTTCTTCTTATATTCATATTTAGCCTTTGTTTTGTTTTATTTATTAATTTTCTTTAATCTCCTCTTTAGAATATAATTATTTAGGTTAGCTAAATCTCTTACAACCATATAGAGAAGTAATACCTCAAAATTTATCTTAATCTAGAGTCATAGGCCATAATTAATCTTAAAATATTTCTTCTTATATTCATATTTAGACTTCAGTCAGTTTTATTTATTAACTTTCTCTAATCTCTCTTTAGAATATAATTATTAAGGTTAGCTAAATCTCTTACAACCATGTAGTGAAGTAATACCTCAAAATGTATCTTAATCAAAAGTCATAGGAAATAATCAATCTTAAAATATTTCTTCTTATATTCATATTTAGCCTTCATTTTGTTTTATTTATTAACTTTCTCTAATCTCTCTTTAGAATATAATTATTTAGGTTAGCTAAATCTCTTACAACCATATAGAGAAGTAATACCTCAAAATTTATCTTAATCTGAAGTTATAGACCATAATCAATCTTAAAATATTTCTTCTTATATTCCTATTTAGTCTTCAGTGTGTTTTATTTGTTAACTTTCTCTAATCTCTCTTTAGAATATAATTATTTAGGTTAGCTAAATCTCTTACAACCATATAGTGAAGTAACACCTCAACATTTATCTTAATCTAAAGTCATAGGCCATAATCAATCTTAAAATATTTCTTCTTATATTCATATTTAGCCTTCAGTATGTTTTATTTATTAACTTTCTCTAATCTCTCTTTAGAATATAATTATTAACGTTGGCTAAATCTCTTACAACCATGTAGGGAAGTAATACCTCAAAATTTATCTTAATCTAGAGTCATAGGCCATAATTAATCTTAAAATATTTCTTCTTATATTCATATTTAGTCTCTTCAGTGTGTTTCATTCATTAACCTTCTCTAATTTCTCTTTAGAATATAATTATTAAGGTTGGCTAAATCTCTTAACCATGTAGTGAAGTAATACCTCAAAATTTATCTTAAAGTCATAGGCCATAATCAATCTTAAAATATTTCTTCTTATATTCATATTTAGTTTTCAGTGTGTTTTATTCATTAACTTTCTCTAATCTCTCTTTAGAATATAATTATTAACGTTGGCTAAATCTCTTACAACCATATAGTGAAGTAACACCTCAACATTTATCTTAATCTAAAGTCATAGGCCATAATCAATCTTAAAATATTTCTTCTTATATTCATATTTAGTTTTCAGTGTGTTTTATTTATTAACTTTCTCTAATCTCTCTTTAGAATATAATTATTAAGGTTGGCTAAATCTCTTAACCATGTAGTGAAGTAATACCTCAAAATTTATCTTAAAGTCATAGGCCATAATCAATCTTAAAATATTTCTTCTTATATTCATATTTAGACTTCAGTCAGTTTTATTTATTAACTTTCTCTAATCTCTCTTTAGAATATAATTATTAAGGTTGGCTAAATCTCTTACAACCATATAGAGAAGTAATACCTCAAAATTTATCTTAATCTAAAGTTATAGACCATAATCAATCTTAAAATATGATTTCAGCGATTCCATTCTCCCATATTACCTTATCAAACGAAAAAGAAGCTCTAAAATGGCGGAAGAAATAAACTGGCAATTCGCTCTAAAAGAAAGAAAGCAAGAGCCATCATTTCTACGTCAGGTGGGATATAACCGTTACTAAATATTCAATGTTGTTGATATTCTTTCTATTTATAAATCTTCGAATTTCTTTGAAAGTCATAAACATTTATATGTATTTTGTTTCTGTTTTCGGAAAGAAACATTGAAGATTTGCTTGTTTTCTTCGGCGTCTTTATGCTTTATCGCTTACTTCTTATTCCCTCCTTTTGGCACATAAAATGCGCTTCCTTCATTTCATCATGCTTTTTCCCCGAGGCATTCTTAAGGCCTTTTATCTGCCGCCTTAAAATTCCCAGGGCGATTGTTTGCGTCCGGAGAATCCTGAGCTGTATCATAAAAAAGGACATATTGCGAGTATTTTTCGAAGTTCGTGTTTGTTTTCGCGCAAACGGGTTTGTGATTCTACGTGGCTCTTATGATAAGCTCGTAAATATAAATTTGAAGTTAGATATCGCATGCTGGTCTTTGCACAACAGCTGCCAGCAAGCTGTTATTCCCACAATCCTTCTTGTTTCTTTACGAAATTTATGGGATTTTAGTCGGGTAAATAATGTGATATCTTATGCGTAAAACGCTTACTACTGTGAATGAATATAAACGCGATTGCAAAGACACAGTATAACTTACATGCATGAAATTTCATGCAGAGATTTTTTAGTGGATTCATGTTAAACTTCTGGTAGCCCATTATTTGAAATTCTAATTAGTTTTTTGTTTATTTACTAACCCGATTTCACCATATCAGGTAATTAAACTGGCTCTCACATTAACTTTAAGCAAACAAAAGAATCTAGTCATAACAAACCAAGTAAGAAAGTGAGGGTGAAAGTTTAACAGAGGTATATTTTTAACAAAGAGAATATTTTAAACATGGAAATCAAAGCGTCATTACCTACAACAAATTTTGACGACGTTTTAACTGCAACGACAAAGGCGGTTCTGACATCGGTGGTTGAATGCAGCTCCCTCTTCTCGATAGATGTTTCTATATTTAGTGCTTAAATGGTTTTTGGAGTATTTATCCCATTTTCCTCTATCGCAGTAGTTCTCAAACTTTTTTGCTGTACCACCCCTAGCATATGCTCAAAGCACCCCACGCTGACGAGGCACCCAGTTTGAGAACCACGGCTCTGCATTCAAGCCTTTTGAGAACTATGGCCGATTGGTTAGGGTGCTGGCCTTCGGAACCGGAGTTCGTGGGTTCGAATCCCACAGTGGCATGGGTGTTTGTAGCAGTTCGGAATCGGCTTTAAGCTGTAGGTCCCGGTCTCATTAGCTCTCGTGTTGCAAAAAGTAGATCGTAGCACTCCAAAACAAACCAAACCAAGCTTTTTGGCAGCGCCCCCCCCCTACTTCGAACATCGTGGTAATATGCCAACAAACAATCAATATCATACTGAAAACAATAATCAGTAATCATTATTTATTGTTATATTGACTGTTTTTAATAATCATATTTGAAAACAATCAATAATCTAATTCTAATTGTTCAAAATTTAATAATAGGTTATATCTAAAATTAGGAAAATGTTACAGCTAAGTTTTTATTGGGATAAACCTCAAATTAATCCGTAGTATTTTTGTCTCTAAGAGAAAGTTGTGTTATTTCGCGATAACGATATCGTAGTCCTATTCGAAATATACTATATTGAAAAATAACAATTTGAAACAGATAGTCTGCCTCTTTGAGAGCGTTCGTTAAATATTGTTAATATATCTCTAATGCAATGAAATTTGAAGTTTTTAAAGTTTATATTTTCACAACGTTTCTTAATTATGTATTTATATTTAATTAAATCAACACAGATTGATTTCATTGCTTTATAGGTGTCGAATAAGTGATTGTAAGATTCCTACCTGCGTATCATTCTGAAGCTCAAATAATTTCTTTACAGATAAAATATTTTAGAAAATTTGTAAAATCTGTACATTGAAAGTAAAGGACACTATACCTATTTTTTAAAATTGAGAGTTTGACATATTCGTGTATGATCCGTGTTGTTTCCAATGTACAAGAAATACACCAATGATTTTTTTAAAATAAAAAATTGTAGCCACATTTTAGTCCCAAAAGACCGAAAGTTCATCCAAAAATTAGCGGCATCGAAAAACATGCCCTTAATAAGCCTTGAAATTTGTACGTGTAAAGATTGAAGCAATCGCCCTGTTTAAAAACAGAACGGCAAAAAATAATTATTACTTGATTTTTTTTATAAATTTATAATTCTTAAATAATCTGAACATATTGTTTTATATTCATTTTCCTCAGCAAGTGGAATTATCCAGTAACATTCATGTGAGTTCAGTGATATCGTATAATCTTTTATGCTTTTGCTTTTCAAACAATTTACTTTTAATCTACAAACAATATAGAACACGTGTGAAGCTTATAGAGTGTAATTAAAAATGCAACACAGGAAATACTTTCAATAATAAATTTTTGAAATTCATAATAATTTCACGAATTATTAATTATTTAATTTATTCACTAATTTTCTGTGTTGTACTGCTATTTTATCATGCTTTTGCAGCCTTTCCAAATTCTTAAATAGGAAATGTGTGATCAAGGATTTTTGTGATACTTAATTACAGTAAATAATGATGTGTCTTGCATAAATGTCAGAAAAATAACATTTCCTATTTTTTAAACCCAGTGTTACAAATTACTATATTAAAGAGTACTGCAAAAAATAATTGTTACGTGATTTTTTTTAATTTATAATTCTTAAATAATCTGGACATATTACTTCATATTCAGTTTCCTCAGCAAGTGGAATTATCTTGTCACATCCATGTGAGTTCAGTGATATCATATAATCTTTTATGCTTTTGCTTTTCAAACAATTTACTTTTAAACTACAAGATAAGCAATATATAACACGTGTGAAGCCCATAGAGTGTAATTAAAAATGCAATACAGGAAATAATTTCAATAATAAATTTTTGAAATTCATAATAATTTCACGAATTATTAATTATTTAATTTATTCACTAATTTTCTGTGTTGTACTGTTATTTTATCATGCTTTTGCAGCCTTTCCAAATTCTTAAATAGGAAATGTGTGATCAAGGATTTTTGTGATACTTAATTACAGTAAATAATGATGTCTCTTGCGTAAATGTCAGAAAAAGAACATTTCCTATTTTTTAAACCCAGTGTTACAAATTACTATATTAAAGAGTACTGCAAAAAATAATTGTTACGTGATTTTTTTTAATTTATAATTCTTAAATAATCTGGACATATTACTTCATATTCAGTTTCCTCAGCAAGTGGAATTATCTTGTCACATCCATGTGAGTTCAGTGATATCATATAATCTTTTATGCTTTTGCTTTTCAAACAATTTACTTTTAAACTACAAGATAAGCAATATAGAACACGTGTGAAGCTCATAGACTGTAATTAAAAATGCAACACAGAAAATACTTTCAATAATAATTTTTTGAAATTCATAAGAATTTCACGAATTATTAATTATTTACTTTATTCACTAATTTTCTATGTTGTACTGTTATTTTATCATGGTTTTGCAGCCTTTCCAAATTCTTAAATAGAAAATGTGTGATCAAGTATTTTCTTGATACTTAATTACAGTAAATAATGATGTGTCTTGCGTAAATGTCAGAAAAAGAACATTTCCTATTTTTTAAACCCAATGTTACAAATTACTATATTAAAGAGAAGTTCAAAAAATAATCATTACGTGATTTTTTTTAAATTATAATTCTTAAATAGTCTGGACATATTACTTCATATTCAGTTTCCTCAGTAAGTGGAATTATCTTGTCACATCCATGTGAGTTCAGTGTTATCATATAATTTTTTATGCTTTTGCTTTTCAAACAATTTACTTTTAAACTACAAGATAAGCAATATTTAATAAGTGTGAAGCCCATAGACTGTAATTAAAAATGCAATACAGGAAATGCTCTCAATAAAATTTTGAAATAAGAATTTTACGAATTATTAATTATTTACTTTATTCACTAATTTTTTATGTTGCACTGTTATTTTATCATGGTTTTGCAGCCTTTTCAAATTCTTAAATAGAAATTGTGAGATCATGGATTGTTGAGATACGTAATAACAGTAAATAATGATGTGATTAGATATAATATCAGAAAAAGAACATATTCTATCTTTTGAATACAATGCAACAAAAAAAGCATAATATTAAAATACTCAATATTCTCTAAATATTTTTTTTCAAAATAAATGAGTACAAAACAAGTATTTGCTTTTAAAGAGTGTTAACAAAATTTTTATCCATATGCGTAGAAAATAATTTTGGATGTTTTCTTAAAAGTTCAGAAGTTGAATTTAGTGTTTACTTTACTTGCATTAATTACTTTCATAAGTAATACTACCATAAATAAAACACCTTTCTTAATTTTTCTAATTTTATAAATGCTAAAAGTTTTGAAATTTATCATACTTGTTTAACGTTTAAAGCCAAACGCTTTTAAATTCCTTCAAAACACTGATCATAACCTGGAAATTTATGGATTTTCTTACTCTCAGCTAATAACACTTCATTATTTAATATTTACATTATTCCAGCTGTTCTCGGAAATGTTCTATGTGATTCTTAGTTCTTAAAACCTCAGCCACTTTTATAGTAGAAATGGAATACATTATTTTTCCTTCCTATTTTTTACAACAATATTCAGCATCTCTCGCATATGTCATTTTTTAAGTTTATCTAATACGTCTTTGGTCACACAATGATCGAATAAGTAGTTTTTCCCTTCAGAACCTCTCGATCTGGGAACAGAAATATACGATTTTAAAAATTTTCTTATTCAAATTTATAAAATTAATATTAAATCTTTATTTTATCCCCATACAAGCATCTTAATAAAATATTGTATGTTAACTAATGGGTTTTATGTGATATTCTAAAATATATTCTATGAATAATAAACAAGAAAAACTACATTTTATATTTTAACGAATTAATAAAAAATAAATTCTTTTCATGAGTTGTCTGTAAGCATTGTTTATTGCAAAGAATTTTTAGGTCTGGAATTATTTGTTGAAATCTGCAACGTAGTGTCATCTCCAGCATTCAATCCATTTCTGTATTTGTCGTAACGTACAAAGAGAAAGATTTTTCGCCTACACAGGTGGAAACAATGACGTTAGATGCTTCGAAGTACGGAATATATGATGACACGCCAGGGGTCGGCTGTATCCCAAATAATCCAGATGTGTAGGCATTTTCAAAAATAGGCAAAGAGAGGAAAAAAGGATAAATATTAATATATAACGCAATGCTCCGCGATTGATATATTTGAAGCCTGACGAAATTTCAGACATTATTTTATATATAAAATATTTATTTATATTTATTTTTGCAAGCAAACTAACTTTAAGAATTCAATCTTAAATAAAAATTAAATTTTTTAAAAAATTTTGGTGCTTTAATTAAGAAAATAGTGATCATTTTCATTGTAAGCTATAACACTTACTTATTCAACTATATAATATATATATTTTTTCTACTTATCACTTACGACTTATCTCTTCCTTACAATATTGTAATATTACAATATTCGACTATTTTCTGCAATGTTATCAAAATCCAAAATTGCACTAAAAATTTTGATTATTTTTTATTTTTGTAATTTTTTTGGAAAGACAGCGTTCTAAATTGTGTTTTGTACAATAAATTTTTGCCGGCCTTTAAAAAACCTGTGTATTAAGGGGTTAAGGGAACAAGGGACCTTGAAAATGGTAGAATTTAACCAAAAATATAAGATAATTTCATACTAAACATTCACTTTATTTTCGAAATGCATTTTTCTAATTAAATAATTATTTGACAGCATTAAAACCTGTTTTTTTTATATTCTTATTTTAAGCTTTGCAAAATCATATTATCCAGTTTGATGTGGGAATTCAGTAAGCCACTTCAAAATGTTTCAGATGCATTTCTTTTATGTTGTGACGTCCTGAAGTAGGGGTAGGCGAAGCCGTAGGCAAATAGGCAAAGAGAGGAAAAAAGAATGGAGATTAATATGTAACACAATGCGCCTCGATTGATATATTTGAAGCACGACGAAATTTCAGATATTATTCTATCCATAAAATATTTATTTAGATTTATTTTTGCAAACATACTGCCTTTAAGAATTAAATCTTATATAAAAATTAAATTTTAAAAAAATTTGGCGCTTTGAGTAAGAAAATAGTAATTATTTGCATGAAATTCCTGTCAGAATTCTAGGGAACCCTAGAGTTCCACGGAACCCAGGTTGAAGCCCAATGCAGTATACAATATGAATGTATATATAGACTAGTTCTCAGCATGTAATAAAATTAACATGTAAAATACTTTAAATTTTCTACACGATCACTTGTAGTAATAAATATACTAAGAGTAATGGGAATAAAAAGTATTAATTTTTATAATTGATGTTAATTAAAGTCAAATGATACCTTTGTACTCCATAATTAAACTGAATAAATGTTTGAGTAAAAAAAAAAATGTTTTTTTCATAGTTCCTTTTAAAACGTAACAAGTCTTCCCCAGCGGCATTCAGGTGTTTAAAGGTGACAATTATTTTAGAACTAAGCAAAGTGCTTTTCACTCTGTAGCACCACTGTTTGACACTCATTTGATCAGCTTCATTCCGTCCCTTCCAGTAATACAGGGATTACGTCGCCTTCGGCGCCGAGTGTCTTCGGGATAACTGTCAAGGAAACGATGAGGAAGAAAGCATCGTTTTGAACCGTGAAAAATTTCATCCCTTTGTGTTGTTGTATACACGATGTACCCGAAAGAATTTGAGACGTTTCTTTTTGGCCGAAACGACGACTTGCTAAGCATATTACGGGTTTCATTACGATAATAAACGCTGAAAACATTTAAGAAAAGAAAGACCTTTGGTAGAATTTAACCAAAAATATGAGAGAATTTCATACTAAACATACACTTTATTTACAAATTTCGTTTTCATAATTAAATAATTATCTGACAGTATTAAAACCTGCTTTTTTATATTCTTGTTTTAAATTTTGAAAAATTATATTATCCAGTTTGATGTAAAAATTTTGTAAAACCGAAGGTGTTTTATATACGTGTATTTGGAACTGTGTTTTAATTTATAATTTCTGTTTTATTGTTAACTGTAATTGCATACTAAGCGCGTTAATAAAGTATGCAACATATAACATTTCCAGATAATTTACTACCTAATAATAGTTTAAAATTTTATTCTTAGTTACAGAAACTGTTGATTAAATTCATCTGAAGGAAATATCTATATGTATGTTAGATAGATTGAAAAAAGTGGGCTTTCCAGTTTTTGATTCAAAATCACGAATAATATTAACGATGCTTGTATTTATAGATAAACTTTAAATAATATCGATGCATGTATCTAAATATTATAAGACAAACAGCTAAAATAGTAGGGAAATATTACATTGGACTCTCAAACCTTGCAACTGTTCTTAAAAACATGACAATGTTCAGCTATTAAATTTCTCTTCCTTATTATACACATCAAACACTCTTCGCCATTTAATTTTGGGGGAAAAGGCTCCCATTTGTCGTCATTGTAAGAGTACTATAACCGTGAAGCATATACTTGTCGAGTGTCCTTCGTACGCCAATCAGCGTTTTTACTACTTTTCTTCTAATAATCTGTCTTTATGTGATATTTTAAATTCTCTTCCGAATCAAAACATTTTTATATTCTTAAAAGAAATTGGTTTTTATCCTCACATTTAATTGTGTAATTTTTTTCCTTTTTATTGACCTCTACATTTTTAATCTTGTCTTTTGTATTCTTGTTTACAACTGTCTTAATTGATGCTATTGTGGAATTTTATTTATGCGTATTATGGTTATTTATCCTGTTTTACTATTTTTACTAATTTTTGTATCATGATGATTGCGTACCTCTTGTTTGGCACATTATGTCCTTTCAGGATCCAGTGCCATAAAGTCCAATAAAACCATAAAACCAAACCTTAGGGAAAAAAATCCATAATTTTGATGTAGTGAACATTTTCTCAATATTTTTCACAGAACATTCATGAGGATTTCTTTTATCACGAAAAAGTATTATTGGAGGTAATACCCTCTAAAAGAAGTATATTAGTTATATAAGGCCGTTATTCTATTCCTTCAAATACCCTTCTTTAGGGTGTATTACCTTTTAAAAGATGTATAACAAAAACCAAAATTTATATCACTCTATATTACATCTTTAATTTTTTTTCTTTAGTAGTCATATTACTTGATAATATAAATGTAATATGAAGACTACATCAAAGTAGTATTTTGAAAGCAACATGTGAAGCAATCCTTTGCTTCTAATTTGTCTTCATATATCCGGAAGTACTTGTGCATTTTCCTCATAATTTTCTGATATTAACAAATATTTAAAAATATAATTTCGTAGACACTTTCGTAGAATAGGTTTACTCTGGGAAAATTTTGATACACAGCTACTAGATAAATCCTCTAAATCTTTTGTCTATCTCATCAAATTTCTTACGTGACTTTTATAGTTGAATATTTAAAAATTAGCTTCACATTGTTAGTTTATAATGTACTATTTTCAAAAGACTTGCCTGCACACTTAAGTTATGTTTGAAATCCTGTGATATGAATACTTACTTATTCTAACATGTTTATACAAGCATCAATATAACAAACTCACATAGATGTGTATATATTTATATGTATGTATGTATGTATGTTATATGTATGTATATATATATATATATATATATATATATATTTATATATTATATGTATATATTACATATGTTTGCATGTATATATGTATGTATATATATATATATATATATATATATATATATATATATATATATATATATATAATATGTATTTATTACATATGTATGTATGTATGTATATATATATATATATATATTATATTTATATATTATATGTATATATTACATATGTTTGCATGTATATATGTATGTATATATGTATATATATATATATATATTTATATATAATATACATATTACATATATATGTATATATATATATATATATATATATATAATATATATATATATATATATTCATAAAGACTCGGGAGAGAATGAACAACAGTATCATGGAGTGTAATGAAAGAAATCGTATAAAAAATGTCATAGACTGGTTGAGTTCTTCAGTTAAGTTGAGATCTTACGTCAGAGAGAAAAAGCTGTTTGGGATGTCCGTCATGACATCATCTCTCAACACTTAAAATTCAACTCTTGCTTCGAGCTTATGAGTTGACATTTGACCTGATGTCCCAAAGCCTCTCATAAAACCCTTTGTTTCGGAACTAACAAGAAACGAGACTTACATGTCAAACCATGTTTTCTTTTAGTTTAGACCTTTTTTTGTACAGTTTGGATAAAAAAAAATGGATGTAAAAGAGTCAAAACATCAAGATTATAATGTCAAGAGCATTAAGACTTGAAACTTATCCATTCAATGAAATAGAGCATATAAATGTGTAAATTGAGTGCACGATCTACATAAATAAAATGATAACGTTATGTTTTATGGGTCCACGTATCACAGAGAAACCTCTGAATGTATTGAGATGCAGTTCCTTATATACTTCTTTGTAATGTTTGAATGATTATTTTTAGCTAGATTTTTCTCAAAATTATAATTAGTTTACTGCACACTTAATGTTAAAGCTATTTTTCACATGCTCTTCTAACATACATCTCTTTCGTTATTGATTAAGGATTGTAGGATCCCAATATATGTGTTATCTGAAAGCTCAGAATATTTATTTTTATATAATTTTTTCTTTTAATCTGGAAAATAAAT
Organism: Pardosa pseudoannulata; assembly: GCA_032207245.1. Classification (NCBI taxonomy): domain Eukaryota; kingdom Metazoa; phylum Arthropoda; class Arachnida; order Araneae; family Lycosidae; genus Pardosa; species Pardosa pseudoannulata. The sequence goes on from CM063508.1 coordinate 142,857,337, forward strand.
TACAGATTTTCCATAAATTTCTACACTATGTGAAAAGAATTTCAGGAAAATTAAATTTTACACTTCATTTTCTTTGCCAATGTATCTTACTGATCTTTTTGGCAATGTATCATACGCAATAATAAAACTTTTAAATTTACTTAGCTTCTGTGTCTTACTAGACTAGTTATGGCAAATATATAATAAAATATAGAAACTAATAGGAAATTGAATATAAATTCAGCTTTAATACAAATGATTCATTCATTTTCGAAATTATGTACATTGAAAAGTATTACACGCACAAATATGAGTGATCTACAAAAATAATCACTAACTCACCAATCTTTTTTGCATACTAAACAAGCGTTTTTTTGCTACGCACGCTAAGTTATTCTACATATGTCCAGGTTTGGTTTTGGAGTGCTACGGTCTACTTTTTTCAACACGAGGGCTAATGAGACCGGGACCTACTGCTTAAAGCCGATTCCGAAAAACTACGAACATCCATGCCATAGTGGGATTCGAAGCCACGAAATCCAGTTTCAAAGGCTAGCACCTTAACCACTTGGCCATCTTTCGGCCATATGTCTAGGCTGTATTTGAACTCGTTCCACACATTTTGTAGTATCATCTTGTCAATAGTCATAACTACAGCACCGATTCGTTTCCTAAGCTCTTTAAACTCTTAATGTCTTTTATGCGTACATAAAAAAATGGTTTTAAAGTTCCTTCAGCGAAATAATTCACAAAGCATTAAGTCAGAGAGAGCCAAGGTAACAAATCCTCAACACACAAGCGAGGCGGATGTCCATCTTTCAGTTACTAACGAACATAGAACATGTCTAACGGGGCACATGCAACACTTGTAGACTATGGAAAAAAAACTGACAAGTTTTTTATCAGTTTCATATATTTCTCACCGTTGTACGCGCAATATTTTTAACACAACTTTTAGAAAATTAATTAATCATTTGTCGTACACTTATTCATCCCCTATATAATAATAGCCTAAGTTATCTGTCCGTCTGTAGATGAATTTATGAAGTGGTTGGACCTGGAATGGATAGAGGCAGCCATATTTGATTCTTGATGAGTTAGGGTTAGCAAAACTCAAAGCAAGTAAAGTTTATCTTCTCCTATAGATCCCATTCTAAAATAAATTGGTCTAAATAGGTTTCATATCAAAGCGAAAAATACTGTCGATTTCAAAATGTTCGAAATCCACTCCTTCAAAAGTAACATTTTTTTTCCAGCATTATGACGTCATTCCTTTAACCATCTCATTTAATAATTTCGTATTTTAAATTATTTAAATATTGTCTGCATTATTTTTAAAAGTTTTATTCCGGAACTCAGGTATTGCGTAAATAATTTTCTTTCATATTTGGCATAAATAACAGATTAGGTACATATGTGACAACTTTAAATTTAATCAGCGATTATTTTTTGTTGCAATGAAAATTTTATCACCGGTATTAATAACAAATTATTTTTATAAAATTCTAGGATTCTATTCCACGAACTAATAAATATCTAGCGTTTAATTTATATATCTTTGAAAATTAAGAAGTTTGTATGTTAGTTTTTTATACATAACCACACGGTTTGGCTGAAGGAATTCAATGTAATTCTAAACTGCATTCACAGGATCGGGAGACATTAAAGGAGTATGAAGATAAACAAATTGTTGAACTTGTACCAAATAATTCTCAGCCCAAAAACAAACCATTTTTTACCTGCCTCATAGGGTACTTTTACTCATAGGGTACTGTCTCATAGAGTACAGTTCTTAAAAAAATAAAAATTTTACTAGTCCCGTCATATGAAGGGTTATGTGCTAGTTTAATAATATTCATTTGGGAGACTATTATAAAAACAAAAGATCAGACGCGAAACGTCTAACTTTCAATACACATTTAGAAACTTTGATTAGAATGGTTAATTAATGATATGAATATTCCTCATCGAAATGCTTTGTATTATTGAAATACATCCCAAATTTTCAGTTCTTACAAAGTATTTACTTTCAGTATAGAGAACAACAAATCCATCCAGGAATCCCCTATATAATAATAGTCTAATTTATCTGTCCGTCTGTCCTTGAATTTATGAAGCGGTTGGACCTGGAATGGATAGAGACATCCATATTGGATTCTTGATGAGTTAGGGTTAGCAACGTTCGAAATCCACCCCTTCTCCCCTTTTCTAGGATTTAATGCCATTATTTCAAGCCCTATTTTCCCAGGATATGAGCAGGCGATTAAATTTATCAATCTGTCACATTATGGGTGCTACCATATTACAATCGACATATGTCACTGGTGACTTCTGCGTCATAGTGTTGTCAGAGAAGGAAATTTTTTGGTACCAAATTCTCATGTCTGGCTATTTCTGACGTCATTATGACGTCATATGTCGACTGTAATATGGTAGCAGTCTATAAATCGTAAAAATAACATTTTTTTCTAGCATTATGACGTCATTCCTTTAACCATCTCATTTTATTATTTCTTATTTTAAATTATTTATATCCTCTGCATTTTTCCATACGTTTTATCCCTGAACTTAGATATTACGTAAATATCTTTCTTTTATATTTGGTTTAAATAATAGATTAGGTACATAAGTGATACTTTTAAATTTAAATCATCGATTATTTTTGTTGCAATAAAAATTCTATCACCGGCATTAACAACAAATTCTATCTACCTCCAGGGTATAGTGGAAATGATATTTTCATTCCTTTACTTCCATTAATTACTGTGGAAAAAAATAGGGAAGAACTTAGATATTACGTATATAATTTTCTTTTATATTTGGCATAAATAATAGATTAGGTACATATGTGATAATTTTAAGTTTAATCATCCATTTCAATGGAAATTTTGTCACAGGTATTAACAACAAATTCTATCTACCTCCAGGGTATAGTGAAATGATATTTTCACTCCTTTACTTCCATTAATTATTGTGGCAAAACAATGGGAGGAACTTAACGATAATTTCGATGTAGTTAAGAAAACTTTGAAATATCTTTCTAAATGAATTCAACGTGATTCTCAACTGCATTCACGTATTGGGAGACATTAGAGGAGTATGAAGATAAACAAATTATTGAGCGTGTACCAGATAATTCTCAGCCAAAAACCGAACCATTTTTTTTATCTGTCTTATAGAGTACTTTACAATTCTGTAAAGATTAAAAATTTTAATGATCCCGTCATATGACGGGCTATATGCTAGAATAGAATATTTTGTCATTTAAACACTTTTAGAAATTTAGCATCTGAACGAAAATCAATGTTTTATTTTTAACTAACCGCGTGTGGTCATTTACTGTGAAAAGGACTAAGGGGTGTAGGAAAGCACAACTTTGGTTATTAAGGTCATTGGCTTTTCCCCAGAAGTGCGCTCTACAACCGAAGTACAACGATCTCTAAGAAAACCGCACAGTGAAACAACGCAGAACATAAGCAGAATACACATAAATTAGTACACGATGGAACACTGAACACTGTTCAGTAAGAAGTATTGAAATTTCTAAATCTTTAACCTCAAAATGAGAGGTTGTGGTTGTAGCAACCTTAATCACCTGAATTAAGAATTTCCGGAATCGGTAAACGATCTGAAATACATTACTACTTTATCAATTATGTTAAAAGTATAACGCGATAATGACTTTAAATGTGATGTTTCTGTTAAATGTATAATCTGATTTTAACCTTAATTATGGTGTTTTTTCATGTACTGTTACATCTCTTCACCCAGGATTTACAAACATCGATGTCTGTTGTGTGTGCATACATACGAAACAAAGTTATATAAAGATGTATACACACATACACTCTCACACACATATATGTATATATATATATATATATATATATATATATATATATATATATATATATATATATATATATATATATATATATATATATATATATATATATATATATATATATATATATATATATATATATATAAAGCCAACATAGTATTCATTTCAATCCTTCTTTACTTTTATTTGACATCAAGTTCATTATTTTATTTTTATTGAAGTTTAGATTATGCTTTTAGTTTTCCTTATTTCTAATACTTTCTAATATATATATATATATATATATATATATATATATATATATATATATATATATATATATATATATATATATGACACGGTTCCACTAAACGACACTAGAGTCCTGACATCATTTTCATCCTTTATTGAAGTCTCAGATCACACTACTCATTAATCATCTTTAATGGCGTCTCACATTGGCGCCCAACTTTTAACAAAGACAGGCTTAGCTGCTTCGAGTAGCCACAGCTCTGTCCGTGGAATGTGCACACTGCTCTCTTCCCTAGATCACTGCGCGTGAGCCGTATTTATGTGGCTAACTCCTCACGCCGCGTCACTCTCAGTAAATAATCCCTAATTAAAATCTTTTAAAATTAATCTACAATTTAAATCCTGACACACACACACACACACACACACACACACACATACATATATATATATATATATATATATATATATATATATATATATATATATATATATATATATATATATATATATGACATGGACGAGTGGTTAAGGCATCAAAGACACATTTGATTTCATGTATAAAAACTTCTTTATTGTAATCATTCTGTCCAAGGCTATGCCATTTAGATATTCTTTGTTCTCATGTTTTGCCAATACAAGCGTGGAGGATGTTATCATCCCGAGTTCCCGCTCAGAACTGTCTTTTATGGCGTTGCTGCCTAACCAAGTTCCTATATCTACTTCACCTTTCTTTTCTCTATTTAGTTCCGCTAGAGGGTGTGTCTTTCTCCTTTTACGTTACCGTTAATGAGTTCTAAGTATTTTTAATTATAACTCGCTCAATTCTTAACCCCCATTTTTAAACATGACACACACACACACACATATATATATACACATATGCATACATGTATATACATACATATATATGTCAGGTCTAAAAAAGGGGTAGTTGGAAATTACGTGAGTTAAAAGCGATTTTAACAAGGGAACTCTTTTATAATAATAAAATAAAGGGAAAAGACCCGCAGTCGCGTAAGCTTTTAGGATAATCCGGTCAGGCGGAAACATTTTTGAACTATTTGATGAGCTTGCAAACAGATAAGTTTCAGTCAGCGCATGGACATGAAACTGTGAACACACTCTACGCATATCACGAACAATGAAAATAGTGCAGGTTTTGCTTTTAAAAAAACGATGATTTAATAAATTTATTATTATCAAGAAAGACTGTTTTCTATTCGCCTTAACACTGGATCACGACATTACACACACACACACACACACACACACACACACACACACACACATATATATATATATATATATATATATATATATATATATATATACGTTCTAAATTTATGGAATAATTTATTAGTAAACTATGGGCATAACTTTCTAATATCTAAAATATAGCTAATATTATATTATAATGAGCAATAATGATATTTTTCATAGATTTAATAACTAATGTCATGAAAAGCAGATAAATTGTCAGAAATCTGTGAGGGCTAGATGATGTTCTAGTATTCTGAAACTATACAAAAGATTTATTAATACTCTGAAAAGAAAAAAAAGTAAGAACAAAGTAAATTAGTAAGCACAATAATTTAGATTAGCTTTTTGATACATAAACACATAATAAAAAATAAAAGACAATTCATTATTATTACTATTATTATTTACTTTTTTAATTCCATAAACGCAACATAGAAATACTATATCCTGTAGAAGTAATAAGATGTTAGTATATTATTTTAGGGGCAAGTTGCTCCTAAAATCATATCCTCCTAATAAAGCCTGATTTATGGCAACGAATTCGGCACACGTGCCCAGGTCACCACTGTGAAGGAGCTCCCATTTTCGAGGTATTTACCATGTCTTATAATGTAAAACATATTTTTGAGAAATGAATAAAACGTAAAAAATGCGATGTTTGAAAAATTAAGAGGATGTTAAACACGGTACTTAATTGTACATAAGAAATATCCCTTTATTAAGATGACATAAATTACCCTTAAAAACTATGATTAGTCTGTGAAAATTAACATCACTTGTTACATCAGCACTACATGTCACGTAGATTGTATAGTAGTGCACCGATAGTCCCTCTCGATGTCATTTGGTTCGATCTCCGAGTAATGTTTGGATGTATTCGTGATGTTCCGTCATGAAGAGTAATGTTGGTCCATTGATTCCATAATAAAATGATTAACAAAATTTGCTTCAGTGACAATAAACGAAAGAATTAATATTGGACAATTAGAAGCGAGATTTGACTACGAAAGGGTGCTTTTGAATCTCGTAGGTTTGGTTTGGTTTCGAGTGTTACGGTCTACTTTTGCAGCACGAGGGCTAATGAGACCGGGACCTACAGCTTAAAGCCGATTCCGAACATCCATGCCATTGTGGGATTCGAACCCACGAATTCTGGTATCGAAGGCCAGCACCTAACCATCGTTTAGCCATCGTTCAGCGAATCTGAGGAAGCTATAACACTTGGTATGCTTATTGCATAATATTTCTATTCCCACAGAGATATATAAGTAGATAAATATTATTTTTTAATGAATCCTATACTATAATACGAGGAATGGTTGTCAAGTCGAAAATCGCAGCAGAATTAATAAACTGTAGTAAACTTGGGGATCTGGGGTTTTCGGTCACGAGGAATCGATTGGCATCGGTTTTGACGCGCTAAGGTCACATAGTTCGGCGCTACAGATAGGGCCGGGTTAGAACCCCGGTGCGGGCAAACTTTTTCTCATGAGTCCAAACCAAGTGAAAATTGGTACCCGGGGGTTTTCGACCACGAAGAATCGATTGGCTGTAGTTCTGACGAATTAATAATAATAATAATAATAGTCTTTATTGATTTGTCTTTATTCCTTGATATCGGTTTCCATTTTTATTTTCTATCAACTCTAAATATTAAATTAATGTAGCAAAGTATATATAACACATAAACGATATAGTAAAAAAAAATAATGCAAACAAAAATTTTGAAAACCAACCACAAAAAATTAAAAAATAATGCTTCACTAACTTGCCGAAACAACCTCGCCGTTCAATTTCCAAAGCCACACTAAACACAGAGCATATAACTTATCAAAGTCCGTCGCCGCTTTAGTGCGTCGTCGGCATAACAGGAGGTGCCACTCTGACGAGCCAGTGCGTTGGTGGCAGCGAACGTGTTAAGGAACTGATTTCGATTTCAAATCACCGTCAACAAAGTTCGACATTTCAACATTCATCAGATTTCAAGCTACATTTTCAACATGCAGAACGCACCTCTACATGAAATGCTTCAAGGAGCCGGAATTTTGGAACAACAAGCGATCAACTCAATTATACCCGCAAATGGACAACTAGAAGATACCGTCATTGTCAGAATGCTTCTCCATTCAACACACTTCCATCTTTACACTGCTCACTTTGTACCATTTCTTTAATTGTATATTTTTTTGTTATCAATTACATTTTATTTTCTATGACTTTTCAAACTTTACCTTTGTATAGAATAGTTCCCTTTCCAAACAACTTTGTTTAGAATAGTTTACAATGGTGCACTTTAACCGGTTATCTTTTCACTAATGGTGTCACAAATTTTCTTATGGCGAGTATTGTTTTGATAAATCACAATTGAAAATTTAAATCTTCGATTTAGCTTCGATACCTATCTCCGAGCGGAGCTCGGTCACCCGGTACTTTTCATAAATACAAACTACATCAAAAAATATTACCAAGTGTAATAAAAAGATAAGGGAAATTTGCTACATTTTATATAATCTCTATCAAAACCTACATATTTATTTCCGCTGCAGAAATATATATAAGTAGATAAATATTATTTTTTAATGATTTTACATAAATACAAACTACATCAAAAATATTACCAAATGTGTAAAAAGATAAGGGAAATTTGCTACATTTTATATAATCTCTATCAAAACCTACATATTTATTTCCGCTGCAGAAATATATATAAGTAGATAAATATTATTTTTTAATAATTTTACATAAATACAAACTACATCAAAAAATATTACCAAGTGTAATAAAAAGATAAGGGAAATTTGCTACATTTTATATAATCTCTATCAAAACCTACATATTTATTTCCGCTGCAGAAATATATATAAGTAGATAAATATTATTTTTTAATAATTTTACATAAATACAAACTACATCAAAAAATATTACCAAATGTGTAAAAAGATAAGGGAAATTTGCTACATTTTATATAATCTCTATCAAAACCTAAATATTTATTTCCGCTGCAGAAATATATATAAGTAGATAAATATTATTTTTTAATGATTTTACATAAATACAAACTACATCAAAAAAATATTATCAACTGTAAAAAGATAAGGGAAATTTGCTACATTTTATATAATCTCTATCAAAACCTAAATATTTATTTCCGCTGCAGAAATATATATAAGTAGATAAATATTATTTTTTAATAATTTTACATAAATACAAACTACATCAAAAAATATTACCAAATGTGTAAAAAGATAAGGGAAATTTGCTACAATTTATATAATCTCTATCAAAACCTAAATATTTATTTTCGCTGCAGAAATATCTTCCTTCTGAATTTTACCTAGCATTTGGCGACAAAAAAAAGATGTTTTGAAGCTCGCAGATAGCTCTAGTGATACTCGATACGAGTGAGCCAGCCCCAAATCTCGACTTTGTATAATCCCCGGCTTCTTTATTTGTTGCGCATACGTGTTAAGATGGCGATATAACTGCTTTCGTGCGAACACGGTGGGTGGTGGCGACGTTGTTTATACGTTCGGTACCGCAGGAGACATTTTTGTAGTTCACCTCCTACTATGTAAGTGCTCGAGGTCAAGTTTTTTTTTTTTCCAAGCTGCGAGTGCGGTTTGAAAACGTTGGTGGCCGTGGGGTGCTGCGGAGGAAAAATTCGGAGAAGAGTGACATTTTTGATAAACTGTAAGGCAATGATGAGATAACTACTGTCTAGGGAAATTTCCTTGGATGATTCGGATAGCTTTAAATGGATTTCATCATTGAACACACAAGAAGTAACGGGAATAAGTTATAGCAATTAAATGAAGTTTAAAGCTTAACGGGTCTAGGCATTCCATGCCTTCAGAAAAATTGTGTTTTCATATTTTATTTTATTAAAGGAAGTTTTATGAATTCGAAAATGTATATCATATTTAAGCGTTAAGCCTTCATTTCTGCTTAATCAAGACAGCGGTTTGGTTTGATTTAACTGAGAGAACTACGACTAATACCAGTATCTCTTTCGTACCTAAGGGATTCAATGTTATCGCTGAGGGGTTACGTGATACATGAAAACTAATTGAAGGTTGAAAACTTTTGGGAATCTACGAAAAGTTTAATATAAAGTTAAATTATTGTAACCAATTTTCATTTTTATATAAGGGAAAATAAATAGCAATAAATAGATTGGTAGCAGTTTTTTGGCGATTGACTTATAACCGAAATAAAGGTTTACTTGTTTATTGTCAGCTCTTAATAACTCTTTATTCTGACCACTTTGTTTTTATACTTTAAAACTCAAGATAATAATTTCCCACCGACTTCTATGGCATTTTATGATATTAACGATGTTGGTTGTCTATATTTTTTGCAGATTTCAAAGTTAAACATTCATTTCCAAACACGGTTTTCCCAAACTGTGCAAAATATCTTTCTTAGTATCTTGCTCTCAAAGTTCAATAGTTTGTTATACATATATTTAGCCATTACCGAGCAATTACGGCCATCAAGTATCACAGGTAGTATTAGAGTTTTATACATTTTAATTTTGGTTCTTGGGCTAATGTATCAAGATTTAAATTGATTTTTAAGACCAGTATAACAGTTATTTGCTATACAGAGTGTAATATTTATTTCAACAGTCAAATTATTGTTATTGATGACAAATGTTCCAATATATTTGAGCTGTGATTCTTTGTCAAAGGTATAATTTTTCAAGACTTATCGCAGTGAGTTAAATGTATTATAAAGATTTTCTAAAAATTTAGTTTTATCTTCATTCATTATTAGGCTGAACTTAATAGTCTCGACTTGTAACAAATTCCGTGCCTCTATTTCTGTATCTTCCTACCATACTAATGTCATCGCTGAATGCTAAAACTTGCAATGTCTTTTGATGGATAATGTTCATATTTACTATACTCTTCTATTATAAATTGCCCTCCAAACATTTATACCCCTAAAATTGTAGTATATATTTAACCCACAATTAAGAATTTTATTTTTTTCTCTCATTTATTCTTATTTTTATGCATTTCTAAATCTCTTCCACGTTCTAAAATTCAACTACAAGAATGTGGTTACAAATGCACATCTAATTATTGCCCCACCCCAGGTAACACAACAATATTGGCCAATATCAAAATCATAATATCGGAATATATAAATGGACACCCTCTGTACTGTCGGTCAATATCCGCCGATATCTCTGAATATCATTTTTTGATATTTAGAAATAATGGTCAATATTTCCCCGATATCCTTGAATATTATTTTTTGATGTTTAGCAATATTGGTGAATATTTCCCTAGGTCAATTTTCCACTTAGTAATTTTGCTTGTTAACTAATTCAATCACTTCTTCTATAAGTAAGACTTTTTCTACTTGTTTAAAAACTTTACTTTTGAAATTTTTCTTTCCTGGTATTTTTTTTTTTCAAATCCAAAATCTACGGTAGACCAGTTCTACTTTGCTTGTCTCTTATCTTTCCGAAGAACTTCAGTTATCTCCAGTCGTAGTAGTCGTTGTGTTACTTCGTACGGTATGGAGAGAGGACAGAACATATTATCTTCCATTCATATTCAGCTAGTGTAGTATTGTAAGTTGAGCTAAAAGGCGGGAGATTTTGATTTCAGGAAATGATATTTATTTTTACGAATATATCTAGATATTGCTGAATATTATTAAAGTAATATCATTTTTATGATATTTTATTGACAAGAAAAAAACATTCATATAGTGAATTTCATAAAAAATGACAAATATATTAAATTCCCTTTTTTACAATAATGTTTTTTAAGTGTTGTAATATATTTACAACACTAACACTAGTATTCGTTTACAAAAGGGAAACACAGTAAAAATATAATACCTTATATTTGGACTAAAACCTTTATTCTGTACTCTATTTACAAATTGCTACATTACTTAATTTCCATATAACATAAGAAGCAATTATTTGGATTTTATATTCATCAATACACAATAATTATTAAAATTCTCTTTTGTTATACGTTATTCCTTAATCAAAATATTGAATTACTAACTGAGGCCTAAATACCCGCCATGAATATGTTAAATCTGTTTACCTCCAGACATTAAAGGGGAGCATGTTAGAATAAGGATTTTTAGAATAATGTTTTTAGTTCAAGTGTTGTAATGTACTTACAACACTAACACCAGTGTTCGTTTACAAAGGGGAAACACA
>CM063508.1:142873846-142876346 GCA_032207245.1 Pardosa pseudoannulata
TATATATATGGGTAATATGTATATATATGTATATTTATATATTAAAAGATAATAATGAAAAATGAAAACAAAGAAAAACATAGTACAAAAAGAAAAAGGTTTAATGATGTTGTGTATGTCTCATCAGCAATACCTACTAACATCATTAATCTAAAATATTGCTTCTGAAAGATATACATGTGCTTGTGTATGAGTGTGTGTGCCATCATGCTTATATATATATATATATATATATATATATATATATATATATATATATATATATATATAATATATATATATATATATATATGTATATATATATATATATGTGTGTGTGTGTGTGTGTATGTGTGTGTATGTGTGTATATATATATATATGTATGCATATATGTATATATAAATATATATATATATATATATATATATATATATATATATATATATATATATATATATATATGGATGGATGTATATATGTATATATATGTAAGGAAAAGTAAACTAGATCTGCAAAAATTAAGGTAGGTATTTTGTATTAAACCCCAATGATGGCCCGAGAAAATTCTTAGGGGTTTTTAAATCTTAAGTCAAGGGCAAAAAACCCCACGTCCCTTTGCTTTCCCCTTTTTAACCCCTAATCTGACCACTATATATATAAATATATATATATATATATATATATATATATAATATATATATATATATATATTTTATATATATATATATATAATATATATATATATATATATATATTATATATATATATATATATATATATATTATATATGTATATATATATATATGTATATATATGTATATATATATATATATATATATATATATATATATATGTATATATATGTATATATATATATATATATATATAAATATATATATATGTATATATATATATGTGTGTGTGTGTGTATATATATATACATATATATAATGAGGCAGAATTTTGTACAATATAGTAGAAGATGCTTGATGTTGAATTACAAAAGATTTAAAATGGTTTAACCATTTGTTGACAAGTAGACGCAGAAACACAAGGCATAAATAAATAAACTATTGCAGCAGTCATGGCAAAATCATTTATTATCCTGACTATAAAAATAGACAGATATTTCAATTTTACTAAAACGTGCTACGTGCGTCGTGCTCATTGCACAGCCATAGACGGATAGCAAAAAAAGAAGGGAAGATAAGTATCACAGCCTTTAATTTATAGACTATAGACTTCTAAGGAATTTCGATGACACATACACAAATTTAAAAAAAAAAAAGTACGTTGTTTGTGAGTGCGATTTTTCAGGCTTTTCACGCTGATCTGACCTTGATTCAAATACATTTTACCAAAAATTATGTTAAATTTTGAAGAATTTAGGAATTAATTATGCTCTTTTCTATCATTACACACACACACACACAATATATAAATGTTATGTATGTATGTTTTATATATATATATATACATATATATATGTATATATATGTATATATATACATATATATGTATATATATGTATATATATATTATGTATATATATGTATATATATATACATATATATATGTAATATTAAAATCCCTTATTTACGTATTTTAATATTAATTTAATAACTTTTGTTCATAAAGTGAGTTCGGGGTTTGAGCTGTAATTCTGATTTTTCCCTCCAGACACGCTATAGACTTAGTTCAGCCTCTGTCTGGACTAATTTAGCCAATAGTTAGCGAGTTCTCTCTAAACATGGGTATTTTGTATCACGTGATCAATTGTGCTTAGGGATTATTCGTAATCTTTTACTTTAGGAATCCCTACTTGAAAAGTGTATGTGCGGGGGCACATTGTTTTGTGTGCACGAAGTTGTAAAGGTGTTTGCCTGTTGTACGGATTTCATGTTTATTACCAGAAATAAACTGTATTGTGATTTTGAATGAGTCTCGCCAATATTTCATATATATATATATATATATATATATATATATATATATATATATATATATATATATATATATATATATATATATATATATATATATATATATATATATGTAAGGAAAATTCTCAGGGGTTTTCAAAACTTAAATCAAGGGTAAAAATTCCCGCGTCATTTTCCATTCCCCTTTTTAACCCCTAACCTAAATTGATCACTGGGGCCACAGGTTACGCCCTCAGAGAAGGGGCCTGGCCAATTATAAACCTACATGGCCCTAGCGGACAATTTAGGAAATTTCCAAATAAAAAGGAGATACACGCTAACGGAGACAGATTTTCCTAGAGATATTTTCCCACAGATGTTGACCCAGGTGTTAATGGTCTTGTAAATAGAACTTTATGCTAGCTGACCCTTCAGTTTGTCCCTATGATGAAGTGGGAACCCTTCCTTCAAAGTTGTCTTAATAAAGGTCTATAGCTGAAACGGTATCATTTTTATATGACTGCAACACCCCATCGAGAAGTCATATATATATATATATATATATACACATATATATATATATATATATATATATATA
>CM063508.1:142883846-142886346 GCA_032207245.1 Pardosa pseudoannulata
ATATATATATATATATATATAATATATATATATATACATATATATATATATATAAATATATATATATATATATATATATATATATATATATATATATATAAATATATATATATATATATATATATATATATATATATATATATATATATATATATATATATATATATATATATATATATATATATATATATATATATATATATATATGACAGGTTTAAAATTGGGGGTTAAGAATTAAGCGGTTTATAATTAATATAGTTGGAACTCTTTAACGATAACGTAATAAAGAACGACACACCCTCGAGCGGAACTATACAGAGTAAAGAAGCTGACGCAGAAGTAGACAAGAGGAATTTATTTAGATAAGCAATGCCAAAAATACACTTCTGAGGGGTAGTCGGGCTGATATCTTCCTCCACGCTTGTGGTCCCAAAAGAATATCTAACGGAGTAGCCGTAGACAAAAGGAATATAATAAATAAGTTTTTACACACGAATCAATTTATATCTTCCCTGCCTTGATCACTCGGTACGTGTCATATATATATATGTGTGTGTATGTATATATTTATATACAACAGATGTATTTTTAAATACTGTATTACTGTGTCAGATAAAACTACAGGACTCTCGAAAATTAAACAAAAGGGTAATTTTTTTAAATAGTATCTAATGTTTCTCAAAAATTGAAACAGAACGGTTTTAAAGCAGAAAACAACTTTAATTAAAAAAACAAACAAAAAGGGAAAAGCTTAGTATGTTTCCAATTATTTGAAACTTTTTTTACGATTTTATTTATTTAGTAACGAATACATTTAATTAATAAAAATTAACATTGCAAAGAGTAATTTCTTTTGTTGATATCATGAAATATACCTTAGCTGAACATTATTTATTTTAAAAATATTTTTAAAAATTTATTTGAAGCTATATGCATTAAACTTTCTTCTTCCGTAAGAGATTAAAGCGAAGTATTTTTAAATACTCCATTCCTATGACGATGTAGGAAACAATCTACAAGGCTTCTAAGGAACAAGAACAAGTAAATTTTATTGGAAAATTGTTTAATGTTTCGCGAAAAAGAACTTTTTTTAACGGTGGTATGCTAAAACCTGAATGCTTCGAAGGAGAATTGTTTTAACGCTGCTGCATTTTCTTACAGACGTGACAATTAAATTACTACTTTAGAAAGCATCTATAGCTAACGCAAAACAAAAATGAATTTTTCGTTCGAATTTTGAAAAAAAATTAAGTTTTGTGTTTATTAAAGGAACTAAAAATAAAAACTTAATAATTAACAGGGTTTGGTTCTCGGAAAACGGGTAACAAAGGAGTATTATAAAAATAAAGCAAGGTTTTAATTAATGAAGAATATCATATATAAAAAACAGACATACTTTGGTCTATCGGGATTTCAAGTATATAAGTCGATCGGCGTATACTTTGGGAATTTCCCAAGTAATACACCTGGAAGTGGTACACCCAATCTGGGGATCTCCTACTTAGTCCCAGCGTTTAAATTACGAGTATCCACTCTTAAAAGCCCAAACTCTAGATGTAATGGTAACCATTTGTCCATAATAAGCAATGATTTCTAAATAGACACGACACCAACCAGGGTAAAATTTTAGATAATTATTTAGAAATAATTAAAAACCTTGTTGTACCGAGGTACTTTCTCACGGTGATTTGCACGTGCATGCATAGCCGTGGGAGGATTTTCCTTGAGGAATTTAGGACCCCAATTATTTACGTCAAGTTTAGGGACCCCTGCAGAGAAGATAGATCACGGAATGGCAGCATAACGGTCAAGCTAGCACAGAGCTGTAAGCGTGAGTTATGGGAGCAGGGGCTAAAAAGTAATGTCAGCTTGAACAAAAAGGGGTTACTTTAATGAGCCCACCTGCACTCCCGAAGGGCATTTGATGTGGGAAAATTTCCCGAAGAGAAGGGATTGGATAAGAAGAAAAAAAGGGGCGTTGGGGACCGAGGTGTGGTTTTTTGGAAACGTAGTGAGAGTGAGAGTTGAAGAAGAAGTGGGCAGACGAGAGAAGTGGGACAAGGATCCACTAGCACTAGCTCGTCCCGTGCGCCCGGACCGACACCGCCCCGCTTACCATCACCAACTCGTCCCGTATGCCCGTGAGGAAAGCCCTTGCCTGATCCCCTGTGACTTTAATGGAGGTAATTTATAAAATAATATTTACAGTCATTTGACTTAGGCCTCTGTTAATAATAATAATTCCTTATAAAGAGATATTGGATAATTATAGTGTAAATAGAAGATATAAATGATTGATCATTATGATAACCAAGGATCTATTTGTAAATAAATGTATAGAATAAATGTCTGAATCTATATAAAGTATTATATTCATTCTGTGTTTCCCCCTTGTAACGAACACTGGTGTATAGGTTGTATCTACATTACAACACTTGTAAAAGTAGATTAAAATATTTGAGGAATTGCAAAAAGAGAAGTGAATACTGGAAATAACAAA
>CM063508.1:142891346-142913846 GCA_032207245.1 Pardosa pseudoannulata
TATTCAACAGTGAAAAATTTCGTATCTCAATGAATTACTTTTAAAAAATAGATTATACACGGAACTTTCGACATTAAATTTTTATGCAGTTGGAATAAAACTTTGGAAATACTGTCTCATTTTTCTTTCTCGGTTTAACTTTCCTTAACTCCCCATCGAGCTTGCTTATTCAAAAAGCACCTCGAGCAAATTTCTAATTTAGGATCTACGATTTCTTTAATCATATTCAGCTTCCCTGGTGAAATCTCTAAAGATAATAAAAGATTTTTATTTCACTTTATTTCATTCCTTTATCGATTTTTTGGTAGCCGTAAGGATAATTAAAAAAAAGCAAAAGTCAAAAGAATTCAGAAATACGGTTATAGGCTTGGATAAGAGTAAAGTTAGAGATGAAAATGGGAAATTATCTCTGATCTTAAAAATTTTTTATCATCGAAGCTTATGCATATGCTTCAGAAAATCTTGCTTGAAAAATTAACTGTGGTGTATATATATATATATATATATATATATATATATATATATATATATATATATATATATATATATATATATATATATATATATATATATTGTTTTTTCGCTACTTTCGCTAAATTTTTAAGTTTATAAATTTTATTCTTTTCACAAAGAAATGAATTCTTTATATGTTACCATTAATGGTATTTATTTTATAGTTTCTATGGTATCAAACTTTATTTTATTTTATTGTGTATTTCATTTACATAAAATATATCTAAACAAACTAAAAATGGGAAAATTTTTGCTCACATGATATGATCATTTTTAGAGTCATCATCATAGTTGGCCCGACAGCCCGTTGTGGGCCTTCGCCTTCTTAAGAAGTTTTTCCCATCCTGCTCTGTTTTGTGCTTGGGACCTCCAGCATCTAATCTTTATGAGACCAAAGTCTGACTCCAGGCAGTCGATCCACCGTCGTTTTGGTTTGCCCCTTGGTCGTTGTCCGAAAGGGACTGCATTAAAAACTTTTAAAGCAGCCCGATCTGTGTCCATTCGCAATAGATGTCCAGCCCAACTCATTTTATTCAGCCTGATAAATTTGATGACGTCATCCTCTTAGTAAAGCTTGTACAGTTCAAAGTTAAATCTTCTCCGCCAGGTTCCCCTGTCAAAAACACCGAAAAAAATGGTCCGCAACACTCTCCTTTCAAAGAGTGCAAGCAATTTTTCTTCTTTTGACATTTTTAGAGTAAAAGTTTTTAATTAAAAGTGTTTAAACTGTAATGCATATGTACAGACTTTTACAAAGCTTAGTAGCTCAGTCGATAAAGGCAACGATCTCGTAAAAAGGGTAGCGGAATCATGGATAGAGTCTGCTTAAAGTCTGCTATATTCATTATGGCGGCTGGGGCATGCAAAATAGATAAGTAGCCGCAATTTCGCCCAATTTCTCAAATGGTACATCTGGAAGTGGTACGTCAAACTTGGAGATTTCCTACATGATCCCAGCTTCTAACTTACGAGAACCCGCTTTCGAGCCCGAATTCTCGAGGAAGTGGTAACCATTTTTCCATAATAAGCAATGACTTTTAAATAGCCACGACACCAACTAGGTCAAATTTTTAGATAATTATTTAAAACTATTTAAAAGTGTAAAAGCAGGTTAAAATAGTGAAATTGTCAAAAAGAAATGAATAAAGGATATAGCAAAGAATTTGTAAATCTTTAATTTGCATAATTTAAAAAAATTATTGGAATTTCCAATATCGCAATTTTAATTTCGAATTGTGAGATTCCATCTCATTCTGTTCTACTTATCTTCTTCTTCTTTATTGCCTCGACAGCCCTTTAAGGGAAACGGCTTTCTTCAGAATCTTCTGCCATTTTACTCTCCTCTTCATTAGGGTGTTCCAGTTAGTCACTATTAGTGCTTCCAAGTACTCGTCAATACAATTAACCTACCTTTGTCCTGATCTGCCTTTAAGTCAGCAAAATATTCCAGATTTCATATACATCCAGATTTCAGGTCCTTAACATATTTTCCATGTCGTTCCGGAGAAAACAGTCCACTTTGTGATTCTTTAGATTTCGTACTGGGTTTTGTTTTACAGGGTAGGGTCGTCAGCGGTACTCTAAACCTGGAGGACCAATCCCTGATATAATTAATCCCCAGGAGCTGGGAGCCCAGTTACACCCCCGGGCCTATTTTAGTCTTCTCTTACGATATTCATGAGCTACAATTGAGACTATTCTTTTACCCCCAGTCCCCACACGAGTGTATTGCCTATCAAGTAGTTTAAAGATAAAATAGTCTCGAAAGCAATCCCACAAAAGGTATATGACATCACTGATTCTACTTGTACGATATTAACTAATTGCAACAGTTGAGGAAACCATGCATGAAATAAAATCTGCAGATTATTTTAGAGTAAAATGCTTAATAAAAAAAACTCGTAATGGTTTTATTTTAGATAGTTCTTTTTTTAAAAGTGGAAGTATACTTCAACTCATTGTTCAAACATTTATAAAGACCGGATTGCCGAATCGTAATTTAAAAAAAAAACTTTTCTTTCCCGGACCGAAACATGAGCTGAATAGAATTTAAAAAAAATAAAAACTGGTGGTGTGTTTGGGAAATTTTTAAAATCCTTTATCTATGTGGAAATTTTATGAGCTTCAAGGTGAAACATGAATTGGAATTGTATGATCACTCACCTCATACCTACAGAGGAAGATGCGTGAGAAACAAGCGAAACATCTTTTAAACATTAAACAAAAAATTAGTTTAAATTTTAAAAAGAACTCCAAGAAGTTTTTTATTTGCACGAAGAGGCACTCCAAATTTTATGCGTACAGATTGCAACATTTCATCCCAATCGTGGATAAATATTAGGTTGGAGAAAAAAAAATCCATTATTTTTGAGTGAAATTAATGACTTTATTTAACATGTTTCGGGTTGTCCGATTTGGGTCAAATATGCACCTTTTGTTGCATAATTTGTTGTCATTTTAAAGGTAGCTTCATAATGCCTCTCTCATAGAAGTCTTGGTCATTATTGACGAAAAATTCTAGTAATCGATTTTCACAATATTCTTTTGATCCCAATTTCTTATCACTCAGGAAGTTTTGCAATGTGAGAAAAAGGTGGTAATCGCTTGGTGCCAGGTCCGGACTATATGGTGGATGCATTAAAACTTCCCAACCAAGCTCCCTGAGTTTCTGGCGAGTCACTACAGACGTGTGTGGCCTGGCGTTGTCCTGATGGAACACAACACCTCTTCTGTTGGCCAATTCTGGTCAATCGCTAGCTTCAAACGGTCCAGTTGTTGACAGTAGAGATCTGAATTTAGTGTTTGGCCATACGGAAGCAACTCATAATAAATGATTCAAATCCAGTCCCGACAAATACACAGTAGAACCTTTCTGGCCGTTAGTCCTGGTTTGGCCACCGTTTGAGCTGCTTCACAGCACTTTGACCACGATCGCTTTCGCACAATATTGCCGTATTTGACCCATTTCTTATCCTCAGTCACCATATGTTTAAAAAAGGGGTTGATTTCATTCCGTTTCGCCAAGGCTTCGCAGATAGAAATTCGATCCATCATAGTTTTTTTTTCTCGTTTATTGGTGTGGCACCCAAACATCGAGCTTCTTTTTCAATCAAACTTTGCGCAAATGGTATGAAACTGTTTTATGGTCGATCTTTAGCTCTTGGGCAATGCTGCAACTACTAACATGCCGGTCAACTTCGATCATTTATGCGATTTTATTGACATTTTCAACGACGGACCTGCCTGTGCGAGGTGTAACTTTAACATCAAAAATGCCTGAACGGAATCAAAATTGCACATAATTAGCTGTTACAGTATCGGCACCGTAAACATCATTCACAATTTCAGTCGTATGGCTTGCATTTTCGCCTTTATCAAAGAAAAACTGTAAAATGTACCGAATTTTCTCTTTGTTGACTTCCATTTTTAATACCCTGTAACTCACAACTGAAGGGACCAAACAAAAAACAGTGAAAATATTTTTTTATTTTGAAATGTCACCTTCACAATGAGCATAAATTTGAAATTGTTTAATCCATACTTTACGAGATATCAATCACTACAGCCACCTACCGAAAAAAATAATAGATTTCTTTTTCCCCCAACCTAACACATCTATACTAAGTGGGTACTATTATACGTTCCCATTGGCGGACTTTTCTGATTTGTCGGCTTTTTAACTAATCTAGAGAGATATTTGCATATTTATTGTTTAATTTGCTATGTTTTAAATTGGGTAGCTTTATTTTCTTCTGTTTTTGTCCCAATCAATAATAAGCATTTCTTCTTATTATTATTCTTTGTTTTCCATTAAAAATAATATTTTTTATATTAAATAATTAAGTACAAAACATTCAAAGTGAGCTAGATATACCACAGGTAAGACTCATCATAAATTTATTTCTAGATTCAAATATTTACAATAATTCTAATTGCGGATACTTCTGATTCACGGATTCAAGAGATAGATGTTTTTGCCGATATTATCCCCACCCCAGCGATAGTGCAAAGTGCAAGACGCGAAGTTTCTATTTAACATTCTATTTCTGTTTTATAAAATTTTAAAGCGCGTTTAAGCTTTAAAATTTTATAAAACGGAAATCTAAAATGACATTTTATTTGGCCGTAATGCTAAAAATTGTATTTCATTGTATTTAAAATGGAATAAAAATATTAAATATACAATTATTTTATTTTTAAAGTTATATACACATGTTTAGTATGCTGCCATTCGTCGTTGGCAACGAAATAGTCGCCAATGAGGGAGTATAATAATCTTCTCCCCTATTCAATTTACATATAAAGTAAACAAAACAATTGTTACATGAATAAAGAATAGTTGCTAACAATACAAAGGATAAAATAAAATAAAAAGTCTGATGTGGACACCTCATGACTTCCTTGTACTTCTATTAAATTACACACATTTTTGCTGAATTTCATGTAAACTTATTTTATTTGAATGTGAAACGTGATCGTTGAATTCTTTGATAAGAAGATTGGTTTACCGATCTGACTTGAGCCATGTGATACAACCAACTCTTAAATAAAGTAGAAAGTTACACATTTGCTAAAATATTTGTTTTTAATAACAAAAAAATGCAACATTAATATGCAACGAGAAAACTGTGTTCAACATTGAGTAGTATGTATTGATTTAATAATGAATATCCGTTAATGTCCGAAATTTCGTTATGTAGAGAGAGATATCGGTAGATAGCAATCAAAAATGGAGGTACAGAACTCGATATAACAACAGTATTAATTCAAAATTTCAATATTCTACACCTAATTGTTTTTGGATATGCTAGATACATTCTTACATAGTCGGAATTGATTCAGGTATAGTCAAAATCAGTATTTCTATTAAAATCTGTGTAATGAAAATTTTTGCGACTAAAATATTTCCTTTACTTTGTACAAGGAAGTTAAAAAATAATTAGTCCGATAAAATAGAAATCACTCTGGTGCAAAAAAAAAGAAAGAGATGAAATTAAATTGGTTCAGATAGCGCAACGACTGTGTCAGAAGATAAGTACTGCATATACGTGATACTGTCAAACTCTGTCAATTGCTCTGCTACCAGCTTAAAAAACTATAATGCTGTATAACGCACAGTGGAGTCTCGTAATGTGAATAGCTAGGAAGACTTAAGAAAAGCGTAAATAGTACTTTCACCATTTAATAAAAATATAATGAAACATTTACATGAGAAACATTGTTCATCGACTGCAAGCTTTCATACAGACTAGCTCCGAAAAAAAAATTTTGGGGAAGGGAAAAAATAAAAAGTGTGAGCTTCCGTACGAGACATCTTCAATTTATAGCTGCAAACAAACTTTGCATATTCCAGAAAACGACGTTGCGAGATCTCCGATCCAAACATGACGACTGTTTCTGACTCAGCTATGAGTACGTCTGAAAACTAAACTTATAATAAGTATGTTGAATCAGGACATTGAGAAAGGAAAAAAATATGGCTAACAGTACGATAACGCTGAGTGATACATCTTTCTTTCTGAGCCCTGTTAGTTTCATCAGTAAAGGAAGAGAAAGCGTAAGGTTTGAGCCGGCCAAAGAACTGCAGTGTCCATTAATGGTGGCTCAGGCACGTAAAATCTCAATATCCAGTGACAGCAATGTCCTCCAAATTCCCAAAAATATTTCTGGAAATAGCATACCAAGCATTGGGATCTTCTGGTCCCTTCTTCAAAATTACGAGGACATACTTTGTTTATGTTGACCTTGGAGTAATGTTGGTCTCCTGTATGGTACTCCTATGAAAAAAGGGAAAACAATTGCCGTAACGTTGTATGAGTGAATGCTTACAGGCAAATGATCCTGCGTTAAATGAAAAGAATTATTTAAAGTAATAACTGTGAACATAAATAAGCAAATTTAAAGATGTGTCAAAGTCCAAATCTTCCGTATTTGATCATATCCATGACCACAAAGTGAGTTAAGTTGGCAGATATGTTCATGATTTTCAGAAAAATGTGTCTATAATTATTTTTGTAATACACTTGGCTGTGAACGACGACGCCAGATAATGTGGCATATCGGAAGACGATCATGACCAAGAGAACTGAAGCCAAATTTTGCAGTTTCCGGATCAAAGATAACATTTAAACCCGGCAGAAATTGCTGCAATAAAATAATAAAGGATCATCTTAACAAGTTGATGAGAGAAAATTGCTAGGGGAACTATATGGAATGTAAATTTGCACTTCGGGTATCTCTTAAAAACTTATTATTTCAATTCGGATTCCCACCCCATCCAAAATTCCTGAACTTAAATAGTATCTGATTAGAGGTCTGTATTATGGGTTTGATGAATAAAATTTTGGTGTTACCCAAATGATGCACGACGTCAAATACACGTACAGAAGGTTCAGAACAGAGATGGGTGTGTGATATTTTAAAGTTTTTTTTCTGGCCTAGAATAGATTAGAACCACTTGATGAGTTTACAGTTGACAACCACATTTTTCAAGACGATTACGACAATTTTATAGGGCATATATAACTGATCCGTTAATATGACCCGTTAACATAATCACCTAAACTAAACCCATTTAAAATCGGTTCGAATCTGTTTGAACAGCAAGAAGTGTTGCTGAAACTGTATAGGTTTACATGATCTGATTATCCACGACTGAATTAAACTGGACTGGATGAGACTTCATTGTAGAATTTTGTAGACTCCCTTCTTTATTCCTGAAGGTTATTAATGTTTCTTCCTGCGAGCATATATATGTATATGTGTATGTATGTTTATATATATATATATATATTATATATATATATGTCATAACTAAAATTTAGACATGCAGTTTAGGAAGAAAAAAAGGCAACGATCTCGTAACAGAAGGATAGTGAGATCGACCTAAAATCTGCCATGTTTTTTAATAGAAGCTGAAGCACGAAAAATAGGATAGTGGTAGCAATGTCCCTTAAGTTTTCAGCCGACACCTCTGAAAATGGCAGACCAAGCCAATCTTTTGCCGATCACAAATCGAACAGAAATGCTAATTTTGACCACGCCTGAATCAATTTCGTCTCTGTACAAACGTATCTAGCATATCTAGCATAGATTGCAATTGAAGATCTTCTACTCGGTCTCTTTCTAAATTATGGTTTCTAAATGGACATGACACCAGCTAACAAACCCACCAAGCCTTCATTACATTCACTCAAAAGGTGTCATAGAGGAAGTGAGAGTTCGAGACCCAAGTGGGCAAAAGACTGTTATGTTCACTGACAGGCGCCAGGGCACGTAAAATAGGTTTGTGGTTCCAATAGCCTCTAAATTCAAACGATACTTCTAGAGATGACATGCTGAACAAGGGATCTTTCATTTGAAAATTTGCTTCAAAATTACAAGAAGCAACGTTGAGCTAAAAGCCATTTTTTCACAGTAATGGCTACGATTTTCTGAATGAAGCAAGCTTTCGCCTTAAATCGAATAACCTTCAGCTCGTGAGCAGGTATCGGCCAAGTAGTATTAGAAACAACAGAAACAACACAAAACTCAAGAAGTAATCGTAGCCAATAGTCCGTAAAAACATACTTTATTCTATCAGCCATGAATTTCGAACGGCATTACCCGTATTTTTTTTTTCGCCACAAGATCTGCCGAAAAAGTACAGTCGTCTCAGTCATCCAAGAGTGAAAATCACGCTACTTATCATGGATTATCTTATCTCAGCTTTCTTGGGTGCTAAGAAAAGCCAACTAGTCGGCATAAAGTAGTCTTACAGTATGAAATCCAAAATGAGTCATCAAGATATCTACAAAACCAGTAATAGCAATTACAAGTTCTAAGGATTTTGATCCTAGGTATTGAAAACAGTGTTGAACTCTTTCATTTGAGGCTCTTTTAACCACAACGTTGAATTAAAAATGGTGAAAATAATTTAATTACTTACTAGGGTAATTTTTAATATATTACATGTATATATAAATGCATAGATATATAATATAACATATTAAAATTTATCCTAATATGTGGTATCCTAATATATAGTATATGTGTTTATGTATATATATATGCATGTATATATGTATATATATAAATATATAAATATATGACTTATTTTTCTTAGATACAAATCGTAGTACTTGTACTTCACAGTCTCATCAGTGTAACCTTTATTATAAATTGAATCAACTCTTGAAGCTCACATAATTGGATACTGACTGTGTAAGAAAATTAATTTGGGTCTCTCTATTTACATAACAATCTTTTCAGACTTACGTAAAATGATTAAAGGAATTGCGTAGTCAAATAAATCCCTTCCAAAGCACTAACGCGATTTATTGACTTATTTATTTTCACCCTTTTAAATTTTCTGGAAAGGTTTCTTTGCCAGAGTTAAATTGATTTTGAAAGGCAGTGATTGGTTGACACTGGAGAGTTGTTTTGTAATTAGTTTGCAATATTAATAACAGTTATACACATCTTTTAGTAAAAGATATATTGATTCGCTGTTTTCCTTTTCGTGTGTATTCTCGAAATTCCAAGAGTAACCCCGATTTAGTCAGAATTGTTTTGAACCAGTATTTGAAGTGGAATCTACTCTTCAAACACTACTGAAGCGAGCTTGTTTGAACTTCAGAAATGTTTGGTACATGTTTTTACTTTCATAATAATCGTGTGTAATGGGTACTTTGTTAAATACGTTACGAAAGGAAATCTGTAATGGACCAACTAAATCTGTAATTTGAATATAAATATAACGTTGTTGTTTATTACTCGGTGATATGTATGTATGTATGTATGTATGTATGTATGTGTGTGTATATGTATGTATATATGTATATATATGTATGTATATATATATATATATATGTATGTATATATATATATTATGTATGTATGTATATATATGTATATTATGTATGTATTTATATATATATATTTGTATGTATATATGTTTATATATATGTTATATATTGTTTATATATATTATGTATATATATATTATATATATATTTGTATGTATGTATGTATATATATATATATATATATGTATGTATATTAGTGATATATATGTATGTAATATATATATTTATATATATATATATATATATTATATATATATGTATGTATATATATATTATATATATTTTTGTATATATATATATATATATATATATATATATATATATATATATATAATATATTTATATATATATATATATATATATGTATGTATATATATATAATATATATATATAATATATATATATATATGTATATATATATATATTATATATATATGTATGTATATATATATATATATGTAGTATATGTATGTATATATATATATGTATTTATATATGTATTGTATATATATGTATATTATATTGTATATATATATATATGTATGTATATATATATATATATATATGTATGTATATGTATATTATATTATGTTATATGTATGTATATATATATATGTATATATATATGTATGTATATATATGTATATATATATATATATATTATGTATATATATGTATATTATATATATATATATATATATATGTATATATATATATATATATATATATATATATATATGTGTGTGTGTGTGTGTGTGCACCTGTGTGTGCTTAATATATGAAAAATTATTGCTCTAAATTTAATTCTTTTCATCCCTGTTCTTGTTTTCTTAATCTTAACTTTACGAGCCATCCAAGATAAGTCAAGGATATGTATCATTGGTATTGGAATTTCTTCCACACTTCCCAAAACTATAGATTGAAATCAAATTTGCTACTTACAATCTTTAAGTGCTACGTATAGTCCTTTAGGCGTTAGAACCTCATAAAGCGGTGAATACATTTCATCACCAGTTGTGAATTTAGATTTAAAATTGATTAAAAATAAAATGTATGACTTATAGGTGATGCCAACCATAGTTAAATTGTTTTAGAGCGTGTTTGTAGAGATTTTTTGCAGATTCAGATACTCTCCATACTTTCGTGATCTGTTTTAAACCAAGGGGAACCTAATCACAAACTAAATTTTTGCTATGCAGTTCTTCATGAATAACTTTATATATAGCTATGAATCCAATGTTAAGTTCTTTCTGTATCACTTGACAGTGATTAGGGATTATCACCAATTAATAATTTTCGTAAAACCGACACATAACTACAAATATGATTCCTCTAATGTGTTCATCTAGGAAAGACCTTCGACCTCTTCGAAATTAAGAGAACCATCTGAATACAATAGCACGAGATAGAACTACGTTTCCAAATTCTGATCCAAAGGTATTCTTGTTAACTGAACTCCACTTTAATAAAATCGTAGTATGATAATATTCTTCCCTCAGACTAACAGTTCAGAGTAACCTACGTATTGTTATACAAAAAATTCCACAAAAATAAAAAAAATATATAGCAATACTCATTCAGAATTTCCCATTTTAATTCCTTCATTGAATAACTGTCTTGTTATTATGTATATCCTGTGATTACTTGAAGCAATACAAATTATTCCGTGTACAACGTGGAGCTAGAGTTGTCCTATTTCATTTAAGTGAAGACCATACATGCATAAATACAGTATCTTAAAGGGATAGTTAACTTATATATAAAAATTTCAACAATGCTGATATATAAACATGTAATATTACTTGTATTAAGATTTCTCTGCTTTATTTCCCTCATTGAATAATTGTCTTGTTGTTGTTGTTGTTGCTTATGCCACTTGGTCAAACCAAGCACGATTGAGCCATAGGCTCATGTTAAGGCGAAGGGGTGCTTCTTTCGTATTGACGAGCACCTCAAGGATGAAAGTTCAACTTATGCTCAAATGGTTCTGTTGACGAGCAGAGCGGTTGCGCTTTTTCTGTCCGATGTCCGTCACACCCTAGTCATTTAGAATATGACTTCGCCTGGGTCTCTTGTAAGGAACAGGTATGTAGACGAAAAAATCAGCCATAGAGGATTAAACTTAACAATGTTGATTTATTACAACAAAAAACATTTAAAGAAATATTAAACTGTATAAGTAAAGTCGTCCAGAGAGGAGATTACTTTAGACAACCTGCTCATCTCAAAGTTCAGCCGGTAGTCCCCTACCATTTCTTCTTTTCCCAAACAGGAATCCTCAGTTTTAAGGGAGATCGACCCCCCCTCTTTGACCTTTGTCCTTGGAGTAGCCGAAACGCCCTTTGGTGCCCAGCGGCTCTGTCACACAAATCACAATTTCTTTTCTCTGTCGGTGCGTTGTCAAAAACGGCACACTTGACACCTCTAATCGTCCGTGCGTCAAAAAGACCATTACTGGTACAATACTGATTACTGGTACAATACTGCCGTTTTGAATTGTTCAAAAGAATAAAAGTTCGCTCGACCACCGACAGAGACGGACGCGACTGTTACAGGGTCCTCGTAGTTTTGAAGCAGGGTCCAAGCAGAAGACTCATATGCTTGGCCTGCAACCCCCAGAGGTATAGATTGAGAACATGGATGACATTGTGATCACGAATCTATTTTACGTGCCCCAGTCACCTTTAACGAACACGGCGGATCTTAGGCCGGCTCGGGCTTCAAACCCGCAACCCTCCAGTTACGACAGCCTTTGACGTTGCCTTTGACGACTGAGCTACCGCGGCTCATAATTGTCTTGTTTTTTATGCATATCCTGTGATTACCTGAAGGAATAAAAATTATACCGCGTATAACGCACATCTAGAGAAGTCGTTTTAAGTAAAGATTATGCATGTATCTTCAAGTGATAGCTTGTATATAAAAAATTCAACAATGCTAATATAAAGATGTAGCAATACTTCCATTAAGATTATGCATGTATAAATACGCAATCTTCAAGTGATAGTTAGCTCATATATAAAAAATTCAACAATACTGATATAAAGATATAGCAATACTTCCATTAGGATTATGCATGTATAAATACGCAATCTTCAAGTGATAGCTTTTATATAAAAAATTCAACAATGCTGATATAAAGATGTAGCAATACTTCCATTAGGATTTTCCCGCTTTATTTTCTTCTTTGAATAACTGTCTTGTTTCATACGTATATACTATGATACGCGTATCTACAGTTGCCTTAATTTTTTTATAAGTGAAGATTATACATGAATAAATAAGGTATCTCAAAAAGATATCTTATATATTTTACTTCTTAAAGGTACTACTAAAATTTTAGTATTTTATCGGCATAGTATAATGTCTACAAATTGAGGAAAATTACCTTCTTTAAGTTTGCTCGAAACAATGTGCATCCTTCATTTAAAGCCTCTCCTCCAGAGATGGTGAGGGCAGATGAGAAATGTATTCATCATTAATTCATCATTAGGATTTTCCCGCTTTACTTTCTTCCTTGAATGACTGTCTTGTTTCATATGTATATCCTATGATACGCGTATCTACAGTTGCCCTAATTTTTTTATAAGTGAAGATTATACATGAATAAATACGGTATCTTATAAAGATAGCTTACATATTTCCCTTCTTAAAGGTATTACTAAAATTTCACTATTTTATTGGCATAGTATAATGTCTACAAAGTGATGAAAATTACCTTCTTTAAGTTTGCTCAAAACAATGTGCATCCTTCATTTAAAGCCTCTCCTCCAGAGATGGTGAGGGCAGATGAGAAATGTACTCATCATTAATTCATCATTAGGATTTTCCCGCTTTACTTTCTTCCTTGAATGACTGTCTTGTTTCATATGTATATCCTATGATACGTGTATCTACAGTTGCCTTAATTTTTTATAAATGAAGTCAATACATGAATAAATACGGTATCTTAAAAAGGTAGCTTATATATTTTACTTCTTAAAGGTACTACTAAAATTTTACTATTCTATCAGCATAGTATAATGTCTACAAAGTGATGAAAATCACCTTCTTTAAGTTTCCTCGGAACAATGTGCATCCTTCATATAAAGCCTCTCCTCCACAGATGATGAGGGCAGATGAGAAATGTACTCATCATTTCTAACTTTCTTCTCCCAAAACTTTCTACACTCTTTCTTTTTCTTTCATTTCTATCTCCCTTTTGTATTATTAAAGTTGATTTATAACGACCATAAAATCCACAATTTCACTCCGTTCGAAAAAAAAATCTTGATGAACGCTCTGTAAAGATTCAGTTTTTTTATTATTATATCCATAAATTTCGAAATGAATAACTCCAGTAATTTACAGTGAAACGTGGAAGATTTACTAAAGGCTAGATCGAATTGAAGAAGCAATTAACCAATATCTTGTACCACCCCCTTGCAAAAGTAATTCACATCGGGTTACGAAAAAAAAGGGGGGGATAGTTCTTTGAAACTGTTAATTGTCTGATGTGAAGAGGATGTCGCCAGAAGTTAAATGGAATCGTCACTAATGATATGTGATTAAAATTTTGCTTAAATGCTTCCACAGACATATTTGCATTTGCAACCCTTCAGGTTTTTTTGCATGAGTAGGATATCAACTGTAATTGGGTGAGGGGGTTGTTGGGCAATAAGTTCTTAAGAGTTGTTTCTTTTGTGAAGATCATGTGGAGATTAAAAACGTTGCTTCTAAAAAACAAACAGAAGATATCTTTTGACTTTAAATTATAGAACTAAATACGATGTATTTAGTATTACAGCTTCATTTTTAGAGATTATTTTAGCAGTTCATTTGTGTGTGCATTTACTGATGCCTTATCAAGTCAAAAACAAATATTTTTTTGATTCACTAAACGAAGCAGGCTACAAATGTTACGAAAATATCTTATAAAATTAAGTTCATAAATAAATTTATACATACATGTATATATATATATATATATATATATATATATATATATATATATATATATATATATATATACTATGATATGCTATATATATATATATATATAAATATAAATATATATATATATATAAATATATATATATATATATATATATATATATATTGTAACGGCGTGATATAGCGGTGTATCGTCAAAAAACTTTGCTTTAAAAGGTGGACTTGTGGGTATACAAAAGAATTGTTTCCTACGGCACCATGAAGTCTACACGGCCGTGCACTATAGTAAAAGAACAAAATGCCAGACGACACGGCACCTTCTCTGACAGCTAAAAAAGATGATCGCGGAACGACAAAGGATTTGCCGCTTCTCAGATGTTGCCGCTAAGCAACCCTAGCTTTTCGGCCGATGATGGTTTAACCCGGACCAATGCAGTTGGTCGAAGATGAGGTCATCGCTAGGTGACCAAATAATAAAATTGTGGGTGAGGCCCGTCTCTTGGAGGCCCCTCCCCTAGAAAGAGACGAGGAAGATATTTTTTGGAAAGAAGTTAGTTAGCTAGCAACCAGCTAATTCAGAGGTCGCCTTGACCTGTCTCTCTACCGGAGAGTTATTTTTGCTATAATCCCACCTTGGGATCTTTTCTTGAAGGAGTAGCCCGCATCGGCTAACTCGGAGGTCGCCTCGACCAGTTTCTCCATCGGAGAGTTTTCATTAGCGAAATCCCGTCTTGGGATAAATCTCTTATGAGATTGAAGCGATACCCTGTGCGTGGGTTTTTTCATATTCTAATATAATCCTCTTCAGGATTGTTGCTGTTCTTCAGAGCTAACTGTGCTATTCGATTTCTAGGATAGCACATAGCATAGAAAGTTACTTTTCCTCCCTGTAAGTTTTGTTTCTAGTGGTGAAGTCATGTTGCATAAATCATAAACTTAGCATTTATCACCCGTAGAGACATATTAAATTCCCGTTAATACACTGAAACATTTAGATATTCGTCTCTGTGAAATTTAGTTTGCGCCACACTCAGTTCACGTCACTCTGAATTAAACCGTACATGCACAGCTGAAATTTTAAGATAAATATAAACTCTCTGAGATGGTATTAGAGAGTGACATTAATTCGCTCTCAATTTTGTAGCTAAAACTGGAGACAATAAAATAATCAAATTAATCTGGACAAGCGTACTCTCCTTGAGTATTCTATTGACCAAGAACATGTTGAACTGAATTAAAATTCCATTCATAGAATTAATGCTATATCATATTTCCCTTAATATTTATTACTGCTAGTGCTTATTATCTCATATTCATGCTGTCAATGAATAATTTTACTGTGTGCCATTTAGTTGATGAGCTTAAAGGGCATCAAATATTTCAAACATTCGAGGAATAGGGAAAAAGTTATAAAGAATTAATTTTCCTGCTTTAGATTCTCAATATATTAAAACAGCCGCAATTATAAATTGCTTGCAGAATACAAGCTTTACACTTGCCACTTACGGGTTGTAATTAACTTTACGAGCTTTCTTCCGTAATAACTATAACTTTCTTCATTAAGATAAAAATTAGTAAATAGAAATTTTACATATTTGGATAGAATTTTCATATCTATTGCAGGATTTAATCATATAATAAATGCAAAATCAAAGACAATGAAAAAATTATTTGAGATTAATAATTTTCAATCTAATATTAATTTTGAAATATAATGCAAGTATTAGAGCTTCCTCATTATATTGATTTATTTTATAATTATAAAGCATAGATTCATATATGAATAATATAAAATCGGATATTTTGGATAGTGGTAAAAATTATAATTTTGAGAAAAAAGTATTATTACCTCTGCTGAATTTTTATAATACGCTTTATAGCTCAATCTAAAGCTTACGCTCTACAAGAAATTTTTCAAAGTATATGAAGTTTTTTTTCTGTATTTTGATAATTTAAAAAATAATTAGTTACATATTTTTACGTACAAAGTAATGGAAATATTTCCATCCCCATAAATTTCAGTGTTCAAATTTCAATGAAAATACTTATTCTGACCATGACTAACTGAATTTTGATCATTTTAAGTATTACGTCTGTTTCTATGTACAATGAAACTTTAATTGCGAAACTTTAAATATCCACTTTGGCAATACCTGAACTGGTTATAACTAGTTTCTTCTTCACGTCTTAGTAAAACCAGTAAATCTCTGACGAACTTCATAGATTCTTACACTGTTAAATCTTCTGGTTTTAGTCTTCTAGTAAAAATTTTCTGGTTTTAATTTTTTACATTATAAACTAAATACATTTCTGTATAATTTGACATCATCACTTTTGTCGTATCTCAAAATTAATGGCAGTTTTATCGAACTAAGTTTTGTATCTTAATTTAACATAATTGATACACAATTTAAACTGTTTGCTAATTTTTCTCGAGTATCATATTTTTAACTTGTGCGTACGCAATCATACAAACGATTCCTAACAGCTTCAGGAAATTTCGAATGCTGTTGTACTTTCAACAGCATTTGAAACATACAAATATTGTCAGGTATATATAAGATGTATAAAATTTATATCCAAGTAATGTAACTACTGCTCTCCTATTTTTAAGTTTTGAATTCTTAATGTTAAAATTTTATATGTTAAAATTCATATTCATTCTAATTTTTGATCCGATCTACATAGAAATAATTTATGACTGGATTTATATGCTGAAAAAAAAATAATATTATCAAGTAGATTTGGGAAAGAAATTGTATTGAGATCGTAAAATATTTTCAGACTTCTTCTTCTTACAAGCTCAACAGCCCTTTACAGGTCTTGCCTGCATTAACCACAAGCTCCACCAACTGGTTTTAGCGTTTTGTTGAAGTTTCTGAACTGAGATTTTTTTTTCTGGGGTAAGGAAGTTGGTCTTATGCCCAACCCTCAACCTGGAGGACCAGTCCTCTGATATAATCCCCAGGAGCAAGGTACCCGGTGTAACGGCGTGATTTAGCGGTATCGTCATCAAAGAACTTTGCTTTGAAAGGTGGACTTGTGTGGATACAAAAGGATTGTTTTCTAAGGCACCATGAAGTCTACACGGCCGTCCACTATAGTAAAGGAACAATATGCCAGACGACACGAAAAATGATCGCGGGAATGACAAAGGATTTGCCGCTTCTCAGATGTAGCCGCTAAGACTTCCAGCGACCCCTGGCTTTGCGGCCAATGATGGTTTAACCCGGACCAATCCCGTTGGTCGAAGGTGAGGTCATCGCTAGGTGACTCAATAATGAAGTTGTGGGTGAGGCCCCTCCCCTAGAAAGAGACGAAGAAGCTTTTGTTTTTCGGAGAGAAGTTAGTTAGCTAGCAACCAGCTAATTCAGAGGTCGCCTTGACCAGTCTCTCTACCGGAGATTTTTTTTTTGCTATAATCCCACCTTGGGATCTTTTCCTTAAGGAGTAGCCAGCATCGGCTAACTCGGTGGTCGCCTCGACCAGTCTCTTCATCGGAGAGTTTCATTTAGCGAAATCCCGTCTTGGGATAAATCTCTTGCTGAGATTGAAGCGATACTCTGTGCTTTGGTTTTCCGTATTCTAATATAATCCTCTTCAGGATTGTTACTGTTTCTTCAGAACTAACTGTGCTAGATCTTCTACCTGTACTTCAGCGAACTATCGAGGGAGCTACGAATTGTTTCTTCCGTGTAATCACCCATATTTCGGCAGAGACTGAATTTAGTTTAGGTACCCGTCTCTACTCAGGCGTACGTGCACTAATCACTTACCTGTGATCAGAGTGTTTTTTTTTTTTATATAGTTGTGAAATGATGTATATAGCCGAAGTGTAAATAAAGCCATTAATCAAGATGCATCTGATTCTTCCTTGTGTCTCCTGAAACAGGGACCGGATACGTTACACCGGCTCTACCTTCAGGCACTGGGTACCCATTCAGTCACCTCGTACGGCATGCATGAGTTACATTGGGACTATTCTTTCGCACCCGGTCACCACACGGGTCATTTTTAGACTTACTCAGTCAAAATTTTCAACGAGTTAAATACATATACAGAGGGTAAAATATCTCATCATAAAATTACTTCTTCTACTAGGGAATATTATATATTTTTCAATGAAAACTATAATCTCAATATATATCTTCTTCTTTTACGATACAACAGCCTGTTACAGGCCAAGGCCGTCCTTACTAGTTGTATCTATCTGGTCCTATCCATAACAAGGCTCCGCCAGTTTCCTTTATTTACAAGACTAAAGTTCCTCTCCACCGATTCAAGGCATCTAATTGGTGATCTTCCTCGTCTTTTGCTTCCCATGGGATTAGTAAAAGTGAGCTTTTTTACTGGGTTTGCATCGTCAGATCGGAATAAAGGTCCGAGCCATCGTAGTCTATTGCATTTTATAATTTTAACAATATCAGGGTTGCTTGTACCTTTGGTGAATTTCAAAGTTAAATAAGGATATCCAGTTATTAATCTCATGGACTACACCAAAAACTTTCTTAAAATCTTACGCTCAAAGGTTAATAATTTATTCTCATGTAATTTGGTTATTGCCCAGCATTCTCTCCCATGAAGCAGGATAGGTCGTATTAGTGTTTTATAGATGTTAATTTTAGTATTTTAGCTTATAAATCGAGATTTTAATTGGTTTTTGATGCTATGATAGCATTTATTTGACATTGCGAGCCTGTTTATATGACATGGCGAGTTTATCTCTAGGAAGGTGAAATTTTTCACTGAAAATGGCTGTGGATTGCGTGTATTGAGTGAAGTCTCCATGAATTTTGTTTTATCTTCATTTATCTTTAGGTCTAATTTACCAGCCCCAGTTGATCTCAGTATATATAACTAGCAAAAAAACCAGTGATAAAGAAGTTTTTTAAATTGATAACCAATTTCTGACCATTTTTCAACATGCCGATAGTTTTAGGTTTCACAGAATCTGGGATTTTAATATTCTTTTTCAATGTTTTCTTTTTATTAAAAGCCTCTGTGTAATTATTTCGTGTTGCATTTTTCTATTTCAAAAAATTGCAAAATCTCTCACAGTGTCTAATTTAATCAAGAACTAAATCTTAAATCAATAATGTTTGCTATCAGACGAGGGTAAAATATTTAATTTACCTAAATTTCTCATTATCTATTCTGCCATATTTATTCAAAACGCTTAACGTATGGTAACGTATGATGGTAACGTATATGGTAACGTATGGTAACGTATGTAAATGGTAACGTATTTTATTTTTCAATTCGCATTTAATTATTGACGTTATATTTTTAAATTTTGAACTTTTAATAATAAAATTTTATGCTGTGTTTATTATATTTTTTTGTTTGAACATGTTTTATGTATAAGTAATTTGTATATGAATTTTAAATGATGTATACTATAAAGAATAAAACTGCCAAGTATATTTTCGAAAGAAATTGTATTGTAAAATAATTTCAGATATATTGAGCACAAAACGCTCTCTAATTTTTGAATTTCAATACCGAATGTGAAAATTATTTTTTAAAAGTTGTATAAATTGCTTTCACTATAAAATTACTTTTTCAAATAATGAACGTTATATATTTTTAATAAAAAATAGATATTTCAATATATATAACTGGCAAAAATAAAGAAAATTCATGAAGGAATCTCTGATTTTATTTATTTATTTATTTATTTTTGTTTATTTATTTATTTATTTATTATTTTGAGTTGGTAAACAAATTGATTTCTGTTCATTTTTCAACATGTCAGCAGTCCAAAGCTCCTTAAATGAGAAAAATTCCTTTATCCATTATAATTCAGAAAACATAAGTGCACGAAAGCAGTTGCCACAACTGTCCTCCATTCAGCAATAAAGCTTCAAGCGATTACATTTTAGGGGACAATGATGTCAATGTTTTCTCAATGTCTGTGATATTAATGTTCTTTTTCAATGTTTTCTTTTTATTCAAAGGATCGACGTAATTATTCCTAGTAGCATTTTTCTATATCAAGGTTCACAAAATTTCTCGCAGTGTCTAATTGATTCAAGAACTAACACTTCATTTTTGCCATCAGGCAAACGTAAAATATTTCACCCGAATTTCCCATTATGTGTTCTGCCATTTTTTTTCAAAAATGTTCTGGCAACGTATTTTTTCCATTTGTATTTAATTATTTCCCTCATATTTTTAAATTTTGAATTCTTAATATTAAAATTTTAGGCTGTTTTTATTATCCTTTTAATTTCCAACATTATTACCAAATAAATAACTTGTGTATGAACTCCAAATAGTATATACTTTAAAGATATAGAGTTACCAAGTATATTTTTGAAAGAAATAGTATTGTGATTATAAAATAATTTTGGATATATTGCGCACAAGACTCAATCTAGTTTTTGCCTTTCAATACTTTACTTTCAATTGAAAATTACTTCTCAGAATTTGTAAAAACTACTTTAAAAAAATTACTTTTTTCAAATTATGAGCTTTTTGGTAAAAAAAATAGATATTTCAATGTCATAACTGGAAAAAATAAGTTGAAAAGGAGTCTTAACTTTAAAAAGAAAGAAGTCAAAAAGGTTATGCCAACGTTTTCAATTTGTCTTTAATTATTGACATTAAATTTTCAAATTTTGAATTCTTAATATTTAACTTTTAGGCTTCTTTCATTTTTTTAAATTTCCAACAGGATTTATATATTATTTGTATATGGATTTTAAATTATATATACTATAAAGATATAAATTTGCCAAGCTTACTTTTGAAAGAAATTGTATTGTGAACATAAAATAATTTCAGATATATAGAGCACAAAATGCTCTATAATTTTAGCATTTCAATACATGTGTGAAAATTACTTTTAAATGTTCTAAATTGTTTTCACAATAAAATAACTTTTTCAAATAATGAAAGTTTTTAATAAAAAAATAGATATTTCAATGTATATAACTGGCAAACATGAGTTGAAAATAAGTCTTAACTTTAAAAAAAATTCAAAACGTAATGCCAATGTGTTTTTAAATTCATATTTAATTACTGCAATTAAATTTTTAAATTTTTAATTTTTAATATTGAAATTTTAGGATGTTTTTATTTTTTTTATTTCCCACAGGATTTACATATAAGTGATTTGTATATGGATTTCATATTATTTTCTGTAAACGTATAAAGCTGCCAAGCTAACTTTTGAAAGAAATTGTATTATGATTATAAAATAATTTCAGATATATAGAGCATAAAACGTTCTCTAATTTTTGCATTTCAATGCCATTTTCAATTTATTGCGCACGACTCAATCTAGTTTTTGCCTTTCAATACTTTACTTCAATTGAAAATTGCTTCTCAGAAGTTGTAAAAAATACTTTAAAAAACTACTTTTTCCAATTATTAGCTTTTTGATTAAAAAAAATAGATATTTCAATGTCATAACTGAAAAAAAAATAAGTTGAAAAGGAGTTTTAACTTTAAAAAGAAAGAAGTCAAATAGGTTATGCTAACGTATTTTTTCAATTCGTCTTTAATTATTGGCATTAAATTTTTAAATTTTAAATTCTTAATATTTTAGTATGCTTTATTTTTTTAAATTTACAACAGGATTTATATATAAGCAATTTATATATAGATTTTAAGTTATATAAACTATAAAGATATAAAGTTGCCAAGTTTACTTTTGAAAGAAATTGTATTTTGATTACAAAATAATTTCAGATATGTAGAGCGCCAAAGGCTCTATGATTTTTTCATTTCAATGCAAGTGTAAAAGTTACTTTTTTAAATGCTCTAAATTACTTTTCACAATAAAATTACTTTTTCAAATAATAAACTTTATATATTTTTAATAAAATGTAGATATTTCAGTGTATATAACTGGCAAAAATGCCAGTTGAAAAGGGATCTTAAATATTTTTTCTCTTTTTAAATTGCTGAAGAAGTTAATTTCTGTTTCTTTTTCAACATGTCAGTAGTCCTAAGACCCCTTGAATGAGAAAAATTCCTTTATCCATTATAATTCAGAGAATTTCAATGCTTGAAAGCTATTGCTACAACTGTCATCTATTCAGCAATAAAGCTTGAAGCTATTACGTTTTAGGTGACAATGGTGTCAATTATTTTCGCAATGTCTGTAATATTAATGTTCTTTTTCAATGTTTTCTATTTATTCAAAGGATCGATGTAATTATTTCTTATTGTATTTTTCTTTTTCAAGTTTTGCAGAATCCTC
>CM063508.1:142918846-142926346 GCA_032207245.1 Pardosa pseudoannulata
TGAAATGAGAAATTTACCATCGAAGCGGTTCGCACGTACAATTCCGCCTATTTTCACATACAATTTTCGACCTCCAAAAACGTTCCGAAAATGGATGCATTGTACATTTCTGCCAGTGCTTTCCCCTATGGAGATTTGAGGTAGGAGGGTCAGGTCGATTGTTTAGGAACTGCACCGTTCTTTGACTGACATTTATTGAGGAATGCAACCCTACTCCCTTTGGCACAAAGACGATGATAGCTTCTCATGGATTTGTAAATCTCTATTTCGAAGAATTTCGTTTGCGGTAACAGATGTATCTCTAATTGCACCACTTAAATATCTTGGATGACTTTCGTAAAAAAATATAAATAGTTCTCTTAAAAAATATTTTTATTCGTACTTTTAGAATCCATTATTTAATATGGGATGATCTTCGAAACTTGACGAGCTTTATGTTTATTTAAAATTAACAATCTATAATGTCTATTTATATATCTATAACCGGAAATAAAGGGACAATAACAAGGGTGGATTTCCCTTTTCCCAATCTAGTCGACAAAGGGTGAAGTAAAAAATCATAGAACACTTTGGTCACTGACACAATAAAACTTTAGCGTATTTTTTGGAGACTTTTTCCTCGGTGTGTTCCACTCGGAGGGTTAAACTTCAAATTATCATATAAATCATCTTTTTGGGTTTGTGAAGACCATTTTGTCGTAATTAAACCTTTGCTTTTTTAAATATTACGTTTAAAAGTACTGTTGATTAACCGGTACTATTTTAACTTTAATAAAAAAATCTCTAATTATGGAGTATTTCCACAAAGCTTAGGTTAACAAAGCGTTAATTTACTATGTGTTTATGAAGAAGGTTATAAATTGAAATAATAATTTAATACATAACTCACAAAAAAGGTTATGTATTCTCAAGGTATTTAAATATTTTGGAGAGATACCTATTTTCTTGAATATAGCAGTTCACAGTGGTTTTTCATTAAACTGCAGGCTTATTTGAAAAAATATGATATTTTAAAATTATTTTTAATCTTCATCTAAGAAGTGTCTCAAAAGATGTCTTCTTCTTAAGAATATTATGTTTTCTTTAATTATATTGCACTCTAGCGGTAACTTTGGAGTTCAAAAACCAATAAATGACCAAATGACGCATATTAAAAAACTTTCTTTTTTGCTTGTCAATTATAGTTATAATTCATAGTTCAATAAGATAAAAATATTAAATTTTATCTAATTTTGCCTAGATGAAAATCCACTGTTAAAACTTTTATTAAGCTCTGAAAGCAATTTAAAATAGAAAAAGGATAAAATAACAAATTAACTTAAAAACAAAATAAAAATAAACTTGTCAGAATGAATTGTACAATAAAAATGAGAAAGCAAGAAAACCTGTATACCCAGGAATAAATTAGAGAATAAATAATAAATAAATAATAGAAACAGGTAATAAATAAATAATAAAGGAAATCGTTGAGAAACGAATGAAGAATAAATAATGCGTTTTCACTTAAATATTAAATATTTTTCCATGCATATTTCACCCATCTAAGCTTCGGCGTCATTACGTTGTTTTTACTTCCATTAAAAAATAAGAATACATGTTTTAAGACCAGAATAATATGTTAAGTGACAAAAAACAAAATAGCGTGACAGTACAAATTACAAATTTACATAATATAAAAATTACAGTTCAATCCAAAAAATAATTAAAATCTTTTCTCCCAATGTAAACATACATAGCTTCCTCTAAGAAGTGTCTCAAAAGATGACTTCTACTTAAGAATATGATGTTTCCTTGCACTTTGTTGCACTCTTCTGGCAACTTTGGGGTTCAAAATTGACCAAAATTGACCAAATGGCGCATATTGAAAAACTTTTTTTTTGTCGATTATAGATAGTTATAATTCATAGTTCAATAAGATAAAAATATTAAATTTTATCTAATTTTGCCTAGATGAAAATCCACTATTAAAAGTTCTATTTAACTCTGAACTCAATTTAAAATTAAAAAAGGATAAAATAACAAATTAACTTAAAACAAAATAAAAATAAACTTGTCAGAATGAATTGTGGAATAAAAATGAGAAAGCAAGAAAACTTGTATACTCAGAAATAAATTAGAGAATAAATAATAAATAAATAATAGAAACAGGTAATAAATAAATAATAAAGAAAGTCGTTGAGAAACGAATGAAGAATAAATAATATGTTTTCACTTAAATATTAAATATTTTTCCATGCATATTTCACCCATCTAAGCTTCGGCGTTATTAGTTGTTTTTACTTCCATTAATAAATAAGAATACATGTTTTAAGACCAGATTAAGATGTTAAGTGACAAAAAACAAAATAGCGTGACAGTATAAATTACAAATTTAGACAGTATAAAAATTACAGTTCGGTCCAAAAAATAACTAAGAATCTTTTCTTCCAATATAAACATACATAGCTTCATCTAAGAAGTGTCTCAAAAGATGTCTCCTACTTAAGAATATGATGTTTCCTTTAATTATGTTGCACTCTAGCGGTAACTTTGGGACTCAAAAATCAATAAGCGGCCATCGCTGTAAGAATTATTAAAATCCACTTCGGCTTTCTGAAAAGGCTTCCTGCCTTACATAATTATTCAATTTAAGATTGTTATTCATGAAAATTTAATTTTCTCTTTGCTCTTCATCTACAGCCTGAGCTCTTCCTTCCGAAATTCAACCGTGAATAATTAATGAAAAATATGCTAATGAACTTTTTCTTCCAGACTTTTTAATTCCTGTCTGCACCGAGTGTTGAAAAAAAAAGTTTTATCGTAACATATTGCTCTAAAGAAAGGTAATGAATTTTAAGAATGAAATATTGATAACCCACGATTCATGGGAATATAGACGATTTATATCTAACCTCCTGTGTGCAGTTGCTTCCTGAGATACAGTTCTGATGAATTGCGTTTTCTAGATATGTTAATAAATTTCTGCTAGATTTTTATTCTTAATTCAACGAAAAATATATTTTTCCAGTACTAGGCCTGCTTTCAACCAAATTGATGAAGCAATGTTT
This sequence comes from Pardosa pseudoannulata, assembly GCA_032207245.1. NCBI lineage: Eukaryota > Metazoa > Arthropoda > Arachnida > Araneae > Lycosidae > Pardosa > Pardosa pseudoannulata. The sequence continues at coordinate 142,921,894 of CM063508.1, forward strand.
ATGATACCATCTCTTGAAATTCCACGGTTTTAAAGGCAAATTACTATATAAATATAAAAAAAAGCCGAACGATGGTAGAATGGTTAGGGTGCTGGTCTTCGGATCCGAAGTTCGTGGGTTCGAATCCCACTATGGCATGGATGTTCGTAGCCGTTCGGAATCGGCTTTAAGCAGTAGGTCCCAGTCTCATTAGCCCTCGTGTTGCAAAAAGTAGACCGTAGCAAACCAAACCAAACCGAACCTATATAAATATAATGTTTTTAACCTTGTAATGTCTTCAAAAATATTGCAGGTTTCTTACAAATGATGATGAATTTTTGATAGAGTAATATTTTTACATCAACTAAAAATATTTTTTTTCACAGTGCACGGCCTTCTCTCACCCAAATTGATGATACTAGTGCAATGTTTATGGTACCATCTCTCGAAATTCGAGGGTTTTAAAGGCAAACTCCTATATAAATATAATGTTTTTAACCTTGTAATGTCTTCAAAAGTCTCGCGGGTTTCTTACAAACGATGATGAATTTTTAATAGAGTAATATTTTTACATCACCCAAAAATAATTTTTCACAGTGCTAGGCTTGCTCTCAGCCAAATTGATGATACGCGTGTAACGTTTATGATACCGTCTCTTGAAATTCGGGAGTTTTAAATGCTAACTCCTTCTGTATAAATATGATATTTTTTATCTTTGTAATGTCTTCAAGAATCAGACATGTTTCCTACAAATGATGATGAATTCTCTATAAAGTAATATTCTTAGATCAACTAAAAATACTTTTTTTACAGTACTAGGCCTGCTTTCAGTCAAAATGATGATGCAGATGCAACGTTTATGATACCGTCTCTTGAAATTCGAGGGTGTTAAATGCTAACTCTTTCTGTATATAAATATGACATTTTAATCCTTGTAATGTATTCAGGAATCATGCATGTTTTTTACAAATGATGATGAAATTTTGATAGAATATTTTTTGATTGAACTGAAAATATAATTTTTTACACTATTAGGCCAGTTATCAGCCAAATCAATGATGCGGGGAAACGTTTATGATACAGTTTTTTGCAATTCGAGGGTTTTAAATACAACCTCCTTCTGCATAAATATGATACCTTGTAATGTCTCCAGGAGTCTTGCAAGTTTCCTGCAAATGATAATGAATTTTTGATAGAATAATATTCTTTGATCAACTAAAAATATTTTTTTCACAGTACTTGTCCTGCTTTCAGCCAAATATGATATACGTGCAACGTTTATGATACCGTCTGTTGAAATTCGAGGGTGATAAATACTAACTCCATATGTATATAAATATGATGTTTTTATTCTTGTAATATCTTCAGGAATCAGGCATGTTTCCTGCAAATGAAAATGAACTTTTGATAGAGTATTTCTTTAAATGCATTAAAAATAGAATTTTTCACAGTACTAGATATGTTGTCAACCAAATTGATGATGCGAGGGAAGCTTTTATAATAGAGTCTCTTAAAATTCGAGGGTTTTAAATGTAAACTCTTTCTGCATAAATATGATATTTTTAACCTTGTAATGTTTCCAGGAGTCTTGCAGGTTTCCTGCAAATGATGATGAATTTTTGTTAGAGTGTTATTCTTAGTTCAACTGAAATTTTTCACAGCACTAGGCCTACCTTCAGCTCAATCGGGGAAGCGAATGAAACATTATGACGACTGACGTCCCTTGAAATTCAAGGGTTTGAAATGTAAATTCCTTCTGTATAAACATGATATTTTTAACCTTGTGATGTCACCAGGAGAAACATTTTCCTTTGAAGAGACTGGTGACTTTGAAGAGTTAAAATTCTTTTTTTAGACATTCATAGTCAGAATAAAAAATCATCCTTCACTTTTTTAAAGTAAGAACTTCACTATACCTATAGTTATTTTCAAGTAGAACTATTCTAAACATGCAAAAAAAAAATTATTTCTCCTTTAAGCTTGCAAAAAGTTTGTCGTGTTCCTATTATATATTCTCAAAAAATAAATATACATTGAATTTCCTGTACGTAACTTGATTTAGCATTTATTTTTTTATTTACATTCCATTATCTTTGAATCCTGATACAAACTTCAATCATTATTTAATATGATTTTAGACACGCAGAGTGCCGTGACAAGCAAAATTGAATGAATTTAGTGATATGTTTACGACTATGCATTTTACTTTAGAAGAGAAATACAACCAACATATTTGCGTACTGATAGTGTGCCATCACGCATGCTATTAGTGAAAAGTATTTTTTAGGTATTTTTTATGTCAAGTTTTAGATTTTTCTGCTCACTTTAGAAGTCGGTCACAAAGTCTTGTGCATTAAGGGGAATACATCAACTTTAATCTTCAAAAAATTTTCGCTCAATTCAATTTTTTATTTTTACATCTTTAAAATCTGTAGACATTTCTAAATCATTTAATATTGTGACGTCTCTACACCTCATTGGCTTCACAAAGGGGTTTGTTAAAGCTCAGGGCAGGGCGACACTCTGTCTGGGTTTTTGACACTACACTACAAAGGATTGCCGCTTCGACCACGCCTTGAGATGTCCGAGGTGAATCGGAAGGACGGACGGGACAACAAAATCTCAGACAGGGATGCGCCACCGAAGAATCCAATCAGAGGCTACCAGGACGCGGAAAGAAAAATCCATTGGGAAGAGGCGAAATGTGACGTCAGGCGGCGCGAGTTTTTCGCCGGAGAGTCCCCAGAAAGAGAGAACGAACAGCAGTTCGACTTGTGGCGGTTGGTTTTTTTAGAGAGCTTTTCTCCAGCTTTGTGTGGAACTCAGGAAGACGGTATCTGTCGGCACCTGTCCGCTGATTGTTTTTTTTTTTTTTTTTTTTTTTTTTAGGTTCGCCTTGAACTTGGGACTTTTAGGTCCGCACCAACTCGCCTGAGCCCTGTGAGTTCCATTTGGAAAATTTGTACATATTCCATTTTAATCAAGAACCTATAAAACTATACAATATTTTCATTTAATATCATAGCTTCTAAATAAACAATAAAAACTTTAAATGCATTTTACTGGAAATGGTGATTTTTCCTCTTGTGCTTACTCTAAATAAAAACTATCTTATATATTTATTTCAAATTTTACAGTAAATACATTATAAACCTACAATGAAACCCTACCTACTTTTTTCGTTGCTGTTTATTTAATTTAGTATTTATAATATTTGAAATGGAATTTTTAAACATTATTTTGGCTTTTTTTGAAAAATTAATACCCTAGTATAAGATTTCTGATACTTTTTAAAAAGTTAAACAGATGGTGAACTATACCTAATAATTATTGTTTACATCAAAACAAATTATTATTAAAACTCATTTTGTGTTATTGTAATTTAGTCTCACTATTTACTTTATAAAATATCTCTTTATTTTAAAACAAAGTAGATTCAGAAAAACCAATTACATAATTGTAGAGAACAAATGCAATAAATCTCATGCGTTTACAATAATAATTTTAAAAATATGATACGGTTAAAAATAAGAAAAAATCTTTTATCTAAAGTTCCTTAAAGGTGATGTGTCCCCTTAAATGTATTCGTAAATACGAAGGTCTGATTAAGTGGTCTCAGCATAGTATTGTATGTTTACAATTAAATTTGTACTAACTTAAACTGGAATCCTCCGCTTGCTTGATGTAAAGAATCCAAGATATTTTATGCCAATTTTTGTAATTTAAACCTTATTTGGCAACAATTATTTTTTTAATAATCTTATCATTTTTTGTTTAAATTTTAATTGTACAGAAAATAACCCTGCTGTGTAATACTAATATAGAAATGTTTATATGACATTCGACAGTTTAAAATTGTTCAAACTTGTGTACCTATGGGACAAAAATGCAATTTCTTTTTATAGAACCTTCTCAGCCCGTTTTGGTCCCCGGGTAGCCAAAACCTCGGTTTGATTTGCTTGTTTGGCTGAGAACTTACGTGTTTTAAGTTCATAACATCGGTCGCAGGACGTCGCATAGGAGCACTTTATTCTGACCTTCCTGGGCCAGGCCCTCTAGGTCAGAAGTACTATAGAAGCATGGGTATCAATCTGAGAGTTAGGTCCGAATATTTTAAGAAATGGGAGATCCTGGTCAAATGAGGAAGAAAAGAGATTGGCTGATGAGAGGCCATGAAATTTAATCTAGCTGTCTGCTGAGAACGGCTAATGGCCGTTTAAAGTTTGCAAGGTTCGTTTAGTCATAATGGGCTAAGTCCAGTTGATGATCAATGCAAATATTAGAATAGAAGTTTGTGGCTAAATTTTTGAGAAAATTTGGAAGAGTGGGGAGATCAATTTCCGTATGGATCTCTTTATTACAATAGTACCAAGGTGAATTAGTGATTTGTCGCAGAGGGAGTGGAAGAGGTGAACTTATTGTTACCTCTAAGATATTACCGGTGGCTCTTCCCACTCCTGGGCCGAACGATGGT
>CM063508.1:142931346-142933846 GCA_032207245.1 Pardosa pseudoannulata
TTATTCCTGACTTGCAAACAAGGCAACCTATGTTGCCAGATGCAAAATATAAACCTTCTTAAGGAAAATAAATGTTGCCAACAAATGTCTAAAAATATATTACAAAACTAAAATATAATTGTTAAAAGTTATAATGTGTCTTTAAGTAAATTATAAAAAATACCCATTTTATCCCTATATCTCATTAATCAAAACCATCTATCAAAATCAATAAGTATCATAAAGTTACTTTAGAGGAAGTCACCTGTTGAATATAATTTTAAAAATACTATTTAATATTACTTACACTAAAATTGAAGGGCTGATTTAAATCATTACATCTAAAAATTTAGAATTTTGTAATACTTTATTAAGCCTAACCAAAACCCAATTTCCCCATCATACAAAAATAATCATTAAACATAAACTATTTAAAATATTTCTTCCCCGTTTTTGAGAAACAGTTGTTCAGAAACCCTTGCAGTTGATTATTGAAAAAATATTTATCATAAAAGAAATAAAATATTATTTTTTTGAAAGTTTTTGAAAGACTGTAGTAAAGAAGAATTTACTCCTGACTTGCAAACAAGGCAACCTATGTTGACAGATGCAAAATATAAAACTTCTGGAGGAAAATAAATGCTGTCAATAAATGTCTAAAAATATATTACAAAGCTAAAATATAATTGTTAAAAGTTATGATGTGTCTTTTAAGTAAATTATAAAAAATACCCAATTTACCTCACCAGGCGCTATATAACATTAACCCCTTCCGGTATGATTTAATAATGAAAAACTGTGCATGAAATAACCATTTAATTTTTATTTAAAAAACTTGTATCATTTTACAATTCTTACATATTCTTAATTAAAATCCACTTTTTACATAGTGTTAAATAATATCAGAAACAGTAAAATTAAGAAAATATCAAAGCAAAACATTAATAAGGTATACAGATAATAGTCTTCAAGCTAGTGGTACTTTTCAAAACAAAGTGCAAAGGAATTCTTAATTGTTTACACCGCCAAGTAGTCTCACTTTTAATTTGATTCTTGTAACACACACGGCATTTCTTAGTAGGTTTTCTTTTATTCTGACTCATTAATTTGGCAATGACTTGTACCAAGAAATTCTAAGTAAACAATATGCAATAGTGACTTGCGATTTTCACAAGTGATAAAAGTGTTGCCAAATTCAGTACACTAGAAATTTTAAACTAAATTAATTATCATATTTAACAGTAACTTTAATCACATGACGAGTGTAGCTCGTCATTGTGCGGTATGAAATGAAAAACTAATGACGAGCTAGACTCGTCATTTTACCGGAAGGGGTTAATCAAAATCATCTATCAAAATCAATAAGCTAATTTTTTTCAAAATTTAGCGTGTATCTTAAAGTTACTTTAGAGGCATTCATCTGTTGAATATAATTTAGTTTCAAAATCACATGACAGGAAGTAATTTAAACTCTTTTAACACTTTAAACCCAGAAATTCTGGAAATCATCTGGAGGAAGAACGATAGAGAGAAAACCTATTGTTAGCAATATTCCGAATCCGAACCTCAAGTCATGACGGTCACATTCCGCAAAACAGGATTTTCACTCGATTGTGCATTTTAAGCAGGTTTTCTTGCTTTAATTTTCTTTCTTTTGCCTCTTTTGAACTCCGCGGTGCAACCTTTTCATTTTTCGCACCTGAAAAAACGAAACGAAACACCACAACTCCGCTTCAGCGGTCTTCAATGTGATATAAAATATCCCATTATCGGCTGTATATGGATATTCCATGTTGCGTCCTTTTAAATAAATGAAAAAGAATATTCTAATGACTTGTCAGTAACGTGAACTTCAAATCTAATATTCACAATACACGGTTAACATACATAGTTCCTCTTACCTACCTTACAGGAAGAAAACATAACACTTACAACCCAAATACACAATAATGTTTACCTGTATGTTAACCCCTTTTTGTTTTGTTTTTATTTATATATTGGTTATTTTTAAACGGATATTTTTCAATAATTAATGGACCACACACGATGTTAAAAAAAGTTCAAAGAGCATTAAAGTTTTACGATTGGTATCTGTCTGTAATATTTCATTCTTCGCTCCATGTTAACCAGTGGGAAAAATAAAATTTCACCTGGCCGACTCACATTTAAAGAATCCTTTTAAACAAGTAATACCATGTGATAGAACCGCCATTTCTCTGTGGTGCCATATATTTTTAAAATGAGAAATAATTAAGAAAAAATAGTAAAATTTAAATCATTTGTAAAAATTTTGGTGTACTCTTTTTTAAACGCAAATAAAAATATTCAACAGGCATACATTTTAAAAAAAGAAAATATAGCATCCTACAGAATTTTATTGTTTTATTATGGGATATACTATATGATATGTCCAATAAGGTCTTTTTTTTTCTTGTACCGGCAGTAACGTCATACTTTGTTTTTCTTATTTTTCTCGTAAACTATGGATCGTACAAGAACGTTTTTTTTGGGCAGTTTTTAT
>CM063508.1:142946346-142948846 GCA_032207245.1 Pardosa pseudoannulata
ATCGATAACAATCGAAATCCTCAACTTTTTTTATAAGGATTGTTTTATCTTCACGGCTGCAGTCACTACAAAGTTATTGCCTACATAAAATTAAATAAGCGTTTATTTTCATCTTTGTGATAAATTTTTGTTATTAAACCCTTATTGCACAGTTTTTTTTTAAAAAAAAGGCCGGCCAAAAAAATCGATTTTTTTTTAATGTAAAAAACACAATTTAGAATGTTCTCTTGCTAAGAAAATTGCAATAATACAAATATAATCAAAATTTTTATTGCAATTTTGGATTTTGATAACATTGCAGAAAATAGTCGAATATAGCTTACAATCCCATGTAAATGATAAATATCAATAAAACAATTTATTTTTCACATTGTTATTCTCAATTCTCGATTGCATTCGAGTGTGAAAAATTATAGCTACATAAATTACAACGCCGCTCGAATTATCTCGAGTGTACACACTTTAGCCAGTTTAGCGCTCTCAAGTTAACTCGAGCGTGCACGTTAAGGGGTTAAATGTGTGGATATTCATTAATCACCTATTACGTATCGGAAAAAAAGGATGTATCACACAATGAAAAAGAGGACATCTCGAAGGACACTTGAGGGAAAACAGAACTTTCAAATGGAGGACAATTGGACACCTTGATGAAACATATAAAACTCCCCTTCATAACTACTACTGTAAAGACAAAACACAAACGATATCGAGAAGCAATGAAATAAGCGAGCTGTTTGCTGAATTCTTTTATTATTTTTTCGCTTACCGTGACATTCCTATTGAAATGACTTCACGGGACGCCAGACGGAGTGACGAATAAACGCGTGATGAAACACTTATGAGACACACTAATTCCAGAACATTCATAGATGGGATGCTTGCAAACACACAGCAGCTATTCCTGTCACTCGCTCTCTTCCACGTGTATCTGTTCTCCGGCTGAAAAAGAAAAGCGATTACGCGGCTTACTCATGCGTGTACAATTAATCGTGCTTTTTACGTTTGCATGACGTTAATCTATTTATCACCTCTTTAGTGATATAGGGTTATAAAAGTTATCTTTCTTCGTACTCTAATAAATAGACAATGCGTTCATTTTTAATTTAAATATGACTAGAAAACCTGTTCGAAGAAGTTTCGCCCACAGAAAATTTAAATTTCCAAAACGAAATGAGCATGGAACTGCGGTAGTCAGGCAGCGAATTATCTCGTTACCAGAGGAACACGGGATCGAGGGCCGAGCCGACCTAACATCCACCATGCTCATTGTGGCGAGTGGGGCACTTACAATAGGTTCTTAGTCGCAATGCACTGCAAGTTCTCAAACGATACCTCTGGAGGTGGTAAGCCAAACCTCTGCTCCTTCTGCTTGATCCCTGCTTCTAAATTAAGAGGACCCACTGAAGCAAAAACGTTCTTTCACCCAAGCTAACATCAAACGAATGGCGAACCCCTTTTTGAGGTTTATTCAGTCTTCAGTCCTCGTGGTTCGTCGCTCAAATGAAGCTGCATATTATCCTTATCCTATCCTTATTATCCTTATCCAAGTTTCTACCACAAAAAATTTAAATTTGCAAAACGAAATGAGCATGAAGCTGCAGTAGTCAGGCAGCAAATTATCTCGTAACCGGAGTGTTGTGGGATCGAGGGTCGATTCTACCTGAGGTCCACCGTGCTCATTAATGATGACTGGGGCACATACAATAAGTTCATAGTCACTATGCACTGGAAGATCCCAAACGATACCTCTGGAGGTGGTAAGACAAACCTGAGCGCCTTCTGCCTGATTCCTGTTTCTAAATTACGAGGACCCACTAGAGCAAAAACGTTTTTTCACCCAAGAGAACATCAAACTAAAGATGCACCCCTTTTTGAGGTGTAGTCAGTCTTCAGTCCTCGAGGTTCGTCACCCAAGTGAAGCTGCATATTATCCTTATCCTTATCCAAGTTTCTATCACAGAAAATTTAAATTTGCAAAACGAAATTAGAATGAAGCTGCAGTAGCCAGGCAGCAAATTATCTCGTAACCAAACGGTTGCAGGATAGAGGGTCGAGCCGACCTAAGATCCACCGTACTCATTAACGGCGACTGGAGTACTTACAATAGGTTCGTAGTCGCTATGTACTGCAAGTTCCCACAAGATACCTCTGGAGCGCCAAACCTGAGAGCCTTCTGCTTGATTCCTGCTTCTAAATTACGGGAACCCACCTGAGCAAAATCGTTCTTTCACTGTAGCGAACATCAAACGAAAAGCGCACCCCTTTTTGAGGTCTCGTCAGTCTTCCGTCCTCGTGGTTCGTTGATCAACTGCATATTATCCTTATCTATGAATCAGTCTCATATTGCGGCGTGGTCTATAAGACCTGATGTAGACTTTCCACACCAGGGGGATGAGTAACAAGAACAAAAACAACATACGTTTATTTTTCATTTCAATGTGAAAAGAAAGCCCATTGGAAGATATTTCTACCAAATAAAATTTAAATCTAAGAAACGAAA
>CM063508.1:142953846-143053846 GCA_032207245.1 Pardosa pseudoannulata
GAATTTGTTGTTAATACCGGTGATAAAATTTTCATTGCAACAAAAAATAATCGATGATTAAATTTAAAATTATCACATATGCATCTAATCTATTATTTAAGCCAAATATAAAAGAAAATTATTTACCTAAGTTCCGTGATAAAACGTATGAAAATAATGCAGACGATATTTAAATAATATAAAATAAGAAATGATTTAATGATATGGTTAAAGGAATGATGTCATAAGGCTAAAAAAAAATATTATTTTCATCTACGTATAGAGCATTTTGTCGCAACGTCACGAACTACTAAATGCCCTTCCCATTCATTTTTATGTTTACAATAACCAATAGACAAACAATAAACTGCCCTTCCGTTTGAAACTAAAGCCAGAAATATCATAATTTGAGAATTTGCCCTACTGCGTGAAATCGCCTTATATAATGATAAACTGGTGAATTTAATCATCGCCTGCTCATAACCGGGGAAAATAGGGCTTGAAATAACGGCATCAAACGATCGGAAATGGGGAAAGGGGTGGATTTCGAACGTTTTTGAACTCGCTTTGAATTTTGCTAACCCTAACTCATCAAGAATCTAATATGGATGCATCTATCCATTCCAGGTTCAGTCGCTTCATAAATTCTAAAACAGACGGACAGATAACTTAGGCTATTATTATATAGGGGATTAAGAATCTCTAGTTCGGAGAAAAACTCACTAGATGTCATTTATTTCTGAAATCGGTATCAGAGTAAAAATACTCATTCAACTGACTCTTAAACGCATCGTCGATTTTATAAGAAGTAAAAAAAAGAATTCTTGGTTGACTTTCCGCAAGTGATGGCGCGTTTTCGGCAGACAAGGTCGTCCCATCAACCTTCGACGAATCCCGACTTTAGATTCGATCCGTGCCCATTGACATTGCTAATGACGGAAGGGAGAAAGCATGTCTCCGCATAATCGTCCGATGCGCGGCTACTGACCCACGATGTGTCGTCTCCTGCAATGAGGAAAGTATCGCGTCGACCATTGAACCGAGAGCCTAGCCGAAAAATTCTCCAATGGCTCATAAACGAGGACCTGTGTCTAATCCAAAGTTTCTTAAACTCTTTGGTACGGGGACCCCTTAATATTTAACAAAATTTTGTGGAACCCCAGGGTCTACTTAAGAATTGGGTTCCCTTTGGCAAGTTTGGAGAAATTATTGGCGATATTTACTAAAACACAATGATAATCCATTCGAATGTTCTATTTCTTGCTTTTTCTGTCGACTTTAATTAATGTACAGTACGCCATCGTAATAGAATTATATACTCTTACTTAATTAAAGCAAACGTCTTGAAAACAGGACAGTTGTATTTATGGGTAATTAATCCCTTAACAGTTTACAAATGCAACAGCTCCTAATTATTAAGACCGAACGATGGCCGAATGGTTAGGGTGCTGGCCTTCGGAACCGGAGTTCATGGGTTCGAGTCCCATTATGGCATGGATGTTCGTAGCCGTTCGGAATCGGCTTTAAGCTGTAGGTCCCGATCTCATTAGCCCTCGTGTTGCAAAAAGTAGACCGTAGTGCTCCAAAACCAAACCAAACCAAACTTAATTATTAAGAATCAGCCATAGTAAACCATTAATGGCTTGTTATATCTAATTTTTTTAAGCATTGCGCACTTTTAATATATAAGAAAAGAGTTACACAAAGAAAGTTGGATGAAAATATCATATAAATTATAATATAGATACAGATTGTTTGGACACGGTGAGATTAGGAGAAAATGTTAGGCGACCATATTTAAACCATTATCGCCAAGTTGGCGGGGGAACCCAATTCTTAAGTCAAGCCGGACCCCCATATGCTAGGGGTGTCCAAGCTCCTTGATAGTCCGAGCCATTTTTCAAAATTTGAAATTTTTTGCGAGCCACAGTTAAATAATATTTAAAGGATATGCAAAAAAAGGTATTAAATTTTTTTTTCAGAAATTATTGAATGTCATTTCAAGTTCTTTGTCCTTTAATTTTTCAAGGAAATTTTTGAATTGTCGATGATTTTTTGCTTTGGTGCGAATGTAATTTACAATGTGTTACACTGTTTTCATAACATCAGGATATTTTAAATATTTTGTAACGAGATGTTCTCGGTGAATTATGCAGTGAATCGGTATGAATTGTGGAATTTGAGAATCATCTCTTAAAAGCCCAATAAGACCGATTTTTTTTACCCAGCATTGCCGGAGCTCCATCAGTTGTAATAATTTTTTAAATATAATAACACAAAAATGAAAAAGGAACATGGGTATATTTATCGAGAGCCACAAATAATCCTTCAAAGAGCCGCATGTGGCTCGCGAGCCGCAGGTTGGCCACCCCTGCCATATGCATTGCTCAAATTTGATACACGCGAGAGTTAAACTGTCAGTTTCTTCACTTGTACTGTAATATATTATTACAGTTTTAGATCATTAACATTAATTTTAATTTTAAGACATAGAACAATGTGAAAATTTTAAATAAGTAACAAACTTAAAAATATAATACAATAATATAAATAAATTCGTTTACTCAGTAAATTTTTGGTTTTCATTACTTTAGAGCACTATAGTCTACTTTTTTGCTACGCGAGGGCTGATGAGACCGTTACTTACTGCCTAAAGCCGTTCCGAAATGTCTGCAAACGTCCATCTACAGTGAATTAAACGAAAGACCACAGATCAGTGTCAATTCGTTCATCGACTCATTTACTCGCATAAACTCAAACATTAACTAATAATCTGTCCATTAACTATACCCACTTGAGAAGTCACTATTAAGAAAATCCCAGCTCGTATGTGTTACTAAAACACTCTTTTCTTGTATATGACGGACTTTCGACGAACTGGCAGCATCACGTGCAAAGCGAGTAAAATAAACTTTTCTATTATAAAAAAATGCCTCCAAAAGTTTTCGTTTTTTCTGTGTCTGTATTGCCTTTTTCTGTTTTCAGTTACATTCTGTAAAAATATTTCGTAATAGTAAATTTATTATAACAAGTTAAAGAAAGATCAAAATTGTTAAAATTTTTGGCCGCCCTCGCTTGAGCTCCGTGATCCCATTTGAAGTCGCAACCCACAGTTTAACAAACTCTGACTAGAGCTTTTGAGCAGTGGAAAATAACCCGTTTAAACCCGGGAAAAAACCGGGTTTTTTGAGAAGGGAATTTTGAAAATTTTCAAAACATGGAACTTTTGAAGTACTTTGTTTATTTTTATCCTAATCGCACGAGACAATTTTTATATTTCATAAATGATTTGATATTAATAGTTAACTGGCAACTGTAATGAATAAACGTGTAAGGAAGCCTATATATATATATATGTAATGAGACGGACTTCTCGATGGGTGGTTGCAGGCATGGCCATAAAACTGATACCGTTTTAAATAAAAGACCTTTATTAGGATTACGTTGGAAGATGGGTTCCCACTTCATCATAGGGACAGGAAAATCTGAAGGATCAGCTAGCATGTTCAAGAAAGACCCTTAACACCTGGGTCAAATCTCTAGAAATACCTTACTGGATTATTTTGGACTTAATCTAATAACTTCTAGATTAAGCCAAAGAAGAATTAAAATTGAATTAAATATAACATACATGCATGCACACACACAAACTCATATATATATATATATATATATATATATATATATATATATATATATATATATATATATATATATATATATATATATATATATATATATATATATATATATATATATATATATATATATATATATATATATATATATATATATATATATATATATATATATATATATATATATATATATATATATATATATATATATATATATATATATATATATATATATGTATATATATATTTATATATGTATGTATATATATATATGTATGTATATATTATATATGTATATATGTATGTATATATATATATATATATATATGTATATATATATAATATATGTATATATATATATATATATATGTATATATATATATATATATGTATATATATATGTATATATATATTTATGTATATGTATATGTATATATATATATATGTATATATATATATATATATATATATATATATATATATATATATATATATATATATATATATATATATATATATGAGTGTGTGTGTGTATTCATACTCATATATCCTACGATTAATCTTAGTCAGGACTAGCGCTTGACAGTAGGAAACTAACAACGATGGCAAAAAATTTTACTTTTGAATAAAATAGTTTTACTTAACTCTCAATTAGCATTATTCTTTTATTTAGTTTTGTATCATATTTCTAGTTAACATTTTTTTAATTAATTTTTATAATACTTGCGAGCTGAATTTTTTTTTTTTTTTTTTTTTTTTTTGGGGGGGGGGGTTGCCTACATCGGCAAAAACCCTACAGACGGCCCTGATTAGTGTAAATTCTGTGAGACTAAAATAATGAGGAATATAAAGATTCGATATGTTATTCTTTACAAAATCAAAAATTTTAATCTATTAATATACTAAGGATACTTATAAAATGTACTGGCGCCATCTATGGGTGATTACCAATAAAAATAAACCCATTGCAGATGTTATTTCGTACATTTTGTTTTACAAACAAAAAATAATTCCTAGGTATAAAATTAAAATTTCACTTATTACAAGGAAAAAAAATACTATTAACTTACCTTTAAAAATTAAATTTGACTTAATTCATCACAAATATTTACAAATATTAACTTAAGATGTGCATTAATATTACAGAGTAAAAGAAATTTCAAATTGACTGTTTGATGAATATAGAGAGAAATGAAAAAAAAACTCTTAACCAGTATTCTGAAGCCCGTGTAATTAATTTAAAGCAATAGAAACAAAAAAAACTTGCTTTTAAGTACAAGATCTTTAGTTTATTTTATTATTCGGTTATGCTCACGCCTATACCGCTTTTAAAAAATATTATAAAATTTTCTTGTTAATCCATATATTTCATACATAATTTAAAGACGAAAACATGTAATCAAATGTAAAGAAGTTGTATTAATCATTTAGTTTCAAGTACATTCCATAAAAGAATTCAAAATTTTCTTCCTCTTCCATTGCTATTTTTATAAACTTTTACTTCATATTTTTATCAATAGATGCCGCTGTATGCTTATTTAAAAGTATCTTTTTTCTTGTTTCTCTTAAGGAAAAAAATTGTTATACTAAAATACTCTCAGTTGGTATTTTATAAATATTATTTAATAAATTAAATTTCTTTTTATTTCATGAAACACTGATTACGAGTTGTTAAAAAGGGTTTAAAAAAATGTAACATTTATTTTCTTCCTCTGTGCATTTTTATTTTAAACAGCTTCATTTGCTTTATTTTAATCCTTAAAACCTTAATTTTACAAATAAGCACGATTAGGGAATGTTTGTTCTGTTTTTCTCCTCAAAACCAAAAAATGTTTTGGATATAAGGAGAAGAAGCATTTTGCTGTAGTGCAGAATAGAGGTTACAATTTTGCAAACAACAGATGGCAACATATCACTTGTTTGTAACATAAACAATGGCGGCTAAGAAGAAGCCAGATGGAATTATTCCACCGGAAGAAACCGATTTATTAGTAATTAAACCATTAGGTGCTGGTCAAGAAGTTGGTAGATCATGTATTATTTTAGAATTCAAAGGAAAAAAGATTATGCTAGATTGTGGCATTCACCCTGGTTTGTCTGGCATAGATGCTTTACCATTTGTGGATAACATTGAAGCTAATGAAATAGATTTACTACTTGTTAGTCATTTCCATTTAGATCATTGTGGTGCATTACCATGGTTTTTATTGAAAACTCCATTCAAAGGCAGGTGTTTCATGACACATGCCACTAAAGCAATCTATCGTTGGCTTTTGGCCGATTACATAAAAGTCAGCAATATAGGAACTGAACAAATGTTGTATAGTGAATCTGATCTTGAAAGTAGCATGGAAAAGATTGAAACAATAAATTTCCATGAAGAAAAAGAGGTCAATGGTGTTAGATTTTGGTGCTACAATGCAGGACACGTGCTTGGAGCTGCAATGTTTATGATTGAAATTGCCGGTGTCAAAGTACTATATACAGGAGATTTTTCTCGTCAAGAAGATCGTCATTTAATGGCAGCAGAAATACCAAGTCTGCAGCCTGATGTTCTTATTATAGAATCTACTTATGGTACCCATATACACGAGAAACGTGATGAACGAGAAGCTAGATTTACCGGTCTTGTTCATGACATAGTTAATCGTGGTGGTAGATGCCTTATTCCAGTATTTGCATTAGGTCGTGCACAAGAATTGTTATTAATTTTAGATGAATATTGGTCAAATCACCCCGAGCTGCATGATATCCCTATTTATTATGCATCTTCATTAGCCAAAAAATGTATGGCTGTTTACCAGACTTATATAAATGCAATGAACGAAAAGATCCGAAGGCAGATTGCTATAAATAATCCGTTCGTCTTTAAACATATTTCAAATTTAAAAAGTATAGATCATTTTGAAGATATAGGTCCTTGTGTGGTTATGGCTAGTCCTGGTATGATGCAGAGTGGTTTATCGCGTGAATTGTTTGAAAGCTGGTGTACTGATCCAAAAAATGGTGTTATAATTGCAGGTTATTGTGTTGAAGGTACTCTTGCTAAACATATTTTATCAGAACCAGAAGAAATAACAACAATGACTGGACAAAAGCTGCCCCTAAAAATGTCTGTTGATTATATTTCTTTCTCTGCACATACTGATTATCAGCAGACTAGTGAGTTTATAAGGATTCTGAAGCCCCCTCATATAGTGTTAGTTCATGGTGAACAAAATGAAATGGGTAGGCTAAAAGCTGCTATCATTCGAGAGTATGAAGATGATCAAGATGTCCACATCGAGGTTTATAATCCAAGAAATGCTCAAGGTGTTGAACTTTACTTCAGAGGAGAAAAAACTGCCAAAGTTATGGGAAATTTGGCCATTCAACCCCCAGAGGCAGGACGTACCTTATCAGGAGTACTTGTAAAAAGAAATTTTAGTTATCACCTCTTAGCACCATCAGATCTTCCTAAGTATACTGATATGGTAATGAGTACAGTAAGTCAAAGATTAAGTGTTCCTTATTCAGGTAACTTGTCAGTGTTGCATTTTTACCTAAATCAAATATCTGGTGATGCAAAGCTTATTCCGGATTATAAAAAGTTTGGTGGAAAGTTGATATTACAAGTTTTTGATTCTATTACCATCTTTCAGGAGGCAAAAATAGTAGTATTAGAATGGACTGCAAGTCCAGTGAATGACATGTATGCAGATGCCGTTGTTGCAGCTATTTTAAAAGCAGAAAAATCTGAGTTAACTCTTAAAACCCTACCTCCTGCAGTTAAAATTGATAAAATGCATTTTACTGAGTGTCTAATGGAAATGCTTGCTGAAATGTTTGGAGAAGATTCTGTCAGTAAAATTGTTAGAGGTGAAAAACTTACTGTCACTGTGGATAAGAAAAGTGCCGATATAAATGTCCGTACATTGGAAGTTAAATGTGAAGATGATGAAGTTTTACAGCAGATGGTCAGTACAGCTGTCATGAAACTTCATAACTGTCTCATTCCACAAAGAGCTGGAATTGACATCATGCCAAACAGTTAATAACTCAACTTTGTTTATAGCATTTCTTTTCAAATGGCATAATATTTATATATAATATATATATTTATGCATCATATACTGTATTAAACAATGAATGATTAAATAATTATTTTTTTATTTGTAATTCTAATTTATATTTTTTTTTGTTTATTATTTTTCTATAATGTTATTTTTCATATATTCTTGTTGACTGGAAGTATAAGAAATAACTAAAATGTTTAATAGAACTTTGAATGATTTCTTTTTCTAGATGCTCTGTTTAATTAAACCTTTTGTAGTGACAAATATTCAACTATGTAACTACAAAAATAGATCAAAGGTAATTTAATATATAAAAATGATTTGAAGTTTGAATATATAAAGTAATCATTAAAATATGTTGTGACATTAAAATACTAATCATTAAACAAATCACATAAACTATAAAAGTTTCCCTTCTTTTGCTTCTTCCTTGCTTTCAATTTTTTGCATTTAATGAATTGTTATATAATTATCTTTTTTTGCCCTTTGATTATCAAGCAGACAATTTTATATGTGAAATTTTGAATAAAATTGAGAAAATGATTGTATAATTTGTTAAAAACAACATTTCTATTTTTAAACATAGAATTAGCTTCTTTCTGAAGTTCTCAGAAGGGGTAGTTTACAGGGCCAGATCAAGGCAAAGTCGGGCCCAGGGCATGGTAGTCTTTCACACACACCCCTACCCTCCTTTCAGGGCAAAAAAAAATAGTTTATGAAAGAAGATACAAACGAATATTTTTGATGAAATTTTAAATTAATTTTTTTTGTTTGCATACCTTTGTAGTACAGTTGAATGCTAAAAATCTGCATATCCTCAAGGATATAAACTGTAACATCAGGGTTCCCACAGTCCTTAAAAGGCCTTAAGAACTCTTTGATTTTAGCTTTCATTTTTAAGGGCCCTTTAAACTACTTAATTTTCGTCAAAGGTCCTTAAAAACTCCTTAATTTTTAAATTGGAATGCAATCAATTTCTCCATTGATGCGATACACTTTCTTCCCTTCCTATCAGTCTTAGCCGTATTATCCTTAACTTTCTAGTTATGTATGTTTGGAGTTATATTTGCCCAAAACCGGTTCTAAGAACACCAGTACAGATAAGTACTGTTGAAAGAATATATATATCAAGAATATGTAAAATATTTGTTAATGTTCATAACATTCTTTTATATTTTCTAGCCAAAAGTACAGTACTAATAATAAAGAAAATCTTCAAATACATATATGTTTTCAGTGTATTATTGTGGTAATTCAGAATTCCTTTCCTTAATAGCCTTAAAAAATTATGAAAATACTCTTAGTTTTTTAGTACTTTTTATGATCATGAGCTAGAAAACTTATTTGACAAATAATCTTTCAAATACTGAAAAGGTGTAAAGAATAAAGTCAGCTGCCCTTTCCTAATAGTCATGCAGATTTTAATTAAATGAAGCATGGAGGGTGAGGGTGTAGATATTTCAGTTACGTATGGAAGTTTAATTTTCCTTGCATTAAATGTGATAGAAAAGTCTAAAACTTTCTTCTTTCCCAGGCAACGTCAGGTATAATCAGCCAGTATATATATATCTATCAGAGTCATTTTTAAACCTGAGAAAGTACTGTTTATAATATTGTATTTTATTCACAACTTATTTTTAGTTTGATCACTAAAAACATTTTTCAAAAATAATTTTTGTCAAATAAATTTAACTTATATTAATTTTTAAGTTTTTTAAAAGCTTAATTCTGAAATATTGTAGGGCATTTATTAAACATCCTTGTCTGGTTCATAATCATTAAAATATGTTCCTCAGGAAATAGGGTTTATGTCATTATGCCGTGCATTTCAAGTAGGTCCTTATAAAAAGTTACTTTGGTCCTTTGAAAGTCCTTAATTTTTGTTCTAGAAAAAGAGTGGGAACTCTGAACACTTGCAGTTAAGTTTTTATATATAAAAAAATAAAATAACATACGTAAGATTTACAAATAATAGCTATTCGTAGATTTTAAGACAAATTTAATAAGAGAAAAAAATAAAATTCTTAAGCAAATAACAATTGTATCTAAGTTTCAGAAGTAAGTAATGAGTAAAAAAAAGTGACTGGAGTGATGTAAATAAGTAAACTGGAGTATGTTTTAGATAAAATAGTCAACACTTTTAACTGTTTTTATTTAATTTCTGAATAAGGTTTCATGAAATATTACTTAAAGAATTAACAAAAAACATTTTCAAATTTTGTTAATTAAATTATTTAAAATTTAATAATTAAGTACCAAATTTTAGGGGGCCTAGGCCCAGTCAGCCCGTGCTTTAATCAGGCCCTGGTGGTTTAGTAAAATATTTATAATTTCCAATGTCAGAGAACAATTGACAGAAAATATACAAAAAAAATTAAATGCAAAAAAGAAAACTCATTTTCTTATTTGTCCTCTTGCCTACTAATATCTCCTTATCCGAGCAGTTCCATGAAGGGCTCTGTAAAACTGAAGGTGGTCACCATCCATAATAACATAATATCCACACAGGATACAAATGGGGCTCACGGAGACACTAATTTTTAAAAGGTAGCCAGCCAGCCTGTCATGTTGTGTGTAGAGCTTAAAAATTGTGCAATGGACTCAATCAGGTATAGTAGCTTGATCAAAACCTCTCCAATTCTTAGAAGTAACTGAGTCTTCAAGTTAAAATATTTAATCCATTTTATTGTTATGTTAATAATTATAATGTAAATTATTAAAACCATTTGAATTTACAAATACTGATAGATTAAGGCTTTCTAGTAATAAATATTTCTGTATGATTGTTATGCTGGTAGGAATCTCTTAAAAATTATTCATTTTAATTAAAAAATTTCTAGTAATCTCAATCATAATCTTTTTGTGTAATAGGGAGAATGACAAAAAATACACAGATAACTCTTATAAACAGGGGCGTGGCAAAGGGGGAACTTGCCATGGGTGCATCAGTCTTAGGGACCCCTCCCCGTGAGGAAAAAGAGGTTGATTTGCCTCAAGTAGAAATAAGGAAAAGTTGAAAAATATTTTTTTTATTATAAAATTCAATGTATTTAAAAAATATATCTTTGTGAATTTTCATATTTTTAGAAATATACTCTACAGACTAAACTTGTTATAGATACTTCCAAAATGTTTACCAAACACTCCTGATATGCCTTAATATAAATCCAGGTATTCATTTTAAATTTTGAATTTATCAATGATATTAAAACTAAATTTAAATTTAGAAATTTGCCAATTTTTCATGAAAATTCAATGTCTAAATTAAAAATATTCTCCTGAAAAAAATTTTTAGTTTATCAGCAAAATAATATCCTCAAAGTGTTCAAAAATATTTTCAAGTATCAATAAGATAAAAATAGAAGAAAAATTTAAAAAGTAATGTACTAGAAACATTTTAAGCATTAACAAAATATTTTGCGAGTTCATTCTGAATATATCATATAGAAAAAAAAAACATGTTAATATATTTTCTCACTATATTTGGTGATAGGGGAGAAGACCAGTCTTTTTTTTTTTTTCCCTTAATGGACCTATTTACGACCCTGCTTATAAACAGTGTCATTAGTAAACAGTTATATTATGTTGTACCATTTTCATACCCATTCTATAGTACTTCAAAAGTATAACTCTGGTTCAAGGCTTTTTCTTTCATACCTAGGGTAACAAAAGAAAAAGGAGTCATTGTAGAATTCGGTACTGGCAGGCTCAAAATTATAGTTAGGCTAACATTGATTTACAAATAATATAAATAAAAATTTATTTAAACATGGACTTGATGTTTGAGATATTATTCTATGTACCAGAAATGGTATGCTTGGTGTCAGTGAGAACTGCCATTTAATATTTTATACTTGATAAAGAGCCACAGATTAGTTGCATAGTGGTCAATATATAAATTCTTATTCAATTTATTTAGTAGTTCTTATCTGCTGTGTAAAATATATATTCCAATCAATTTACACTGCTTCGTTCCGTTAATTGATCATCCACACAGATTATATTCTTCCTCCAAGAAACAGGTTTTTCATGAATCTGTACTACTGTATGGTTATTTATAAATCTGCTTATATATGTGAGTATACATGTACAAAATAACTTAGTGCAAATTTCAGATTTGTATATTTTCACTAAAACAGGACAACTGCTCAAAGAAACAGATTCAAAGCTAGTTTCAGTTTAACAAAATTAAGTAGATTTTTCACAATTTTGAAAAAAACAGTATGGTGTCTGAACAGATCTCTGATGTGTAAGAAAATATAATTATGGGGATAAAATTACAAAGTTTTAATCTCAAACGTTTAATTATAAAAATACATATAAATGTAATAAATGATTAAGTCATTTATATTGTATCCTTATATAAATTTTATTATTGGATAACTAATGATTGAAAATTTAATTAAATGAATTAAAATTTTTAATGGGACCTCTTGGTATTGAATTCTTTATATATATGTATGATTTTTTAATAGAGGAGACATTATATAATAAAATGTATAAAATTTACTTTGGAGATATTTTTATTCTATTTTGCTCCCCTAGTCCGTCTCTTTTTAATTGTTTGTGGTATTGGCTCTTTCATACCTCTAAATTATTTCCTTCAGTAATTCATTTTAAAAAAATTGACAAAACTTTGAAAATTAATCAATAATAAAGAATTTCTAATTTTATTGTAATTTCTTTTATATTAAGATTAATTACCTAAGAATTGATGGTTTTTAAATAGATGATGATGTATGCTACCTATTTATTCAATAAGGAAATATTCAATGATTTAAATAGAAAATTATGTTTAATGAATGATTTTTTATTCATGTTGACTTGCTACTAATCATTTTTATCTGTCTAGTGTTGTTAAAATTTACTATGTTACAAAAATTAATTTGAAACTTAATGGAGGTCATTAATTATGTACAGCTCACAGTCAGACCATGGTAGAGTTGTATAGCTTTTCTTTAGTTTTCTTTCAAAAAGTCTTGGAACACTCTTCTGATTGTCATATTTTTCAAATCAAAGAGCAAAAATTAATGTTGGAAACATTTTGCTCCAAATTTTTAGGTCAGGTTTTTATTTTATATTGTATCGTGTTTTCACATATATTTTTAATACTTTATTTTATATATTCGATTAGTTAAATATTCAAATGAGTCTTTTAGAAAATCACTGCATATATTGACAAAATGAATTTATCTTTAAGAGTGGAAGAAAGGACTATACTTTGTATTACTGTTTTTATCATTTTGTATTTGTTACATTTTTTTAATTATATGCCAATTTCTTTTTGCCTAAGTTTTAATAAATGAAAAGTATTATATATTTGATATCTTTGTTACTTTGTCATGTATATATGTTACAAGTATCAAAGTAAGTAAATAGGCACATGAATATTTTTTTGTCTTTAGCAACTATACTAAAAGAAGTATTGGTTTTTAGACTTACTGTTGTAGACAAGTGCTCATACAAATATATAGGTGAATAGTATTCAATTTTAACACACACATGCTTATGGGCATTCCAGAAAGATGGGTTTATATGCGTTAAACAATATTTTAGTAAATGAGGATCCAGAGTATTTAGTTAACAAAATAAATTTTGGTCTATTACTATCCCCACATAAAATCAAAGTTTGATTTTGTCAAAAATAATTTTTTTACGTAATGTGTTTAAAACATATTTTAACTTGTTAAGCCTTCAAAAACCAAAAATCTTATATCTTATTTTTAATATACAGTATAATTAAAAGTAATTGATTACTCTTAATTGTGTCAGTAAGTATTAATTGGATTTCAAACATAATATACAGTTAATAATAATCTCATAAAACAGTTAAAATTATTTCAATTTAGCAAACAGGACTTTCTACTTATAACAAGAATAATTAAACAATAGTATTTGTGTGTAATACCATGATCAAAGTGGAGGAATAATTGTTTAGTATCTCAAATAAAATTATTTGATTTGACTTAAAAATCCATGTAAAATTTGATCCCTCATCAATATAATAATAAACTTTTACAAACTATCGTATTTTAGTAGTTGGGATCAAAATTATCATATGTTTAGTAACACCAATGCATTAACAATTTTCAACATTTATCAATACCTAACTATTTTTGAAGTTTTGAATGTTTAGGTCTGAAACACACACTCACAAAAAGAAAAAAAAATTAATGGAAGTTGAATTTGGTATTCAAGAAAGAAAGGTTAATTTGACTGCATTTGGATAAATTTTACAATAATGTTTGAAATCTTATGGCAAAATTTTTGACATTATCTTTTAACTACAACCTTTGTTTAAAATGACTAAATTGTATGAAAACCTATTTTATGTAGAGCACAGAAAAAAAATATCTACATATATCTGTG
This sequence comes from Pardosa pseudoannulata, assembly GCA_032207245.1. Taxonomy (NCBI): domain Eukaryota; kingdom Metazoa; phylum Arthropoda; class Arachnida; order Araneae; family Lycosidae; genus Pardosa; species Pardosa pseudoannulata. Next base: position 142,967,888 of record CM063508.1, read on the forward strand.
TGTGGATATATATATATATATATATATATATATATATATATATATATATATATTATAATGATAATATTATATAAATGCTGTGGTATTTCAAAGCCATTAATAACCTGAATTTGCTTTATATCGTCTTTAATTATAGTAAAATGTACTGAACTATATTACAATATTAAATATAGAACAAAAGACAAAGAAATATGCTAAAAATATATATAAAAAATTTAAAAAGTAAAAGAAGCACTCCACATGCTACACCTGAAAGAAAAAAATTGCCAAAGTCCACTCTTTTACTTTAACCAAAATTACAAATGAAAAAGTAACTTTTTTTATCACTTCTAAATTTTATTAAATTTACTTTTCAACTCATCTTTAAGGTGGGTGAATACCAGCCATATTCCATTCTTATATTTCAGTATTAACCTATAGCAAAATACTTCTACCGATGGACAGCTTGATGTAAAGATTTTTTTCAACAAACTTGACTATGAGACAAGATGCAAAATTCTGCCATGCTAAATCTGAATCAATTAAAACAAAAAATAACAAGCATTATATGTTTCAAATTTGTGAAATATTTTGCAATAATTTAGCATAAATATAAGAACTTAACTGCCATTATTTTCCAAAAAAGATATGACTAAGAGAATTTTTAAATTATAATAAAGCAAAAATAGATTTTTAATAAATAAAAAAGTAATCCTGGCACATTTTACAAACTCATTGTTTTTTTTTTAAATTAAACTTTTAAAAACTGCCTATTTATTAAAATTATCTAAATGGGATTTATTTAGGTAAATTCAATATATAAGTGTATGAAGTTTCATAACTCTTAAGTTAATATTTAAAGGGGAGATTGTTCATAACTCTTAAGTTAATATTTAAAGGGGAGATTGGAAAAATCATAAAACAGTTAAAATTATTTCAATTTAGCAAACAGGACTTTCTACTTATAACAAGAATAATTAAACAATAGTATTTGTGTGTAATACCATGATCAAAGTGGAGGAATAATTGTTTAGTATCTCAAATAAAATTATTTGATTTGACTTAAAAATCCAGGCAAATTTAGATCCTTCATCAATATAATCAGGGTTGAGCAATTAAAATCATGATTTAAATCAGTTGATTTAAAAAAAAGTCATTGATTTAAATCAATTTTTAAAACAAAGCTGTTAGTAATAAGCACAATAAGAAAATATTGACAACCCAGAGTTGCTCCCAGATGGTTTCAGGAGGCTGCTGCACCCTGCATGTTCTGGTATTATCAAAATAGCACCTTAAATATTTTAGGAATAACCACTTTGTTAATTTCAAATATAAACAAGAAGGCGGATTAAAGGGATAAAATTGATAGTATTGTTTACAATAAAGTAGTTAATATTGGACTGAAAAGAAATGCAGAAAATCTTTTAAAACGATTGGAACCTATTGCTGTTGCTTTAGACGCTATTAAAAAAAATACTTAGCCCTTAGTCTACCCTCATCTTCCTAATAATTCTATGCTTAAAGGAGTAAAATGTATAAATTAGCATGAAGCATCCTTTATTTAAATTATGATATAGATAATTAAAACAAGCAAAAAACCCTATATTGCAAGTAATTATTTTATACTGATTTATGAATTATTCTTATATATTTATATGTATTTTAGTTCTATGTATTTTTTATTATATATAAAAAATAATTGATTTGGACATCTAACTTGAAAAATTTAATTTGCTTGTATCAAATATTATACTTAAATAGGATTTTTGAAATTTAAATTAAAAAAATATGACTTTTTTTATTTTAAAAAAATTGTGATTTTTATCAATCCTGAATATAATAATAAACTTTTACAAACTGTATCGTATTTTAGTAGTTGGGATCAAAATTATATGTTCAGTAACACATTAACAATTTTCAACATTTATCAATACCTAACAATTTTTGAAGTTTTGAATGTTTAAGTCCAAAACACACACTCACAAAAAGAAAAAAAATTAATGGAAGTTGAACTTAGTATTCAAGAAAGCAGGGTTAATTTGACTGCATTCGGATAGTTTTTACAATAATGTTTGAAATCTTATGATAAAATGTTTAGCATTATATTTTAACTACAACCTTTGTTTAAAATGACTGAATTGTATGAAAACCTATTTTATATAGAGCACAGAAAAAAATATCTACATATATCTGTGTGTGGATATATATATATATATATATATATATATAATGATAATATTATATAAGTAACCAAAATTCCAAATGAAAAAGTAACTTTATTTATCACTTCTAAATTTTATTAAATTAACTATTTAACTGATCTTTAAGGTGGGTGAATAGCAGCCATATTCCATTCTTATAGTCCAGTGTTAACCTGTAGCAAAATACTTCTACCAATAGACAACTTGATGTAAAGATTTCTTTACACAAACTTGACTATGAGACAAGAGTGAAAATTCTGTCATGCTAAATCTGAATCAATTAAAACAAAAAATAACGAGCATTATATGTTTCAAATTTGTGAAATATTTTGCAATAATTTAGCATAAATATAAGCACTTAACTGCCATTATTTTCCAAAAAAGATATGACTAAGAGAATTTTTAAATTATAATAAAGCGAAAATAGATTTTTAATAAATAAAAAAAGTAATCCTGGCACATTTTACAAATTCATTGTTTTTTTTTAAATTAATCTATTTTTAAAACTGCCTAATTATTAAAATTTTCTAAATGGGATTTTATTTAGGTAAATTCAATATATATGTGTATGAAGTTTCATAACTCTTAAGTTAATATTTAAAGGGGAGATTGGAAAAAGGAAAACATTTCAATCAAGCTTGTTTCTGGAAAAGTAAAACTATTTTACTACGAATTTGCTATATTTTGTAATGTTCATTTTAAATTAGGAAATTGTATATTTTGACAAAGTATACTTAATAGCAAAGTACGAAAATCTTATATTAGATTCTATATTAGTATACATTAGTATGTAAAAAAAGAGAAATTAATTTGCTGTGTTTTAGAATCAGCTTTTATCCAAACACCCATTTGATTGTTAAACACGCTTTGCTGGGCCCGAGATGGTGGGCGACTGCTTACGGTGCCAAAACTTTGGTTTTCAATAAAACAATTTTCCTTAAATATTGATTAGTATTGTTATCCAGTTCCGTAACTAGTGAGTGTCAAAGGTGGCATTTGCCACGGGCGCAGCATCGTGAGGAAAAGGGGTTCCAAAAGAAGATGATTCGCCCCAAGTAGAAATAAGGAAAAGTTCAAAAATATTCTTTTTTTATTATAGAATCAGATTTTATTTTTAAAATCCAATGTGTTTAAAAATTACTGTTTTATGAGTTTTCTTATTTTTTTAAAATGCTCCTAGAGACTGAACTTGTTATAGATTCTTACAAAATGTTTACCAAACATTTCTAATATGCTTTTATAAAAACTTCGGTTATTCATTTCATATTTTGAATTTATTAAAGTCATTAAAACTAAATTTAAATTTGGAAAATCCTCAATTTGTATGAAAATTCAACGTAGAAATAACAAAAAATATTCCCCTCAAATAAACTATGCAGTTTATCAACAAAATAATACTTCTAAAGTGTTCGAAAATATTTTTAAGTATTAATAAAATAAATATAAAAGAAAAAATTAATATACTAGGAACATTTTAAGAATTAAAAAAATATTTTGAGTTTATTCTAAATATATGATATAGAAAAAAACATTTATATATTTTCTCACTATATTCTGTGTTAGGGACGCTAAAGGACCTGGTTACGGCACTGTTATCTTAATTCAATTTTGCTTCATATTTCTGACTGACAAAGTTCTTTCATATTCAGTTCTTTTGAAAAATTTTGAAGTTTCTTTAGTTTGCGTGGTGGCATATTTTAGTTTGCTTGCTCCAGCATCGCTGACTTTGCCGACCTTGAGCTTTGTAACTTCCACCCTCCCTTTAACATTTCCTCACACACACTTGCCTTTATTACCATTTTACCTTACAGTTCAATGATTTGTTATGAGAGACTGTATAGGAAGGGCAACATCGTTCTCTATCAGGTTACAATACATAATACATCCAAACCTTACTTGGGAATCGAACCCAAACTCATCGGAAGGGAGCACAACTAATCACTATATAATCTGGGTGATCCGTTCCCTATAATTTAAAGAAATCCAACATGGTCTTGTACCCAACCATTTTAACCCTCGATTAATCAAATTTTTTTTCTCCCATGAGGAAATGTCATAATGTAATAGATACAGGGACTTAATCTGGACGTTGTGAGTCGGTTCGAACGTTCGTTGCGAGGTCATTTTGACGTCAGCTCGATCGTTTGCACGCATAATGTCCATAAGCTGACGTCAAAGTGGCGTCACAACGAAGTTTCAAACCTAACCGCAACGTTCAGAGTAAGGGCCACAAACACTATTCGATAGTTGATATCAGTGCAATACAGCGCAAGAAACATGCGTATTTTCTTCTTTTCACTCATTAAAAAATTATTACTGAGCGAAATTTGCGTACTTTGTAAGACAGTTTCATTATGGACGAGATTCTGACGTTAACTAAACCGATTGCAAGGAAATTCCGCACACACTTATTTTACAACATAGCGCTCACTAAGAAATGTTTTTTCAGTTTCTCATTCCTAAAAAAGGTAACGGGGTGGGGAGTTGACTATTCGCTTCTGGCTGGTATAACAGTAGTACCCCAAATATATAGAGGCCCAAAATTCGGCTAGGATTCATCAGTTGCTCCGTAGGTATTTTCTCCATTTTGTAGAGATGGGGTCATTGCTCATATGCACATAACAAGTTTATCAAGGATTTCAAAGCTGCTGTTAAGTTTGTTCCCAAAGGTCTTTAAAATTTTCACGTTGTAATTAGTGCTGACAAAAAGGGTTCTCAAGCTCATAGGGGAGGCATCAATGCTCCCACCTCTTACGAAGTTTCTGGTTGGTTGTAGATCAAGAGTTTGAAAAGAGAGCTATTGTCCTTCGACAACAGGGACAACAAACTGGAGCTGATTTGTGAGATCCATACCAGATTGTTGGATCTGACAAGAGATCGTGGGAGAATACTGGAGGAAATAACAGGTTGTCTGAACCTACTATTCCCTCCAATATCCTCTCATGTTCTGTCTTGGAGAAGATAGGTATTTATCAACATCTCTCAGACTCAAACACTAAGGTACCATTAAAGAAAAACTTATCTAAAACTGATTTTTATAGCTACAATCTAATGCAACGAATGTAGGTAAGAAAGGTTAAGCCATGGACAGTATGAAACCTATGGGTAACAGCGAGATCGAGAATAAAAGATTGAGCACAAATAAAGTTTTCATTCATAATTCATAAAGTATAGAAATTACATTAAAATCAATATGTTTTTATTTGATAAATACACACAATGAAATATATCTATTACTGAAATATACACATATATTTATTTTTATTTAATGTTTATACAGAGTTTATAATCACTTTAGGACCTGGACATTTCTTACCAGACCCCGTCGCTCCCCACAAAGGACGCCAAATGTCCTCTATCATCTATCTAAAGAGTGATCTCCTTTCAACTTCCAGTACGGGGACAGTTATTAACTATTTAAAACACTGATTCGACACGGCGCTGTTTTCAGACTTTGTGTCGCGCAGGGTTCAATAGAACGGTGGTTCAAAGGATTATTAAATTCCTCTAATGTTACCGATCGGCAACATTTTCCCAGAAGCGACCCAGATACATTCAAACTGGCATCACTATTGGACCACTTAGCGAAAAGCGAGGAGTGGCAAAACCCACCCTCATCAGCGAATCCTCTCTGGAGGGGACTGTAAGAACTGCTCCTTTAATGAAGTTTGAAAAAACAGACAGAAAAGACGGGATGAGCTCCAGCCTGTAGCCTATATCTAATTAATAGCTTATTTGTTTAAATTCTTAGTTACATCTGAACTAGAGAGTCTGGGAAGTTCAGACTTCCTAACTTTACACGGATTCTGTAGAGAAGACGAGTTCTTTTGTAGTCAGGAGGTGAAAGATCAATTTAGTTGACCGATGTGAAAAGCGAACAACAGCCGTCTGTTCGGATTTATTTTATCTATTTTTATTTATTTATTTATTTTTTGTTGTTGCTTGACGGTTGAAAGTGTCCAACTGACGACCAGTTTTCCCAGCTTGCATGCTTAATGATACTTACGATTACTGAAATTCTGCATTTACACATAGTCTTGTAAATATTGTACATTAATTTTTTGTAAAAGCTAAGTTTAGTTATTTATTTATTTTTCAGTTATTTGGTTTCAAAGTCATTACAAAATAAAGCACAATTTTAAAAACAAAATATCGTGAAAAACTAACACAAATTTCCTTATTTTACTAATAAAAATCTTTAACATACGACAATACATTTCAGATTTTATAGAAAAGGTTGAAGAGTTTGTTTATAAATGTAAAGAAAACTGATTTTGTAATTTTATTAAATGGCTGACTGGGTCAGGGTAGAAGTGCCTTATTTAATGGAAAGGCCGTAGGAAGGGGGAGGGTTTTGGGGGACTGGTCCCCCCCCCCGAAATTTTGAAAGACCATTTTGCAGATAGACAATGTCCCACAGTTGTGTGTGTGTGTGCTATATGCCTAGATGTTCATGAACCTAAACAGTCCCTCTCTTAAAGGAGGGGAAAAAAAACCGCTGACCATAAGTCTTCCTGGGCCGCTGGCCGGAAATAGAGCACTGTATTCCGGAAATGCAGTGCTTTCCCTTTCATCAATTGAAGTATCATTCACAAATAAAGATGTCCTTCAGAACCGGAGTTCGTGGGTTCGAATCCCACTATGGCATGGATGTTCGTAGCCGTTCGGAATCGGCTTTAAGCAGTAGGTCCCGGTCTCATTAGCCCTCGTGTTGCAAAAAGTAGACCGTAGCGCTCCAAAACAAAACTTTTCTCTCTTGGCCCCTCCGAAAATAATTTCTGGCTACGGCCCTGTTTAATGGCTAACAAAAGTATATAAATATGAATAAACTTTCTTTAAAAATATTGTTTTCTAGTTTTGATTCCGAAAATTATCAATCGTTTCATCATAATCTTATCCAAAACCTTTTGTTCGATGTATAAAAGCTAAATTGTTAATTTTAATTAACTCGGTTAGTTTCATAAATTTTTTATGCTCTTTATTACTGAGAATAACTTATGACTTCATGCATTTGATATAATTCACAATATTTCTTTATTTAAAAATACTGACAAATTCCAACGGTTCATGAAAATGCTTTATAACTTTTTTTCAATGTGGAAAAAGATTTTTTTAAACTTTTTTTATGCGTGTGCAAAAGGACTTTTTTTATGAAATATGTGAAAGTGCTTTTTTAATTGCCTTTTCTTCCATCGCGCATAAATATTTTCGAACATTTTTTTAATAGCATAAATACTAAATCCCTTTGATAATAAATTAAATTTTCTTGTTTATTACGAATATAGTATGTGTTTTCATTTGTTTATTATTACAATCTTAATTTTGATGTAATATTAATAAGTAACCAATTCATAGAATGGATCTAATTTTATTTTTATACTGCTAGTTCAAGCTATAATATACATAATCAGTAAAAATTAATTAGCTATAAACTTAAACTATGAAATCTTACTAATTCTTCGAATAAATGTCGTAATAAAGAAATTTGCATAACATTTGAAACAAGATTGCCAGATATCACTATATTATAAATTGAATACGAACTTTGTAACACATTGTATGCGGGACAAATACTAGTAAGCTTTCTTATGATTGATACTTGAGCGCGGGTCACGTATTAGTACGGGTTAGTGTAAGAACATGGTTTGTTTGTGGATACAAAAATAACAGTATATAAAACGAAGTCAAATGTTCTTGTCTACTACAAATTCTAGAAAAATTTAGACAAATGTAAAATAGCTTTACATTATTAGTTTTATGATTGCTCTTTTCATTTTTTTATAATGTAAAAATGTTTATCTTTAACATAATTCGAAATAATTAAAACTATATACTACTATTTCTATTTGATTTTTCATATTTACGATACTATTATAAATTTATCCACTAAAAATATATTTTTTGTTTACAAAAATCTTATGGTTGTAATTTATATATTTCTATTTATATATTTGTTTATATATTTCAATATAAAATACGAAAAGTTGATTAAAAAAATTAGTTTTTGATCTATTGAGATTTAGCTGAATACCTAAATTTATGCGCAAAATGCCCGCTCCTGGTGCAATTCCACTCCGAAATGTACCGGCACACAATGTGTTAACATATTCTTGAATTAAAGAATTATCTGAAAGAAAACGTCGTTAATGAAAATAAAAAATAAATAAGCGTTATATTTCTGTTAAATGCTTTTTTTAAATGAGGTATTATGAGTGAAAAGTTATTAGTATTTGCGGCAACAACCGAGTTATTTTTGGACGTTCGCTAAAATATATATTTAAAAAACCAAATGCTTTTTTTCGCTGCTTATGTTGTAGCTACATTACATAGGAACACAATTTTTAACTTTTGCTCGAAGCAGTTCAAAGGTTGAATTCAACCCTGTGGCTGAATAACTTGGCGACATTCTCATCGTTTAATGTTAGCGAAAAAATATTTTACCGTAGAAAGTCATTCGTATTTTTAAATTCAAAGTGCAATCTGTAACTGCTTCGAAAAATCTTTCTTTTGTTAGGAACCTATACTATAAAAATAAATATATATGATTTAAGTTTAATAACAGTGTTGTGTCCTTTTGTAACTTTCGATTTAAAAAAAATTCTTATAATGGTACAATATAACTAATATGATATTGCCCAATCGATTATTTTGTATTGCGAAAACCTAAATTGTGAAATATTGTTTATTTATATTTCATTTTAGTAATAACGTGATACTTTAATAGACATCAAGGTACGCAACATGTTAAATGAGATTAAGATTTAATAATTTTCTATACATCTGTATATTTAAACATCTAAAACCGGGTAACGCATAAATCTCACTATTAAAATTAAATGAATTAAATAGACAAACTCTGAGCAACGAATATAAACGAAATAGATATATTTTCCAAGTCCGAGTCAATCGATTTTCTTTAAAATCTTGTTTCATCCTGAATGTTACAAAGCGAGGCTTTCTTACAGGCGATATAGTTTGGCGAAATTGGCGACACTGTTTGGCGATGTTTTGGCGACGAATCGAGAACAATAAAACTATTTCATTTTTGTTGAAAATTTAAATATTGTAATATTTAAGAAACATTTAGATCACACAACACACAAAAAAAATCTATTCTAATTTTAAATTATTAACAAGTTTCCTTTAACATCATTATGCGCTTTGGAAAAATAACGATTCTCAATACTTTAAGAAATGTTTGAATATTTACACGAAAAAGCTAAAATTAGTTTTTACCAAATACCTCTGGAGGACCAATTTCTATTAATAGAGAGAAATCTGAAGCCCTATTCGTTGTTCTTTAAAAAAAAAAAAATTGGTGTGTGTGTGTGGGGGGGGGGGGTTATTGCACTTAATATTTCTTAAAAATTCTCCTTTTTTCCCCTTCATATTCTTTCATATTTATTTTCCCAGCCGCAAAATATCTTATTTAAAGGAGTGTACACTGAAAATTCTTTATATCCGTCTCCTAAAGCTAACTCTGAAATAAATGCAAATATTCTATCCACTTGGCACATTTTCCAGCTTTCCCAGGGAAATGGTTCATTTTTTTCAATGATGTCAGTTCCTTTCTGACTATTAAGTTCGCTGACTAAGCTGCTTTCTCGTGTGAATATTCTCCACGTCTCTCGTTGTGGGGTAACCCTGTAATTGAAGTTTTTAATGTATCGTTCCATTCTCTGCTCTGACAAAGAAAGATGTCTGTTACCTAGTTTTAAAGTAAAGTTCCACGTCAGACTTGCTGCATCTTTTATGAAATCCCACGACTGCTTAACATTTAGGTTTGGTGGCTTAGGCTGCTTATTACCCAATAAGCCCGTGCAAGAAAAAATAATAAGGGATTAATTTTATGTGACCGCGAATTAAATTTTCCCGGATGACATACACACACACACATATATTTACCGGGTGGCCATAATTAAACTGACAATGCTGCTCACAGTGTTCTGTAGCGCGATCTATTTGCGAGAATAACGCCACATTTTGTAGGAAGATTAAACAAAACGGGGGACGAAGGATTCCCGAAAAAACAAATTAGTTCTAAAAGTCACCGCTAGAAGAATATTTGGCGCTGTGTAATAGAAAATAGAGTGTTAACAAATGCAAATCAATACGGAAATTAATTTCTTAATTCTGCCAATGGATGTAACGTGAAATTTTAATAAATAACTTCTGCTCAGCGTACGTGGTATTGCAGATCACGAGACTTTATCGGTGTTTATGTAGATTTTACGCTTTTTTAAAAGTGTTGCCATATTGCACTTGAACTAAATCAGAAAATGTGCATAATAAAAGGTAATTTTATTCCGCATTGATTTGCTTTCAGTTGTGCATACTGTGCACAGAATGCAATATGTGGACCACAACAACGGCAGCCACATTGAATCGTATTTGAATGCAAAATAAAAGGTAATTTCCGTATTGATTTGCATTTGTTAACACTCTATTTTCTATAACACAGCGCTAAATATTCCCCTAGCGGTGACTTTTGGAACTTTTTTTTTTTTTTTTTTTTTTAGAATCTTTTGTCCCTCGTCTTGTTTAATCTTCCTACAAAATGTGGCGTCATTCTCACAAATAGATTGCGCTACAGAACACTGTGAACACTGTCAGTTTAATTATGGCCACCCGGTATTTATATTTATTTATATGTAATAAAACCTCGTTAAGTTATCACTCAAGGAACTAAACATTTTTTACGACCTATGCGGAGTGACAATTTAGGCGAAGTGGGAAATTTTAAAATTAAAAAACAAAACTGAAATATGTTCATGAATTACTGTAAAATTTGGTAGTAAATAAATAAATAAAAATATGACTTTCGGATATTAACACATGCGAATGAATGAGTGGAAAATAAAAATACATACAGGTTGTCCACAATTAAATTTCCCTACTTAAAGCCGTTCGGAATCGGCTTTAAGCAGTAGGTCCCGGTCTCATTAGACCTCGTGAGTAAAACAGTAGACCGTAGCGCTCCAAATTCAAACCAAACCCAAATGTGTGCCGAAATTTTAAAGTTCAATCCATGTTATAATTTATTATCCTAATTATTAGTTTTATAATAGGCAAGAACTTCAGAATATACTGAAATCTTAATATTAGTGTTCCATTTTAACCGTCCTGATTAGGGAGGTAGGTAAAGTGTTCGGGGTGATTATAAATACAGTATAGTTAATGTTTATTGTCGTTGTAGTTATGATATATGTATAACACAACTTGTATGTACATTCACAGCTTCCACTGTAAAAATGCATATTTTGAATATTGCACGATAATAAAATATTTTGAAGAATTTGTTGTTTTATTTTCATATGTGCGGCCCACCTCATTTCAGTAAATTTTTTTTCCCCCACCAAAAGATTTGGGTTAGGCACCCCTGTTTAGTGTTTACTTTAAAGTGGTATATTCAGTCTTTCGTTGTACTTTTTAGTAGCATACGTTAAAGGTGAGGTTTTTTACTTATGGGGGGAGGGGAAGTCTAAAAATTGATATTATCAAAATTTCCAGGTCAAATATGCAAACTATTATGATACTATTATGCAATATTCGAACTCGAGAGTTTGAATGATTTTCACGTTTTGGTCCTCTCTGAGTCCAAAAAGTCTATTTTTAGAATTGTGTCCAGGTATGTGTCTTTATGTAAGCATGACGACATAAAGACACATTACAAGCAATGCTGTTATTATTATATGCAATTTTATTTTCAATCATCGTCTAAACACCATTGTTTAAACCAGGTACCTTTATATTAAGTAATTTGTTTAGTAATTTGTAAGAGAAATCGAATTTTTAATACGCACATTATAATATTGTAATTGTAGTTTTCTGTCAACTTTTGAATTGCTTTTCAACTTTTGTGCTACTAATATAGACATTATAAATTACCTAAATATATTATTAGTGTTTCTTTAGGTGATCACTTACTTTAACGGGACTGCATGATGTTATTATTTAATTTTGCTTTTTTATTTACATTTGCACGTATTTCTACTGATATTTTTATAAAACAATAGGAAATCTCGCTTACATACTCAACATAACTTTGACGTCATTTTGGAGATCATGCCAAACAATTGTCAAGAAATCCACTGGACATCTAAACTTGAATTCTACTCAATGTTTTCTTTATACTTCGTATATGAACAAAGAGAAGGAAAAGTGAGAGTTCTGGAGTCTACTTAACCCCCGCCTGATACTTTTGGTATTAGTCTCCAATCATCAAACATTCTGCGGTTTTGCCTCAGGTAATTATTGGACAGCTAAGAAAAAAGATTATAAAACACCCTATAATTTATACTCTATCCTCTATCTTGTGTGTAAAAGAACGGTGGTAACTTTGATGCTAAGTAAGTACATCGTATCTAGTTTGTCTTGTCTTTACGATACAGGACCATAAGCAGTGTTGTTTCTGACGGGGAGAAGGTGGCAAGCGCCTATATGCAGGATTACAAACAATACTGTTATTATTATACTCAATTTTATTTTCAATCATCGTTTAACCCCTTCCCTGTTTTGCCCGTATGCCGTACGGGCACAGCTTTCGGGCCTTTACTGATTTGCCCGTACGGCGTACGGGTAATCTGATTTCTATTTCGCTTGCACTGTTTCGGCAGTATTTTTTCCAATTTTAGTAACAAATTATTCGTATAGATGGTCCAGTAAATGATAGTTTGCAGTTTATTGTATTTTTTACTCTGATTGGTTCAAAAGCGAGGGATTTTTCGCATGTTTTGTATCAGAAGACGAATTGCTATCTTTCAGTGTATAGCTTTCTGGTTAAATTTTTACTAACCGCCTGATAATTTTATTGATGTGAGAGTTCAATAATATATTTTTACTTTTAAATAATGGATCATTCAGAGCGTATGGAACTAATTTCTTGTGATTCGAACTGTGACTCGGAATCAGATACTGAATTATCTGTAAATGATAGTAGCGAAAGTTTACTAGATGACCTGGATAGTAGTAATAGTAGTACAAATGGAATCAATCAAGCAAGACAATTTTTTTAAATTGTGATAATCCTTCGGATCCGCCTCCTAGATTTGCTTTCACGGGAATTCCAAAAATTAACTTGGATATCGATGAGACTAAAGGTAAACTTCAGTTCTATGATGCTTTCATAGAAAGAAAAAAAAGTTGTAATAATTGCTTAAAAATATTAGAAATGTTAATTTTAATAACATATCTTTACTTAAAAATGTAAAATGAACAAAAAAATGCAATAAAAAAATGTGACTTTTTTTTTGGCCGAATTCTGGGGAAAAAAATGAAACTGTCAAAGGTTTAAACATCCTGAGATAACACCAGGTACCTTTATATTAAGTAATTTATTTTCAGACGAAATCCATATCAATCTTAAAATTATTTTCTGTGTCTTAAATTTCCGATATGCGTAAAAAATGACTATCAGATAGTTTCTAGATCTGATAATTCATTACTGTTATTGTAAATACTTTACTATCTTTTACAGCTATCTCAAAAGGTTTAAGACTTAATTAAAAAATAGGGAGTAGCAACATTATACTTTCTCATATACTCATTGAAAAGAAATTTTTTTTAATTATTCGGGATCACGTTTCTGTTAATCATTCACCAACACAATGCAGTGTATTTTATTGCCATTTTATTATGAGAGACCCATATAAATGGCTAATATTATGTCGACTCGGACCAAAAAACAATACACAAATGTAGACAAGAAAAACATTTTTCTATTAAAATTATTTTAACCCCTTCCGGTATGATTTAATAATGAAAAACTGTGCATGAAATAACCATTTAATTTTTATTTAAAACACTTGTTTCATTTTACAATTCTTACATATTCTTAATTAAAATCCACTTTTTACATAGTGTTAAATAATATCAGAAACAGTAAAATTAAGAAAATATCAAAGCAAAACATTAATAAGGTATACAGATAATAGTCTTCAAGCTAGTGGTACTTTTCAAAACAAAGTGCAAAGGAATTCTTAATTGTTTACACCGCCAAGTAGTCTCACTTTTAATTTGATTCTTGTAACACACACGGCATTTCTTAGTAGGTTTTCTTTTATTCTGACTCATTAATTTGGCAATGACTTGTACCAAGAAATTCTAAGTAAACAATATGCAATAGTGACTTGTGATTTTCACAAGTGATAAAAGTGTTGCCAAATTCAGTACACTAGAAATTTTAAACTAAATTAATTGTCATATTTAACAGTAACTTTAATCGCATGACGAGTGTAGCTCGTCATTGTGCGGTATAGAATGAAAAACTAATGACGAGCTAGACTCGTCATTTTACCGGAAGGGGTTAATAATCATAACGCCAGAAGCAATGTGCGGTCATCACTCACAAAACACATTGTCGTTCTCGCTCTAACAACAAAAGGCGTTGCCACAAAGATGCAACCAAATTAATCTACAAAACAAAATACAGCACCCTGAACATGAAGTATAGCAGTACAAAACGTAAAACATTGAGTTCGAAATAAAACAACAAAACAAAAGACAAAACACCAATAAATCATCCAAACATATTACTCCCTAGAGATAATACAAACAAATAAAGTGGGCCTCGTAATTTAGAAGCAGAGACCATGAGGAAAACCCTCAAAATTGGTCTGCCTCCTCCAGAGGTATCGTTTGGGAACTTGGAGGACATTGCGACCACGGACTTAATTTACGTGCCACAGCTACCTTCAGGGGTATCGTTTAGGAACTTCGTGATACGAGCCTATTTTACGTGGTACAGCCATCCTTAATGAACACGGTGAATCTTTGACAGGCCCGAGTCCACACCCTTAAATCTTCCTGTTACGAAATAGCTGCCATTGGCGACTAAGCTACTAAGACTCTTTAACCATTAACGCCTAGATATTTCTGATGACTGTATATTAGTAAATACCTAACATAGGCCGAACGATGGCCGAATGGTTAGGGTGCTGGCCTTCGGAACCGGAGTTCGTGGGTTCGAGTCCCACTATGGCATGGATGTTCGTAGCCGTTCGGAATCGGCTTTAAGCAGTAGGTCCCGGTCTCATTAGCCCTCGCGTTGCAAAAAGTAGACCGTAGCGCTCCAAACCAAACCAAAATACCTAACATAGAAGCTATTATAGACACCTGGAAGTAAAACAAAATATGAAATTTAAACACCTTTAAATATGACATCAAGTCGTCATTAGTGAGGAGGTGTCATTTTAAAACATAATAAGATGTATGATGATAAGATAAGATGAAAAAGGAAAACTTCTTGATAAGAGATTTATTTGCTATCATATATGAGAAAAGTACTGAAAAGAGATGACTTATTACAGATATGGCTATTCGCCATGATTTTGACCGGTATACGTTCAGAATACCGGTCATAATACGTTCCTATTCTAAGCTTGAAAATCATAAAATGCCAATCGAAATGACAAAATTATAGATAAGATCATGTTTGAAAACTTGGGAGATTATTCATAAGATTAATATCTATTTTTATTAAAAAGGAAGAATCGTTTCAATAAAACAAAAACTCTACAAACCATTTTTTGACTGTCCTCAAATGAGGACGCTGGGCGTTGGGACGCTGGGTTAAGCTCAAAGTAGGTCCTCATAATTTAGAAGCATGGGCCAAGCATAATCCCCCCCCTCTAGGTCTGGCCTGTCATCTCCATTGGTAACGTTTCAGCTCTGGGGACACTGCGACCTCGAATCTATTTTATAATGGCCCAGATTCTATTATTGAACACGGCGAGCGGCCCTTCGTTTATGAACTCGATACCTTTGCCTACTAAGCTATCGCTGCTCACAATAATACTAATTCATATTTATAAAAAAATTGTTTTGTTGAAAAACACAAATTTTTCCGATACTAAATTTCCCCACCGTAAGCAGTCCCCTACCTTATCTACTACCTAGGATCAGCTCTTTGTCTCAAACTGGAATTTTGGTGAACTTACTAACATGAAAAAAAAATTGTTTTTAAATTTTAAGATCAAGTTTACAAGTTAAAAAAATAATTGTATTTTTAATTATCACAATGTCTTATGTTAGCTGTTTAAAAAATTGAAAACGGTATCAACAATTATTTTTGCAATATCTTGAGATGGCGTTCACTATGTACAACGTAAGTGTTAAGGAATCATATGTTCAGTCAGAAAGAAGCCATTGTAGCTTAAAAAAGAAATAAAAAAAGTTTCTGTGATTCAGCGTAAAGAGTAGATAATGATTTTGAACTAGATTCTTTGGCCAACTGATGAAACGGAAAAATGAATGTTTTCTCTTATTTCCTTAAGAAATATGTTAAACACGATGGTTATCAGCATATAGCAAATACTGAAACTCGAAAACAAGCACGCAACTATTTGAAAACGTAATTATATTTCATGTGAATATAAAAGAATAATACATGTTTGTTCGTTATATGTTACATGTTAATAACTAAGTTTTTTAGGTTCACCTGCATAAAGGAATTGCAAAATGAAAATGAGTAATGAAATTTTTATCATTACCGTTTTACTTCTACCTTTGTTTAAAACGATAGGGGATTAAAAAAACCTTTTTTTATTCAAATTATAGAGAAAGGAATCTTGGATGAGGGGGAGGAAGAGAAGAAGGAGCTTGCTGCTATGAAGGCGCGCAGCATATATTTGTGTATATATATATATTATATATATATATATATATATATGTATGTATATGCATATACATACACGTACTCACACACACACGTATATATATATATATATATATATATATATATATATACATATATACACTGATGTCCATAAATTAAGGATAATTCAGAATCACACAGAAATTGAGCTCTAAAATAAAAATTTCACCTGTAGAATTATCAATCACACACATCTTGAAGAAGAATATGCAAATTGCAGGAAACCACCAGATGGCACGGATAGTACGTTACAATGACGAGAGTGTATGAAAGGGGTATAAAAGGAATGGTAGCAAATAAATAAAATTGTTCACAAGCGCTTTAAAAGCCTTTCAGTGCAATAACCGCATAGTTATGGCGCAAAGGAAGCATTTGGATGATTTTTTACGTGGTAGAATTATCGGACGACTGGAATGTGGACGTACCCAGCTGGAAGTATCCGAGGAACTTGGAATCGTCCAGAATGTCATCTCCAGGCTTTGGCAACGATTCAAACATGATGGTAATGTGAGTAGATGTTACAGCACAGGTCGCCCCCGAGCTACTACGCCGAATGATGACCGGTATTTGGCAGTTACTGCCAAAAGAAACAGACGGAGCACAGCATCAGACCTGTCTCGTCAGCTCTCTTCAGCTACCGGTACGACAGTTTCAAGGCAGACCGTGTACAGACGCTTAGGGAACATTGGTCTATATGCTCGTAGGCCTGTCAGATGTGTTCTCCTTACCGCAACTCACTGTCGCCTGCGATTATGCTGGGCTAGAGAGCATGCATTGTGGACACCGCAACAGTGGTCTTGTGTGATGTTTTCCGACGAGTCCAGGTTCAGTTTACATTCTGATTCTCGCCGGACTTTCATATGGAGAGCGCCAGGTACCCGTTACCACCAAGAGAACACCATTGAACGACACCGTTACGGTGGTGCAGGATGGCTCGTTTGGGGAGGAATTATTCTTGGTTCCAGAACTGACCTGCATGTTCAGAGTGTAACGATGACAGGCCACATCTATCGGGATGTCATTCTGGAACAACATGTACGTTTGTTTCGGGGCGCCATGGATGCTGAATTTCTGTATATGGATGACAAAGCCCGACCTCACCGTGCAAACATTGTAGACGAATGCCTTCAATCGGAGGATATCACCCGTATGGATTGGCCAGCATTCTCACCGGACTTGAATCCAATAGAGCATGTGTGGGACATGCTTGGCCGACGAATTGCAGCCCGTCAACCCCCTCCCAACTGTCTATCGGAACTCCGGAGGGCATTGCTTGATGAGTGATGTAATTTTCCCCAAGATCAGATTGATAATCTGATACTCAGCATGCGTAAGCGTTGTAACGCTTGTATTGCATCGTCCGGGAGACATACTCCGTATTAACCATCACACTAACCATGTTATACTGTTTTCTGTAAATAGGTTCTTTTTTGAAATTTGCTCCAGGGAGTAAAAATCGCAATTTTTATTAATTATGTCAAACATATAGCATCTCTTTTGCTCTTTACCTTTTGTTTAATAAATAGACTTTACAAATAAGTCAAATTTATTTTGCTTTTGTCTCTTTCATTGATTGAACTTCATTATCCTTAATTTATGGACATGAGTGTATATATATATATATATATATATATATATATATATATATATATATTCTCTCTCTATATATATATAGTTCTATTTTTTTAAACTTCACTTTCCCAGCCATCCAAATTAAATAGAGGACGTGATTCACTGAAATTAGGTTTCTTTCCAGGTTGTCAAAACCATCGTCTGAATTAATAATTGCTACGTGCGACCTTTTTACTCTTGTTTATCCTTTTTTAGACTTGTTTTATATCAGACGTTAGACCGAGGATTCTTGCATTTTATTCGGGAATGTGTAGATTTTTGTGCCCACAGTGTTTTAATCACAGCAAAAACAGCTGTATTATTCTCTCTCCGGTGAGAAGATAAGCCACGTGATTAAGTTTTCCTAGGAAGACGGCTTTTCTCACAGGCTGACAGATGCGCGACATGTCTTGACTATATAAGACGTGTTCACTATTGTTCCTCTGATATGAGAGAATAAAAATAAAGGATTTTTATTAAGTATCTGCATGGTCTCAGTTCTAAGTGAGTGCCTTTCTCGGCATGACTGCTTTGGGTTATACTGCCAAGAAAGCCCTGGCAATTAAAAAATATGGGCCAAGGATTCAAAGGAAATATCTCATTTTTCACTCCAAATCTTTTGTTTTGCAAATGAGTATTTATTTTGAACAACGCGATTATAATAAATAACACGTCTGGTGTGGTCGGAGAAAACATTTTACGGTACTGTAACTGCTCTAGTATTTACACTCCTCTATGACAGAAATACTCTAGCGCCTTCCAATGGCAAGGACGTAAAACTGTCAGTAAAAGCCACGACCTCAAGTGATTTGTGCTTGTTACTCCTTGTTTCTAAGATGGTTTCATGTATATCCACTTGATATGTTTAGTGTTTGTAATAAAATATCTTAACCTAACTTGTGGACTTACTTTCACGAACCCCTTTTCAACGTGGCTGCTTGCATTGAGGGTCACATACTGGCGCCAACTTTTTTTTTTTTTAATTATCGAAGGAGCTTGGCTTTTGTTCACTTTTCAGGTTTTGAAAATATAAAACCCTACCACTTTAGTATGTAAGTTTGCATCCGCTCACCCATACAGCATAAAAGGTAATTTTTTTTATTAATTACTGCATGTCCTAGACCAGTTAAAACTCAGTTCTGAAATACTTTTTTGAAGTCTTTATCAAGTAATTGTTATGTTATACAACAAGCATTTTATAAGGGGCCGCGGTAGCCTGGTTGGTAGAGCTTTAGTCTCGTAACCGATAGGTGGCGAGTTTTGTCCTCGTCTCGGCCAAAGACCGTCGTGTTGCTAATGACAGTTGGGGCAGCCGAACGATGGCCGATTGGTCAGGGCGCTGATCGTCGGTACCAGAGGTCGTGGGTTCGAATCCCACTTTAGTATGGATCTTCGTAGCTGTTCGGAATCGGCTTTAAGCAGTAGGTCCCTGTCTCATTAGCCGTCGTGTGCAAAACAGTAGACCGTAGCGCTCCAAACCAAACCGAACCAAACCAAACCAGACAGGTGGAGCACGTTAAATATGTCGTGACTGCAAAGTCACACAGCGACACAGCGAAAGTGGTGCACAGAACTTCCTGGGCCTAACCCTCTAGTTCTGACCTACATAGGAGATTACACTAAACAACTAATGATTACAATTTGGCTACGACTTGGGCAAGGGAATAAAATGGGCAATGGTTGCTTGAGTTTTGGCAAGGAAAAAGTAAAGCCAAAAGAAATATAACAATTAAACATCCTCCAAGTTCCCCTAACAAAATTATACCTCGGGGGGTATGGGGGTATCAGGGATGAATCGGTTTCTGGTTTGGATATAAGTTCTGACTTGCGGATGGATAAATGAGTGTATGAATGAATTCGACCGCCCCCTTTAAAGGGTCGTGTCGTGTGTGTTCGAGCAAAGTCGTACTTTCGCCTTAACGGTGCTCATTAACAACAGAAGGCGCACATTTCTGCCGTAATTAGAAAGAGTAAAGCTCATTCGGGCTTGGTATGACCAAGTGACATTAAACCCACAAGTATTTTATTGCTTAAAATGAATAACTGAATTTTTTTTTTCATTGGGTTCAAATTTTCTTTCAATAGAACCAATAATCCCTCAACCAGAGCCACTACTTCAAGAACAGAGTTTTCAAGTTTTGTCTCCTTTCCGGGACGTCGCCGGATCCAGAGGGAAAGTTTGTAACAACTCTAGTATTTACACCCCCCATGACAGAAAGACTTGTAACGTATCCGGTCAATGTTTTAGGTGACACAAGGAAGAATCAGGTGTATCTTGATTAATGAATTTATTTACACTGCTGCTATATACATCATTTCACAACTACACACAAAAAAAAAACAATTTTCGATCACAGGTAAGTGATTAGTACACGTAGGCCTGAGTAGAGACGGGTACCTAAAATAATCTGCCGAAATATGGGTGATTAGACGGAAGAAACAATTCGTAGCTCTTGCGAAAGTTTTCTGAAGTACAGGTAGGAGATCTAAGCAGAGTTAGTTCTGAAGAACTGCAAACAATCCTGAAGAGGATTATATTAGAAAAAGGAAACCCAATGCACAAGGTATCGTTTCAATCTCAGCAAGAGATATATCTCAAGACGGGACTTCGCTAAATAAAACTCTCCGATGGAGAGACTGGTCGAGACGACCTCCGAGTTAGCCGATGCGGGCTACTCCTTAAAGAAAAGATCCCAAGGTGGGATTATAACAAAAAACTCTCCGGTAGAGAGACTGGTCAAGGCGACCTCTGAATTAGCTGGTTGCTAGCTAACTAACTTCTCTAAAACACAAATATTCTCTCGTCTCTTTCTAGGGGATGGGCCTCTAAGAGAAGGGCCTCACCCACAATTTCAATATTGGATCACCTAGCGACCTCACCTTCGAACAACTGGATTGGTCCGGGTTAAAGAATCATCGGCCGCAAACCCAGGGTCACTGGAATTCTTAGCGGCTACATCTGAGTCGCGACTATTCCTTTGTCGTTCCAATGATCATATTTCTGGCTGTCAGTGAAAGTGCCGGGTTGTCTGGCATATTGTTCCTCTACTATAGGGTACAACAGTGTAGACATCGTGGTGCCGGGGGAAGCAATCCCTTTATCCACACAAGCGAAGTCCACCTCTCAAAGCAAAGTTCTTTGATGTCGACACACCGCTAAATCACGCCGTTACAGACTCTAGCACCCTTCAACAGCAAGGACGTAAAACTGTCAAATCCAAAACCGCAAGCTGTTTGCGCGTGTTACTTATGAGCTCTTTTGTTGCTAAGATAATTTCATGTATGTCCGGTTGTTATGTGTTATGTTTATAATAAAATATCTTAACCTTTACCTTCAAGAAACCCCTTTTCAACGTGGTTCCTTGCATCGAGGGTCACAGTGTTGGAAAGGTTTATCGATATCGGTCATTTTGGTCGTAACCGCATTTCCTCCTATGCAAATGTATTTTAACTATGAGCCGTGGTATAAATGGTTTGGTTTAGTTTGGGAGCTCTACGGTCTACTTTTTGCAACACGAGAGCTAACGAGACCGGGACCTACTGCTTAAAGCCGATTCCGAAAGGCTACGAACATCCATGCCATAGTGGGATTCGAACCCATGAACTCCGATTCCGAAGGCCAGCACCCTAACTTTTCGGCCATCGTTCGGCCGTGGTATAAATGGAGTTTCCGGTTAGCTCCTTGGACTTTTCTGTAACTCTGATTGCTTGGTACTGCTAAAAATGTTGGTAAGTCAATCGTAAGGAAATACGACGTAGTATGCCGAAAACTGCTTTATTTTAATATCTTGTTTATATTTTTATCATTCGAGCTGAACGAATAAACGTTTAATCCATGAAATGAACTGTGTTTTTGGACTTTCTACGTATCTCCACACCACACGCATAATATGACGTGCGGCATTCTGCTAATAAGTTAAAATTTACCCCAACACACAGTATGTATAAAAATGCAGCGGTCTACTCGCTCGGTCCTTGTCTTACTGTCGTGTAGTCCTCGTTTTTATTTGAGTATTAACCTGTGATCAAATGTATAGTGGGATTTTAGTTTGATTGCTTTGTGTAAAAGTATTTTAGTACTAAATTTAGCCACAGGTTCTGAGAAACTACAGAGATAAGATATGAGAATAAACTAAAAGCTAAATTAACAACATCCGAAACTAGCTTAATATAAAAAAAATAAATTTATTATAATATATATACATCTATGTGCATACAAAACTGATGCTAATTTTCATAAAATATTCTTTATCAACATCTTCTAAATTAGTTCTGACAATAAAGTTTTAATACTTAAGTAACTATGTAAATATAAGAGAGAGTACCTAATCTCAATTTCAAAATGTATGTAAAAGGGGGTACCTTTGGGGAGTTAAAATGGTGTGCCCGGAACACTGCTGGTTGATGGGTATCTATGGGTCTTTCGTCGGTCTGGTCAAGGACTTCCTCCTGAGTGTTTGGGGTGTGGCCGTGCTATTTGATGCAGGAACACTTCCTGTCAGACTTGGCTGCACTCTCGAACTCGTTCCGTCGGACTTCTTTCTTCGTCTGGACTACCGAACACCTTCCGTCGGACTTGTCTAGTCTATCGACTCCCGAACCTCTTCAGTCGGACTTTTTCCTCGACTCGACTATCGAACACTTTCCTCTTTTCTTTTTTTCTATCTTTCTTATTTTATTAATTTCATCCTTGTCCCCTCTTCCTTCTTATCATCCAATCGGGATAGTTGTAAGAATCTAATTGGTCTGCTTAAACCCCGCCTTGAGACCGCCAACGTGGAAAACCTTATCCCTTCTAATTGGGCACTGTTCCTTAGGGACTCATAAATACTCCACAAAGGTACATTCTTATTTAATGTCAAGTACGGAGACGGGATTCTAATCTGGGACTGGGATCAGAACCCCGCCCGAGACCACCGTACAAGACAACAATATCCGTAGAATATAATTTTATGATCCTCTGTCTTTTTACAAAGATGTGATGAGGTCAGATTTAGATCCCGAGCATTTTACTTCTTGTATGAATGAATCAATTATATAATTGATCTAAATCGCCTCATCACACTTACCACCGATTCTCGGAAAGGAAGACATTCTAAAACATAAATTTTCCTAACTATAACAGTACTTTTTCAGTTTCAGCAATATTAACTTTACTAATTATTTCTCAAAATATTGCAAGTCTTAATTATTTATAGATCTATTGACTTTAATAGCTATGAAGAGTTTGTAGCAAGAAATTAATTTTAATTTTACTTTATTTTTAAACTTTGTAATGTGCTGTACAGTTATTAACGAATTCAAGACTATTTATTTATTTTGTTTTCTCACTTTTAGGTCCATTCGCTTCAGATAATTAGAGTGTAAATTTGAGATATTTCCTATGTCATTTTAGTATTCTAAATCTTTTATCACATAAGTCACTTATTCCAAATAACGCAATTATAATAAACGATTGAAGTCATTTTAATTAAACAAATATCCTATTAAAAAAGTATCTGAATATACGGAAAACGACTTTATTGATTTCGGAATTTTAAAGTATCCGTTTACGTTCGGAAAACTTTTTTCTTTAAACGTAGAAACTAGTTCAAGTTTTTACATTTTTAGATTTATTTTTTGATATTATCATAGATAATTGCACTTAAAAAATTTATTCCTGGAGAAGTTTTTATAAAATTTCTAATAAAGAAAATTTAGTAAAAAAAATCGGGTTTTTTCAAATGGTCTAAATTTTTAATAAATTAAATTATTCCAATATTTTTTTATGCAACACCTTTCTTATATACTGGACTGGTGAATCACCTAAAATCTTTGCTTAATTTACATTTGGTAAAAAATTTTAGTTCTTCAAAATCATACACATTGAATTTTTAGCGAATTTTCATTACCTTTATATCCAACTATGAGTGTAACAGCATTTAAAAATTATCCAAATTTAAAGCTTTTAGGTCGTTTACTAGTAAATACTATCAAAAGCATTCATAATAATTTTCAACAAAATATTTTAAGAACTTTTTGAGAAATCACATTTCAAGTTTCAACATTTTATTAAAAATACCGTTCTGAGAAAAACGCATTTGAAGATTATGAAAGCAACTTTAACTGTTAAAATATATGTTTAAAATTCCTCACACTTTCTTGCATCAAAACTTTCTAATTGCCAAGTTGCGAATTATTAAAAATACTAGAAAATGTTTAAATTAATCTTCATGAAAATTAAAAAAGTTTTGTCCAAAAAATGCTCTTTAAAACGCTTTAAATTCACAACTTCCGGTTCCGAAGTGGCTACTTCCGTTTTGTTTTGACAGTTGTCACTGATGTTTAAACAGCTGTAACTTTTCTTTAAAATGCCGTAGAGACAAAGCAAAACCAGATTTAGAAGCCTAAAAGTTGAAATTTTACAATAGAGAAATAAAAAAATTATGATTTTTGACAAAAAATGACGTTTTCAACGTAGACGTTTTCAAGTAAATCTGATAAATTAAACATTACTCTTAGTGAATGACTTGATTTGGATACATAGTCTATTATACTTAATTTAATTTTTTTAAAAATATTTATAACTCTATTCCATTTATACAGGATAAAACGGCAAATAGTCATTTTATTAGTTTAAATGTATAATATATTCTTCTATAGTCATTTTATTAGTTTAAATGTTTAATATATTCTTCTGAATACATTCCAAGTGTGATCGAAATAAATATAATCGCATTTCGAATATTAAAATGCTACTCAAATACACTTAACTCCTCACTTCCCCCATACAAACAGCGATCTTTATACTGTGCCTTATTTTTTTCCTGAACGAGAGGGGAAGTTCAGTTCAGAGAGACGAGGAAAAAAGAAAACATCCTGACTTTTTGTGAACGCGTACCGCAAACAGCAAATCAGGGAGCGATTACTTTTGGCGGGAATATCCAGCAGTGGTGCAACAGTTTCGAGGCGGGAGAAAACCTGCGGTGAGCAACGAACTAAGTACGCGTGGAATTACGTTTTAGAATCTTCAGACCCAACTCTTCATCACTCGCTGCTATGTTTTGTTTCTTTCAGAAGAGAAACTTCTTACGGGAAGTTGCATTGCGACTTTTAATGTTAAATATTTAAAGCTTTCGTGCAGGGTTAATTGATTTTAATTGCAGTTTATATAACATCAGTTACAGCAATAAGAGATATCAAATTGGTTCTCGGAAGGCAAGACAGAACGTTCTTGAGCTCTTACGAAAGATTTTGAAGAACCTGTAAATGATTGGGAACAATTATTCTTGCTGGATCTTTTAGCGTAAACTTTTCCAGAAGCTACATCATGATGAAGTTGCAAATTAACAAAAGTTACTCTTTTCTATTTGTTTTTAAACTTTTTTTTTTTCCAAGGATTTTTGCTACTAATATATTTTAAAATACATGCGCTTGGTTTTCAATATAAAGTATATAATGTTCATTATATGAAAAGTTTGGAATAAATGTTTAATTTATTCTTTTTGCATTAGAATGAAAAAATGAAAGAGAGATTTATCTCACAAATATATAAAATACTACATCCTCTATAATTAGCGTAATTTTGTTGTAGTTATCCATTAGTATATTTTTATTACGGGATTTCAGGCCTACTAATGACTCGGGAAGTTATTAAAAATTAGGGTTGTCAATAATTTTTTAAATTGTCTTTAAGATTCCTTTTCCACTCGTATTTTTGACTTCTCTATATATGGAAATATCCATTTTCATTATATATATATATATATTTAATTTCCATTATTTAAAAAAATAATTTTATGAAGCTTTTTAAAATTTATTTTTATTTATTTATTTTTCACCCTTTGTGTTAAACATTGCGCACAAGATAATTAAATATATATATATATATATATATATATATATATATATATATATATATATATATATATATATATATATATATATATATATATATATATATATATATATATAAAATATAATATATATATATATATATATATATATATATATATATATATATATATATATATATATATATATATATATATATATATATATATATATATATATATATATATATATATATATATATATATAATTTCTATTATTTAAAAAAGTAATTTTATGAAGCTTTTTAAAATTTATTTTTTTTTTATTTATTTTTTACTCTTTGTGTTAAACATTGCGCACAAGATAATTAAATATATATATATATATATATATATATATATATATATATATATATATATATATATATATATATATATATATATATATATATATATATATATATATATATATATATATAATATATATATATAAAATTTCTATTATTTAAAAAAGTAATTTTATGAAGCTTTTTAAAATTTATTTTTTTTTTATTTATTTTTCACTCTTTGTGTTAAACATTGCGCACAAGATAATTAAATATATATATATATATATATATATATATATATAATTTCTATTATTTAAAAAAATAATTTTATGAAGGTTTTTAAAATTTATTTTTATTTATTTATTTTTCACCCTTTGTGTTAAACATTGCGCACAAGATAATTATATATATATATATATATATATATATATATATATATATATATATATATATATAATTTCTATTATTTAAAAAATAATTTTATGAAGCTTTTTAAAATTTATTTTTATTTATTTATTTTTCACCCTTTATGTTAAACATTGTGCACAAGATAATATTTTACATTCAAACTACAATTTCTTCTACAAATACAATAATATAATCGATAATACAGTTGTTCGGTAATATAGGGTTTCCGCTGTTATCCACTCTAAATAGCGAACGCAGCTCTGATAATAGTCATTTTCAAAATAATTCCTTAAATAATACAAATTTGATCCACAGTATATCTCTTCTTTACTTTACTCTATAGTGTATATTCAAAAAGAACTTTGGTATTTCTTTAAAATCCCAACCAATGAAATTTATCCCTACCTCAATACTACGATTTCTTCCCCAGCTTTGATTATTCTAATGTTAGTACTAAGAACAGAGACAAAGATTTGTGTATAGAGATGAGGTATTGAAAGTTTCCAATTTCTTTCTTAAAGACAATACTAGGAATTTAAATTTTTCTGCTAAAGATGGCCGATATGGCAGGGCGCTGCTCTTCGGTACTAGAATCCGCAGGTTCAAGTACCACTGCTGGCATGGATGTTCGTAGCCGTTCGGAATTGGCTTTAGCAGTAGGCCCCGGTCTCATTACCCTCGTGTAGCAAAAATGTAGACCGCAGCTTTCCAACCAAACATTCTGATAAGGATAAAATTGCTGTGGAAGGAAACAATATATAAATTAATTTTTAGTAGCATTTAGATATACTGAACAAGATCAAAAGTTTTTCTTAATCATTGGGAATGATGAGAGCTTTGTAAAGGCTTTAAAATCTTCTCTTTAAAAAAAAAAGTTTGCAGGGTAAAAATTTATTTTGGTCACAAATTTGGGGAAATTATTAATTATTTGTATATCAGTTATTTTTTTAATTAAATTCTAATAAAATTTAACATAGTCTAATCTTTGAGTGTGAGAGAGAGAGAGAGATACAAATCTTATACAATTTTAAGTAATTTTTCTGTAGGTTTTTCGGTATGTAGTAGTATTATAAGTTATTGATTGATCATACTAAATGCCAAAGAAATAAATTGTCCTAACTATTAAAAAATACCTAACAATAACAGACAAGTACATTATTTTATACAGTAATACATCTAAATAAATGTATCACAATATAAAAAAATATTTCATTAAATTCAAAAACTTTTCTCTCTCTTAAAAGAAAAATTCAGCGAAGAGGTGTACATTTTTTTCATTTTATTACTTCCTGCCCAACCTTTAACCTGTGTATGCATGACAAGTAATGTCCCATATCCTTTTCAAATCACCTTTAAGAGCTACTTTCATTTTAAATAAATTCCTACATATTAAATAAAGTTCGACTTATTTACTGTTTGTAATTAAATGTGAAAATGAAGTTTAATCCCCTTGATCTAAAAGGGGCTAAATTTTAGAAATTCTTAAAATTATTGAAAGGAAATTTCCTTAGCTTTCAAATGGCACGTAGATCGGGATCGTGTGATTATTTAATCGGAACCTTTGGAAGAAATTGTATGAAAAACACATTAAATGTTGTTTAAACTTTAAATTAAAAAAAAAAAAGTAATTTGAATTTTTAAAAACGAGATAATGCAAATTATCACAGATTTATTACGAAGAAAATAGAAATTCCATTTGAAGAAGTTGAGTAGTTTTTACGTTATGCGCGGACAGCGAAAATTTATTTGGATTACAAACTCAGCATCATATACCCTGGGCTCATTTTGACGATCATTTCGAACCCAAACGACTGTCAGCCTGAAAAATCGCTTAAACAAGTATAGAAAAAAGTATTTGGAATTTCAAGAGAAAGGACAGCCAAAACAAATAATTAATTATATAAGTAAAAAAAATACTTGAGTGATTACACTCGAAGCAAGTTATCTTTTTATTTAAAAAAATTCATAAATTTATGGAAAAATACTAAAAATTTCTAGTTTATGAAGAATATCTTCTTTTAATAACTTTTACTTTTATTACTACTATTAACAAGTTTTAATGTGCAATTTAGTAGCATCCTGTTGAAATAAGCGCCAACGTCGCCAAATTTTCGCCAAGATCGCCAACTTTCTAGCCAAATTCGAGAATCGTATAAAATATACATAAAACTTAGCCCTGATCGTGTATTTCATGATCAGAATGTATGAAAAGTCATTTATTAAAGGATTTTGGTATTGTAATGATTATAATGAACTAGTCATTCTTTAAAATGTTATATTTATTAAGTTTAACAAATATCGTGGTTATTGTCTCTGTTATTACGCTGAGTGACTGAGAAGTATCCTTAAGTACTTAATACTCAGAATATTTAAGTTTGCACTCAATAATCCCACTATAGATCTAGCTTGCACATATAGCGAAAATACAGGCTAAATATGTAGAGAAGATATCGTCTTGACCATGGGATTATAACAAGGTGTTTAAACGATAATTTATGATTTATTTTTAATAAGTAGTCTTAAATTTGTTAGGAGACATCTTTCATTATGTAAGATTTTGAGAAATTTCAAAGATTTAATTTTTAATTGGATTAACGGAGAACGCTTAAAGAAATTAATTATTCAAACCAATTCAGAATGTCTATAAATACTCTGTATATTTGACGTCAACACAGCATTGTAAATGGACGTGCCACGTGATTAAACGCTTTTTGTCAGATTTTAATTAATATCTTTTGAACTAATTGGAATTTGGAAATGCAAATGGCCAAAATGCCTTCCTCGGATCATTTTCCATCTTTTGGTACTTACTCTTTGAGTCAAACGGTTTGTAAGAAGTAGACGCACATGAATACAATCGTATTTTAATATATAGTAACCGGAAGTAGCTATTCAGTAACGGGAAGTAGCTTGTAAATTGCTACTTCCAGTTGACGGAAGAAACGGAAAAGTTTAAGGAAAACGACAATTTTGCTATAATGTACGCATTCAAATTTTGGTAACTCTATGTCAAAACGTACTCAAATTATCAAGTTCACACACAGACATAGACATACATAGATATAATTCCTAAAATGATATTGTTGAACTCAGGACGGGCCAAAATGTTAAAATCAATCAAAATCTCTATATAAAGTCGAATTTTTGGATGATAACAACACTGTGCCTATGTCACGTATAGAAGAAAGTAAAAATTCTGTGATAGTTAACATATTGTAATGATATGGCATATATAGCCCTGCTGTAGTTTTAACCTATTTCTAGAAGATACTTAGAATGTTAAAATTGATCGCTCACTTATACAGTTCTCATATTTCAGTATTTGATAGTTGCATAAGTGAGAGATAACTGTCTCTAGCCAATGAGATGAGGTGATAAATATGAATTTCGTTGTTCCTATCCTGATTTTAACTGGAACACTATCAAAAAAATTGGCCTGCGAAAGATAATAAATAATTATTACATATTTCATAACAAAATATTTAAATTAATAATTAAGTAACTTTTAAAATTTAATACAAATTAACGTATGACTTTATAAGTACATTTCTATATTACATCACACTGACTACATTCAACAGGCCGAAAGCTGTAATATGACAGAAAGTAAAATAAATATGAATTGAATATAAATTGTCCTTTTTATATTACAGTAGACCGAAGATTATGCGGACCAATCGTGACCTAGTTCGATCCGGTTAACGAAAAATCTGGATACCTAAACAATTTTAAAAAACTGTTATTTCATATAGCCGGCTCAGGACTGCCAGTCGTAGTAGTGCAAATTTGCAAATTTTAGTGTGTTATAGTTGGCGTATTTACAGGTCAATTTATTAACTTTTAAATTTTTTGAAAAGTGTTTGCAAAGTTGGGAGGTAGAACCAACAGATGCGCGATGAATAGAAGTGAATAATACAATCGCCCGGTTTACAAGGCAGGAATATGCAGGAAGCAATTAAAGGGGGGGGGGCGAAAAAGGAAACCAAATAAGGATTTCGTAAAATTAACTAGAAATAACAGCCTATAGGGTATACGAGAAATCCTGTATTCTGATTTCTATATGTTTGTATTTATCTTACGTTAACGATGAAAGGCAATTGAAATCAGATAGCGGTAAAAATTAACCGATCATTTTGTTTTCTGACCAAGTGCTACGGTCGACTGTTTTGCTACATGAGGGCTAATAAGACCGAACTTACTTCTAAAGCCGATTTCGGACGGGCTAATGGCATACATGCCACCGGGGGATTTGAACCCATGAACCGAAAAGCAACGTCCTAACCATTCGGCATATCGAATTCTACCCACCTCGACCATGAATAGTACGGAAGGTAAGGACGGATTTTCGAATAAAAACAAAGAGCATGGTATTGATCAATCTAGTTTATTGGACATTCCAGTTAATTGGAGCTCTACTCCAGGGATTAATATTTTTAAATGGAGTAACTGTCTCTTATGTTTGGTAATTCTCTGATATCACCCGTGTGGTGACCGGCTGAAAATGACTAGTCCCAATGTTGCTCATGCATGTCGTATTAGGCGATTAAAAATGGGTACCCAGTGTCCAGGGCTATTGCCGGATATCCTGCCCCTGGTAATTATATCCGGGGACTCCCCTAGTGGGTTTACCTACTTTGGGTAAACATGGGTGTCGCAATCCCGAGCGATCTATTTCTTCTTTTCCTTTCCTTTATTTTTTTCTCTTCTATTTCTTGGTTTGGGTACAATAGACCTCTGTTTGACCCTGCTCTTAGAGAACCCCTCAGGAGCTGCCCTAAAGATGACTTCATTCATTCAATTCTCTGATGTTTATCTCGTTATACTGTGCGCAATTTGAAGGTGTAAGGTGGGCAAAAATTATATTTATAGAAATTAATATTGTTTTAATAGTCCGGAGTAGAATAATCCCAAATTAGCCTATGCATGTCATAAGATGATTAAAATAAGCACCCAGTGATCGGGAGTATAGCTAAACACTCCTGTCATCAAAGGTTTATTTATATATATCAGGAGTGTCCAAGCTCCTTGATAATCCGAGCCATTTTTCAAAATTTGAAATTTTTCGCGAGCCGCAATGAAATACGTATTTAAAAAGTATACAAAAAAGGTTTTTTTTATATATAAATTTTTTATATTTTTTATATATAAAGTATACAAAAAAAAATTTTTTTTTACAGAAATTATATTTATTGAATGTCATTTGGAAGTTCTTCGTCCTTTAATTTTTCAAGGGAATTTTTTAACTGTCGATGATTTTTTTGCTTTGGGGCGAATGTAATTTCCACTGTGTTACACTGTTTTCACAACATCGGGATATTTTAAGTAACGAGATGTTCTCAGTGAATTATGCAGTGAATCGGTTTGAATTGTGGAATTTGAGAATCATCTCTTAAAAGCCCAATGAAACCGATTT
This sequence comes from Pardosa pseudoannulata, assembly GCA_032207245.1. Lineage (NCBI taxonomy): Eukaryota > Metazoa > Arthropoda > Arachnida > Araneae > Lycosidae > Pardosa > Pardosa pseudoannulata. The sequence goes on from CM063508.1 coordinate 143,000,293, forward strand.
TTTTTTTACCCAGCATTGCCGGAGCTAAATCAGTTGCAATATTTTTTTAAAATATATTAACACAAAAATGAAAAGGAAACTCGGGTACATTTATCGAGAGCCACAAATATTCCTTCAAAGAGCCGCATGTGGCTCGCGAGTCGCAGGTTGACCACCCATCATATATATATAGAGGCTAGCCTCCAAATTGGGGGACTGACAGCTTTACCCTGTAAAAACTAATTGTCGCGAAGTCAAAAGAAAGAAGTTCGCAGCCGCACTGAAAACGACTTGGAAAATGAATAAGGACTTTGCTTATTGGTGCATGGAAAATTTCATTGAGAATGACTTAAAGGCTTAAGGGTTTGGTTTGGTTTGGTTCGGAGTGCTACGGTCTACTTTTTGCAACACGAGGGCTAATGAGACCGGGACCTACAGCTTAAAGACAATTCCGAACGGCTACGAGCATCCATGCCACTGTGGGATTCGAACCCACGAACTCTGGTACCGAAGACCAGCACCCTAACCAATCGGCCCTTGTTTGGCAAAGGTTTAAGGGGAGTAGGAACATCTCGACAGATGAAAGCGCTCGTTTTTAGACAGTATTTGATTTTCTTATATCTCACTGATATATTATCTCAATGCAACAATTTTTTTATGGTTAATATACAAGGTGTCCCAAAACGATCGCATAAACTCTGCACAGATAGCTTCCTCGTTGGGAGTACATAAAAACTGCCTAAAGAAGCGTTCCTGTACGATCCATATTTTACGAGAAAAATACGAAAAAGAAAAAGTATAACGTCACTTTCGGTGCAAGAAAAAACACTTTATTGAACATATGAACAGCAGTATATGCACGGGCTCGTATACTCCCTACAGTTCGTAAGGCATTTCCATTACATCGGCCATACATCAGGTACATGTCGCAGTAGTCACGAACGGAATACATGGCCACTATACGAAGACTACTGGTAGCTGCAAGATGCAGCCTTTTAAATACCAGTTCAACGACGGCTTAACGCGCATGCATGACGCGATATGCGCGGAGAACGTTTTAAAAATTACCGTCTGGAAAGATATGCAAATACTGTTGTTGATATGTCCAATAAAGTGTTTTTTTTTTCCTTGTACTGGCAGTGACGTCATTCTTTATTTTTCGTATTTTTCTCGTAAACTATGGATCGTACTGGAACGCTTCTTTGGGCATTTTCTATCTACTCCCAACGAGGAATCGAGATGTGAATAGTTTATGCGGTCGTTTTGGGACACCCTGTGTAAATATTGGATATTATCTATATGAAAAAATCAAAATTTTAAACATTTGGAATGATTTATAACAGTACAAAGTTTATATAAAATTATTGAATTTCATAAACTAGGTACACATTTTGAAATTTCTATTGAAACTATCAATATGAACCGCCCTAAAATGGTTTTGCTAAACGGTGGCCGAATGGTTAGGGTGCTAGCCTTCGGAACCGGAGTTCGCGAGTTCGAATCCCACTATGGTATGGATGTTCGTAGCCGTTCGGAATCTGCTTTAAGCAGTAGGTCCCGGTCGCATTAGCCCTCGTGTTGCAAAAATTAGACCGTAGTGCACCAAAATTAAAATGGTTTAAAATACCATAAAAAATAAGAAGTAGTTAACATTTAAATTACTTAGAAAAAAATTACAAAAATTATTTCTATAAATTATGAAAAAATCACTGAAATTTCAGTGAGGAAATTTCCACTTTCACCAAAAATAATTATAATTGAGCTAAGCTCTTCTTATTATTTCAGATATAATCATCATACACAAATACGGAAGGTTCCAATCTAATATATTAAATAGGTTTTGAGAAAACTGTACCAATGTAAGAGAAAATTACATTTTGAGAATAAAGCAAAAACTAAAACCTTTTATATAACTCATATATTTATAGATAATATTTTCCTGTTAAATACATATCTTGGCAGGACATTTCAGACTTTAAGTTTTTTTTTTTTTTAATCTTTTTTTGACTTTTGGCACAATTTACCAGGTTTTAAACTGATAACTCAGCTTTCCGAACACGATTATAATCCATCTTTTTTAAAACATTTCTCCTCTCATAAACTGGTTAAATGCTTAAAGCCTCCAACACTTTAGTGCGACTATATGAACCATCATTAAAACAAAGAATTGTATCAAGAATTCCAATTTTGAAAGTTGTATGGCCAATACAGACAGTTATCGGCAAACGTTCCCACAAACAACTGTTGAAACGTAATGACGATGTAAATATTATAAGGAATGAGTGCAGGATTGACCAGTGTACTTCCTGTTACCATATGACAATAAAATAAATCTACAGACGGATGAAAACAAAGTTCAGTATTGAAGTCCTTTAAAAGGGGGCGTGGCAGATTGTGTTTACAAATACAGTAGAACCTCGGTATAACGACACCCTGTGGAACCAACATCATATGGTCGATGGAACGAAAGGTCGTTGTAACGAATTGAAAAAATAATAAAAAAAAAATTGAGCAAAGAAATTATGCAACAGTACATACCTAGAGAACACTTCTATTTATTTGTATTTCCATTACTGAATTTTTGAAAAAAGTCGTTGATTGACGCCTGTTTCAAGTTCATTTAGGAATTTTTCATTATCACTGATTCCATATCCGTTATATTTTGAGGGAAATCTTCAGAATTAAATTGTCCTTCAAAATATTGACGCAAGGCATTGATTGCATTGAAGGCTTCTTTTTCATTCACTTTTTCGAAAGCTTGGACTATTTCTTCTCCGTCTTAGGAATCGCAGATTTCTTCATTTCCGGTAGTACGGGCAATAAAATCGTCCTCATTTAAATTTTCTCTGTAGCACTGTAAAGTTTCGTCTACCGCAACAAACTCATCAAAAGATAATTGAAGATTTAGTTCTCCCCTTTTCGTCACGCCCCCCCTCTTCTAAGCAAACACAAAGAGAGGAGTGCAGGTTTCTTGAAGTTGCACCACAGTACGATAATTTTGAAATAGCCCACTTGCTGATGAGTTCTGCGGACTAAAATTGGTGGTCGTACTAATGAAATATAATACGCTTAGGGTCGTTGTAATGATTCAAAATTAACATTATTCGTATGGTAAAATAATGCGAACTTTTTAAGATGGTCGTTCTAACGAAGGGATCGTTGTATCGTGGGGTCTTTAAAAAGAGGTTCTAATGTATTAATCAGCTGTTTTGACGTCTTAAAATTTACCAGATAGTATGTATTATATATTTTTAGGTTCCTCTAAATACCGAGATTTTTTTAAGCCAAAAATTTTTTTCCGATTTTTTGACCCAAATTATGTTTTTACTCACCTTAAAAAATTAACAATTGTAAGTCCAGGCTCAAAGATAGTACTGCCTGGTATCGAATTCAGGAGAAGGATATTGACCACCCAAGACTACCATACCATTGAAGAAGAATGTTTGGTATGGAGCTCTACGGTCTTCGTTTTTGCAGCAAGGGAGCGAATGAAACCGGGACTTACCGATTAAAGCCAATTCCGAACGGCTAAGAACATCCATGCCTCTGTGGAATTCGAACCCACAAACTCTAGTTCCGAAAATCAGCTCTCTAACCATTCGGCTACCGTATGGCGAAAAGAATAAATGTATTAAATGTAAACTCTATGAGATATGAAAGTATTGAGAATAAATTTAACTAGATTGAGAAAATTATGAGTTTTTAAATATTTAACCGATTATAACCGATTAAAAAAAGTAACAAGAGAATGTTAAGAACAAATTAAATTTTTATTAGTAGTCTACGTTAGAAAATAGTGTACTGGCCGTACATTTTGGGGTGATATACTAGTCTGGAGAGGCACTTCGATCAGTTTGTTGAGAAACGGGGGCCGGATGCAGGTTTAATAGACTGACACTTCATACTGCTTAAAGATGATTCTATTAAGGTGTCCATACCCCTGCCAATAGCGGGATTCAAACCCATGAACTCCGGTAGCAAAAGTCAGCTTCCTACCTTTTTTGACATATTCCTTTTCTGGAATACTGTTTGTTGTGAAATTACGAGTGCCTATTTGGGTTTGAATATTCTCCTTTTCCTAAACTAATAGGCAGAACACCTCTTGACAGATTCTTAAAGAAGTTATTGATATGCTTACAATATTAATTTATTTGACTCTTTTTCTCTATAACTATTTCATATACTTCTCTTAAGCAATTAGTTACAAAAGTAATGATTGTTCATAGATGTAATCGTACGTCTATGTAAATCTATGTGAATATAATCACAATTGCACCACGATATTAAAGAAGAGTAACGTTTATTTTTTTTTAATATACTTTACTATTATAGTTTATCACTTACTATCAGTGATTATTGTATATTTTAGAATTTAATGATGAAAGTGAAACTTGATGAAAAGTGATTTTTTTTAACGCATGAAATAACATTAAACTACAGTAATGAGTGCGTACTACTGATATAACTTTTCCTTATTTTAAAATTTATAAAAGCAACACTTTAACAAGATCTTTATTACTAAACATCAAAATAAAATTAACGATATTTAAAACTTATTCTTTACTACCAATAATGAAATTGTTTCTTAAGAATTGTTTTTTATATTCAGTACTGATTGTATTAAACTAAAAACCTATATGTATTATATCTCGAACTTATATTTTCTTTTAAAATGAAAGCATGGAAATTGCATTAATTTTCTATTACATGAAACAAAATATATGTTACATAAAGTTAGTATATTACGAATTTAAACAACAAATTTTTAAAAATGTAATTTTATCATTTTTTAAATTTTAATTTTTAAAACTCAGTTTTCAAAGGGAACAAACTGAGAAGCGAATAAAACATTTCATAACAAAACCAATTTTAGTACATTAATTTGTCTTTGCAAAATATAGGAAAGAGAAAGTGTTAATATTAGACAATTAATTCACTGAAAATTTTTCAATCCATTTTGAAAAAGTTTTTCATTGATATAAATACACCACAAATCACTGGAGTAAATTAATTTAATAATTTTAAGAAACGATTATGTGCTTTTTATAATACTTTGATAAATCTCAAATTTAGATTTTATCGAAGATTCATCTATAAGCTCTATCATTACGTCACAATATCGTGAGAGTTGCCATTTTTCCTCTAAAGATCCACGGGTCAAATTTACAGTATAGCATTAGAAAATAAATATTTTCTATTCATTAAAAGTGTCAAAATCGGGAAAGGAAAACAGTTTTGGCGAGTGTGCTTCTAAGTCAATTTTCAGAACTATTTGGCGAATTTCAAGGATCCGCGCTTTCTGCGAGTAGCTACCGCCGATACCGAGCGACAGATGTGTCCCATGATGCTTCACGTTAGCTCATTCCACGCGTTCGCCACTTCTATACATTCAGCTTTTGGCGTTGCTCGAAATGGCGGCCGCTCAAGCAGTAGTTCCTGTTCCAAACAATATGGTGATTAACCAACAACCGTATCAACATACAGAGATGGAAGAATTAACACCAATTCCAATACCTGTACAACCAGATGATTCAGGACAACCTCCAGTTAAAAAAGGTCGTGAATCTACGGGAAAATGGAAAGGATATGATAGTAAAAGAGTTTTTAAGAAAGAATGGGAAGAACGTTACGGTAAGTGTTATGGTCCCGCTGTTGGCGAGATCGATGTCTTTTCGGCACGGGTTGTCATTATGGCGGCCGCTCGGGCTTCAGGGCGACGCCCAGGACGCCAATCTTTAAGGTAACACTAAAATTACGCCAAATGAAGAACTAGATAGTTGGAATATGAAAGGAGTATAGCACAGTTGTCTGAGCTGACCACTAGAACTTTTAAGATATTGATAAATGCATATAACTTAAGTTGTGCATGTATGCTGTTCATACTTTATTCGAATATTAAAATGGCGTCGTCTTTGTGTTCTGAACATACAAGTGATACGTTCAGCATTGACTTAAATGTAACAGTGTATGTATCCATTAGTCTTGAGTATGACTTCATTACTGCGATAGATAATTACTTACGCGTGCTTTGGCCGATTGTCTTTTCTGTGGTTCATTTTAATATTTTTTAAAGATCTAGGACAAAATTATGTACCTGTACATCAGCCTATTGTACATGTTAACTATATGCAATTTCGTATCATTGGTGTTAGCTTAGTATTCGATCGTGCTTTTTTCCGTTTGTATTGTTTATAATATATTTCTCTAATATTCTTGACCAAAATGTTAATTGCATAAAGTAAATAACTTTATTTTTTATTTTACTAGTTCTTATAAACATGAGTCTCCTAGTTGAAGATACGAAGTGAATTAAATTTTATTTTTTAGGACATTATAATAGTCATTTAAAATGATAGTGTTTCTGTAATGCGTAACAAATTATCCTTTATGTATTGACTAGAACTTGCACTTATGTAATAATTGTCACTGGAGGAACGTCATGATGCGTATTTATCAAAGTTCACCATTCCATTCACCAGCTGAGATATGGTTATATGCAAATAAATACTACCACAAGCTTGTGCTAGGAAGTTCAAAAACAATATTACAAACTAAAAAATCAGTAAGACATAATGTAGAGGTGAAAACAAATTGTTACAGTAGGAATAAGCAGAAAAATACCTTTTTTATTGCTAAGGCTTTGTGTCTATTTCCTCATGTTTACTTTCACACTTTTAGTTTTTCTCTTGTGAATTGAAAATAAGTGTACCATCATACTGGTATACCAGTAATTCTAGTGCTCTCCTTCACTTCTTTCTTTTGATTAAATTGTTCTATTTCTAATATGCCATTCTAATTACTTTGAAAAAAATTAAACTGTTCAGAAGGTAGATCTGCAGCTTGTTGAATGTTTTAGCTTTATGAACTTTTTTTGAATGTTAGCTTACAATGCAAATATATTAGTCTGTTTGGTTACCCAAGAATTTTTAGAACTTATTTGTTTAACATCCAAGCTCCTAATTTAAAGTCACTTTTTATTCAAAGTTGGACTGAGCATAATTTTTTTATGTGTAATTTTTATCAGGCACAACAAATTTGATGTGTTATTTCTAATATATAAAGAATTACAGTACTTGAAATTTTGTTATGATACTTGAAATATTGTCTTTGAGCTGCATCACCATTCATTAGACCTAATTTTATGTGTAAAGATTGTAACAAAATGTTTTGTGAGTCAAGATTTTTGCCTAGAATGGTTCTCTCTAGACCTGATATTTTACTGTTGGCTAGTTTATTTAGCAGTGTTGGTCACTTGGCATACTGTTTGATTCATGTAAAAAATGAATTTCATAAAGCTAGTTTGCTGATTGAGGAGAATGCATAATTTCCAAGTTGTCACATTTCATCCATATAGTTTAAGATTTCTACTGATAGGACATATGCTTCCTTTTGCATAAATTTTAACAGCCATTATTCCCTCCCCCTCCTTTATATAGAAGTGTTTGTGTGAATCTAGGAATTTTATACTAAACATCCGGATTTCCTGTGAAATGAAATTACAAGCTATTTATTTTCTGTTTTTTAAAATCCGACATTATCTCTGATTCTCAAATTATTTTGCAATTGCTGTGACATGGTGTACTAGATTAAAATTCGTAAAATATCAGGTTAAAACTTGGCTAAAGCAGAAAGGTACTGAAAAAGGCAAGGGTCATTTACAATTTTGAGAGGTAAAAATGCATTGGGTTTAAAATCATGGAGTTTGCGAGACCATATAACTGCAGTTCAGGGCTGTAGCCAGAAATTATATTTGGAGGGAGACATTGTTTTTTGTGAACACTTCAACAAAAATACAGGTTTTCGTATGTATGTATGCTCCTAGTTAATATCATAATATAGTGATTTTAAAATATCAAAATAATTAAAAAATGATATAATGAACAAATTTATAATATATGTATTTGTAAAAACTACATAATGAGTTTATTAATAGTAAAATTAACATTGAAAAGATATAAACTGTACATGGTATTAAATTCTAATTTTTAAAATAGAAGTATAACCAAAGAAAAAGAATCATTTTGAAAGAAAATAAAAATGTTCCAATTTTTTACCTGTATATTGTAAAATATGCTCTTTTTGAAATTTTTGCCAAAAAATTTTCAACATTTCTTCCAATTATACAACAATATTGTGATCAGTTGCCAAAAGTGGTAGTCAATCTGCTCTTACTCATTAAACACAATTTCTACCTACTGTTTAACTCAATGTCACTGTTCTAAGCACAGCTAGGCAGATGACACAACCACACACATGGTCCATTTTCCTTCAACGAAACTGTCCTTATGAATTTCAGAGGGGGTCTAGTCCCCTAAATCCCCCTTCCCCTTTGATTATGGCCTTGCTGCAGTTAAATATCAAAACATTAAAAGAGACCTAATTTTCTATTGAACATGCATGAAGGTATAGGAGATGCTGAAGAGAGTATAAATATCAAATAAGTTAACAAAAGAAACTGCAGGTTTGTCTTTGTCTAAAGAAGTATTTAGTAATAGAAAATCTAATTTCTTTAGTGTAAAATTTAATGCTGTTAAATGCATTTAGCATACTTTAATATCTACTTTATTATAATGAGAATGAATTTACAAGCTATTGCTATCTGTTTATAGGGCTTTATTTAAAAGATAAAGAATGTAGAGCAAATTCGCATCGGCTTCATCACAATGAAAAATGAAAGAATGATAGAATAATAAACTTAAAACTGCCATCTGAAAAAAAAAAAAAAAATAGTTGTGAAAACGATAATTTAAATTAATGATACATGTCCTTTCTTTACTAGAGTCCAGTTTTTCCTCTCTCTATGCCATTTTGTTGTGGAGAATAAGTTACAATTAACTGAGTTTGGATACCCTCATTCATCAAATATTTTTGTAAATTGATATTTAGATATTCATCACCATGATCAGACTGAATAAACTTCACGTTTCTGTCAAACTTGTTTTTCATAAATGCTATGTAGCATTTTAAAATGCCAGGAACTTCAGGTTTATTCACCTATAAATACACATGTGTATACCATGAAAAATCATCTAAAAATGTGACCATGTATTGTTTACTACCTGGTGTCATAGTGTGTATTGGTCCACAAACATCTGTATGGATTAAGTCAAATGGGTTGGTGAATTTTATAAAAGATTGTTTTGGAAAGAGTAACCTGGTCAACTTTTCTATCATGCATCTATCTCATGACATTTGAATTCTGCATTCAACTATCTTCAAATCATTTAATAAAAGTCCCTCAGTTTACATTTTTGTTAGCACCTCTGGATCACGATGTCCTATTTTTCAATGCCATATATAAATAAAATTATGTTCAATAACTACATGAATTTTATGTGGCTCACATACTCTGAATAAATTTTCCAACAGAGTTAGCAAATCCTATTTGTTTTCCATCTTTGAGAATTTTACAAAATGCTTTACTGAAATTTACTGCAAAATTGTTCAGGTTTAGTTGTTGAACTGAGATTAAATTTCCAACAACCTTCAGTGCATGCAGCACTTTGGATAATACAATTGGTGTAACTGCTCTTGCTTGATTTTTAAACTTCAATTTTCCAGTGCTGATACCAATAACATCAACTAATTCACCCTTAGCAACTTCATTTTTCTCAGTGTATGGTGTATTCAAGGATGTGAAAAACTATCACTGGTTACATGTCTAGTAGCTGCAAAATCCAAGGTGATTGAATTTCAAATGTAAACAAATGCTGCTTATGTTCAACTATATTCACTTTATTTTGTTGTTTTTCTTTTCAATTTAAATAATTCTTACTATCAGGGTGTACTTTGACCTTCTCAATTGAGGGGAGCAAAATTCGAATAAGAAATTTAAAATATGAATAAAACCTAAAAAAATTAAAGGTGCAAAATTGCCTATCCTTTAAAAAATCTGGGATGCACTTGACCCCCTAGTCTCTCCCAAATTACGTCTGTGCTTACAATTCTTTTTCACATGGCCATGCTTTTTACAAAAGTAACATTCCATTAGGGTTTTCTTAAAATTTTTACTAGCAATTGACTTTTTAACTTTTTAGATTTACAGGTAGTCTGTTCTGCATGTTTATGTTCATATTTGGCGATAATTTTTTTCTGGACAACATCAAACGTTAATTCTTTCTCTGGCCATATTTCTAGTGCCATAATTAAAGGATCATAGCTGCTAGGTAAGCTACTCAATAGCATCGCAACACTCCATTTATCTACTACGATTCTTCACCAATATCACAGTTTTAAAAACAACTCTTGCATGCCGGTAATATGTTGTGGAATATTACTGCCTTCTCTGAGCATCAAAGAATAAATCGTATGTATCAAATGAATTTTATTCGTTGTTGTACTATTCTCATGATATTCTTTAAGAGCATTTCATATTTCTTTTGCTGTGCTGCTATTCCTAATATGGATAAGCTGATCATTTTCCACCGTAAGTCCAATGTAGGTTTGTGTTTTTACAGTTGGCTGCAATTCATTCGGCGATTATTTTTTTACTTTTATTTCAATCTAGAATTAATCTTTCACCTTCAATTACATTTTTAAACAGGTTGTCTTTCATTAGCAGTAGCTGCACTTTATATTTCCAGTTGAAATAATTGCAATTATTCAGCTTTACAATGTCTCTTCGAAAGTTCATAATTTTATTACTTTTACTTTAAGTGACACTAATAATTAGAAAATTCTTTAATGGAATTATTGTTCTGGGTCCATAGGGCTTTATTTACAGATAAAGAATATAAGAACACATTCACATAGACTACATTACAATGAAAAATGAAAGAACTGTAGAATAATAAACTTAAAGTTATCCTCTGAGAAAAAAATGGTTGGGGAAACAATTTAAATTAATGATGCTAGTTAGTTTTAATGCTATTTACTTTGAAAGTTAATGAAAAAGTACATATTCTTTAGGACTCAAGTTATCATGCAATTACTGTGACATGATGAGCTTGGCTCTTTGAAGATATTTTTAAAGAATTTTATTAGTTTTACAGAAGTGATTCAATCTCCTCCTTTTGCCCAATCTGCAATGCCATTTGCTATTATTTGTTTTTCATACCTTTTTACTCATCCGTCTGTTAAATTTCACATGAATTTTTTGGTCAGAAGAATCTTGAAACCAAAGAAGATTGTGAAGACACAAGACAATAAATCAATGCATTGTTTTATGCAGTAATTTTCATTTTTCCACTTTTAAACTTACTTGCAAATTGTTGTTGTGAACAAAAAACATTTCACAATCAAGCTTTTAATATTTTTTAAATCGCAACAGCAGTGTGTGTTATTGCTCTACAGCTCTATTTCATATGAAGTGTTGCCACACAATTGTAAAAAAAATTATCTGCATTGAACAAAATGGAATAAAGACTATAAAATAAAAGTAGAAACATTGAACATAAAATAAAACACAATGTAATATGATGATTCAACGCTGTAGACACCATTAAATAAGTTCGTATTATCTAAAACTTCAAATTAGAAAGTTGTGCATGTTTTAACGTTAATTTCAAGCCCACAGAATGCTTGAAAATATTTTTCTATCATAAGTAAATAATTATTCAGAAAGACCATAGTATAAGAGACTTTCTCTTTGTGTAAATAAAATAAGATTTACATTACTTAAGCTACAGCACATATTACACCTAATAGATAAAATTACAGGAATTTTCGTAAATTTGTGCAATGTCTAAATAATTTTGTAGAATTAGGTTATAAAATCTTGAGTACTTTAGTGTATAGCTTCACAAGTCTATATTCATTTGCTCTTCAATGTGAAAAAGTGTCATTTATCTTGATGTATTATTTAACATTTTTGGTAAAATGTCTTGATTTGTACAAACTTCCATGTTTTTGTCCAAATTAAGTCTCAATTTCAAGCCCCTGTGTCTAGTGACATTTTCTTCTATAAACTCAGCTGAGTCAGTTAGTCAGTTCTAAATACTATTTTTTGAAAACAATTTGTCATTGTTTCAGTTTCTTGATGCCATGTGTTCTAAAGTGTCAAAGAAATAGGGGCATTCTGGTAACAACTTTTAAACAATGAAATGTTATAAAGTTTTATGGTTCAAAACTTTTTTATATAAAAATTTTTTCTTTTGAAGCTGAATTTTGAATCAACAATTTTTTAACAATTAAATGAGGCGATCATAGGAGTAAGAGAAATCTCCAAAGTAAGGAATTTGGGTTAGAGTTTTTTTAAAAGTTGTATTTTAAAACATGAAATATACATAAATAATCATGAATAATAATAAAAAAGCACACACTGTAGATCTCTGATTTTATTGTACAGCATACTCATTTTTTCTTCCTGCTGCTGGTCCATTTTTTAAAAATTCAATTTATTTTTATTCTGTTTTAGTCCTTTGCAATTTCACCTGACAAGTGATGTTATCAGTAACCATCATATTTTGATGGTTCATATAAACCGACATAGTGCACTGAATGCTTTCACATCCTGCTAGATTGTAGCCAATTTATATATGCTGATTCTATTGAGTAAATATACTATATGCCAGAAGTTGCATATGCATAAATCTGCTTTGTTAACACTGCCCAATTGGCAAGTAGCATGCAGCATTCATGATTTTTAAACCTACTAAAGAAATTAATCTTTCTTAAATTTATATATCTTTGTCAACTAATCATACATTTTCTCATTTTACCGTATCAAGATAAGTAAGATTTGAATGGTACTACGAGTTTAATAAAGAAATGAAAGGATTTGTAAAGTTTTAACGATAAATTTTTGTCTAAATCACAACCAAATAAAGAGGGGTGAAATAAAGGAAAACAACAGTAAAAGGAAAAATAAGATATAAGAAGCAGTTAGTAGTTGAAAATTCATATTTAGAAGTGTTTTAAGGAAAATAATAGCTTATAAAAGCAGACTGAATCATATTCTAATTTGATTTGTATGCTTAAAACTAATTAGAATTATTACTGTTAATTTAGTGCTTATTTATTACAACAAAAAAATAAACTTTTGTTATAATAAATAAATTGTAAGTCCTAGTGAATGTTAATTACCTATTAATCATATTCACTACTATTGAGGTATAATTTTTTTTTTTTAATCTAAAGATTTTTTTTTTTATATCCTTGGTTTAAATAAAATTTTTTTTCATCTGGTTTCCTCGTTACCCTCAAAAAATAATTCCAAACAAAATTTCTCATTTATATTTTCTTTTGCTTTGTGTAAATTTCTTCATGTGTATAATGTTATCAAAATTTAGGGTTTCATATTGGCTAACTTTGATTGATTACTTTGTCAGGCATTTCTAATGCTATTCCATAAGCTATTCACAGTAGTTTTAATACATTTTTGATAAAAAGGTGGAAATAAACTGCTCTCCTGTGTTATATAAATTTTTTAAAAATCCCAGTATTAAGTAAAAAGACAACTAATATCAGTAGAGCATTTCCAAAAGAATAGGAACAAGAAAGTAGTGTCTTTTAATAAATTTATATCTAGCTAACCATTAACACTCTTAAAGGAAACCAAATGCAAAGCAGGCATGTAGGTAGGTGCATAATGCTCATCTGTTATAGATGGTCAGGAGTCTTTTTAATTTGTTGATTCTCTCATTCAATTTTGCTGTGATATTAAATACTACTGATTTCACCATATTAAACTATGCTTTGTAGTATTCTTTGAGTTTTTTATTACAGTTATTTAATGATATAATTTTCTACATTTGTCCTCAATTAAGTGGTTATTTAACATTAAAACTTAAACACCAAACCTGGTTCTTGTATATTTATGTGCTATTTATAAAAATATTTTAAAATACTTTTTCTAAGTAATAAATTTGCTCTAAAATTTGATACACAACCACCCATCTACAGTTTCGGGATTAAAAAAATGCATACAAAATTTCAGCAATTTAGATTCTTGCATTTTTTAATAAGTATTCAGACAGACAATAACAGGTATAATTACGAAAATGCTTTTTTATCAGACTCATGTAAAAGTTTATATTCTTCAAATTTACAAAGTTGAATATTTTTTTCAATTATAATATTTTCACTATATATGCTTTTTATTTATATGAGAATAATAAGCAGATTAAGAGAAAAAGAGATGCTAATAGTTTTATGTGGCCTAAAGTGCTATTTAAATTGTAGGTATCAGTTTAGAAATGGATTTTTAGTTAGCTTTATAGAAACAAACTATAAAATTTTCTTATTAAAGTTACTAAAAATTGATTACCATTAAGAACTTGGTTTAAAATTCTATAATAGTGTATCATTGGTAACATTACAATTATACAATTTAATCATTTATAATAATTTAAAATAAATACTATTTACATTAATAGTAATACTAATCTTCTAAAAAAAAATTCTTGTTTTTTCAGCATGGGTCACTGCAGTGCCCGAGGATCCTACTCTTGCATTTTGCAAAATTTGTGGCAAAAAAATACGAGCTCACAAAGGAGATATCGAAAAGCACCAGAAGACTAAAAGACATTTGAAAAAGCAAACAACTTCTGATATATTAGCAGATTTGATACCAATTTCCTGTGGTAAGTGAATTGAATATCTTTTAATTTCATCTGTTGATTAAGTTAATTATAATTATTTCAAAATTCTTTTTAATTTCCCATATTATTATCTTTAAGTTTTTTACATAGATAAGTCTATTAGTCTTTTCTTGTTATATATTCTTAGTGTTATTTTCTTATCAGTAAAATTTGTACTACTAAATGTATACATACATAGAAGAGACTTGCAGTTTTGTATCAAGGAAAAAAAATTGATTGTTGTATGTGCTAGTCAAATCTTGCTGTTATTGAAACCTTACAAAAATTAGCTATCATTAAAAATACACACACACACAAAAAAAAAACAGAAAAACCTCTTTTTAATTTTAAAAAAAGTATTTTTTTTTTTCATATTTACTAACTTGTCTATGTGTATACAAAATTTGACATAGTTTAAGAAAATCTAGATGATTAAATATGTAAATAATCTATATCTTTCTTCCAAAAATTTAACAGTGTAGAAATTAAGAATGTTGTTACATATTATAATGTTGATTAACTATAAGTGCTGAATGATGTCCAAAATGTGTAAGATGGTGCTGTTTGTTACCAAAGTTCATGGATTCGAGTCTCACCGTTTCCATTCATGTTCAATCAGAATTGACAGTAAACAGTAGGTCCCTGTCTCGTTAGCCTTTGTGTAGCAAAAAAATATAGTAACAATCCAAACAAATCAGGTTTATTGTCAAAATATTCTACTGTACACAGGATTGTACATTTCAAACAATAGCTTTATTCCACTCTATTTTGATAGACTTCTTTTAATTAACTGATTTATTACTAATATATTCATTTTATAATATAAATTTTAAGTTTAAAAAAAATGTAAATAATTTAAATTAAAAAATACTTGTCAGTTGTACACAGTGTTCACTATCTCAATTGCTTAAATTTTAATTTTTAAATATTCAAAATAATAACAGCTAGTAAATTAAGTTCTTAGGTAATATTTTATTTGAAAATTAAACTTGACTTGCATGAGCAGAAAATGAGTATTAAAAGAAAAAAATAAACTCTTTTACACAATGTTTCTTAATATCACACAATGTGATATTTTACAAAATTTAGTTAGTCATTAACAAAACTCAATAACAGAAAACAATTTTCTTTTCTTTGATACCATAAGATTACTATCCTAGAATTAAGCATAAATATTGCTGAAATAGGATAAAATATATTTTTAAAAATAAAAAAAAATTTCAGTTTTAAAATTAAATTTTTCTTCTTAATTAGGTTATGTTATGTATTCTATGAAAAACCATGAAAAACTGAAAACATGCATGCACTTTACATATTCATTTTGTGTTTGTGGTCAGAGAAGAAATGTTGTCAAAAATACATCATTATTTAATTAAAATGATGGTATATAAAGAAGAGTTATAAAGATGTGATTAAGTTTTGAACTTATGTTTTATGTTTGTGCTTTCGAAATATTAATAAAAAAAGATGTACAGTTCAAAATATCTTTAAAAATTAGCTTCTCAATTAATCCGAAATAAAATTTAAGCTTTTAATAAAGTATTTTTAGTACTACAAATTTTCTGTTCATCATGGAAACCAATTTTGTTGATATTTGGCTTAGAAAAGTTGCACCAGGCTACCAAGGCCTGGCACACATTCTTGTGTAACTGTGGGTAGCACACATCTTCACAGGCTAAATGAAATAATTTAAATTACAGCTGTTTAAAGTTTAAAGAACTGTACATTCAGGAAATTAAAAAAAAAAACAAAAAACGTAACTCTTACATGAATAGTTGAAAAATAATGAGACATATATTGGAGGTGAATAAAGCAAAAAGGCCAAAATCTCATCAGAATGTAAAACTTCTATGTAATATGCTTTTTTAATTGATTGATCTAAAATGCATTCATTTCCAATTAATTGCATAATTTGAAAAATAAGAATCTGAGCCACATTAAATTCCCCCTCTCCTAATTTAATACTACATTACTATCTTTAAACATATGTTATATTCCATTATACACAAAAATTGTTTTATATAACTATTGAACGTCTTTGTAGATTTTTCCTATAGGGGTTTGCTGATAAATACTTTAAGTATATGCCCATGTATATTTTAAGACAAAATATTTAGCTTATTTTCTACTTTATTTAAAATGTGTTTTCGTAGGGGGTTAAAAATCTAAAACATAGAGTAGTGCATAGTACATTATTTCAGAATTTACAGTATAGATCTATGTCCCTTTCCCTACTATAAATTTTAGACAGTGAACTATACATCCTCTTACTAGTTTGTTACTTTTCTTTCAGAGGATTATTATTCACTTTGTTTTGAACAAAGATTACGAAGAAGTGTTTTAGACTAATGATTCTATGAAAATTTGGATTTCTAATAATTTTCCAATAATTTTTGCCTTAAATTACGAACAAAATTGCTAGTTTGGTTATTTTTTCTCATTAATATAGAACTAAAACAGTGTTAGTTAATAAATCTTACATATATTTTGAAAATATTTAGTAATATTTTTTCTACCTAGGTAAAGTAATTTTGTAATATCCAATGTTGATGGGGAAAATTACTAGTTTCCATCATATTAATTTTAATCTGTCTTTATTTTTGATTCCTGATCTAGAATTTCTTAGAATGTCTTTATTATTGATGGGACTTACAGTATGTAATCGTCCTTTCTGTTTTTCCATTTTGTTATTTTAAAATAAAGTAAACATGTGTTATAGTGTGTATAATCGCAGTTTGGGTGGTCCATGAATACACTAAGGCAGATTTAATTTAACATGAAATTGCTGGATGAAGTGCTCTTTTCCATGTTGCAGGTTAGAAAAAAAATTTAAGGGAACTAAGTCAAGGATTCTCTATTAATAATCATTAATTGTATTTTGACAGTTAAAAAGTCATTTATTTAAAGTATAAAATGATAGCTGCAGTTATTTCCATAGGACATAAATCTGTTAATAATGATGAATACATTTTAGAACCTATAAATATTGGACTCCTCTGAATAGAAAACAAATTCAGTAATCATTGAGGTGTCTGTAATTTAGAACTTTTATGCTATGTGAACCTTAATGCTTTATCAACTAGACCTATGATTTTAAACTGGGTTCCACAGCAATAATTATAACTTAAAAAATTTGACTAAAAAGTGTGAAATTGTTAAAGGAGGCATAAAGGTATTTAAAAACTAAAATTTAAAATGTCCTCACCTGCCACTATGACGCTATCAAAATGTACTAGGAATTGTTTTTGTATTTATCCTTGTATGTAACTGATCCTTTTCTTCCATGATTCTCAAACTGGGTGCTGCAGCACTCTAGTATGCTTTCAGTATGCCAGGAGTTCAACGAGGAAAGAAGTTTGAGAACTGTTGGATTAGGCTATCAGAAAATATTGAGTTTCTGTAAAGTTATTTTAACTTCTATGAAAATGTTTATTTCTGTAACTTGATTCATATTTTATTTTTTAGGTGATGCCGCAGAAGGGTATCAAGTACCATTTTTGGAATCTAGAAATGCTGGTAAAATGTTTATGCATATGATTTAATTTTCTCTTTTTAATTGCATATATTACCCACATGAATGTGAATTTTCACTTTTTGTTTAAGTACTCTTTAGTAAAAAAAATTTCCCTTACCACTGGGTTATTGAGTGATTAGGATTCTTCTAAACATGTAATACATAGTTAAGTATTGTGTATGTATGAATAGCCACCACCAGTTTTGGCTTTTTAAGGAACTTTTATAAAGTTTATAAAGTAGTTAAATCATTAAATATTTTCAATAGAAAATGTTTATATTATTTTGTATATTAAAATTTTTTTTCATGATAATGAGGAATTCCTTGTTGTGTAATTATTTGGCATGAAATTAAAGGCTATGTTGAAAATTTTTTTCTTAAAATTACAAGGAAAAAAAAAAGATTTATATTTATATACATATTTTAGCATACATGCATGTAATAAGACAGACTTCACAATGGGTGGTTGCAGTCATGGCCCATAAAAATGATACCATTTTAGCTAAAGACCTTTATTAAGATAATGTTGGAAGAAGGGTTCCCACTTCATGATAGGGACAGGACAAACTAAGGGGTCAGCTATCATGAAGTTATAAGTAAAAAGCCCTTAACACCTGGGTCAACATCTCAGTCAAAATCTGTGGGAAAATCTCTAAGAAAATCTGCCTCCAATAATGTGCATCTCTTTTTTGTTTGAAAAGCTCCTAAATTGTCCACTAGGGCAATGTAGAGTTATAATTAGTTAGATACCTTTTTTTTGAGGGCATAAACTGTAACCCCAGTGGTCAATTTAAAAAACCCCAGTGGTTAGGGGTTAAAAAGGGAAAAGCAAAAGGATGCAGGAATTTTTAGCCCTTGACTTAAGTTTTGAAAACTCTTGAGAACTTTCTCGGGCTGTCTTAGGGGTTTTATACAAAATGCCTACATTAGTTTCCCAATTCAGTTTACTTTTCTTTACATGCATATGTGTATAGTGTATTGCTATTGTTAAATTACATTTAAATTTTCTTCTGCATTTAAAGTGTTATGGAATTATGTATGTGTGTACAAATATGGCATAGAAAATTTTTTTATACACTCTTATGTCTTCAAACCTTCTTTGACTGATTGAATGATTTAACCCCTTTCAATATGGGTGTATCCTATAGTCACATGTATATAGAGATTACTGTGATAGATGATATACCTGCCCAGTTTTTTAAAAATGTTAACACTAAACATTAATATTTTTTGTAGAAAAAAAGGGGTAAATTCTTTAATAACTGAAAAGTATATTCTAATTTTACTAAAATCCAAAATATACAAAATGGACTAGCATTGGCTTCTTAGTGACACATATGGGATGTTTGTCCTAAGAGGTTTAGCTTCGATACATAAACAATTCTTGATGAGAATGTGTAATTTTTTTTTGGTACTGTAATTTTTATATATATTTTTATACTATATTAAGAAAAATATAACTTTTTAATAAATATTTGAAGTTGATTAGAATAGAACTAAAAGTGATTTAATATTAAAACTGTAATGTAACTAATGCATTAATTTTTTAAAATATGCATGAATGAAGACTAAAATTTTGAAAAAAATATTTATCAACCAAGGGTGTGTGAATAATTTGTTTAACTGTTTGCACTTGTTTGTTGCTAATAATGCAACATTAAAATATTAACTTTACAGTCACTGTCCTTACTGTAGCAGCAGCTTACTTGAGCACTTTGTATAAACTTATGTGTGTTTATCTCAATATATTTATATTAATAGCTTTCACAAGAAGTGTCTTATTCATTCAAGGATATTAGCTAATATCGGTGCATCCTGAGAAATGCCAAATTTTTTGTTCAGCAATTTTGTATTGTTTTGGGTAATATTTATATCATGTCTAATGTCATACCCTTTTTTGATTCATTATGGAAATTAAATTATTTTGAAATTTTTCGAAAAACAAAGAATTTGGAATTTTTTAAGGTGTTTTGATACTAGTCAATATTCCTTGAACAACATTAATACCATATAGATGTCCAGTCTGAATCAGAAACTGGAATGAATAAGGTCTTTATACACTTCCGTCATAACAATGTACAAATTAAAAAAAAAAATGAATATTTTTGATTTTTTTTATGTCAAGTGTTTGTAATTAAACACTGTTTACATTGGAATTTTATAATAAAACATAACATTTTAATAAAGCACTATAATTTCTGTTTTAATTCTTAAGAAAGAAAAAAAACTTGGTTATTTGAACACAACTTTGGCCAGATCAGAAAGACCATGTTTAAACTTGTGTTTTTCGATGAAGAATCAGTGACTTATGTATTTAATTAGAAAATTACCTACATATTGAATGAGAACTTTTTTTTCATACCCTGCTTAAAATTATTTGTAGCTTTTGTTTAACATATATCAGATTATTGGCAATATATCAGTGATTTATTTTGACATAGCCTATATATTAAAAAGATATAAATGAAGTTTTGTTTTTAAATATAAATTATTTACAAGTTTTCCTCATAATTACTAAAATTTCTGTGACCTGATTACAAAACTAGTGTAAAAGATATAGTTTAAAAACAAAAATAAAATAGAGTAAATTAAGTTTTAAAAGATTGATTTGACATCAAAATATGAATATGCAAAAGGAATATTCTTACTGATATGCTCTCTGAATGATAGCTATATTTTTATTTTATAACTTTGTTACCAACACAATACAAAAATAAGTTATAAGTAACAGTGTAAGTTATAAGTAAAACTTCTAGTGTATGTTTTGAAAAATTAATAAAATCTGCATTATAGTTAATCTTATTTCAATTATTCTGAAAATTATTGCAAAAAGGAAGGCTCTTTAACAAATTGAAGTTTTCTAATTTTTAGAACTTACCTGTTCAATAATTGAACAAATCTTGTCGTATGTAAATATCAAAAACAAGTTTGCTAATCATATATAATAAATGTAAGTGTATTTAATTTACAAATTACCTCTTTTTTTTTTTTCTCCCAAGTATTTCATTTTGGCAATTTGCAACCAAGTCCTTCCTCATTTAGCCAATTTCAGAGAATGTTTGAAATATAGCTCAATATAATTCTAACATATTTTAAAGCTTTCATAATACACAGTTCAACTAGTTTTTTACAAGCTCCTTTATAATATTGACTATAAAAACTAAACACGCCAGCACTACAGCCCAACTTGGGGTCCATGGCCTATGGTACTAATCTTTTGTTTTTGAGACTAAGGGCCCTGGGGTGCAAAGTGTATGTTCCAATTAGGTGGTCAGCCATCCCCCATTGTTTAGTTTGCTGAACAATGGCCAATTGGTTAGGGTGCTGGCCTTCGGTACCGTAGTTCATGGGTTCGAATCCCTCTGTGGCATGGATGTGCGTAGCCATTCAGAATCGGCTTTAAGCAATAAGTCCCGGTCTCATTAGCCCTCGTGTTGCAAAAAAGTAGACCATAGCACTTCAAACCAAAACCCAAACCATTGTTTAGTTCCCAAGGATGCGTGGGCTTTAATATGTCTACCTACTGAAGTGATGAAGGGCTGAGTCAATCTTTCCCAGCCAAAGAATCGGACCTTGGACCTGTGTCTTGGATGCATAATGCCCTAGTCTAACAAAATATTGACTATAAAATTATCTAATAAATTATGGGTATATTTTGGGCCTGTAAGGTAAGAAAACGTAACTTTACAGGGTTATATCTTCTCAGTTCAATTCAATATTTTAAAACTTATACAATTTATACTATTATGTTTCTCTTGCAAAACTACATCCTTTTTTCTAAATTTCACAAACTGTTGATAAAAAAAAATTTGTAATGCTTTAGGAAAACATTTGTCTATATTATATTAGCTGTGTTTCCTAAAAATCATGTAAACATTGCCAACACTCAGATTTACAAAGTTACAAATAATTTTCAGCTATGTATGATACATGGGGATCTAATTTTTTAAAATTATTATTTAAAGTATTGAGTGTTTTCCTAGATGTACAAGTCAGTAAAACCTGTATTTAAAAAGAGTTTAAGTTTGTCTTTTATGTGGCCAAACTGAGTGTAATTAATCAAAGTGTTTGTCATATTTTTCTTATCAGACAAAGGATATTTAATATCTGGTGAAATCATCTATTTTATCCACTTAATTTATTTTCAGTTATTAATTATGGGTTTCTTCTTTTTAGAGAATCCTTTATTAAGTGCTTAAACTAATTCATGAAAATAAATAAATAAATAAAACATACAAATTCTTTGCAAGTATAAGATCTGTTTATCCCAGCTTTAAATTATTATTTTTTATTTATTTATTTATTTATTTTTTTACAACATAGCAAATAGAATTTTTTTTTCTTTATCACTCTCTAAATGATGTCCAATTCATGGTACAACATTCCCGAAACTTTCCTCAGCTTTTAATATGTAAAAGAAAAGACTATTAAGACAACAGTAAAAGAAGTTTATAAATAATAAAGATGTCTTCTCAGTGACATACTGAGTTTCATATTTTTTCGTGGAGAATTTGTTAATTTTATAAATTTGTTGCTTATGTTATATCTTACTGCACTTTTTTTTACAAATTATAATGGATTGGAAATTTTTTCTATTTGTTCAGTTTAAAAATTGATGATTCATATTGGTTTAAATAATATTCTTTTTTAAAATTCTGTTTTCTGTTCTGTACTAATTATAGAAAACAAAACTGATTTAAATGTCTTTCCAACTTTAAGGCATTTTTTATTGAAAACTTTAAATTTCTCTGAGTTAAGAGAAAACAGTGCTACTTAGGAGTTTAAATGAAAATATCAAAGGGAAAAAACAGCAAGTTGTAATTATTTTTCATGTATTTAGTGACATTAGTTACATTGCTTAAAACACAATCCATATTTATATTAGTAAATATTTATTGAAAAACAATAATTGAAATAGTCACAATTTTTAATAGTTTTTTATTTTATATTTTTTTACTGATTTAAAAAATATTTAGTTTGTTATTCAAAGTTTCACAACCTCAGATAAATTTTAATTACATATTGATTTCATTACAAATAACTGTATTTTTTTCTTTTTTGTCTATGCCTTATAATTTTTATTACATGCAAACATGTTAAATGTCTGAAGCTTCTTCTTTCTTTTTTTTTTTTTTTTTTTTTTTTTTTTTTTTTTTTTTTTTTTTTTAAATACAAAGTAAAAATATGCATAAATTGAAGCTTGAAATTACTTATCATTAATTTCTTCTCTCTCTCTCTCATTAAAGATACATTTACTGAATGCGGAAAGACACATCCGAATATTTATGGTATAGTTTTCGTTTTTTTAACTTTTTTGTTTAGTAATTTTTTTATACTTTTCCTATGTAAATACTTGTCTTGCAGGCAGATTTTCATTCTTTTATGGTATTTAATCTATTTATATCATCTGTTATGCTATCCATTAGTTTACTTTTGTCTTATTAGAAGATTAATAAAAGTTTTCCATTTCAGAAAATTTAGATGGATCTAAAAATAATGATCTAGAGGGAAATGCAGATGCAAGAGCTGTACCCCCGGGAGCGCAGGTATTTTTATTTATTTATTTATTTATTAATATTATGGAAATGATTTGAGCCTAGCCTTCTGTGTGGGTAAAATTAAGATTCTCAATCAAGTGAAGGTTATTTCAAAATTATCATTAATTTTTATGCTGCATTACACTAACATAATCAATATTGAAAATAAGAGAATTCATTTTTATAAGAATAACAATCATTAATTTTTTTTTTTTTTTTTAAGTTTTCACCATGAACTTAAATATAATTTAAAGGAATAAAAGAATTATATTTTTGAATTTATCCTTGTACAGATTAAGAGAAAAGCACTAAAGTTTTTTTCACCAGGTAATTTAAAGCAGCAATTTTGAACCTGGGAGATCCAGGTTATTGCCAGGAGAAGTGGCAAAACTTTTTCAAATTTTTTTCCATACCATAATATCTACAAATATATATAAAACTTAATATAATGTAACAAAAAAAAAAAAAAAAAAAAAAATTCCAGTGAATGAATATTTTTGTTTTTCAAACCTTATTATATGTGCAATTTAATTCTTTATAATTATTATGGAGTAAAAATGGAGTAATCTTTATAAATTTTCGTGTATCAGATGTAGTTTGTTTAATATGAAAATAAATTTACTTGTTTGTGCATGTTGTACATAAATTATAGGAAAGCCTTGTTATTCTGTTAATTGTAGTTTTCAGTATATTTTTTGTAACAAAGTTAGCATTGTTTACAATGTCTTTATTACGCATTTAAAATTTAAAGCGGGCATAGTAACAGGAAGCTTAGAGGCTGCCAATTTAATGAAAACAAATGTATTTACAAATAAAAATATTACTTGTGTGATATATATATATATATATTACTTTTTCAAACAATAACACTAGTATCTAAAATTGGATAAAAATGGTGTAACTAAATTGAGAGTGAAAGAAATATGCCAAATTAAAATTGATAAAGTAAGTCAAATAAATATGGCCAAAAAACAACAAAAATAAATCTGGCAACTGTTACAGTGTATTTGTAAAATTTATGGGTTTTGGTTTAATTTTTCAGATTTTGGATAGACTAAGAATTTTTATGGTTTTTGTTGCTATGAAAATTAATTGAAAATTTTGGAAAAGGACAATGGACTTTACTACTTTAGGACTATTTTACTTTATTTTTTTTAATTGAAAAATCTGTTTAATTTTAATAGAAATTTACATAATTGATTAAAAGGATGTATAAATATCCTAATGGGGCATAATTATATATTTGGCAGGGCTCTAATGGCTGCTATGCCATTATTTGGATAGTGTATTTTAATTTTATATTTATGCCAGCAGTTAATTGTGAATAATTTTAAAAAATACAGGGCCACACAAAGGAAAAATAATCAATTTTATTTATTAATATTCTAATAAGTATAATCAAAATCAGTATAATGATTTCGTATTGCTATTATTCAGTAAGTGTTCAGTTTGAAATAAGTTAAATGTATTTTTATAGAATCAAATATATTGGAAAAATTATTTTTATTATTGTATCTAATGAATGCATGAAAATTTTATTAATTACAAATTTCCTAAGATAGAAAAAATACCATTAACTGTTATTAATTACAATTGTGCCCCTAAACATCAAACAACAAATGTTTCAACCAAAAAGTTTTACTAATGTGAACAAAAATTGACAGGTGTGCTATTCAATGGATTAAGTTACTAAAGACCCTTAATTTTCTTATTGGGTCCTTAATTTTCAAACTAATTTTACTTTTTATCAGCAGATTAATTTGTAATAAATCACTAAAAGTCTAAAGACTAAAAATCCTTTCTGTTCTATTACACACCACAAAATGAAGTTTCAACAAGATATTTTGATTCTGACTTCTCAGGACATTCTATTGCAGAAAACATTTTGATGGAATTTTATGAAAAGGTCAGATCATAATTATTTCTAAGCTTTTTCATGTAACAATGAATGGTCCATTAGGCAATTAAGAGCTTTCATGAAGCTTTACAAAATAGAGGGATGGGGAAAAGTTTTCAATGTACAGGTATTGTTAGTTCTGAACTGTTACTGGTAGTGGTGTTTTGTATATTTGAATAAGGCTTTAACCGATTCAAGACTGCCCCAATAAGGAAGAAATGCTTCCCCAAGCCCATGCAATTGTCTCTGTTAGACCTAATTTCATTTAAAATTTCATAAAATATCATAACTTCAATTTAATATGCTGTAATTTACAGTTTTCATTCATCAATTAAAAAATATCTTTGCACTTTAATATTTAACTCTTTTTGCCTTGATGGCTAGGCTAAAATAAAACTGACCAAAAATATACAAAATGCTATCTAGCAAACTCCTAACTGCAAGAGACAATCCTACACCCTTTAATCATGATAAACATTCTATCCTTCCCCCTTCTGTCAAAATATAAACACCCAGTGCTGAATAAATCAAAGCCCTTGAGAAGACGCAAACATATTCTGTTGTTTGCTTGTTCAAATTTTCATGATTCAAAAAAGAGAAAAAGTTAAGACTTAAGTTTTTATTGAAGATCAATGTTCTGTAGAGCATTATTTGGAAATATAAAGGACTTCAACCAACATCAAGGGCCATTCAAGTATTTAAATGAAACATTATTATTCACAATCACAGTGGTATGTTTGTGTGCCCTAATTGAAGAAATGCATCACTTATTTCATCAGTCAGGACATTTCATCATTTCACATATATGATTGGAATTCTGAGCAGGTTAAAAGGGACATTATCTACTGATTAGGATATTGCTTCGGTGTTAGTTGGACTAAATGAGTTATTTAAAGATTCTCCTGTTAGAAGAGACAATTTATAAAAAATTTCAGAAATGAAGAAACTTCATGTAAAATTTTGCGATTAATTAGGGGGGGCAAACAAATTTATAAATTAGGATAAGCTTCTGTCAATCATAATTTTCTTTCTCCAAGAGGTTCTTAAAATGTTAAGACTCATTTAAAGTTCTATGAAAACTCTTTAATTTTCACTTTTTAAATCCCGTTTGAACCCTGTTTTAGCACAAAATTAAAGGGAATATGTGTTAAATGGTACTCATATATAGTTGCTAAACCCAATATAGATTGAAAAAAGTGTTTTATCTCCATATATTCTTGACCTGCCTAAAACCCGCCCCAGGTTTGACCTGAATCCCCATGCAAAGTTTTGAGAAGATTGATCCAGTGATTTAGTAAAATTAAAATATTGTGAAGGCTTTGTTTTCATGATAAAGCATTTTGTGAAGGTCCTTTTCTTGGCATAGTCCATAGTTTTGTCACCCCCTGCTCTAACATACATTTTTATGTTTTAACATATTTCAATGGTTTTTTAAATCCTTCATTTTCAACATAATTTTCTTTTTGTTGAAACAGAGTGAAGAAAATTTGATGAATTGTAATGATATTCAAATATGCTGAATTTTTAATGGGCAGAACAGTTGTATGTAATTGTCTACAGAATCCAATCAGCTCCTTATGTTCAGGGATTTTCAGTTTTAATTTATTTGATCTGAGCCTATATTTTTTGCAGCATATATTTTTTTTTATCTGAACATATATTTTTTGGTTGTCTTAGGAAATGTAATAAAACACTTAAATAAATCAAAATCAGTTTCCAAAGGATCAGGAATATCAAATATATATGGGATTATTTGTTTATTCCTTGCTGTTTTAAAATTTTTATTCTCTCTGACATAAAAATTTTACATATAATTGATTGTGTTTAACTTCTAAACTTTACTGTTTGGTACATTTAATTCTCAACTATCAGAGCTAGACTTTAGTTTTGGTTTCTTTAGTCCTTGGTGAAATCTGTTAAGAAATTTGATTTTTATTTCAAAGTATTTAAAAAATCTTAATTGTATTTTACTTTATATAAATACATTGTATTACTAGAACAACATATTGAGGAAAATTAAAAGGCATACTTAAGCCCACTCATATTCCTATTAAAACCTGTCTCTCTGTTAAGGGATTAATTTGTAATGTTTGTAAGTATCATGGGAAGCTATAGGAATAATAACAATATGGGTTTAAAAAATCTTTAAAAAAGAATCTGCAAAGGTAAAATAATCATAAACACTTTTTCATCAATTTAGCAACTAGGATTTCACCATTAAGGAAATGTCAGAAATTTGAATTCAAAACCTTTAAATTATATATATTATTTATTTATTTATTTATTTATTTTTGTAGGTGGCTGATGGACAACAACAGATAATTTATTTTACCGAGTCTGCCGTTGATTCTGCACATCAAGCAGCTAATAGTGTTATTGACAAATTAGTGGAGAAATACCACCAGAAACGATTAGATAATTTAAAAATTGAGCATGAAGCAATTTTACAACTATATAAAGATCAGTTACTTCTATTGCAAAGAGAGACACAATCTAAAGTAGATGCTGATACTGAGAAGGCACAGTTTGAGAGAGAAGAACATGAAGCACGTTTAAGATTTATGCAGGAAGAACATACAGCAAGATTAAAAGCCATTGAAGAAGAACACAGTGCAAAATTAAGAGCTATTGACCAAGAATTGATGTTTGCCAATCAGGAGTATGAAAAGAAAATGCGTTTACTTGATTTACAGCTTCCTACAATGAAGCAAATATAAAGTTTTCATTCCGTTTATCTGTCACCTAGTGTTTATTACAAAGTGTAAAGTTCACCAATATTTGGTGATATCTCAAGATGTACAAAGTTAAATTTTCCATTAAGATATAATGGGAAACTATATCACTCGAGCTTAACACTTAATGCCATTACTGACTTTGACATATTGTATTTATGTTATGTTTTTAAACTAGCATCGATTAATGATGGCTTACAGATGTTTGGGGTGTAAATAGACAAAGGCATGTAAATTGCATTTTCTTTTTTATATTTTGCATTTATATGGTAAACATATTTTACAATACATTTATCATGCCATTTTTTGTTGTTATTTTTATATTTTTTTCTGTTGATGTAAATTAATTAAGCAAGTTTTGTAATATTGTGTATAATTTATAAAAATTAAAATAGATTCCTTGTTTCAGTTGTGCCATTGTTCATAAAAGTTTATTAAATTTGGAAGATCTTATGACAAATTAATTTGCTTCATGCTTTAATAAATTATAACCAGTGTAATGATAAAATCTTTTTTTTTTAAAAATTGTTCACCTATAATAGTAACAAAATATTAAATAAATGCTAACTCATATGCATGATATTTGTGTACTAGGATTCAGATTAAAATATTTTCTTTTTCAAAATGATATTTTATTCCCATCTGCATTTTACAGAAATTTTATTACTCTGAAATGTAATTTTTTTTTTTTTTTTTTTAAATTTTAAATATGACTTCTGCATGTTTTAGTTGTTGCACTTAAAGTTAAATATGTATTTTAAGATTAATTATTGGAATTTTCATTTGCAAATTTATTTTGAAAGGGTACAGTTTTTAAGCAATTTATTTTCATTTTAGTGCCAGTAAAAAAGTTAAATTTTTACAAACATTAAAAAATAGATTAATTATTTGAAATATATATATATAAAGCAGAAGGTT
Organism: Pardosa pseudoannulata; assembly: GCA_032207245.1. Lineage (NCBI taxonomy): Eukaryota > Metazoa > Arthropoda > Arachnida > Araneae > Lycosidae > Pardosa > Pardosa pseudoannulata. The sequence goes on from CM063508.1 coordinate 143,029,389, forward strand.
TAAATTGAATGCTTCTTTTTATTAAAATTATCCTCAATGTGTTTTATAGATAAACCTTAGATAAGAAATTAAGTGTAGTGTATATAAAATTTTATGATGTTGCAACAAGAAATACTATACGGCCTTAAATTTCTTTTGAAGTAGAGCAAACTATTTAGGTCATATTCTGTTACCTATTTTCAGGGAAATGCTCTGATAATCAAGAAGCTTATGCATCAAAATTTTTGCAGTTGCAGTTTTATGCTTCTATCGCAAGTTGTTAATTTACTATATTTGTCAAAAATAAGAAAAAAATCAAATCTTATCTCTTATTATATTCCTACTTTAAAATTGTTAACATTCTCTTCCTCAACCCTTTCTGACTAGTTAGTAGTTTTTAAAGATTATACAAATGTTCTAGTGATATCAGAAAATCAGTTATTTTAAAGTATTGACCTATGTAAATAAATTCATATGTGTAATGTAATGAACTAAGATGTTTATTTCTCCATACAGTAAATTTTATATCCCAATAAAACAAATTATCTGTTTCATTTTCTTATAACTTTTTTTACTATTTGTAGTCCTTTATGCATTTTATTATGCTTATTATATGTTGTAATGTTTACAATATTAGAATGTAGTAATTGCTAGTGTATTTTGAGGAGAGAAATTTTCTATTTCATGTATGCTTATTTTTATTTCTTTGTTTTGTGTTGCATGTTCTTTCCCTGGTCAGATGTTACTCATTTTGTTGTTTTATTTGACCAAACCTGTTGATAATAAGCTGGAAGTAGCAAATTTGTGACTGGAATTTAAGTCCCCAAATAAATGTCTCATGTTAGCTATTGCGGATGTAACGAATTTTTCTGCATGCTTCTATATATATATTATTAACAGGTTTGACTGTGTTTTCTGATGAATTCCGTTACTTTACTAAATATCTTTACTCTCTTTCAATTACTAGTTTTTGGGATGTTTTCAGAATTTTATCAGTTAGTACCTGGTTTATCAATTAGAAATCCTTAGGATATATTCTCAAAATTTTTACTAAACAAAATGCTTCATGCTTCATTGTATTTTAGTATTTTATGAGTCTTCCATTAATAATAATAATTTTAGTTTTTGTTTGCAAATAAAAGTATGAAATTATGGGGCAGTAGTTTCTATGACTTTGTCTTTATTTCAAGAAAAACTCTTTCCATAGTAGATTAAATATTTCATGTTGCTAGTTTTAGTTTAAGGCAATTCCCTTTTTAAATTCTTCAGATATAGTATTTTACTGCATTGTGTAGAAGACTATCTTCCCTGAAATAAGATTTTTGTGATATGAGGAAAATTTAATGTTATAAGAATTCGTTATAATTATGCAGCACTTTGCATGTCAGAATATTATTTTTATATCATGTAGATATACTATTGTTTCTGTAAAAAATATGCACTCATACATAGGTATTCACTCACACACATCAATATGTACTGAAACTCAATTTTGTAGATATGTATGGATTATTTCTAGTGCAAGACAAATTGGTACTGTTGTAATTTCTGCTTTTTGTCCACTCCCATTAGTATTTTATAGAGGCATTAGTCATATTTAATATATTTCGTATTTTAATGTAATAAAGAAATTTTTAAAAAGAACAGTTTTTGCCTGTTCGATATTCTGATCTTAGGTTTGACTCGGTTAAGAGTTTAATTAAATACTGCATTTAAAATTTCCAGTTGTTATTACTATGTTGAAAAAATTTGTTCTCTAATATATTTATCAGTTCTGCATAGATTTGTTTTATACATTGTGGTATTTCAGTTGAAAGTACTAAAATATATTTTTGTATATACTTTGAAGTTGCATTGTATATTTATTAGCAGTGTTTGAATTTTGGTTATGTTAGACTGTTGGTTCTTTATGTGCTTTTTATCAAAGTGTAGTATTAGAATGTTTATTGAGCTGTATATGATGCCATTGCATGGCCACTTTTTGTTTTCTTGTGAGTTTCAATACTGAGAGCAGTTCCTAAATATTTTATGTCTTGTATCATGCTGTCATGTTTTCAGATATTATCTCAATAGTCATATAAATGAAAATTCATAGTTCATTAAGATTTTGTTTTTCCCTGTTTAAATGTATTCCTTTTGTGTTAACAATGGGGTTCCCTTTTACTCAAACCATTGTAATTCAAAGGCTTTTAGTATTATTTCTTTACTAGTAATAGTTTCCATGCAGTTACATGAAGATATGCATTCCCCCTCTCTTTTATTTATTATTATTTATTCTTTTGAAAGTTTATTTATAGTTTTGGAGAAGAACAATTTTAAGAAAAGTACAGTATAGTTACTCATTTATTTGTAGTCTTTTTAGAAAGCACAAAACATTTTAATCTTTAGTTGATATTTGTATGCAAATTATATTAAAATTCATATTAAATTGTGCTTGAATATTATTGGTAAATTATGTTTTTTATTTTTAATGGGAACCCTTTTTGTATTCCCTCTAACCTTTTCATTTCCCTCCCCCCTCCCCACATTAGCTTTATTCTTATGTATTTGGTTGTGCTATAACTGTTGTCCTCTGTATTTGTTTTGCCTTATCATTGGTGATTTTGTGCTTATCTGTGAGTTGGGTTGTTTACAAGTATTTTATTGGAAGTAAAACATATTTCAGTAATAAGCATGTACTTGGTTGAACCTGTATGTAACAAATTTTTGTGGAGCTGCAGAAAAGTTCGTTATTACCGCAAAATTTGGCTGTTTAGCTAACATGAGGTTGAAATTATTCAAATGGGGATATAGTTCATTACAGTCACAAATTTGTTACTTCCCTTTTGTTACAAACAGGTTCAACAGCACTATTATATGCAACAATCCCCTTTTATATTTTCTTAATTATCAGACTGTTTGACTTTCATGTTTAGAACTGCATTTCATATACCAGCCAGTTAACCTCTCTGGTTGATTACTGAAAGATATAAAGTGTCTTTGATTAAAGGAAAGGTTTGAGAGAGTAAAATGTGTATTTAAAGGAATGTTCAAATTACATTCCTGGATTCATCAAACTCTGAAGTTTGGTACATGCTTATTGAAAATATCAAAAACTATGAATTTCTTCTTATCCTTAAAATAATCTATATGGTTATTTTGATTATTTTGGCATATTCACATATGATCATTAGCTTTTTACATTTTACGAATAATAAGTTTTATCACAGCACTAAAATAATTGAATTATTTAAACATATCCTAATTGAATGTTTTTAATAGACTGAATATTTATGTAAATATTAGATAAGAAACCTAAATACTATTCCTTAGTTGATATAGTCAGAGTGATAAATCCTGTCTATGTAAATTTATGTGATTTTGACTGAATTTCACATTTCTTACATTGTAAATCCTAATTAAAAAAAATGGTCCCTTAATTTAACCTAAAATTAACATGTATAATTTTGGGGAGCATTAATTGTGTGGGAATTGATGGATTTCAGTTGCTTGTGATCATGTGTGAATTTATTATTGCCAGTCGAGACATGTTTTGTAAACTGTACCATGTGATCTTCAAGACATTGAATAAATGAGACAAAATGCAATGACTGCATATTATATGACAATTTTCAAAACTACATTGTATTGTGAAATATAACTACAATAAACAGTTAATAATGTATTATTTGACAATTAGTTTAGCCTCTCTTTAATTTATTTCAGATTCATTGGTGGTCATGAGATTTATGCGGGAGAATTTTATTAAAAAAATCATGGTTCACTTGTGGTTAAATAAAATTTTAAATTCTTTGGGGGGGGGGAGATACATTGCAAAACAGTGCTTATAATTAATTGCACAAGTATCAATTATTTGTTATAACATTTTAAAGGGTAAGCTTTCTATAGTTTTGTTTTTCTTTGACATTTTACTTTGGAAATGATTGAAAGGCTCAAGTTTTCAAAAGGAACACTAGATGTCGCTATATACCCTATGTTCCCGAATAACTGTACTCATTGATGCAATCAAGGCTAAGATATAATTATTCTCATCACTAAATTGTTTCTTTATTTTCCTGCTGCACATAAAAATGGCTTGATAAGCTGGGTTTACATCATAATTTCTATTGGTTACGTTCATAACTGTGTTCCATGAATATTTGCATAGGTACATTTTCGAAATGCTATCAACCCTTTTTTCCCCCTTAAAAGAAAAAAAAACGATCAGCAGAGAAAACGTTTTTAGAATTGTTAGATTGCGTTTTAATGTTTCATTAGTAGATGTAGAAATAGGAAAAATCTTTATGAAATTTCGATGTTCTCTGACGTTTGCAGCGAATAGATCGACACATTCGCAAATGGTTTCAATTTACAATGTATAAGTATATACACATACACGAATACATAGTATTGAAAATACAATCGATTACAGTCAGGAGCTATATTAACCCATGTGTGAAAGAAAAGTATGCTTCAGTTTATGTTAATAAAAGTAAAATTTCAGAATCCTTATTTTCAAATTTATTGTTCATTGTTCAGGATGGGGCAGTTATTGGATCACGAGTGTAATATATAACTAAAACGTCAAACGTGTGCTGAGGTTTTATTTCAATGAAGTGATAGGCAAGCAGGCTTGGAGCGTTGTATTTTTCTTGTGTGTGCCCATAAACTGTATGGCGTCTTTCAAAAAGATAAATAATTTTATTACAATATATAAAATTTTACATGGGGGGAGATTAAGATTCTCAATTATTTATAAAAAAAAATGCATCGCATAAAATCGGGAGTGACCGCTCTGACTTTCTCTTACTGACATAGAAAAGTAACTATTTTTTATCGAAATTTTTTAAATAAATTTTAAACTTTTAGAATATTATAAATTAATAACATTTTAATTTACCGTAGTTAAGACATACCGGAGCACAAAAATTTTCAACAAACGGTTTGGCGAAATTGGCGACCGCTTTTCTTGCCAAATAGCGGGTGATAATGGCGCCAACAAATTTTTGACGCCAACTCAGTAGAAGTGAGCGTGTGTGTTTTTTGGTTCGGTTTTAATATATTTTGAACTAATTGGAATTGAATGCAATTGGCCGAAATACATTTCTGGAATCATTTAAAATATTTTTATGCTTTCTATGCATTTTTACATTCAGCGGTATACGAGAAGATTGAAACACATACATTGATACAATCAGATTTTAACATATAGTAACCAGAAATAGCCATTCAGTAAATGGACTTTACATATGAAACTACTACATCCGGTAACCGAAAAGTTGATATAAAACTTAGAAACTAAAATTTCGTGATTATGTACGTATTTAGAATATGGTCTTTCTAAGTTAAAACGTCCTCTAGCTATCATCTTCTCATGAAAACATTGCAAAAATTATATTTTAGGTCCTAAACGTGAATATCAATCAAAATCTCGACATAGAATTTTTGGTCAATTTAAAAACCTTCCATATACTACGCATAGGAGAACATGTTCAAACTCAAAGGAACACATGTTGCGAATTCTTCAAGTAGTTTGTAGATGTATATTGACTGCCCTATATCATTTTTGTTGCTATCATTGCCATAGCATTCAGCTCCTCTAGGCTCATTCATGCTTGATACCTGATCATTTTATGTTGAATTTAGTTTCGAAAACGTTCTTTCAATCTTTGCAAATGCTACAGGAAAATTTAGCAAAATTCTCAAGCCAAATAATATTCTCACTTGGGACTTACTAAAACATTCGAAGGTTTTCTGATTATAAAAAGGACTGACGCGGTAAAGGTTAAAATAGGTCGAGATTTTCCAGATAATTAAATTGCCCAATTTCATAACGTGAACACTGCATGGAATCTCGGGCAATGAGCCGAGGTATCTCAGTCGGCAAATGCGTTGAACTTATAAGGGAAGGGTTGTGAGTTCTAAGCTCAATCCGGCCAAAGGTTCACCATGGTCATTGCGTCTGAGGCACGTAAATAAGTTTGTGGTTGCAATGCCTGCCAGGTTCAAACGATAATTTTGGAGCTTGCAGGCCAAGCCTAGAGCTCATCTGATTGGTCCCTATTTCTACATTACGACGACCAACTTTGAGCAAAATTCTGTGACCCTAGTGGTACTCTTCAAACCGAATTTTTTCGCCTTAATTTTTGTGTAGCCTCTGGCTCACGTGTTTGGTTCTTCCAAGTGGCGTTAGCAACAATTACACCTGTGAAATACAGAAAGGTACTAGAAAATTCTCAGGGGTTTTCATAACTTAAGTTCAGGGTAAAAAACCTCACGTCTCATTGCTTTCGGCTTTTTAACCCCTAACTTTAATTGACCACTGGGGCTACAGTTTACGCCCTCACAAGGGGTCTCACCAATTATAATTCTACACTGCCTTAGCGGACAATTTAGACAATTTCCAAACAAAAAGGAGATTCACGCTATAGGAGGTAGCTTTTCCTAGAGATTTTCCCACGGATTTTAACTAAGATGTGACCCAGGTGTTGAAGGCATGTTACTTATAACTTCATGTTACCTGACCTCTCAGTTTGTCCTATCCCTATGATGAAGTGGGAACCCGTCCTCCAACGTTCTGTTAATAAACGTCTTTAACTAAAACGTTGTCATTTTTATGGGCCATGACTGCAACCACCCATCGAGAAGGATGCATATATATGTGTGTGTGTGCGTAAAACATCAAATCTTCAACATTAATAATGAAAACTATTTTTGATTTCCACCATCTAGTGGCCACTATAAGAATATATCGTCAGTAGACCTCCAACAGCAGAGTTGGATAGGCTGTCCAAAGTTATGTTTGGGACTCTAATGTACATTTAATTGTTGTTTCTAGATTTAAATATTTAAGTGCTGTTTTGTAACTGTTCTGTGCTTTTTTAGAATATGCTAGTAAATAAGTCGAGAGTTATCCGGTGTTAGAGTTTATTAAAGAACGAACACACACACATATATAGTTTAATTTTTAAAAGAATGTTAGGTAATTAACGTAATTCGCAACTAATCTGTAAGAAACTTAAAGCTCAAAGAAATTTAAAGTGCATTAAGAAAATATCTTTTCCAAAAGCATTCAATGTTTCCAAACATATGAAACATACTTCCTTCAGAGTAAGTTTTAGAAACAATTTATCTCTTGGGAGATTAGGAGGAGAGAGAAAAATCGCAGTTACGCAGCAAAAAAATAAAATAAAAACCTCAAAGAGTATGCTTAAACCAGCTAACTTCTAACCTACGTCATTTCAGACCCAACTGCAAACTCTATCTGAAACACTGTTAGTCGGTTTTGTTGAGACTTCTAAAGTATGAGTTTGTTTTGAGAAGATTTTCTTGGAAAGATGAAATTTTTTTTCTGGCTGACGCCAGTTTTACGTATGTGGCCATAGAGCACATTTATTGGGTGAGTGAAGAGTAATCTACGATAAAAAGTAACACGTTTTGCATTGAATTTGTTCACCCTGAAGAGTCGAATCCCCTTATAACGAACCATTTACATAAAGAGCTCTCGAATATAACGAATGAAACTTTTTCGTTCCTCTATTTTCCTATTATGTATAATTGTAACATATACTTTTTATAGAAATATTAATTTGTTATAAAAGGTAACACTTTTTTGATTAGATTTGTTTACCATGAACAGTCAAATCCCGCTATGAAGAACCGTTCATATAAAGAACTCTCAGATATAACGAACAAAAATTTTTCGTTCTGCTATTTTCCTATTGTATAGAGCACTAATTTATCCTTTTTAAAGCAAACCTTCGAAATCTTAGACATCGGATATAGCAAACCTGTATAATTTAGTCAGCTATTGAATTCTTAAAAAAATGTATTTATTTATTTTTAATAAGAAAATGTTTGCATGGCAATATGGCAGTAAAACATGGCGCGAATTAGATATAGGTTCAAGTTGTTGACATTAAAAATCACCGGCAGATGGCACAACTTCAACTCTTTAAGAATCAAATATACAATGTGTCCCGTAAATGTTGCGACAAACTTCTTGGGAAGATAGGGACATCATGAGGAGAAATAATTGCGTAAAGACCCATGGGCGGAAACGTGATGGGCAAGTGGCAGCAGAGGTCAATGATGGGAAAGGACACAAGATAGTGATTAATTTGAAACATTTATTGGATATAACAAATACAATTGTCGAACTGCATGAATAGAGCTAAAATGTTACAACAAATGCTTGAAGTTTGCACCGTCAGAAGCCAAATATGCTTGACACCGACGGAGCATTGATTGCCGAATACACCGGGAGTTTCTTTGATTCTAGCAGTTGCGCAGACGAGTCTTGATCCCAAATCCATTTGAGACTCCATGGGATCGTAATATACGACACATTTGGTGGCTCCTCACATAAAGAAATCAAGGCTAGATAAATCCGGTGAAGTGTGGGGTCAGGGAACCAGTTCATCATGACCAATCCATCAATGAGGAAATGAATCTGTTTAATGCCACGTATTTTGGATTGGCCAAGAACAGCCAATCCAAAATGATCAGAAGCCTCCTCATTTTGTATCCACATGTTGCGCCTCTTATTTGGGGGAATATCTCCAAGCAATTCGGGAAGACCTGCTTGCGAAAGATCAGCTAATTCGAGGTGGTCAACTTGGATAGTAAAAGGTACGGTCCGACTAAGCAGTCGCTGACCAAAGTTGCCCACACATTAATTTTGAAACGATGTTGTGCCCTCTGCTCTACCATGCTCTTCGTATTCATCTCTCCATGCTCTTCGACTGCTGAATACCACTTAAATTAGTCTTCTCAATGTCTTCTCCAGCACTCTCATGTACAGAAACACCTGATGGCGTTTGCATAGCATGGAATGATGTGAGAATGGAGGGTTTACAGGCATGTACTTAGTGTTCAACATTTGTATTCATTATATCTAATAAATGTTTCAAATTATCGGGTCTGGACTCATAGCAGCCTGTGTGCAAGGTAGTATTTTGGCCATTCTTCTATTCTTGAGTGCAAGATACTATTTTGGACGCCCCCTTTCCTTCTGTGCAAGATAGTATTTGGCCTTCCCCTATTCTTACAAGATAGTATTTTGGACACTCTCTACTCTTGCTTACAAGATAGTATTTGGCCGCTTCCTATTTTTTCAAGGTATTATTTTGGCCATCACTATTCTTGTGTGCAAGATAGTATTTTGGCAGCCCCCTATTTTTGCTTATACCTAGTAAATATTCTATCGGTTGCCCTAGAAATTTGGCCATCTGCGTGCTTGCATTGCACACCTAATAACACCGGCCCTGCCTGAATAAATATTATTTAAGGAGAAAGTAAGGTTATATTATTTATCACTGATTATACATAACCATAAAAACTAAACAATATAAATCTGTATAAAAATCTAGATAATACTTACAAAAGGTGGATGGAAATCAACAAAGCTTTTAATGAAATGATACAAATAAAATGATACACTGATGAAAAGTATCAACGTCACGAATATCCTTGTTTTTAACTGTCGTAAACTTCTTTAATGTTAAATTGGATTGAGAAAACCTTTATTTCTATATTATGATCTGCATTCAAGTTATACCGTTGCTAAGTTTCTGAAGCATGTGCGGAAAATCCAGCTCCTGAAATATAGGTCGTTGCAAATGGTAACAGCACAAACAGTCTTTTCGAATAATGAATCTCTTCTTAAATGATCCAGGAATTCAGACACTGATGCTGTTTTATAAAGGGATGATATTGAGCAGTCCGATGTAAGTTAAATAAATTTTTTATTTTTCAGGAGGAGAAAAAAGTAGGTTTTTCGTTTAAGTCAAATGAATTTTTGATCTATACTGGGTTATCAAAATTTCCGTAATGCTCATTAGGGAAGTATTGCTCCAAAGAATCACTGAGAGTATCGATGGTGTTTAAAAATCCATAACCTAATTTTTCATTAATTTCTTATATAGAATTTGTAATAGTAACTAATACACCAGAAGCACAATAAAGAATAGAAAAAAGATACGGCAATGAGTCATTCAAACATACGCAACAGTATAGTACAAGAAGGAGTAAAATAGCCGTCATCGTATCATTTTTCTTGCGTCATTTCATTGAAAAAAAAAATCTTTCTACCATGTCACCTTTTGTAAGTACCATCAACATTTTTATACTGCTTTATAATGTTTAGTTTTTATGTTTATATATAATCAGTGATAAATAATATGCCCTTAGTTTCCCCTCGACTAATAGTTAATTAGGGGTTCCGTTGCTATGTAAGTCGTAAGAAAAGGGTTCCGTGAGGTAAAAAGTTTGAGAACCATTGGTTTAAGGCTGCAGTTAACGTTCAGCTTAAATAAATTTGCCAGAAATTTCTATATTTCTATCTAAATGAATAGTGAGATATAACTAAGATAAAGAATCAAAGATGATGTTATAATATCCATTACCTTACAATGAATATAATTATTACCACAACAAAGAATGGTGTTGAAGTGGACAAAGGAGGAGTTTGAGGATTCAAACCCCAAGTATCAATAGATTGAAAAAAGTTCATAAACTTTTAATTTTTAACTTAAAAATATCACCTCAGCTAACGAATATATTTTAACACATATATTAAATTTTGGAAAAATTATTTGAACGACAAAAATATATAATTTTAGTAATTAAAAATATTGTTATATATATATTTTTTTTACGGGAAAAATGGAGCATTAACTATGGGGCGATTTCATGGAGTAGTTCACATCTCATCTTATGGCGATCCTGGCTTTGATTTCAAACGGCAGGGCAGCTTATCGGTTGCGTAAACTGCTATCGTAAACATGAATGGGACGAGCATAAAGCAGTTCATGACGTTTCATGAAATCGTTCTACTAGTATTTTTTTTTTTTCCTAACAAGATTTCCAGCTAATGCTTCCGATAGCAATTAAGTTTTATTCTATGACCCTGAAAATTATCAAGTGAATAAAAACCCACTTATTATACGCAAAAAGGATCCTTATGGGATATTTTCAGTCAGTGGCGTGCGGTAGGTTTTCATGCAGGGTGTGCAGAGAACATGGATTTTCTAATAAATCTTTAATTACTGAGACATTATTGACTTCTCCATTCTGAAAAGGGTTATTTATTATGAATATAAAATTAAAGATTACAATAAGTAAAATATTTACCTACGAGTAGTCGAGTTATAACAAAACAGCTAAACTTATAAGAATTCTACTAGCACTGAAGCGAAAATCATGTCTTCTATTGTATGGTGTCATATCGGCGTCGAAAAAGCAACGCTTCGGGCTTCCACGAAAAACTTATATGTTCAGCAAACGTAGTACCACACGGCGCCCGCAGCTGCGGTGCCTCATCTGGATGCTCATTGGTGCCGACAAACCGAACGTCTATTCCACGTGCAGAGGATTTCACTGCACAATAGAGTGAACTTTCGGTCAGTGGATTAAATTATGTTTATTAATTGTTTTTAACATTTGGAAGTCATATATTCTGCGAAAAACACCTTGACAATTTTTAAAAACAAAACCAGGGATATGGTGTTACAGATATAACTTATATACTGTCTGTAAGACACAATGAATGGTAAAATTTGGACTGTTCTGTTAAAATTCGTTTCTTTAAAACAAAACAACATTGTTTTTCAGCGAATTATTTCAATAAATATAATACATCACCGAAATTACTTTACCACACTAAAACATTTCACTTTATATTGATGAAATACTTCTTTTATATTTCCATGAAAACAAAATCTTACAATATATAAATTTAAACATTAACCGTCTGCAAATTCGTATGGTCAGTTAATCAGTTTAAAAACCAAAATCGCTGCAGTACGTAAGTCCCCGCTCTAATACAACGTCGGATGATTCTGAATGCCAAGTGCAAGAAAAATAGCTGCTCTTGCCTCAGTACCATAGTAGGCTATTCTTCTCCAGTAGCCCATACATAAAAGCGTGATTTTCAATTTAGTGCAGTGAGTACACATCAGAACTTCCTATGTTCGTTTACTTTTGAACGTGGTGCAGCACCTAGTACCGCACGCATTGCGGGAATACAAGCAAGCAAATCAACATAATATTTGAATATATTATAAATAATATTTATTATATACCATATAAAGATAGGTAGATATAGGTGCAGAAAATTATTGTCCCTCATAATTTGGACTGTTCTGTTAAAATTCGTTTCTTTTTTGTCTAACAAAACAACATTGTTTTTCAGCGAATTATTTCAATAAATATAATACATCACCGAAATTACTGTACCACACGAAAACATTTCACTTTATATTGATGAAATACTTCTTTTATATTTCCCTGAAAACAAAATCTTACAATATATAAATTTAAACATTAACCGTCTGCAAATTCGTATGGTCAGTTAATCAGTTTAAAAACCAAAATCGCTGCAGTACGTAAGTCCCCGCTCTAATACAACGTCGGATGATTCTGAATGCCAAGTGCAAGAAAAATAGCTACACTTGCCTCAGTGCCATAGTATGCTGCTCTTCTCCAGTAGCCCATACATATAAAGCGTGATTTTCAATTTAGTGCGCAGTGCGTACACATCAGAACTTCCTATGTTCGTTTGCTTTTGAATGAGTTACGAGGTGCAGCACCTAGTACTGCACGCATTGCGGGAATACAAGCAAGCAAATCAACATAATATTTATTATATACCATATAAAGATAGGTAGACATAAGTGCAGAAAATTATTGTCCTTCATAATTTTGCCAGGGTGTGCAGTGCACACCCTGCACATATGGACCGCACGCCATTGTTTTCAGTAATGGTCCTTTTGAAACAACTATTAATATATAAATTTTAAAATTATTAAGATTTTCCCTTGAAATTGTAAACACTTTCACATACAGAAAATGGTCTCACATTTTTGTAACAATTTTGACTTTCTCTATGAATTTAAATATATTAAAGTAAAAACGTAATTGCCATCAAATTAAAATAGGGTTTAAACATCGTCTGCTTCATTAATAATATTTTGTACCTTAAAATATTGCTAGAAAAGAAACAATGGATCGAAAGCTAAATTTCTGCACTTTTGGACGAAAAATACTTTTATTCAAGTATGAAAAGATGTGAAGAGCCTGGCTTACTCGTTATCCCTTAACTCGTTCTTCCAGAGAATAAAACGAACCTTCTGCGTTTAATCAGCGATGGTTATATTATTTGACCTGTAGACATACATAACCTCATGCCAGAATTAAGTTTTGACGTTAAAAAGAACTTTTTCCAAGTCATTTACCGCAGACGGAAAACAAGTTTTAGAATATCCGGGTGTAGGAGTGAAAATCGTTCGAATGACGTCGAATTTGGTCGGCCATTTACGTAAAACTAAGGAAGTCAATGATTATTTACAATTGCTATACGCGGCGGCCCTGGGTTGTAATTTTAACGAGATGCAACTTGAAGAATATTATTTTAAGGATGAAAGACGCTTGCGCTGGCAAGATTACTTTTTATTTTGTCTTTTGATGGATATCTGCCATTAAGGAACACATCTGGAAAAAAATATCTTTCGCCAGCTGTTATACTTTATGTAATTCTTTGCGTATCTTTCGAGTAGAAAATGGAAGAAAAAATTTAGACTAACTACGACACATTTATTTTTTCTGCCTTGTCTTAATATTAAATTTGCTTCTCTAAGCAGTTGTCATACGTAGGAAAACACACTTGCAAGGACGCACAAACACACAAATAGTTAATAATAGATATGCATGTTTTTATTTATATGATACTCGCGTGTAAAGACACACATGCGAAAATTAATTGCTAAGAATATAAATTTACTATTTACATTTAGTATTGAAGGTTAATTTTCAGTTTACTCCTGATTTCTTGAAATTTTATGCTCTTTTCGTAGAGTTTGACCGACATTCTTTTATCTGTCATATCAATCGCGTTCCCTTGCCTCTCCATTGGTCAGTATTACTTCCACCTTTTATATTAATACCTTTATATCAATTATCAATTTACCTTTTATATCAATAGGTATTTTGCAAAAATTGAAAATAATTTCTGCCATTAGAGAAACACATCTGGAAAAAATCCATCCGCTAGCTGCTATGCTTAACGTAATTCTTTGCGTACACCTTTTATATTAGTACCTTTATATCAATTATCAATTTACCTTTTATATCAATAGGTATTTTGCAAAAATTGAAAATAATTTCTGCCATTAGAACATTTACTGTTTACATTTAGTATGGAAGGTTAATTTTCAGTTTACCTCTGATTTCATGAAATATTATGCTCCTTACGTAGAATTTCGTAGAGTTTGACTGGCGCTTTTTTATCTGTCGTATGAAGCGAGTTATATCCCTTGCTTCTCCATCGGTCATAATAACTTTCAAAGGGGTATCTCTTAAATCATATGTGCAGAAATTAAAAATAATTTCTGTGGGGATTCATTAAATCAAATCTTCAATGCAAGGCATTAATCAATTGATCTATTGAAAAAAAAAAAAAAAAAAACTCTCACTGGTTGATATTAATAAAAAGTAAAATAAAATAACTATGCTCCAAGCTATAAAAAAAATTACATCTTGTTAATATTTTTATGCAAAAATTTTTCCTAATCATAAAATATTTAACAGATTCGAGAGAAAACACTGTTCTTAAATTTTGCAAAGGGATCAGATTCGTCCGAAGAGCCTAAGACTAGAATCTTTTATACTGCCATCGAGACTGGAACCGACAGTCTCTGTTGCCTAAAACTAAGATACCTTAATCGCGTTTAAAAAAAAACCCTCTACCCTAAGTGCTTTCGATGTAAGTCATTTGCAGCAGATATTTCATCAGATCTCCCGGGATTTAAAAATTAACGCGGAAAGCGCCTGCGATTTTTTTTCTATCGAGCACTATTTTAAACCGGCTAAGTTTGAAAAAAATATAAATAAAAGGATTTAGACTTTTTTTAAAATTCTCCCTAAAAGAATGTACAAGAATTCTACAGTATTTTTTTTTATACTCCCTTTGCCACCAGCGGCAGAAAAAGGTCTCATCTCCCCCCTCCGTTCTCCCCCTTTTGTTTACATTCCCCAGAGCGTCGATTGTTGCTGGGTCTTGTGTGGATCAGGGAGGCCCGATGTAAAGGGAAGTATGAATTTCTTTTGAAGCTCAAAATATAACCAGCATTGCCGAGGGAGAAATTGGCAGCGAAGCAAAAGGGGGAGGCCTGACAAAATGCTGAGACGGGGAGGTGATTGACTCCACCGATTCCAAAATTATAAGAGTTGGTTTTTGCGGACATTGTTGGCCTCGCTCATTACTCCTCTTTTTTTACCCCCTGCTTCTTCTTCTAAATCTTGCGGTAAGATTTAACGAACATTAGAACCGAAACAATGTACGGGCTCCTAATTGTTTAGGCGATAGCGGGGAGTTTTTTTTTTTATAAATTTTACTTCTCTCTCCGTGAAAAATACTTTTTTTGTTTGTGTGCTGCCCTTGTCAGGTTTAGGGATAACGAAGGTTGTCTTGAGCAAAGCTCAAGGAAGTACTTTACGTCTCTAGAGGAAGCAATTTTACGCTTAGTTTGCATTTTCTATATTCTATCGCAGTTTTTTCTTTTCTATTTCTTTAAGGCTTAATCTGATGTTTTAGAGTGCACTGACATTAATTTTTTTAAAATCTCTTTTTTTTATTTTTTTAATCTCACAAAGTACTGCAAATTTGTTAATACTAAATAATGCAAACCGAATGTTTCTACTCTAATTACAAAGGCAAGTACAGTGGAATCCGCTTAATGTGATCGTGGTTAATGTTATCAATCGCTTATTGTTATCGAAATTCCTTGGTCTCTATTTTCTCTATTCATTTGTATGTTAAAATTACAGCTTTATGGGATCATTACATCGATTAATGTTATCAGATTTTGAACCTCATTTTAACTGGCAAAGGAATATTCACAATGTATTCAGAAGGTATCTAATCTTTTCTTTTCCTTCGCTGCTGTTTTAATTTCCAAGAATTCTCCCTTATCCACCTAGGGAAATGGGGAATGATCAAAAGAAATTTTTCAGAAATACGCACACCCTGCTAGTGGTCAATAGTTGTCAGATAAGCAGAAGGCAACACATTCTTATAGGAACTGAGAAGGAGCGTATTTACAATTTATACCTCGCTCGCTTACATGCAGCTTGTCGGTATGGAAGCCAGAAAACGAAATGATTGAACATCAAAACAAAAAATCGAAATTTTAAATCGTTATGATAGGTTACCAAAAATGAGTCAGCGCAATGCTGCAGCGCAGTTAAACATTTCTCAGCCTCTGAATTTATTGAAGCCGAATGCTGGCGATTGGTTAGGGCGCTGATCGTCGGTATCAGAGTTCGTGGGTTCGAATCCCACTATGGCATGGATGTTCGTAGCCGTTCGGAATCGGCTTTAAACAGTAGGTCCCGGTCTCATTAGCCCTCGTGTGCAAAACAGTAGACCGTAGCTCTCCAAACCAAACCAAACCAAACCTGAATTCATTGAAAGTGTTGAAACGTGGAGTACAACACCGCTCCGATGACTTTAAAACATATTATAATTACGAAAAATTTATCAATGAGCTTCTTAAAAAAATTTAAGACTGTCAACAATTCATAACTTTTTCAATTATGTGTATAATTCTTATGTTTTAAAAGATAATATACAGTACATAAATATAAAGTGAGTTTTTTTTATTTTATTTTGAAATATAGTACATGTAAATTAAAGGGGGGGGGTTAATTTATTTAATTTTGCATATCGTTTAATATTTTCAATCGGTTATTTTTATCGAAATCACGGTGTCCCAAACCGATCACATTTAGCGGAGTTCACTGTATTTCTCTTTTTTTGTACTATCTAACTGTCAGGGTTGGGTGTACCTTTTGACCCACTCTTTTCAAGAAGCGGACATTGCTCAGTAATATGCGTCTGCCATACCGAAAGAAAAGTTACTTATTGCTGCGAATAGTGTAATGCCTCATAGTTGTGCTGCTGGATGACGAAGATATTGAACCTTTGAACACATTAAACACGTGTAAGGTAGTTGGTAAGCAATTGCCAACTTGCAAGTTATCCGAAAGTCATGTAAAAAATTATAGTGCCACTTTTCGTTCGCCGACAGATCTCTAACTTTTTTTTCTTCTTTCGGCACAAAAAGAATCTGGTTTCATTTTCATTTGATTGGTGCAAATCGTATCTTTCTATCTGTCGAATTATTCAAGTTCATCCTGACTTTTGGATCACCCTGATTTTTGTGCCTTACGTACGTTAACATTGCATCTATGGTATATTCGTACAAAAAGGTTTTATTTTCTAGTTTAAGTGTATCTCAAATTCTGTGTAAGTTACAGGTATCAAATTTTAAATGGAATACTTTGACGTATTTATTTTTTTAAATTGTCTCATGACTCTTATTGAGTATGTAAATTTTTGAATATTTTATCTGTCGAATTATTCAAGCTCATCCTGACTTTTGGATCACCCTGATTTTTGTGCTTTACGTACGTTAACATTGAATTTATGGTATATTCGCACACAAAGACTTTATTCTCTAGTTTAAACGTATCTCAAATTGTAAGTAACAAGCATCAAATTTTAAATGGAATACTTTGACGTATTTATTTTTTCAAATTGTCTCAAGATTCTTATTGAGTATATAAATTTTTGAAACAATTTTCGCTGGAACAAAGGTAGAGAGTTAGAATTTCGTGTCCAAGATTCTCTTAGTAGTTTGTATCACTGTGTTGCAGAGTTGCAACATACGCAAACGAGGATTTAATTTACACAGCGAGCTTTAAAAACCAATTTTGTTGTTTGTTGCCATCCCCTTGCAACACTTCAATTAATATAATTTACTCAGGGATTCTTATTAAATGTCAATAAAGCGATTTCACGCAGTAGGGTAAATTCTCAAATTATGACAATTCTGGCTTTAGTTTCAAACGGAAGGGCAGTTTATTGTTTGTCTATTGGCTGTCGTACACATGAAAATGAATGGGAAGGGCATTATAGTAGTTCGTGACGTTGCGACAAATTGCTCTATTCAAAGTTTGATTTTCGCTCCAAATTAATCATTTGATCAGATGGACATAATTACTACTGATGTTGAAAAGTGAACTGAAATGTGTATGTGACGTCAGCCTGCGGGATGACTGGTTAGAGGTAACTGTTATTGTGATTTGTGAGAAGCCGAACGTTTAAATTTTTGTGTCTGTGTTTTCTGGAAAAGACAATTAGTTTTATTTTTGGTCAAAGTCACCCAGCATCTGGTACATGCACCCCCCATCCTCTGGATTTTGGATTCTACGTTTGATATGTTTCGAACAACTGAAATAAATTTTGGATTTATTAAATTAAGAAAGAGTGGAGTGAAGACACAAGTAATTTATCACAAAGATAGTTTCAAATGCTTTATGTAAAGATAATTTTGGGGCAAAATAATTAACAATATTTATATGAAATATGAGTTTTTTTTTTGTTTGTTTGGAGAAAACATGCTATTTAGCCAATAACTTTTCATTTTTATGTTTTAAATTTTTGAAAATTACTTTTTAGTTGTTTGAAATAATGTATTCTGACGTGGTTTCTTTTTCGGCTTGACATGAAAAAATTACCAGGGCTGTAACTAGAGCGTGGCAAAGGTGGCATTTGTCCCGGGGGCATCAGTCATAGAGGCGCCGCACCGTGAGGAAAATTGGGGTCTGAAAGAAGATGATTCTCCCCAAGTAAAAATAAGGAAAAGTTAAAAAATATTTTTTTTATTATAGAATCAGATTTTATTTTTAAAATCTAATATGTTTTAAAAATTGCTGTTTTATGAATTTTCTCATTTTTTTTAAAAGGTTCTTAGAAACTGAATTTGTTATAGATTCTTACAAAGTGATTATCAAACACTTCTAATACGCCTTTATATAAATTCGGGTATTCCTTTTAAATTTTAAATTTATTAAAGTTATTAAAACTAAATTTAAATTTACAAAATCATCATTCTTTTTTATGAAAATTCAACTTGTAAATAAAAAAAAATATTACCTCAAATAAACTATCTAGTTTATCAGCAAAATAATACTTCTAGAGAGTTCGAAAATATTTTTTAGTATTGGTAAAATAAATATAGAAGAAAAAATTAGAAATTAATATGCTAGGAACATTTTAAGATCTAATAAAATATTTTGAGTTCATCCTTAAAATTAGAAGGAAAAATTAGAAATTAATATGCTAGGAACATTTTAAGAACTAATAAAATATTTTGAGTTCATTCTAAAAATAGAAGAAAAAATTAGAAATTAATATACTAGGAACATTTTAAGAAGTAATAAAATATTTTGAGTTCATTCTAAAATTAGAAGAAAAAATTAGAAATTAATATGCTAGGAACATTTTAAGAAGTAATAAAATATTTTGAGTTCATTCTAAATATATGATACAAAAAAAAAAAGAAAAAAAAAAAAAAAATATTTATATATTTTTTCCCTATATTAGGGGCAGAAATCAGTTTTTTTTGTCACGGGCGCTAAGGGACCTAGTTACAGTTTTGAAAGTCACTATCACTATATTACACGTAATCCTTAGTTAACATTACTGAGCAAATAAACACAGAGATCTCAATGAACTAGCCATAACTAGCCTAAAAACTGTACCGGTGTGCCGGAGCGGTACCGTCTATCCGCAGGTAGAAAGAATTGCATTTCGATTCTTCCCCGGTCGCCTGCACTGGTAACGCCTAGAACTCTCTCTCATATCTCTAGGAGGTGTTAACACAGGTCACTAAGCCTGAGCAGTGTGGCCTGCAGGGACTGGCACACACGCTCCGGTTTACTGGTACAGGTCATCTGTACCGATAAACCTCACCAGTGTACCGAAACGTATGTGTCGGTTCTTAGCAACGGCAAGATGTCGAAGATATTCAAAGCCCTGCCTTTTCAAGTGGAAATGAGTCACTGAAACTTAAAATATATTACAAAAATAATTGTTTTTGATAAGCCCTGTTTAGCTATCGTCCTCGTGTTTCTTTCAGATAAATCAACCATATTAAAAAAATCCTTAACTTTTTTGAAGTACACAGAATTTAATTGTATGGCTATGTACTTCGTTTTCCAATCCCAAATAAATCCCTCCCTATTTGGCTACCCTTAATTTATAGCAGAGTTTCTCAAACTGTACTCAGCGAAAACAATGACCTATGCTTCACAAAAGTCACATCTTTAAAATTAAAAAAAAAGTGAACAAATATATCTTAAAGTTTAAAATACTTTCCATAAACAAAATGAGACAAAAAAAATTAAATATTTTGATTTTCTTATCTATGGATGTATAACTGAAATCGGTATACATAAATCATTTGTCACCGATCAGCTAAAATATTACATTCTATAAAAAGGTAGTCGGCATTCAGTGTGCCAATTTCTCGCCCGCCAGTCGGTAAAACAAATATACGCCAAACGGCAACGCGAGACAACATGGTGCCAGATAGAAGCAAAACTCACTGTCTTTTTACTGGAAGAAACAATTAGAAGCTTCCACGCTTTTACAGAATTATCATTTTTCTCCATATAAAACTGGTTGTATACAACTCACCAAATCAGTTGCATTTTATTTTACATTCAGTAAATATATTTAACTGCAACTGTATGAAATTCAGTCAGATATAATCGCAAAGCTATCAGTAGCCTCCTCCTTATCATTACATTTCTGTTTTACGGAACAAAGTAATTTTTTCTTTCCATATAAAACTCCTTGTTTACTCACTTCTCAAATCAGTTGCATTTTACTCTATATTCAATCAATATATTCAACTAGAACTGTATGAAATTCAGCCAGATATAATCTCAAAGCTATTAGTAGCCTCCTCCTTATCATTAAATTTCTGTTTCACGGAGTCAAGTAATTTTTTCTTTCCATATAAAACTCCTTATTTACCCACTTCTCAAATCAGTTGCATTTTACTCTTCATTCAGTCAATATATTCAACTAGAACTGTATGAAATTCAGCCAGATATAATCGCAAAGCTATTAGTAGCCTCCTCCTTATCATTAAATTTCTGTTTCACGGAGTCAAGTAATTTTTTCTTTCCATATAAAACTCCTTGTTTACTCACTTCTCAAACTAGTTGCATTTTACTCTTCATTCAGTCAATATATTCAATTAGAACTGTATGAAATTCAGCCAGATATAATCTCAAAGCTATCAGTAACTTCCTCCTTATCATTAAATTTCTGTTTCACGTAGCCAAGTAATTTTTTCTTTCCATATAAAACTCCTTGTTTACCCACTTCTCAAATCAGTTGCATTTTACTCTACATTCAGTCAATATATTCAACTGCAACTATATGAAATTCAGCCAGATATAATCCAAAAATTGACCAATATTTTTTTCTTTTCATATAAAACTTTTTTACTCACTTCTCAAATCAATTGCATTTTTCTCTACATTCAGTCAATATATTTAGTGGCAACTATTTGAAATTCAGCCAGATATAATCTTAAAGATATCATTAACTTTATCCTTATCATTAAATTTCTGTTTCACCAAATCAAGTATTGTTGAAACCAAATAAAAATTTGTAACAAATGTAATAATGCCAAAATAATAAAATAACCAATCCAATATCTACCCTAAATTTATTTTCAAATTTATTTATTTATTTCATGTGTGTTTTCTATCTTCATTAAGAAAATAATTAAAATCTGGCCATACATCATGTTTCGTACCTATTTCTAATATCAAAAATACATGAAATTTGATTGGGCAAATCCCTGCAATTCTATTGGTCCTCTCGTGACCATTTGGATCTCCCCAGAATGACAAAGCTACTCACTTCGTCTCTGGTCGTCACAGTATACGGATGTCCTTGGCCTCAAAAATATTTGTGTTTTTGTATCCCTATTATGAATTCACGAATCCACCTCCCTATTCCCTTCTATTATCTTTTAACTGTTTTATTTTCTGCTCGTTGTCATTTTTCTGCTTGCTGTTAGAAATATCTGGATTAGACACCCCGGCACAAGCAATCCAGTTGTACCATCGCCTTGTATGTCTTGTATGTATCTTCATTAAGAAATCAGTGCAGATGAAAAAGTTGAAAACGTGGAAATTTAATGTCCTGCAAGTTTAAATAACGAAACTAATTTGTATCACCAATGCTATTTTGTCGTTATATTTACTAAATATAGTATATAGTTGCAAAATAAAATTTCGTGTTCCAGTTTCCAGAATAAAATCTGCTCCAGGACTGAAAAAGTTTGAGAACCTTTGGTCTAGAGAAGAGTACTAGAATGACTAGATTCGGGGGGAGGTTCTTTTAAAGATCAGTATAGAGTTTTTTAGCAACAGCCAAAATAGCTTCTCGTGAATTGTGAAGTATTTTGAGGAACATTGGATTTGTTAGGGCAGATATATAAACAAATCCCTGAATCAGTGTTCTTTTATATTTTCTTTTTTAGCTCACAGAACTGCCATTTTACGGTTCTCTTCAGGAGAATGTCTGAGCAATCATTTTCAGTTTAAAATCCTACGCATGGCTTTTGTCTTTTTGTTTGTGGTAAGTACAGAGTGAAAAACCGAGAGCTTTTTAAAATCATTAGTAATAGTAGTGTACATTTTAGTAAAGACGTCAATACGTCGAATTAGACCAAGGGTAATAATCAAAGGGAGGGGATCTTAGGGTCTGGTCTCCCTCAAAAATCAGAGCAGATCCCAAAAATGGCAAAAATTTAGACTTATATAAAGCGAATCAAAAGATTTTAGCATATTTATCTTTATTTCTTATTCGTATTTTACATAAAAATTTTTCTCCATATTCTTTCATTACCTATTCTATTTATCCGTCTAAATTCGGGTTTCTTAACCTGTCGTTCATGGACCCCTTGGGGGTCCATGGGTCATACTTTAGGGGTCCGCCGACTGCTCCTAATTTTTAAAATGTTTGCATCAATATTTAAAAAAAACTTTTTTTCTCACGGGCAACCTTTGTAAGCCGTCTGTCTGCCATTTCCCAATAGAGACCTCTACAATACGAGGAAAAAAACCATTCGCAAACCATATAAAATTTGAAATTTTTAGAAGCACAAATTAGCCTTTGAATTTTACTTCACTTGGAAATAAAGTGAAGTTAAAATCTTATAAATTTTTTCATTATAAAACTTCCATAAATAAATTGAATTGATGATTGGGAAACAGATAACATTCCAGTCTATCTTGTCTCTAGACTATAAAAACTGTTTTGATGTGAAATTCAGAAATGTAATTCCCTAAAAGTATATATCTAGACAAATCACATTTTATAGCTAAGTGTTTAAATCCTCCATTTATTAGGTAACTAGATACTAGTATTTAAAAGAAGAGGAATCATTTTACGATTTTTGAAAGTCTTATTCCTTTTTCGATAAATTCTTCAATTATAAAACTTCCATGAATAGATTGAATTGATGATTGGGAAACAGATAACATTCCAGTCCAGCTTGTCTCTAGACGATAAAACCTGTGTTGATGTGAAATTAAGAAATTTAATTCGCTAATTATATCTCTAGAAAAATCACATTTTACAGCTAAGTATTTGAATCCTCTATTTGTTAGATAACTAGATATTAGTATTTAAAAGTAAAGGAATCATTTTGCGATATTTGGAAGTCTTTTTCTAATTACTCATTGAATTAATTTTTAATTACTCAATTTTATATTAACCTTTTAACACTGTTAAATTCATTTTTTACAACTCATTAATAGTGTATCTAGATTTGTGGCTGTTTGAAATAATATTTTACAAAATGCAGCATTTTCTTCGCTGGTTCTTCTGTAACAAAAACTTCTCTGTACGACTTTGGTATATGAGAAGAAATGTAAGTGGTGCTCGATGAAAACTATCACGGAACGCAATTTTGATTATACGGGCTTGTCTTTTTTTTATAGCAGCATATAATTTTTGAAGTCATCCTACTCAAAAACTGTAAGGTTCTTTGGAATGATATCTGTTTTGATACTCGAGGTTGATGAAGGTAAGATATAATATTTAAACCTGGCCAGTTTTAATCAGTTTACCTGCATTTTAAACCTGAGAAGCAAGTTATGGAGTAGAAATTGTTACATCTTCAAATGTCCTTACAACCCACCGCCATTTATTATAAAAGGACATTTACTTATGAATTCAGATATTTAATTTCTCAATATTTCATTTATTTAAACTTCTTTTTAAAATTTATTATGTCAAAAAAATCACTAGATATTAAAAATATATATCGATTTCTGTGCCTTGACACAAAATCAAATTAAAAAATCATGCGGGGGAAGAGATTTTTGTTTAAATTCACTTGATTAGACAGTCAAGGCACATCTGTCTTGAAATCAGTGATGCCAATCCCTTGTTCTAAATACCAATTTGTTTTCAAAGTCTTGAAGGAAAGGGTTTGCAGCGCCAAGTTTCTAGACAATGAAACAGCTGTGCGTACTTCTAAATAGGAGTGAGTATGCCAGTAGACCATTAGACCATGTGTCAGTGGCCTTTAACAGTCCTAGAAACTTTTGGGGGTGAGTCGCTA
>CM063508.1:143071346-143098846 GCA_032207245.1 Pardosa pseudoannulata
CAAAGTTCACAGCCAACACTCTAAACACGATTGCTTTTAATTTTTGATTAGAAAGAGCGTTGAAAAACTTTGCTAGCATGGGCATATCGGAGAAAATAGGCATTAAACTGCAACAACCCTGTCATAAATCTTATTTTTATAATTCTAGATTTACATTGGGCTATATGGCGTACCCGAGATCTAGCATAGCACACTGGTTGCGTAGCACTAATATAGAGAGTTCCAACAGTCCTTCAATAAATTTTCAACCGATTTAAGTACTCAACAAAGTCAGCCTAAATCAAAAATGAATCCTTTGAAATTTTTTTCGGAACCAAACGAGCTATCCCGCGCATTGTTCATTAGAAAAGGAATCCTAAACTGAATGCGTTGCTTTTTCATCATTAACAGGTTGACAGGTGACAAATCTTTTAGTAACACAAAACATTTCGAGCATGTGTCTACAAAATATTTTTAGAAAATATATCGAAAATAACTAGCTTAACATTGATAGTGTAAACAAAAGATAGGCAATCTTTTTGGAGACGATCTGAAAAATTAACGGACCAATATAATATTTTCTAAAACTTTAAAATATTAATATGATGAATAACCTTTAAACGTTCCTTAAACAATTGTACTATAACAACCTTTAAACTTTCTTTATTCTTTTTTCGAACTTATAATATTTTTTACTTGTATTATTATTCTTTTTTATAATATAATTATAATTCTTTTTTCGAACTTTTATTTCTTTATTCGAACTGGATTTACTCCTACTGAGGAGTGATTATAAATAATATAGTCTGTTTGTCATATAGTTATTAAAGTACTCATTTTCAGCCGAACGATGGCCGATTGGTTAGGGTGCTGACCTTCGGTACCGGAGTTCGTGGGTTCAAATCCCACAGTGGCATTTATGTTCGTAGCCGTTCGGAATCGGAACTCTGGGCAGAGAGCCTAATCAAAAACCCGGTAGTTATAAGGAAGGCCGGGAGCCTGGTTGACTGGCTCACCGCTAACCAAGGCGCCATCGTGCTGCCATGAATTTAACCTAATACCACACCGCCAGGGTCAAAGTACTCCTTCATGAATGGCCATCCCAACTGCCCTGTGCAGATATTGCTTCCATCGCAAACACCTGCTCTCATGTCAGAAAGTTTCATGTAGTACACCGGACTTTTACCTGGGCAGGACTCCTGCGGAGTGTCCCCCGCACTTTCGTAAACTGCATTAATTGTACCTATTAGTCTAGATTTTCTACATTTATATATATATATATATATATATATTGTTATTTTAAATATTATGGGCTTGCTTGCTTGACTTAATGCTGACTGGACCCTGCGTAAAGCATTGTTGCTGGACGGCCAGACCGAACCAGCAATTCAACACCCTACACCCGACTTCGGGTGGGTGGCTGGTTACAGGTAGTACACGGCTTTAAGCTGTAGGCCCCGGTCTCATTAGCCCTCGAGTAGCAAAAAGTAGACCATAGCACTCCAAGCCAACCAAAGTACTCATTTTCTAGACGTGAGATAATAAATTCGGAAAACTTGCTTTTGATAATGAATTGTAAAACTCTTAAACAGTTGAGAAGCAGCAGCTTAAGGTCACCGTTGGATAGGAATTCAGATACTGCTGCAAATCCGTTTCTCCACTGCTTTAAATTTGAGTTGAAAGACTTGGATATAATATTTAATTGGCAACAAAATCTTTAAATCTGCGTTTAAGATCGATGCAGTTCAATAGCACTACACTTGTATCATAAATAATCTTTTTTCTTATTGAAATGTATTATATTTTTTAAATGTGGGGTGGGCTGGCACTGTCCCAAAGGCCGTAATTTGCCCATACCTAGTCTAAACCAGAGATGGTGAACCTATGTCACTTGTGGTATTAGATTGCAAGCGGCCTGTACATATTAAATTATTTTTATTCACTTACATTCACTTTAAACAATATATAAAAAATTATCTCTAAGACTAAAGTCTGATTCAGAAAAGAGGACAAGCATGAATGCTATAATGACATTTAGAAGGACAGAAGGGTGATTAAAGACCCCTCCATCTTAAAGTCCCCGTATGAGACACTGACGTTTTCATGTTTCTTAAATGTACATGAGTGGTATGAACTGAGAGAGAACTCAAACTAAATTGTATGTTATAGCATATTCTGCGTTTTAGATTTTTTTTTTATTTTAATATGAAGATTGTATGTAAAAAAGTGATTTTCGTAAATATGGGAGAATGTATTTTGGAGAATGAGAACATCAATATCGTCTCCTTTATTAATTTAAACGAAATGATTTTCTAAAAATAATAGACTAATAAACTAACACAATAAGAGGCTTTTATACAACACAAAACCTGATTTTCTTTACAGACGTCACTTATTTCTCATATTGCGACAACAGTAAAAATAACTTTAAAAATTAAACTTTTTATATAAGTTATAGGGATTTAAAGAAGATTTTTAAAAGAACTGTTTCAAGTGGTACACGTGGCACCTGAAAATAAAAAAACTGTAACCGGCACCTTAACCCCTTAATGCATATTTTTTTTAAATATTTTAAAAATATTTTAAAATCAATATTTTTAATGTAAAAAACACATTTTAGAACGTTGTCTTGCCAAGAAAATTACAAAAAATACAAAAATAATCAAAATTTTTATTGCAATTTTGGATTTTAATAACATTGCAGAAAATAGTCGAATATTGTAATATTACACGCACATCGACTTTTTTAATATTTCTTTTAGAATTCCCATTTCATAATAAACATTATTATCAGTGAAAATACTTGTTTATACTTTTAAAACATAAATGATATCAATACTAGTATTTACAAAATTAATCAAAATTTTCTTTTGTGTGATATATTTGGAAACAATGTGCAGCACATAGCCCAACATTGCAACTATTACACATGTAACGACTCTCTTTTCTTTTCCTTTTTGCTATCTCTTTTGTCACAACACACAGCGCAATATCTACAACAGAACGACGCCGCTCGAATTATCTCGATTGTGCACAGTTTGGCCAGTTTAGATCGCTCGAGTTAACGTTAAGGGGTTAATAGTCAAA
The DNA here is from genome assembly GCA_032207245.1 of Pardosa pseudoannulata. Taxonomy (NCBI): domain Eukaryota; kingdom Metazoa; phylum Arthropoda; class Arachnida; order Araneae; family Lycosidae; genus Pardosa; species Pardosa pseudoannulata. Next base: position 143,074,413 of record CM063508.1, read on the forward strand.
GGTTCGCCATCACTGGTCTAGACAGTATTTCATAAGCTTTTCCGGTACAAGTAAAAACTATTGAGTTTTAGATCAGTTTCAATTCTTAAATTAATGTATACGTATATATGAATGTACATGTATACTCACACATTTTCTTTAGATTTAAAATATAACTAATGAATTAGATATTTTAGCTTTTCTAAGAATATATTTTATTATATTTAGTTGTTTATTCAAAAAGCACCATTCAAAGTTCATAGTCAACACTTTCTAAATGCTATCTCTTGCCATTTTTAATTAAAACTAGTGTTGTAAAACTTTATTCGGACAGACATATACACAACACCAACCCTGTTAGAAATATTAATAATTTTTTATTAATCTAGGAGGAAAGTGGGACATGGCATACCTAAGATCGTAATATGTACATAGTTAATGTGTACGTATATATGAATGTACATGTATACTCACACATTTTCTTTAGATTTAAAATATAACTAATGAATTAGATATTTTAGCTTTTCTAAGAATATATTTTATTATATTTAGTTGTTTATTCAAAAAGCACCATTCAAAGTTCATAGTCAACACTTTCTAAATGCTATCTCTTGCCATTTTTAATTAAAACTAGTGTTGTAAAACTTTATTCGGACAGACATATACACAACACCAACCCTGTTAGAAATATTAATAATTTTTTATTAATCTAGGAGGAAAGTGGGACATGGCATACCTAAGATCGTAATATGTACATAGATAATGTGTACGTATATATGAATGTACATGTATACTCACACATTTTCTTTAGATTTAAAATATAACTAATGAATTAGATATTTTAGCTTTTCTAAGAATATATTTTATTATATTTAGTTGTTTATTCAAAAAGCACCATTCAAAGTTCATAGTCAACACTTTCTAAATGCTATCTCTTGCCATTTTTAATTAAAACTAGTGTTGTAAAACTTTATTCGGACAGACATATACACAACACCAACCCTGTTAGAAATATTAATAATTTTTTATTAATCTAGGAGGAAAGTGGGACATGGCATACCTAAGATCGTAATATGTACATAGTTAATGTATACGTATATATGTATGTACATATATACTCACACATTTTCTTAAGATTTAAAACATAACTAATAAATTAGATATTTTAGCTTTTCTAAGAATATATTTTGTTATATTTGGTTGTTTATTCAAAAGCACCATTCAAAGTTCATAGTCAACACTTTCTAAATGCTATCTCTTGCCATTTTTAATTAAAACTAGTGTTGTAAAACTTTATTCGGACAGACATATACACAACACCAACCCTGTTAGAAATATTAATAATTTTTTATTAATCTAGGAGGAAAGTGGGACATGGCATACCTAAGATCGTAATATGTACATAGTTAATGTGTACGTATAATGTACATAATTACTCACACATTTTCTTAAGATTTAAAACATAACTAATGAATGAGATATTTTAGCTTTTCTAAGAATATATTTGGTTTATATTTAGTTGTTTATTCAAAAAGCACCATTCAAAGTTCAAAGTCAACACTTTCTAAATGCTATCTCTTGCCATTTTTAATTAGAACTAGTATTGTAAAACTTTATTCGCACAGACATGTAAACAGCCCTAACCCTGTTAGAAATATTAATAATTTTTTATTAATCTAGGAAAAATTGTGGGACATGGCATACCTAAGATCGTAATGTGTACATACTTTATGTGTACGTATATATGTATATACATGTATACTCACACATTTTCTTAAGATTTAAAACAACTAATGAATTAAATATTTAGCTTTTCTAAGAATATATTTGGTTTATATTTAGTTGTTTATTCAAAAAGCACCATTCAAAGTTCAAAGTCAACACTTTCTAAATGCTATCTCTTGCCATTTTTAATTAGAACTAGTGTTGTAAAACTTTATTCGCACAGACATGTAAACAGCCCTAACCCTGTTAGAAATATTAATAATTTTTTATTAATCTAGGAAAAATTGTGGGACATGGCATACCTAAGATCGTAATGTGTACATAGTTAATGTGTACGTACATATGTATGTACATGTATACTCACACATTTTCTTAAGATTTAAAACATAACTAATGAATGAGATATTTTAGCTTTTCTAAGAATATATTTTGTTATATTTGGTTGTTTATTCAAAAAGCACCATTCAATGTTCATAGTCAATACTTTCTAAATGCTATCTCTTGCCATTTTTAATGAGAACTAGTGTTGTAAAACTTTATTCGGACAGACATGTAACGCCACCAACCCTGTAAGAAATAATAATAATTTTTTATTAATCTAGGTAGAAATTGGGACATGGCTTACCTAAGACCGTAAGCACACTGTTTGCGGATTATTGGTACAGTGTTCTGACAGCTCTTAATTTAACAGATTATGGAAGGGGATACTGGGAAACACTCTTTGTTTCTTTAATTCCTTGTAGTTGTCTCATTGTGAATCTGGAAGAATGGGCAAAGTAAGTCGGTAGATTTTCCCTTGGCGCGACACCTTAGGCGTGAAGGACATTTTTCCCAGCTGAAAACTATCGGATAACAGAAGTTTACCCTGTTCTTGGGTTCCTTCAGTTCCCTCCACTTCTTTTGAGTCTTTTCACACACAGTGTCTGTCTCCTTGTCTTCATTACAGATAATTTTGGATGTTTTTCGTATGCTAGAGTACACTGCAAGTAACAAAAACAGAATATTTGAAGAATTCTTTGCAGCTGATGACTCGTTAAAACAAACCAAAACATAAATAAACCCCGCAGTCTTTGTGTAGTATTTTCTTTCATTGGATTTACGGCAGTAAAACCTTAAAATGGATAAAATGAATTCCTTACTCACTTAACTTTATATTTTCTTAATTTCATTTCGAACAATCCCTCCTCTCATATTCATATGAATCATAAATGGTGTTACAAAAGCATATAAAAATTATATAATCTAACTTGTAATATTTTTTTTTAAAAAGATAAATAAATAGAAAATTTGTTTATCACAAAAATTAATTAAATTATAAAGCTACTTGAAATATTTTCCAAAGCGTCTGTCTATTGAATGCTGTTTTAAAAAAATCTTGAAGACCCTCAGTTACACTTATTTCTTCTTGGTCAAACGAAGTTTTCAATGCTATATACTGAAGATATTTTATTTTGAAGAACTAGAAGTATTTATAAAATTGAAGAATTAGAACTACATTGAAGAATTAGATTTGAAGAATCAGGTATTATTTTATTAACTTAGTTATTTTAATTTCTTTAATTTAGAATGTAAAAATTACAGAATCTTGCGAGCAAGAAATAAAAAAATATTTTACATCTGCAATACAGGTTTTTTTTACAAATATATAATTGATAATACTATATCTATACAATATACAAAATTTAAAACCCCTACGTAAATTATTTATGTATAAATTATATTGGAAAATAAATAAGAATGATTGTACCTTGGTCATACGAGGTTTCCTACCTGCTGATATTTTAAAGAATTAGATTTTATTTATAGACCTGCTTGCAGAGTATTTAAGAATTATATTAAAGCCTATTTAAATTCATATTATTTGAGACTCTTATATTAAGAACTTTTATGACTGGTATTTTCGATACTAAACTATCTAATTTTCATTATAAAATGTATAACGTTCATTATTTGAAAAAACAATATTATAAACTTATAATTTTTTTAAACTCGTGTGTTAGAATACAAAAATTACAGTCTAGCAAGCAAGATATCAGAAAATATTTTACATCTGCAATACTATTTCGTTCACAAATATGATAGATAAAACTATATCTTTACAATATACATAATTTTTAAATACCTACGTAAATTATTTATATATAAATTATATTGGAAAATATAAAGGAATGATTGTACTTTGGTTATAGGAAGTTTTAAAGCAGTAGGTATTTTAAATATATGGACAAAGGTTTCTTTTATAGTTTAAATTCTCTAGATATACCACTTTTTGAATCACTATTATACAACTAAAACAAGAATAATGTGGTTTCTAACATTTATGCATTAATAAAAGGTCTCTTTTATATTTTAAATCATCTACATATACCGAACTTTTGAATTAATACCATATAGCTGTAAGAAGCGCATGCCAGTTTCTAGCGTTTATGTACTGGTAAAAGGTTTACTTCATATTTTAAATCATCTACATATACCGATCTTTTGGATTAATACCGTATAGTTGTAAGAAGCGTATTCTATTTTCTAACATTTATGTACTGGTAAAAGGTTTACTTCATATTTTAAATCATCTACATATACCGATCTTTTGGATTAATACCGTATAGTTGTAAGAAGCGTATTCTATTTTCTAACATTTATGTACTGGTAAAAGGTTTACTTCATATTTTAAATCATCTACATAAACCGATCTTTTGGATTAATACCGTATAGTTGTAAGAAGCGTATTCTATTTTCTAACATTTATGTACTGGTAAAAGGTTTACTTCATATTTTAAATCATCTACATATACCGATCTTTTGGATTAATACCGTATAGTTGTAAGAAGCGTATTCTATTTTCTAACATTTATGTACTGGTAAAAGGTTTACTTCATATTTTAAATCATCTACATAAACCGATCTTTTGGATTAATACCGTATAGTTGTAAGAAGCGTATTCTATTTTCTAACATTTATGTACTGGTAAAAGGTTTACTTCATATTTTAAATCATCTATATATAACGATCTTTTAAATTTTATAGCACTATAGAATATATATTCTATTCTATATATTATATTACACATATAAGAAGCATATCGTGGCTCTTTAAAATAGATATACTAGACAAATATTTCTTTTATAGTTTTCGACATATACCGGTTTATGAATTAATATTATACACCTAAAAAAAGAATATTCTGGTTTCTAACATTTACGTACTGGTTAAAAGTTTCTTCTATATTTTATATCATCTGCATATACCGATTTTTTTAAAATTAATATCATACAACTATATAAATCATATTCTAGTTTCTAACAGTTATGAACTGGAAAAAAGTTTCTTTAATATTTTAAATCATCCCTATATTCTGATTTTTTGTATTTACAGTGTACAGCTATAAGAAGCATATTGTGGATTTGTAAAATATATGTACTGAATAAAGGTTTCTTTCATATTTTAAATCATTTAGATATATAGATTTTTGAATTAATATCTTATAGCCATAAGAAGCATATTGTAACTTTTTAACGTATATATATACATATATATATATAAACATATATATATATATATATATATATATATATATATATATATATATATATATATATATATATATATATATATATATATATATACACATTACGAAAGGTTTCATTCACAATTTAAGTCATCTATAAGTCCCGATCCCTTAAATTCACAACAAACCTTAAAAACATTAAAAAACATTTTAATCCTTTAAACATTTAAACCATTTAAACCTTTGTGAACATTAAAAAAAGAAAATTAAAAAAATTGAAATTATAAAAAGAAAGAAATATCAAAGTTTTGATTTCGATAGTTGGAAAACAATCTTCATATTAGGTCATGTGCCCTCTCTTCCTTTAACCTATGTGGTCATAATCAAAATAACAATAATAAACTTTTTATTTCGTCAGTGAGGTCACAGAATATAATTTGGACGAAGTATAGGGAGCATTCTCTTTTATCTATACGATCATTTCCTCTCATTTCTTGAAAGACACTGACAGCACATGTCGACACAAGGAAAGCCAACGAACCTGACATATATGTTAGCAAAACGAAGAAAAGTTGTACCAAAAACAAATCCCCAGACAGTAAACGGCTCTTCATGAGGGAATTTTTTCAACCTAATTCACAAATCGTTCTTTCCAAAATAAAAGAAACCCCGTCAATAAAACGAATAGAGCTCTGTGTTCTGAGAAAGACTTCCCTCTTCTTTCTCCATGTGTCTTCTTTTGATATGTATCTCCAGGAAGCAGCGTTAAAATAAAGGCTTCTGTTGCCTTTCTGTTTTTCCAGGCGCACGTTTCCAGGATTTCCACCGACATGTAATTTTCCTCTTGTACCCCCGGTCTCTCTTCGGAATCGAATATTGGAATTCTGCCATCAAACAGGTAAAACAAATTTGTTGAGTTGGTAGAAAAAAGAATAACAACTTCGTAACTGCTTAAAACTAAAGTCTCTAAAATTCGATTGTTTTATTACAGTATGCTGAGTACACTTCAATCAATCAGACTATAGAACGTGATTCATTTTTTAGACAGTGACAAAATACCATACTCACGTTTAGGTGTCTTTGTGATTTATTTTAGTTCAAGAGCAAATCAAATAAGGCCATTTAGTACTTCCAAGAACTACCATTGAAGCTTTCTAATCCCAGAGAATCTGTCACATGTCTAGAACTTGACGTGAGCGAATATTAACGTGGCAAGAATTTCTGCCTTTGAAAGAGGACGCTAGTATCCAAACTGTACTTTTAACAGAAAATTTTTCAATTTGAGAGATCGTGTGATTTGAAGATTTTTGTAACAAAGCTAGAAGAAATACTAAAAAGAAAAAAAACTTAAACCCGCATTTATTTGCCTGGAACTGAAACCAACCAGCCAGAATAAAAAACGGTCACTTTACAATAGGCAGTTACCAAGCATACAAACAAGGCGTTATGAAAGAAGATACGGTTAGAAAATTGATATTTATTAAAACTAACTTATCTATAGCTTGATACTTTGTGATTAACTTGCCACCTACTTATTAGCCTTCAGTTTAGAGCTGAACGATGACCGAATAGGTAAGGCGCTATTCTTAGGTATCAGAGTTCATGAGATCAAATCGCATTATGGTAGGGAAATTCATAACCATTGAGAATCGGCTTTCAATAATAGGTTCCGGTCTCGTTAGACCTTGTAGCAAAATAGTAACTCTCCAAACCAAACTAACTTTGGTTTCATATATGCAGTTTTAAATAATTGCAAGTTTAAAATCAGCTATAAAAACTCATAGAATGTTTATATTACCTTATTTTCAATATTTCAAAGTTAAAGCAATAAAATCACAATTTTATTACAAAGTCTATCAATAAAATTGCAGACGGTAGCTTTCCAAACTTAACTAAATCTTCGGTCTGGGTATTTAAGGCTCCAAAGGGAAATCTAATGTTTATTTAAAAAATTTGATTCGTTTTTAGGCTATAATACATCAGCAATATAGAGCATTTTGAAAATAAAACAACCCAGTTTCATAAAATGAATTACACATTAAAAATTATTTTTCTTTGTCAACTTTAAAACGCTATATTTGGCTATTTACCCTTGAAATAAAATAAAAATGAATACATTATTTTGCGTGATTATTTAAAAACAATCAAAAAACTATAAAAATAGAAATATCAAGGCACGATCTCGTCAAAGTCGATTAAAGGTAATTCGAGATTTGTTGTATTTGTATAGTTAATCTCTGATTTGCTCCAATCGACTCTGGTGAGATAAGTCCTAAGCCCGTAGTAAATAAAATATAAAATTTTTGTAATTTTATAAATGATAGTAGTAACTCCTAGCAATAGAATAGATTAACACAAGAAAGTGCAGATGAAATTAAAGGGAAGAAATGTGCCAAATTAAAATAGATAAAAATTCCACGACCTTCGATCCATTTGACTTACCTTACCTTTCTTTGCATGATTTTCCAATTTTTGTTAAATAAATTGGGGTGATATAATTCATGCTCTAGATAAAAAGAAAAATGTTTAAAAAAATTCTAGTATAAATATATAATGTAATTAAAAAACAGTATGATGAAAGTATCCATTATCATGCAAATTTGTATGTTAAACTCAATACAAAATAAATAATAAAATAATATATTTTTGTATTATTTTTATTTCTAATGATAATTAAAAACAATTATTAATCTTATTGAGACGTAGATTAATTCATCATACATTAGAAGTGAAACAACTGCTTAGCAATGTAAATTTCTCTCACATGGTTTGAAAAGAGTATTTGGGGCATTCGATATAAATTTCACAGAAAATAACAGAAACACAAAAAACCCTTTTTTCCACTGATTATCGCTTTTATTAGGGAAAAAACTCAGATTAGTTATAAAAAGATATTCAAGAAATTGCACGTTTCTTCCAACCACAACAAACAGAGGAGTGACAAGTTCAAACACGTTATAATGATTGTGACACTTGATTTATTTTTACAGCTATGTTCCTTATTACGCATTAGTCTAGAAAAAAAGTTGCCAGTAATAACCAATTTACAGTAAATGATGATACTCAAAACAAGTGTATTTTGAGTATATTTTTTTTGTACTCTAAATATTATGATGGAAATTTCCATCCACATACAAAGAAGAGTTAAACCTTCCCAGAGTTTACTTGAATCACCATGCAGAATTTCATCAAGATCAGTTAAACCGTTTCGGAATGCATAGCGATCATACACACATGCCTCGAAGTTTGTCATCGCGAATTAAAACTAAACATTTTCTCCACGACAAATAAGTGGTAGATACAGAGTTGATTTTTTGTTTTTTTCTTTTTATATTAGCATTTGTTTTGTATGAAATGAAAATTTTTTCCTGGGTTTTAATATTATGTACTTCTAGTTTTATAGCAATTAGATTATCGACATTTTAAACTTTTGAGTAAGCATGTTACCCCAATCTCCCAAGTACGGTCAAACTGTCAAAATAGGAGAGCATAAGTTAGAGTAGAGGAATCTAATATGGCCGCTACACAGCTACCTTTAAAGGGCTTATGCGTCCACTCATTCTGTCTTATAACGACAGTATAAAGGTTTATTAAGCCAATGGCTGTAGTACTCATATAATATGTAGCATATGGACTGTTTTATTGTTTTCATGCCTAGAGAAATCATTGTTACAGATGTTATTATAGATTAGCCACTGCATGCCCAGACTTCGGTCAGATTAAACATAAGCAGTGACATCATGTATTCTTTTGATAACACTTATGCGATCTGTAACTGCTATAAAAATGATTGTAATACTAGACTAAGGCTCGAGTTGGTGTTACATGGACACCTGTATTTTTTTTACGGCGGCAGAAGACTGACTCAACATTAGAGGGTGGACAAGCCCTGTTCCAGGGAGGTGAAAGGTTCACCAGGAGGGGGGAAGGATGCCACATCCGCCCACGCCAGCTGCGGAGAAGGACATTTTTCTCATGGAGGCGAAAGCCTGACCAAGAGGGGGGGATTCCACCCCGGACGTCGGGAACAGCACTGGAGGAGATGCCCGCTCGGAACTGGAGAGAACGGACTGTATTCTGGAAAGAGCTGAGACCGAGAGAGGTGCTTTCCGCTCGGCACAATTTGGTTATTCTCGGTCTCATTTCAGCCATGTTTATGATTAAGATGTTCAGTGTACATATGTTTAACAAAACCTGTAATTAATAAATATATAGTCAAGGATTTTGTCGCTGCAATAATTAATTATCGGCAATACAGGCTTTCGTTGAATCAACGATACCTGCTCCAGTACCAATAGGCGAGCAGGTACAGAAACGAGGCCTGCGGTCATCGTTGAAGACAGCCGTGTACACGCGAGAATCTTCAATGATAACACTTATAGCCCGTGTGTTTTTTGCTTTTTAGATATTAAAACGCATAAAATTTAGGTCTACATATTTATTTTTAGGAATTAGATGCGAAAGTTAATTTTTGTTTCCAGTGTCCAAAAAATGACTAAACTTAGAATCTTTAAAAATTTAGGGATATACTTTACAAATTTTGCCAAAATGTTTAAGTAGAGGAAAATGTTCTTATCTTTCAGATGTACAAAGATTTATTTTTCTGAATGAAATTTCCCCGTACATACCAGTATTTACGGATGGACTTCAGATTAAATAGCATATAAATCAGCTCTATAAACAAAATTTAGAAAAAGGTGACAATACTTTACAAACGAAAGGGTCGTGTTTCAGTATGGATGGCTATCATTAGATTTAAATTAAACGAGTGATTGGATCTTAATCTTCTCCAAAGAAAGATTGTGCAGAATTTACTTGAAAACAAGTTTCATAATAAGAGGAAGCATTGTTTTGTAAAAATGCATTCCAGTACAGTCATTTAGATTAACAAACTAAACACAATAGTTTAGTCAGGGCCAGACTACCAAACGAAGGACTCCGGGCTCGTATCTCTTAGGGCCTTGACTCCAAAAATATAACTGGGAAAGGATTGATTAACGCATGATACAGGATTCTATTTTACTTCTTTGACACTCTGTCATACTTGCACAATAAAACGCTACAGCAGTGTGATATAGCATTTAAAAAATGTATTTTTTTGTTTTTGCACTTAAACATTTTTACTTCGGCGTAGGAAAAGCGATAAATTGTGTCTTGAAATATTTTAATATAATAATCCATTATATTTTTGTCGCTTAGTAGTTTACTTTGTAATACTGTACTCACTATTTCTAATGTTAAAGTTAAAAATTTCTGAACCAAAAATAACAGAAAGTCCTTTTACTAAGTTAATTTCTGAACCCTTTCGACATTTTCCAACTCACAAGGCTAAAATGGCAATTTATCTTTTGAAAAACACTAATAGAAAATCAAGATGTAGAATTCTGAACCATTTTAATGTCTTGCCTTATGAATCGAGCGACGATTGTGTGTGCCACTTTCGATGAAAGTTTTTGTCATGCCTCGTGGTGACCAGTGGCAGTTTCATCACGGGCTAAATTGTGAACAAACCAATGGACATTAATAGTGCTGTATTTACTATTTAATAAAACCACATAATTTGATAATTATATTTCATTTCATGTTTATTAAAAAAATATTAATGTTTTTATTTCACATAATATTATTTCTATGTTTTGAGTTATATAACAAAAGTAAACATTTTCAGTCGTTTAAATATTTTCTATGTAGAATTTATTGCGTGAATAATCTATAAGTGAATAATGTATAATATTAGTGAAAATTTTGTAATTGGTATTGTTTTATTACTAACATTTTAAACGAATGACAGGAAATTAAAAATTTTCCAGTGTGAGATATTTCTCGAAACAATCAGGAACATGTAGGGCAACTTTACACTTTTTGCATTCCTACGTTGTTTTACTGCGTTTCTTATGCTTTGCGCAAACTTTACAAGTCCTGGCTGGATTTTGTTTTGATGGTGTGGGATTAATATGTTTTGGAAAATGTCCCCAATTTCTTCCTTGCAGTCTCTCTGGCGTATCTCTAGATTTTTTCTTTAGATTTTTTAAAGAATTTTTTAAGCACCAACAGCTAATTATTTATTGCATATAATACTCTATTGCAAATACGCCTAAGAATAAAACACCAACTCTTATATTGCAACTGTAACAAACAAACAACGCAAAAACAAAAACTTTATCGCCTAAAAACAATAACATGTCTGATACGAGCTTTTCACTTTTGTCCAGACCGAATCATCACGTGTGTAATACGAGGTTCTCATTTTAGGCACATCAGTACGATCACGTCTTCCATACGTTGTTTTAAGGCAAAGGGTTAATTCGTGTCTATCCCAAATTGCTTTGCATTTATATATAATATATATAGATATGTCTGGCAAATAAACCTGTATTATTAAGCTGTAACGAATAGTCATCGCAACACCTGCTGAAACATTTCTGCTTGTTTAGAATAAAGCAGTTTGCAGAATTTAAACAAATCTGAGAGTCAAGCTGTCTGAAAAAACATCTGACGAGACACGTTATAAAACTCATCTTGTCGGCTTCTACTTTTCAACTCCCCTCAATGCTCACTAGACCAAGTTGTAAATGAAGCTGCAAGTCCTCTCTCTTGATAAATTTCTTAACCTTATCAACATTTTTTTTTTCTCTACGCAGCTAAAATATCGATGAAAAACTCTAATACAGTGGTTCTCAGCTGGAGCATTGAGATGATGCTGGGGAGCAGTGAATTTGATTTGGGCTGCAATGTGAGCAGGTTTTGGCTTTCAAACTTGATTTTAAAAGATAGTATAAAATTTATTACATTAATTATGTAATTTACACAATTTTTACCAGGAATAAAATAAACTTTGGTTCCAGAATCAGATATTTCCTTTCTCTATGTTCTGCGTGAAATTAGGCAGACATTCAATAAAATTTATTTAATCAACAGCATCCATTTGGTTTTGTTTGGAACGCTACGGTCACTCGTTTACAACACGAGGGCTATTGCGATCTTGACCTACTACTTAAAGCTGATTCCGAAAGACTACTAACATCTATGCCCCAATGGGATTCGAAACCACAAACTTTATGGCCAAAGGTCAGCTTCGAACCATTCTGCCATAATATTCGTTTGAGCTTTGCTTCAGCGTGCCTCAGAAACGAAAAATTGATTTGCAACTCTATTGGAGAAAATGACTTAACTATTTTGCCTCTTATAATTGAGAACTTCTCCTACTTACATTTTAAATTACGGAATTTTTGCAAAGGAGGGCGTTGAATACATTTCGGCTCGGTAGGGGGTTGGTAGCTTAAAAAAGGTATTTGATCACAGCTCTAGTAGAAAACTATGATGTATAAATCTAAACTGTTCTAATTTATATCCCAGATTTCTTTAAAAAAAAAAAAGACATACTAAGAACGAGTAATTCGAATGAGACGAAAATCGGTAGATGTGATGCATGCGTACAGAAACACAAATGATCATAATTTGAGAAAAATTGGATGATGTATTCAAGTGATAGAGCTTTACAAAGTGAAAAAATAACGCGTTTGTCCCCCTCTGGCTCTTACACAAGCAGTTTTTGGCTTGGCATTGATTAATAGAGGTTACGGATGTCCTTATCGGGGATATCGTGCCAAATTCTGTCCAACAGGCGCATTAGATAGTCAAAATCCCGATCTGGTTGGAGGTTCTTGCCCGTAATTCTCCAAGCTTGCTCAATAGAAGAGAGGTTCGTCACGTTACTGGCCGAGGCAGCTTTCGGCAAGCACGAAAACAAGCAGTAGAAACACGTGCAGTATGGTGCTAGGAATTATCTTGCTAAAATGTAAGCCCATGATGGCGTGACATGAAGGGTAACATAACGGAGTGTAAAATTTCGTCGACGTTACGCTGTGCTGTCAGGGTGCCACAGATGACATCCAAAGGGGTCTTACTGTTAACTAGAATGGCATCCTAGACCATTACTTCTAGTTGTCGGCCTGTATGTCGGAAGATCGTCAAGTTGGTATCCCACTGCTGTCCTGGACTTCTCCAGACATGTCTTCGCTGATTATCGGGGATTAGTTCTGTAGGGACAGGCGAGTTATAGTGAACGGCCAGAGAGCGCCACCTATGAAGGAGGTAAGTAGATTTGGAAGAACGTCGGAGGTGATTGTAGACTCTGGACGTGTAAGCGAGGCTCTTAGGATAGATACTTAAGTTGATATAATTGGTTACTGTAAATATTGTAATATTTGTATATATAATTGTCCGGTAGTAGTTTATACTCTGTCTTAAAATAAACCTTAATGTTGAAAAAATAAATCTACTGTTTGGATGTGAATTTATACAACGGCTCGGTGATCTTCACAAGTTCAAAGCGAGACTCCTCACTGAAGATTATTCTACTCCAGTCAGTAGAATTCCAGTTCGAATGAGCCCGACACCACTGAAAACGGTGTTGTCGTTGTACGAGGTCAATGGTAATCGGAACAAGGAGCGCCATGACCTCAGCTCCCTTTCTGTGAGCCACCTGCGAATGGTCTTTGCGGTCATTGAAGCACTAGTTACAGGCACAATCGATGATAATGATTCATCTAGAGCTGTGAGTACCGCTCTGACGATTGCTCGGTCCTTACGTTCTGTCGTTTTTCTAGGTAGACAGCTTCCTTATTGGCGCTGTGTTCGGTCGTGGTTCACCCATTCTTGCCACCATCATTAATAGTGGCATTGACCAGCCCAAATGTCGAGTATTTCGTTGATTAGATCAACCGGTTTCTTTGAACTCAACCACACGTCTTCTCTCAAAAGCTGACATCTGCGCCTATCATTAACACACCTGAATGCGAATCATTGTTACTGTCTACCTGAGTACATGGAATGAAATCGAAATTTCTTTTCTAAAATATCCTGCCAGTTGCACTGATAAGATGTTCTGCAGCTACACACGTTCTTTCATTAGCCGCCGAACTCTGCATTTTCCGTCGAAACCTGTATGAATATCAATTAGAGTCCAATTTGAATTACAATTACATCTTCTCGGTGCGTCTTTTTTTTTTTCCCCTAGTTGTGCATGTTTATGTTTATCGACCATCCGTATATGGAGTTTTCGCTACAACGTCTTACAAGAAGTTTATTTCAAGCCAACAGCGATATCGAGTTTTAATTGCCGTGACAGGTGAAAATTTTTTTTCGCACATATATGTTGTTAAAAACTGAATTAAAGTTTTCAGTGCTTTCTCACTCACTGTCGGGTATTCATTTTTTATAGAGAGACTAAAATGAGATCTCGACAAACAGTTTTCATATTTTAATCTGAATGTTAATGAAACTTTTTGTTAGTAATGTTGCAGCTTACAATTAAAAATTATCCTTTTTTTCTGCGGACCATCAAAAATTTTTCACGGACCACTGGTGGTCTGTAAAACACCATTTGGCAACTGTTGCACTAAATGAAGATGAAACGGCAAGTCCTTTTAATTAATTTCTCAATTTTATCAATAGTTTTCTGTCCGCTTAGCTAAAATACCGATTTAACTATTGAAACCCAATAAGTATAATTCTAAACCATTTTAATTTATATCCCCGTTTGTTTTGCAGTTACTAAATACGTCTAAACGAACAGATGTGTATTATATTATGCTGTAACGAATAGTTCAACACCTGATGAAACGTTTTTGCTTGTTTGGAATAAAGCAGATTGCAGAATCTAAACAAATCTAAGAGTCAAGCTGTCTGAAAATATATCTGACGAGACTCGTTACGAAATGCATCTTGTCGGCTTCTACTTTTCAACTACCCTCGTTGCTCACTGGACCAAGTTGTAAATGAAGCGGCATAATCATTAGTTCATCATTTAATTTTCGTATCTTTTTTCGAAATCGTAGCCAAGACTTAGCGACTTATTTTTAGCGATTTTTGGCGTGTCATCAAGAAGAAAAAAAAATCATAAAGATGTAATATTTTGTAATTCACATAAATCTTACTAAACTTTAATGAGATTTTTTTTGTTAAGATGCAATGCTTTTTAATTAAGATTTAAGTACTAAATATAGAAAGCAAAAGAAATAAAATCTGATATGAACATCACATGACTTCTATTATGCATTTTGTTATTTATCATGATGTGTCATTAGAATTATTCGGTGTACATTCTCCTCAATATTTAAAGTACAGTAAAACCTCAAGTACAGTAAACCTTAAAGTACAGTAAAATGATTATTCGAACCTCGATTAACCGAAATTCTCCATTAACTGAAGTCAATTTCTTCTTCACTTTTTTTTTCACTTTCTATTATCATCCAAAATTTTCCCTTTGCAAACATGTATTTCTAAAGCTTTCTTTTCCCCCACATTCCTTTTGTATGCAAGCAGTCTTTTCCAAACTAAGAGTGCAGATAAATATTTTGGAATTCCCTTAATTTAGAATTCTTTCTTGCAAGCACAATTCTTGGTGTGAGTGTACTCTTCTCCACTTTCAAACATCCCTGTTCTAAACAAAAACACACTCCATTTCGAAATTTGGAAAATTCCCAGTACAATCGAATGTTATTGTACCAATGACGATACTTCGTATTATTGATGATTAGATGATTATTGATGATTATTGATGAATGATGGATGAATTATTGATGAATAGCTATGATATAACTAGATGATTATGGATGAATTCTAGATTATCCGAAAATTTCGGTTATCCGAAGTACGTCTGGTCAAAATTACTTCGGATAATCGAAGTTCTACTGTACGTTTTGTTCCAAAAAGTAGCTGTATTGTAAGCAGAGCTCAAGTAATGATATCTGGCTGAGAAGAGAAACGTTAATATCCGTATAGTGAGACATATCGTAGTACACATATTCCATTCTAAAAAATTTGAGGTTACAATACTTCATTTGCTTTGTACCAGGAAGTAATAAAAAGCAAAAATTTAAAACTATTCAACACAATTAGTAGATTTTTAATTTTTTTACTAAAAATAATCCTTAAAAATTTTTTTAACTGTTTAAAAAGAATTATTGCCGTATTACACATCGGGGGCTAGAATAGCCGTTATGTTGAAACATTTTGTTATATAGACTGAATTGTATATATTGCAGTCAAAATTAAAGGTGCACAAGTAGATGTTATTCTAATGTTTTTGATGGATGGATAAAAATGTACAACAATTTTGACTTTTTAAATATTTATATGTAAAAATAAGGTCATTCAAAGAATTTTTCAACTGTTTAAAAAGAATTATTCTAAATGTATATGAATACGTGGATTTTTTTTCAACTGCCGTATTACACATCGGAGACGAGAATAGCCGTTATGATGAAACGTTTTGCTAAATAGAATGAAAAGTATATATTGTAGTCAAAATAAAAGATACACAAGTAGATGTTATACTAATGTTTTTGATGGATGGATAAAAATGTACAACAATTTTGACTTATTAAATATTTATATGTAAAAATAAGGTCCTTAAAAGAATTTTTCAACTGTTTAAAAAGAATTGTTCCAAACGTATATGAATACGTGGATTTTTTTATTGCACATCGGAGACAAGAATAGCCGTTATGATGAAACGTTTTGCTAAATAGAATGAATTGTATATATTGCAGTCAAAATTAAAGGTGCACAAGTAGATGTTATACTAATGTTTTTGATGGATGGATAAAAATGTAAGACAATTTTGACTTATTAAATATTTATATGTAAAAAAAAGAAAACGTATATATATACAGTTTGTAAATTTGCATTTCTGTACTATATTACTGATATGTTTGTATACTTTTATGCTAATGTAGGTTGAATTATTCTCTAATAAAGTATGGTGGATGTAGTTTTTCCCCCTTCCCCCTTGGCCTTGGCTGCTAAAAACCTCGTTTGCAGCTAGTGTGGATCACTTCAGTCTTAAACACAAAATTTCAACATTTTAAGTCTGATCGGCTTTTGGTTATGCATATCATAGTTAATATACGTTATACTGAAATTCTTTGTTGTTTGAAATGGAGGTTGAAATCAAAAGAGAGGGGATACAAAAAGATGTTATGTTGTTGCTTCTCATGCCACTTTGACAAACCAAGCGCTATTGAGCCTGCAGGGTCTCTTATTAAGGCCAATGGGGGTGCACCTTTCGTTTGCTGGACAAGGAGAAAACTAAACGGCTACCAGTAATAAAAATGCAGTCGGCCGACATTGAAGACAACGGCACAAGTCTAATTAAAACTTTATTTCAGAGCTGCTAAAACGAACATCTTTACTAGTCAACGACGGACAACAGAAAGACACAAAAATCATCCTGCTCGAACAGAGGTGCACCTAAGAACGAAGAGAGAAAGAATTTTCCCACTTACTCAGCGAATTTAAGTGTAAGATCAGGAAAAACGCGGGGCCATTTGCCTTCGACGGCTGGGAAACGCGTTGAATAGACAGAAAATTTACATCTATAGGATAGAAAGCTTTGGGAAATGGATCGAAAGAATTTTAAGTCGAGGATGGTGTTTTCATTAAGAGGCTGGGAAAAAGATTTTTAGGAATTAGAATGGGAGAGAAGAAGTTGTTAAGGAAATATTAAAGTTAAATAATTTTGATATATTACACACACACACATATATATATATACATATATATATATATATTTATAAATTTATATATATATATATATATATATATATATATATATATATATATATATATATATATATATATATAAGTATGAGTGTGTATGTATAATATATCAAAACTATTACCTGTAAAATAGGTATTTAAAGTTCTCACATTTAATGCCTAATTTCTCAGCCATAAAATATCGGAAAAATGAGTGTTTTTGGAATTAGTCTGTTTACCCATCTCTCAAAATTAATGCTGGAATAAATGCTAGATTTCTGTCCAATGGCTACATTTTTCAGATGTCTTAAATGATCACTCTTGCCTCTCAAAAGAGCTGAACCCTCGTAAATCTCATTGAAAAAGATGATGACGATGCCCTTTCAACGATGATAGGGCGACATCGTTGAAATATTTATTAATCTTGAACCATTCTATGCAGAACTGTTGCAATGTCATGACTATCAGTTGACCCATATATTTTTGATTCCCAATAAATGTGAAATTCCACAAAGCTGTACTTAGTTGTCTGATGGCTTCATGACTAGAACTTGAATTGTCTAACTAACCTTGTCAACTTAAATAATCGGGGCTAATCCATACGTGTTATTGATAGAAAAATATTTTCACTGGTTATATATCTATATCTATCTATTTATCTATATATATACACATATATATATACATATATACATATATATATATATAATATATAAATATAATTACAATCTATTAAAAAGCAAAAGTCATTCCGTAAAATGATAATAAAAAAGCTAATATATATATATTATATATATATATATATATATATATATAAATATATATATATAAATATATATATATATATATAAATATATATATATATATATATGTATATATATATGTATATATATATATATATATATATATATATATATATATATATATATATATATATATATATATATATATATATATAATAAAAAAGATTTTTCTTCGCCTTATAAAACATTTTTTTTTTGTCGCTATAAGTCTTAAAGGGGGATTTCCCATTATAATGGAATAAGGGTTTGAGTTTCTGATAGAAAAAAAAATCTTTGTAAATTGTTTTATAATTACCAATTTTATCAGAAGACAGTTTAGTATGAAGTGCATATTTTGATGTAGATTTGTTTAAGTGTAAAAACTTTTTTTACTGTCAGCATTATTAAATTTAGAGAAATATTGTTTATATACCATCCTCTCTTAAACAAATCAGTATTCGGCTGTCCGACACTATAAAAACAAATATTATATCTTACTATAAAAATACTTGAAAGTTTTGATATTATTTTTAGCATATTGGCCTAATGTATATTATTTAACCGTGATTTGTGCAAATTCTTATAATCTAGACATTGAATTTAAAAATAATCGTCACTTTCGGATAACGTAATAATATGTACTTGAAATTTATTAGGCCCGGTCTCATTTTAGTTGATTAGAACAAATCATAAATTAAACTCTATAAAAATGTATTTTAGGTCGATTAGTTTCAGTAGGCTATGGTGAGATAAGGCTATAGTAATATATTGATTAAAATTGAAGTTTATGAGTTTGTTATAAGGCGATTTCAAGCAGCAGGGTGCATCTCACCTTATGACAGTTCTGGCTTTAGTTTCAAATGAAAGGGCATTTTATTGTTTTTCTATTAGCCATTGTAAACATGAAAATGAATGTGAAGAGCATTATAGTAGTTCGTGACGTTGCGATAAATTGTTCTATACTGCCAAGCTATAAGGCGATTTCATGCAGCAGGGTACATCTCAACTTATAACAATTCTGACTCTTGTTTAAAACGAAAGGCCAGTTTATTGTTTGCCTATTGGCCGTCGTAAACATGCAAATGAATGGGGAGGGCATTACAGTAGTTCGTGACGTTGCATGAAATTGCTCTATAGAGTTTAAGAGCTAATTGTGGAAGTACAATATTATTGTTACACCAATTAGTTAATCAAAGTCACATGTTGTGACAAGACATAAAATTTGTAACTTTTTTGCAAGAAAAAGGACAAATTGATTTTAAATTTCACCGTAAAAGAACAATCTTGTTATTTTTTTATTTAAAAATTTTCTTGAAAATTCTGTCGGCATTGCCTGACGCTGCATTGCTATTGCTAACCGCAAGACACGTGATTTGAAAAAAAAAGGCCCACGCTGTTTGAATCGAGAGATCGGAGTTTATTCCAACGTAAACATTTCTGCAATGCCAAACTTTTCAGCAACTTCATTAAACGCGGAAGACTTTTTGAGGGTCTAGCTCATAATCGAGGATCAACAACGAGGAAAAGTCTGGAAGAGACCCCACGAGGAGCCCGAAAATAATAATAACATAAATAATAAAAAAAAAGAGCGAACTATTAATTTTGTAGCAGCTAGCAGTTTTTATTTGAAGGATTTTGCAGTCTCAGTATGACGTCGGTTGAGCGAGGGAGTGAACTGAACTACAGTAGTAGTACCACGAAGCAAGAGCGAGAGGCTGAGTTATATTTTTAGAGCCACGTCCCGATTTAGAGTTGACACTGGATGCCTCCGAGTCTCCCACAAACCCCCAAGAAGGTTACTTGCCTCTATACTTGCCAGAACTGGGGAAGAGTAGAAATCGGCTAGGAAGTGCCTCCTGTCGTTTAGCAAACCACTGGTAAGTAATGCTTTATTTTGGATTTGCTGGCTTTCATTTGTTTTGGTTTGGTAGAAATGCAATCAATTAATTTAGACATGTTATCTGAATTATATTACATTATACTGATATATATCAAAAGTTTGTTTATTGTACTTAATTTTATATTACTGTCAGAACCGAAAATTCATGTGTTCGAAAAAAATTCAAAAATTGATTGAAAATTTATTTATTGCTACAACAAACAATCACAGCAGTTTATTAATTTACATATTATAGGAAAACAGAGAAAATTGTTTTAAGACATAAATATTTATTTCAGTGTAATACAGTGGCATTTTATTCTTTTGATACAAATGATCCCAATACAGTTATTTAGCAATCTACTGTATTTCTCTGTTTAGTATTTCTAAATTTTTGTGATTTATACAAGCCTTTTATTTTGGAAATCAAATGTATTGGTTCTCTGATAGAACGTTTATCCGCAATGTTAAGCCGAACGATGGCCGATTGGTTAGGGTGCTGGCCTTCAGGACCGGAGTTCGT
The DNA here is from genome assembly GCA_032207245.1 of Pardosa pseudoannulata. Taxonomy (NCBI): domain Eukaryota; kingdom Metazoa; phylum Arthropoda; class Arachnida; order Araneae; family Lycosidae; genus Pardosa; species Pardosa pseudoannulata. The sequence goes on from CM063508.1 coordinate 143,095,349, forward strand.
GGGTTCGAATCCCACTGTGGGATGGATGTTCGTAGCCGTTCGGAATCGGCTTTAAGCTGTAGGTGCCGGTCTCATTTGCTCTCGCGTTTCAAAAAGTAGATCGTAACACTCCAAACCAATCAAACCAAACTAAATTGAAATGTTAAAGCTGTAATATTTTATTGTATATTTTAATCCCGAAAATGCTAACTTCTGAAAACCCATATATTATACAAAAAAAAAAAAAATGTAAATATTCTAGAAATGTGTAATTTGTTTGTTTATTTCACCATAGTAAAAGAAAAAAGTTTATATTTTAAGAAGTGGGATTACCTCTTTTACCAGTTTTCAAGCATTTAATTTAAAATTTCTAAAAAATAATCCGGAGTTTAACTTAAGACGGAAAATTTTAAGAACAAAGAAATTAATTTCGTCTTGATGTGTTCAAAACCCTTTTATTTATTTAATATTATTACGATTTATATAATATTTAATTTCAATATAAAGTGCAATGAACATGTAATATGATGTATAATAACAATAATGATGATGATAATAATGATTATCATATGATGTATAATAGTGTTCAGTGAATATGTATAAGGGTTTAAGTTTAATAGAAAATTGTACTTACTCCCTTATTCTTTTTAATGCCATGATACCAAACTATTGTTTATTTTATTTTTAATCAGTCTAATATAAGAAACTTTTAAAACAGCATTTTTACCCTAAATGAAAATCGCTTTATGCTGTACATTTTATTATTAAACATTTTTAAAACTTCTGTAATTAAATTGTAGATTGAATTTTAATTCTATTATTACATGATTTTTACAGACTATAATAATTACGATCTAAAAACCTTTCTGTACCTTTTAATATTATAATGTTTTCAATAAATAATATCATTCAAATAAGAAAAAAATTTATTTAAGTGAATGATCAGTTAAAAATTATTTTAAAATATTTTAGCTTCAATATTAAAATCAGTTGTGCTATTTAATGTGTAATTGAGATATAACTTTATGCTTCCTCAATGTCGTTTTGATCACACGTTAAAACAATTTGTCTATTGATCATTTATTGACAATGGTTGAGCCAAACAGGTGATATATGATGTATATTTTAAACTTATACTAATTTGTTTTCCAAAACAATAAAATGTCTATATTTTTCAAAAGATAATGTAAATCTTCTTAACGTTATATTGTTTGTTTTATTTATCGTGGTAAAAATATCATGTTTATATTTCAAAAACAAGAATAGGACTTTGTAAGCTTTTCATTTATAATTTTTATATATAAAATTCTTCTGTGTGTGTGTGTTTGTAATAGAACTCCTCCTAAACGGCTGGACTGATTTTGATGAAACTTTGTGTATGTAATTAAGTTGATTCGAGAATGGTTTAGATTCACAATTTGATCCAATAGAAAATGTTTTTTTTTTATTAAAAATTCGGAATTGTGCGCTATTGAGATTATTATAAAGCCGCTTAAAACCCTTCACTTCCAAAGTATCTGTTGACTTAGTGGTCAGCGCAACGGTCATTATTACGAGAAATCCCACTATCGAATCTCCCTGTGGGAATTTTAATTTAATCTAATTACTTTTGAGATGACTGTACGCGTGGTGGCGTCAAGTATTTTTGAAATAATTTTTCTTCTTTACTTTTCTATGAAAACGGTCCAATTTATAATTTATTTAATAAACATTTTACAATTTTTGGATTTACAGCTTTGAAACAGGACAACGTGTTTCGGGTCATCTAGTTTCATTGTAAAATAATTTGGGAAGTTCCAACCACAAAACAAAAATAAAATTGTTCAATTTCAAATCCATTTTAGATTTACAGTAGCTTACGGTTTTTCTTCAATTCTTAGTCAGTTATGAGACTGCTTTTTATTAAAATCTAGTCAGTATTTTTAATGAATGATCTCAAAATTAAACACAAACACAGTTCTGCAGTGTTAGGTTTTCATATATCCTTTGAAAATAATAGCAAATCTGAAAATAATCTTTAGACAATTTAATTTTTTTTTAAATTTTTGTACTTTAAGGAAAAGGTATGTTATTTTTTAAACAAAACTAAAAGAACTGAACTAGAGGATTTTTTTAAATATAAGTCAAAACCTGATTGATTACAGTATCAATTAACTCGATCATGTTTATTCTGACAAAAGAATTTCTAATTTCTTATCTTGTGTACTTGAAACTCGGTGAACTTGATATCTGTATTAAAGAAATGTATGTGAAGTTGATTTATTCTGTATATGTTTTATCTTTTAATGTTGCTTTTGCTGTATCCAAGAGTTGCGATTTTGTTTAAAATTTGGGCGATAACTTACTAGTACTTGTTAAGTTATTATTTCCCTTTTTAGTGTCTTTTATCTCAATTTAGATTAACGTTTCTCAGATATAGACGAAGCTTTTAAATTATAAGTCTCCAGATTATACTGTCTTTCGTTTTATAACTTTTAGATAACTTTTAGAAGATAACTGACTTACTAGTACATATTAACCTATTATTTCCCTTTCTAGTCTCTTTTATCTCAATTTAGATTAACGTTTCTCAGATATAGACGAAACTTTTAAATTATAAGTCTCCAGATTATACTGTCTTTTGTTTTATAACTTTTAGATTACTAATCAAAAGAAAAAAAGATTTGTGTTAAATTTTAAATTGTATTTTAGTTTACACAGTGAATTTTATTTTTCATCTGATTCCTAAGTTATAAAGACATTGAGTTGAAAAATTATAATATATACATTCTGATTCATAGATATTCATATAAAAATTCAAGCTTCTTATTTTATGATGTTTTACCTTTAGAGATTTTGGTGAAATAATTTATTTAGTACATGGCACTAAGGAAAATCTCAGTGAAAAAATCTCAGTATTTACTAATCTAATAGAATTACTAATCTAATTTTCAAGACTTTAATTTGAGAACATTTGTGCTGATTTCCTTATAACATACATACATATAATATACATATACATACACATACACATACACATATATATATATGCATATACATATATATGTATATATAGATGTATACATTTATACATATATGCATTCACATATTACACACATATGCATATATGTATACATATACGCATACATATATGCATTATATATATTGCATAACATATACATTCTGATTCTTAGATACTCATATACAAATTCAAACTTGTTATTTTATGATGTTTTACCTTTAGAGATTTTGGTGAAATAAGAGAATTTATTTAGTACATAGAAACTAAGATCTCAGAGAGAAAATCCTACACACACACACACACACACACACACACACACACACATATATATATATATATATATATGTATATATATACATATATATTTATACATATACATTTATACATATATCTATATATATACACATATATATATATATACATTTATACATACATATACATATATATACACATATATATATACACATATATATATACATTTATACATATATGTACATATATAAATACATATACATATA
>CM063508.1:143103846-143111346 GCA_032207245.1 Pardosa pseudoannulata
ACATTCATATCAGAAATGAGATTGAAAATATTAGATTCGAGTACCAGAAGCCGCGCACTACGGACTCTGTCATCAACTTCCAAAGTCCACTGTCAGTACCTAGGGACAGTCGCCGCCTAAGCGAAGAGTTCGCTGTCAGGAACTGGCGTTGTGCTCAACGTATCAAACAAAAATAACATGTTGGACCTATAAGTGATTTTCAGATTTTAGAGATCCACAATGTAACTAAATGCGGACTTGTTTTGAAGAAACGAATATTTGTCTTCGGAAAGAAAGAATACATTTGAGTAACTTTTTACTTTAAGTAAGTCTTATTACTTGATAGATTCTTGTTAGTATGAAAGCAAAAATATAATTTTCACCCCTTCCTCCTGAAAACGTCTATCTAAAAGAAATTTGGCTATAACTACGGTTTCATATCAGATATGACAAAAGTGATAGCATCAAATCAAATACTCAGAAACGTTTGCAGAATAATATATAATTGGCTGATTAATTTATTAATAGATTGATTGCATTTTTCTAGAAAAACTAAAAAAATTCTCAATTTTTATGATTTTAAGAATTTTGTTCCTTTAATCCTGTTTTTCGGGTCAAAGCGGTATAGTTATATTTACGTCTGATTCATATCCTTTCCGATTTGGAAAGCAATCTCTGGTACATGGTGTCACAATGTGACGAATGCCTGGATAATAAGAGTAAGGGTTTTTAATTGAATGAATGAATCACGCCTCCCCAAACAAACCGAATTTTTCTTGCTGATTCACTCCGACATTCCCACTCGTACCGCTGGGAGTTGCTCGTAGACTCGCAAGCAGCAAGAAAAGGTGCTCTTTGGATTCATTTCAAGAGTGGAATACTGTAAAGAATTTCATGGCATGGTTCACAAATAGCAAGGAAAATATCCAAGCATTCAGAGATGCTTAGCTTTCTTCCGTGTGGACAGAAATTACAGTAAATGTCCTCCTCACAGTAGTGTCATATCCTCAAAGTAAGTGGTAAAATCTTCAAAAAAATCTTAGGCTTTTTAAAGATATTTAGTTTAATTTTATTCAAAATATTTTTACAGGATCAGCAAATGGATTTTCAACACGCTAATTTATATTAATGAGTTAATTTTGTTCCAAATTTATTCTTAGTATTGTAAGTTCTCATTTAACTTCTATTTAGGTCTAACATACACACAATTTATGAATAGTACATAATTTAGGTGTTTGGCTTGATCCGTCGTAACTTACCTTGCTAAATAGTTTTCTCTCGGATATGCGAGTCCGACAGCTCGCATGAATGTACATAGCCGTTTAGGAATTTAATTTAAACATTAGATTATTAGTTCCATTGTCACTAGGCCAAACGATGGCCGAGTGGTAAGGCCCTGCTTTACAACGCCGAAGTTCGTGGTTTCGAATGGCGCTGCTAGCATAGGTGTTTCTCCAGGCCTGGCTTCGGCGTTTGTAAACCATTTTGGTTGGCGTGGGAGTGAGTGCTAACTATTATCTGTTCGAAATTGGCTGTTATCTGTAAGCCCCGGTCTTATTAGCCCTCGTGTAGAAAAAAAAATGTAGACCATAATGCTCTAAACCAAGCCCCGTGAATACGTTTAATGTCAGGACTGAAAGAATGTTTTTAATCGTTTCGGTTTATATGGATGAATGGAATATGTGCTAAACTTGAGTGCTTCTATGCACCTGTGTTGAGTTATTATTTAGAGGGATAAATATACATACACACACACGATCATATATATATATATATATATATATATATATATATATATATATATATATATATATATATATATATATATATATATATATATATTATTTCACCTTAATAAAAATTCTCTCTCCCATTCTATTTTCTTCATGTCTAGTTTCCCATTCACAAAATATCGTAATTAAAGGAGCGCCCGCGACTTGAAATTTTTCCAACACATTTCCCAAAGCTTTCTGTGCAATAGATGTAAATTTTCTGGCCACTCACCGCAATTTCCAGCTGTCGCTGTTCAAATGGCTTAATTTTTCCTTCCCATCCAGTGTAAGTTACTTTTATTGTTGAATCCCCAAATAAACTACTTTCACTTGGAAAAATCTCGTCTCCGTCTCGCTCTGGGGCCCAATCTATAACAGCACGTCTTTTCGAGATCATTCTCTTGTCTGCTATTGATTGGTAAATATGTCCTTTTTAGCAGTTCCTCAATAAAAACTTAAGTTCTCAGAATTTCGAGTTCTCTTTCAATGGAGCCACGACTGCAATATTTTTATAAGCTAATCGTTTAGTTTAATCGCCCAGTAGCCTGGGCAAGTAAAAACAATAGAGGCTCCAATTAGTAATTATTTGTGACCGGAGGATTAATTTTCGCCTGTTATACACACACACACACACACACACACACAGACACACACACACACACACTATATAGTATATATATATATATATTTTAATATATATATATATTATATCTATATATAATATATATATATATATATGGTCAGCCATAGCTTTCCCAAGGTTTTCGTTTAGGTGACGTCAGTCCTTGAGGATTCATAGAGAACTTTCCATTTAAACTGCGTCTGTTCGTGGATTTACTGACAGTGGATTTTTGAACTGAAAGTTTGCACTAACCTAGGAACTGAAGTCACCCTCGACTTGTTAAGTAAAAGCTGGCTTCAAATGAAAAAAAAAAAACCTTAAAGGATGTTAACCATTTCTACTTACTTTACTCAGCCGTTTATGTAGTACAGGGAAAGTTTTGTAATTGTCTAAAAATTAGACCTCGACTTTCCACTTTGAGCAATCTTCACATTTTGGACCTGAGTTAATATCATTTTCAGATTATGTCTGTGTATCTGAATGTGAACACGTTAACTCGAGTACGCTTTAACCAAAGAAAACCAAATTTTGAATACGAAAAGTATAGCAAAATTATAGTTTTCTATCAACTTTTAGGTTATTTTGGACAACCGGAAGTAGCATGATTTTTACACCCTGATGCTATATATATAATTTTACGTATTATTTCAGTTTGTTCAATTTGATATAATTCAACAAATTACGTAATACCAGTGTTACACCAATTTATTTAATACAAAAGGCAACAACAAAAATTTTCTCATTTACTTTTCTTTTCTATAAATATACGAGATAGTCCAGGGAAAACTACTGTCGATTTTTTATATGTATGTAATGATATTTTAGCTTAAAACTACTAACTTAATTTTATTCTAAAATAAATTTATGGCTATTCTATCCCTAAAATTACAACCTTTAGCGACATGTCTTTGTTTCGCCTCTGATTGTGGTACCCTTTGGCGACTTCGTATACACCAAACTTAATTCCTGCTTAGATTAACTATTCTTATATAACTCCTATACGTAACTTAGTTTTTGCTTCTTATTTCTCTAGTCATCATGTGACTAATTTTTATATTCTCATTGGCTGGTTCACTCGTGCCCCACACCACTGTAAAACCAAATGTAATGATTTGGAGACAAGAAAGGCAAATACGAGATGTAAAAAAAAAACTCAACATATATATTTCCAAATTTTCGTGTTTTCTTTTCTTTTTTTTTCCTTTTTTTTTCATTTCATGACTACACCATATTCAGTAGATACACAATTTTTCATTTGTGCTGGATCTGAAACACCCATTACACCTAGTATTGGAAATATTTTGAGCAAATAAGCCAGACTTGCGCTTCATATAGCAAGAGTTAATGTGTCATTTGGTCGCAAGTTACAATATTTTTAACGTCACTTCATATACAGTCTGTTTAAAAAAAGCAAATATCCAAAAGGATTTGGGTTCGAGCTCTGCATTGCGTTCGTAGCAATCAATCACCAAACCATCTCCCACACTCTGGCATTGTGTCAACAGACTTGGTGAGTGTGCCAGGGTGAGAGAAACTTCCCTTTGTGATACAGTGTCTTTGTAAAATAGACTCTTTTCTTTTGACAACTATCATAAATTTAGTCATCTTAACACTGTTTGAACGTAATTGTCCCTTTTTTTAAAAGCCTTCTTTGCTCCAGTTGGCGTTTGCTTGTACTTTAACCTTTTTTATACTTATTAAATTTAGGTTGTTATTTTAAAGATTTTCCTCCTACATTTACATCAATGAGAAACTTATATATTTACGGCAAGCTACCTTAGCAACTCATTTAGTTTTCCAATCTCTAATTCAATTTTTTTGAAATTTTATTTCTTTTATGCAAGTTGTAGTCGTCTGCAGTATTTTCATGTTTTATCACTGAATTTAGATATTACATAAATAATTTTCTTTTATATTTGGCTTAAATAATAGATTAGGTACATATTTGATAATTTTAGATTTAATCACCCATTATTTTTTGTTGCAATGAAAATTTTATCACGAGTATTAACAGCAAATTCTATCTAACCCCATGGTGTAGTGGAAATAATACAGTAGAACCTCGGTATAACGACCCCTTGTGGGACCAACATCATATGGTCGTTGTAAGGAATTGAAAAAATAATTTTAAAAAAAATTAGCAAAGAAATGATGCCACAGTTCATACCTAGAGAACACTTCTATTTATTTGTATTTCCGTTACTGAATTTTTTAAAAAAAAAAGTCTTTGATCGACGCCTGTTTCAAGTTCATTTGGGAATTTTTCATTATCACTGATTCCATAACCGTTAGATTTTGAAGGAAGTCTTCAGAATTAAATTGTCCTTCTAAATATTGACGCGAGGCATTGATAGCATTGAAGGCTTCTTTTTCATTCACTTTTTCAAAAGCTTGGACGATTTCTTCTCCATCGTCGGCATCGCATATTTCTTCATTTCCGGTCATACGGGCAATAAAATCGTCTACATTCAAATTTTCTCCGCAGCACTGTAAATTTTCGTCTACGGCAACCAACTCATCAAAAGATAATTGAAGATTTAGTTCTCCCCTTTCCGTCATGCCCCCTCCCCTTCTTTAAGCAAACACAGAGAGAGAAGTACAGGTTTCTTGAAGTTGCACCACAGTACAATAATTTTGAAATAGCCCACTTGCTTATGAGTTCTGCGGACTGAAAATGGCGGTCGTTCTGAAGAAAAATAATACGCTTGGGGTCGTTGTAATGATTCAAAATTAACATTATTCCTATGGTAAAATAATTGGAATTTTTCAAGAGGGTCGTTCTAAAGAAGGGGTCGTTGTATCGTGGGGTCGTTAAAAAAAGGTTCTACTGTAGTTTCATTCCTTTACTTCCATTAATTACTGTGGAAAGAAGAAGAAGAAGAAGGAAAAAAAGGGAGGGGGAGACCTTAACGATAATTTTGACGTAGCTAAAAAACTTTGAATTATCTTTCTAAATGAATTGAACGTGATTCTAAACTGCATTCACAATATCGGGAGACTTTAGAGGAGTATGAAGATAAACAAATTACTGAGCGTGTACCAGATAATTCACAGCCAAATAACAAACCATTTTTTACCAGCCTCATAGGGTACTTTACAATTCTGGAAAATTAAAAATTTTACTGATCCCGTCACATGACTTGCTATATACTAGTTATAATATATTTAAACACAAAATAATTAGCTTCTAAGAGTTGCTTTGTAAAAAAAAGTTCCAGAAAGTAGCTTTTTTCTGATCTTAGTGCCGAACGATGGCCGAATGGTTGAGACGCTGATCGTCGGTACCGGAGTTCGTGGGTTCGAATCCCACTTTGGCATGGATGTTCGATGCCTTTCCGAATCGGCTTTAAGCAGTAGGCCCCGGTCTTATTAGCTCTCGTGTTCAAAACAGTCGACCGTAAGCGCTCCAAAACCAAGCCAAAACCTGATCTTAGAATTTTAAAATTTAGGTATTTAAATGTAAACGATTATCAGCTTCATATATTTACAAAAATTTAAATAGCCCGGTATTTCATATTTACTGAAAACTTTGAGAAATTAAAAAATATTATATTTACTCTAATAAATACCACATTTATTTAACTTATAAGTTTAGCGAATTCTGCCGCTAGATGCGGGTTGGGCCATTCCTTCTGCTCACTATCAATAGTGCATTGTTGTATATGTTTCACTGAGTACCGTACATTATGCTGATTTATTTAACTAGTACTTTTAGCCAGCAATTCAGAAAGACCATCAAGAAAAAGTGTGTATACGGGTGATAAAGAATTTATCAATGATAAACACAAATTTCATATTTACAATTCAGCATTGATGCAAACGTCTGTCTTGCACGGAAAATTAAGTAAATAGTTCTTAATTAAAATAAACTAATCTTAGGACTAAATGTAATGACTTAAAGCTTGAAAAGGTACATATTTGCGTAAGATTATGATTAACAAATATTAATTCAAAATTGAAAGGATTTTATACAGCATAAAACAAACACGCAACTAGTCACACACGATATGTGGCACATGTTGTGGTAAAGTTTAACTATTGAATTTTTCAGCAACAATCTCTTAACCATTACAGAACAAATTTTCCTATAAGCTGAAAATGCAAAGCGAACTTTTTCCGATTAAAATTCAAGTTGTTTTCATCGAATGGAAATGTAAAAATGTAATGGAAGTAAAGAATAATTAGGGGGGGGGTTTACAATACATTTAAAAGTTATCCACTTCATATATACACTATTTAACTGTAGAGCACTATTAGAAAAAAGAGAAATATATCTTTATGAACGATATTTTAAACCTGTACCTACCGACAGTGCGATAGTATAGATTTAATTTAATCATTATTTCTTATACAATCATAGTTTATTCTTTCACGTTCAGATTTCCAACCAAACTAAACCTTTAGCTCAATTTTTTTGGGGGGGGGAGGGGAATAAAATGTACGTTGGTTTGATGGCAAGTATGATGGTATGTGTGCCTGTTATATTGGTAGGCTGGTAATTAAATCTCTGTGTTCTGAAGTCAATGGATTTGAAACCTACTGCTAACGTGCAATTTTTATAGCCATTTATTGTCTTTAAAGGAACATGACAACATTGAAATTGAAAAGTGTTCATTATAACTAACTATTTTTGATTCATTATAAAAAAAATTCTACCCTGTTAAAAATGCATTTGTTCCTATATCATTTATAAGGGTTGAACTTTATAAAAATGAGGCTTTTTTTAACATATACATTTTTATAAAATATAAAATATATACATCAAGGAAAAAAAATATAAATCCACCTTGAACTTTATAAAAATGAGGCTTTTTTTAACATATACATTTTTATAAAATATAAAATATATACATCAAGGAAAAAAAATATAAATCCACCTTCCCACTAAATAACTTTTGAAATTTATAAATTAGAAACTAATTTTTTTTAATCAAATAGAAGCTAATTACCTTTTCTTTTATTTCTATGAACCTCAATTATCTCAGTACGAGAAATGTATTTTATTTTACAGCATTATATTAAGGTCGATTTTTAATTTTTGATTTCTTATGTGGTTTTATTTTTTTTTTAATTTTAAAATATTAGATACCTTTTAAAGATTTAGTTCACAGAATAAAACTAATATAT
>CM063508.1:143113846-143138846 GCA_032207245.1 Pardosa pseudoannulata
AAATGTATCAAGATAGCGGCAAAATTTACTAGACTCAACCTGGCAAATAAGAAAAGTAAATAATAAAATCCCTAAATATATATTTAATCAAGCACTGCAGTTACTCTTCTTTTTGTATTGCTTTGTTTCTATGCTTACCATTTACGTACGCAAAGACTATTTGTGCTTCAATATTTTTCAGTTATTTTTTTAGTTCGCAGACAACACAAAATATGATGACGGTGGTGTTTCACAAAAATAAACATCAGATATAAAAAAGAAGATGGCCTTTTCTTCTGCAACAACATGATAAACTCTTTCAAGAACACTTTTATTTTCCTTCCCACTGCTGCAAGCCTTGTCAGTTTGCAAATTTTGCATGCTTTGCAGAATAACCGCTGAAGGCTCTGGGGATACTTTTTTGCCTTCTTTTTCATTGCCGTTAAAAATACCCATGAGCAATAAATTAGGCCATCTATTTTGGGAGGTCTCCATGAATCGGAGATTTTGGGCACCTTGAACTCAGCTGTTGCACTCTCTCGTTCTCTTGCATTTCCGGAAGAATAGGCTTCAGCTCTCTTGAGCATCATCAGCGAATATTCCAGACTACTCGCTGTTGTTTCTTTATCCGTACCTAGACCACAAAACGGACTTGGAAGTGCCAAACTTCGCACAAAGAGAGTGCTAAAGCTTATGTAAGTAATGTTCTTGATGCTAATGTATTCAGTTTTCCACTTCCTAATCGACTACCGCGTGGAAATACATATCTTCAAAATGTTTTCATGACTGTTATGATTAGTTACTGTTTGCCCTAAATATGCATGTTAATTTAGCTATTTTGATATAGTCATATATCCTTCTCGAACCTTCTTTTTGTTGGACCTGATTCCGGTTATATACTTGTTATTCCGAATACAGTATTCATTTTTTATTTATTTTTTTTCTTTACACTATGATTTATCCTCTTTGTATAAATATGGATTGAAATTCATAACTTTTCCATGTGATTAATTATCAGTCTTAAGAAATTCAAATATTGGATGATTGGAAGCATTTATTTCACTTTTGTTGTATTTTGGAGGGTGCAAGCCTGCAAAAAATAATTGCTGGGATGTAACTTTTGGTGTTCGAGGTTTGAGAATGGCTCCGGTGGTTACTACTTTTGCAAACCATTATTTTCCTACAGCTGTAAAAGATATGCCTGGGTATAATAAGTGAACTTAGACCCCATCAATCCCTAATGCCTGCAAAACTTTCGTTGGTCTGCAGAAAAAAAACTTTCATTGGTTTCTAAGATCACTTTCCAATCCGTTGATTTAACAAAACTTCTCATTCCTGTTTGAGTCTCCGTTGTGAACGGATGTCTGTTGCCACATAACAGCTGTGTGTTTTTATCCCTAAGCTCTCTTAAAAATTTATGTTATGAACTCATGAATCCTTTCTTTCATACCTTTTCAGTTGTTTAATTTTACTCTCGTTGTCAATTTTATGTTTACTGATAGACAACAGATGTTACAACAGATAATACAATGGATGTTTACTGACAGAAATTTCAGGATTAGCAAGCTAAGCGCATATAATCCTGTTGCTCCACGCCATGAACTTAATCATCCTTTTGGTGCAGCGTCTGATGATTTACCCATTTAACCTTGCCTACGATCCCAGGCTCCCATTTTCGATGTATTTACCATCTATCATAATATGAAATTTCCGTTTTAAGGACTAAACAAACCGTGCAACATTTACAAATTTGAAACTGCATGAAAATGATTTACCACTCCCACTCAAAATGTAACTATACCAGATAAAGGATTTACTCTTTATTCAAGCGACTTAATATCCCTTTGTTTACTCGATCAAAATTATCCCCACTTGTTTTATTAGCACTAGAATCTGATATAACACGGAGATTAGATTTTAATCCCTGTTTACAAATTACGAAGATCCACTCTTTGAAGTCCATCCTCTCGATGCAATAGCAATCACCTTTCCATGAGAAGTCACATGACTTCTAAACATCCACCCACCCACCCACCTACCAACCAACCATTAGATTTTAAAAATATTGCAAATAATTTTGTAAAAGAAAAAAATCATAGAAAAATGATTAAGAATTAATATATTTTGTTTATATAGTTCCTCTTTAGTTCGGGGAGGGGGAAGTTTATTTACGTCATTAAAACGGAAATGACTGCATGTGTCATAACGGAAATAAGCATATTTGTTATGTTAACTACTTTAAGGGGACCGTAGACAAAGTTAATTTATTTTCTTTATTGACCCGCCTGCTTGAAAACATTTAATGCTATTATCAATATATTTAGGTTAAAGTGTTAACAACTATAAGTAAAAATTTTAATTTAAAAAGTATTATGGAAAATGTTCCATGCGCATCCCTTTTGCATGTAATAGTCATTTTTACCCGTATCAATTTTTTTTTTAATGATTCCCACCCCGTTTAATATGAAAATATGTTCTTGCACTATGAAAAATGTTTCTTTTTTATACTTGGAAAAAGTAGTTCGATTGTGTTGTAAACGTTTTTCAAAGAATTAATACCATTTAAAATAATTTATAAGATATTTAGGTAAAGTAATTCTGTATTTAAGGTAAATAACATTCTTCCATAACTACAGAATATATTTATTGAGAATTTTTTTTCAAATGCCTAGAAGAACTTTAACTATCCCCGTGGGGTCCGAGTACTTCTAGTTGGGAACCACTAGAGTGTATTGTGAGACTAGAGGAGGAAAGGCGGGGGCGATTTTCAATTGTACTGAGAGACTCCCTTTTTTTGTAAATAGGTCCTTGTTGTTTCAATATTTTTCATAATTTCTCATCGTTAATTGAGTCAAATATATTTATAGTAATGTACTTGAATACTCTCTTACTAAAATAAAAATTATATAACATGAAACCGACTGACGAAGAGTTAAAATTTTTTTTCTCTCGCCTGTATATTTCCCTATCAAACTTTTAATAAAGTAGTAAAAAATTAAACATATGCATGAAATAAATGATATTATTAAAAAATAATGGAAATGATTATAACACTATAGACTAGTATTTTGTTAACATTAATCAAACACTACATGTTTCTGTAAAATTAAGCAATTTTTAATGGTGGGTAGGATGTTTCAAAAGAATGTTGTTTGTATATATATTAATTTACTAGTGTGTTTTTCAATGCAAAGATTCTAATGTTACAAAGGACGTTGCCGTTTTGCGTTATAAAATATTTTAAATTATATTAATTCTTTGAACAACTTTTACTGTACAATCGGCCAGTGGCGTACGCAGAATTTTTTCAATGGGAGGGGGGAAGGTTCATAATTCTAAAATTTAATAGCCCGCATAATTTCTACTAAAACTTTTATTTTTGCCATTTTGTTGCCATTTTGTCTGAGCTCAAGGGGGTGTTAAAACCCCTAACCCCACCCTCTTGCGTACGCCCCTGCAGTCGACATACTCCTCTCCAAGGATAAAAACTTCAGAATTGGAAGAAAATGATTGGTGAAGAATGGGATAGCTTAGATTGGAAACATAATTTCGCTTTTAGGACCTTGTGGTTTATTAAAACTTTGATATTATTAAGTTCACTTGCAATAAAAATCTTCCTTTGCCCACAAGGCTTTTCTATACGAAATACGCTTGAAAATTTCAAATTCAACTGGATATCTTTTCTAAAACTTCTGGCAAAAGTCGTATGGTGATTTGCGTACATGTGATAGAAGATTATATTTCTTATCCTTTAGATGTTATCTTAAATTTAGCTTCTAAACGAAGATTTATGATATTAATACCATAGACATTATTCTAGAATTAGAATAAAGGCAGGAACTCTGCTCTTCCAATTAATGGAATATTAAAAAAAAAATCTCAGGATCATTATATTCATTCATTAGCAATTTAAATCCGATGTAATTTAAAAATTCAGAAAGTACATTTTCCATATTCTCGTAGACCTGTAATAGAGTAATATTTTTGAGCATTTTCACAATCCCTTTCTATTTTAGTTATCGTTAAATCTTTCATTAATTTTTGTATATTATAAGAATGTTTTATTATATATTATACATCTGCCGTTAGTTTTATTATATATTATACATCTGCCGTTAGTTTTTATATATTATATGATTTCACAATATTTATTTCTCTGTAGGCATGATATAGATCTTAGAATTAGACAAACTATATAACTATAGACAAATAACAATCCACTAGCTTGTATTTTATATCGCCTTAAATGCTTTAAAATTTTAATTAATTAGTAAATAATTTCGAAACATATTTATACTTCATGCTTTGCGGGTATTGCTCTCATCAGTAAAGTTTCGGTAAATTGCAGACTGAAACTGTCAATAATAAAAATTGTAAAGTATTTAAAGTGATATAAAATACAAGCTAGTGGATTGTTATAATATTTGGCTTGGATATAAATTTATAGTACGATGGGCGAAAAGCTTAAATTAATTTTTTTTTCAGTCTGCTTGCGTACGTGGGTCTCGCTCATACTCGCATGCACACACACTCTTAGACCGATAGTCAAAGAAGGCATATATGAACATGTATTGACACGCGTAGCATGTATGTATGCGCGTTTCGATCTAAATGTTAAATGTGCTGTACCTTTTCTTGAAAGTAATCAATCATTGTTTTAACAAAGTGCCAGACAGTTCCATCATTGAGCAATCTATATAAACAGTAACTGTCAAAATATTTGCCCTTCGATAGGAAGCGGAAAGCTGCCAAAATTCACCCCCGAAAATAGCATGGCAGCTGCCTTCCTCTCTCGGAAGCTTTGATTAGAAAGTGATACCTTTGTTTAAAAAACCGCTCCTTGCCTTTGCAAATATTCATTACCCCATTTAATGTTTACTCGAGCTAGACAATGACCTCGAACTATCGGTCAATGCTTCTGAGACAAGGTGCGAAAAATTTCGACGAAATCGCATTCGTGTTCTAATTGAGACCTGCAGAATCTTTCGTAAGTACCCAGACGTCTGAGTACTGCAATCTGATTCTGCGTAGTTCAATACTCGAATAATGAGTCAATAATCTAAAAAACATTTCAACACTTAAAAGAATAGTTAAAAATTCTTGATTGTTTTCGTTAATCGGTTTTAGTTTTTGTTTTATTTCTTATTTGGTCTAAGAGATTTTGTCGTCAGTTTGGCAACCTACAGAATGAATAGAAGAAAATAATGCTTTATGGGTTCGTAAGACTCACTTATATACAATCAGTTAACTTCCAGGAATTGAAAATATTTCACATAACTGTCCTATGCACTGTGTTATTCTCCATCATTGACATAAATAATATAATAAAACATTTTTCAAGACCAATTTTTGCTGTTCAATACATTCTAGAAAAATTCTAGAATAGCCTTTTAATAACCAGTTAATTTTTCTAGAACCCTTGAGGAATTTGTTCTATAAATATATGCTTGGTAAGATTCGAAAACAAATTAAAAGAGTAAAATAACAGATTTTTACTTCTAAGCAAACGACCGAGCTGGTAAAGTTACTATGATGTTATCATTTTAGCCGTTATTTATATGTTCCCCCCTAAAAATCCACATGAAATTTGGACGAAATTTTGTTTTAGCAATATAGCATATATTTTACATCTAAATCATAAAGAAACTGGGGCATAGTTCTAAACGAAGTGTAAATCTGCCAAATTGTGGTATCGTATGGAAATTTTTGGAAGTACGTTGTTGTCAATGTATGGCAATTATTTATAACCTCTTATTTTTACAATCATTACCACTTTTCTTTTTTGCTAAGGTGTTGAACTTTTATGTTACTCAGAATCTGGCATAGCCTCTGCAGTTCGACTCAAGATAGTTGCATCAGTTAACTGTTAATTTCCAAGTTAACTCGCTTCGTGTAAGTAAATCCATTACCCTTCTAGAAGAAAAGTCAAATCTGCCGAAATGGAAAGGTATATAAATGGATGTAACCTATCAGGGGATAATCATGAAAGTTTTTTGGCTACACACAGTAGCGAAAGAAGAGCTGCTACAGAGAACTAACTTTAAAAACATAGATCAAGACATCAAATTAAGGAGATGGTGTTTTACTGGTGTATCTTACTAATGGACTTTGGATAAATATCCAGTGTTGACCAAACTGGGCACCTGAAGGCAGTCGTGGAATGATTGACGTAAAATGTGTAATGATTAACTTCAATTGGTCACGTAGTCTTCCATGTATGCCTGAAACAAAGAGAAATGTTACTCCTCGGCACAAATATTTATAAATTCCAATCTTCAGTGTCCAGGATCAAATCAAAAGAGGCATATGGCTCAAAACCATGTATTCATCAACTTTTAAATCCCAGACAGAACATATTACAGTATTCAGACATTTCTAATTAAGATCTAGCATCGAATTTCTATATTGAGGTAATGTTGCATTGCATAAAATCATTTTTGCCATTCATTGGTTATCCCCAATTCAAAGGACTTCACTAGTGCATAAGCTGTGTTTTTCTGGAATTCTCGTTGACATGATACTTTCTGAGGGAGACGAATACCAAGTTTGGGGATTTTATTATTATTGGAATATAATTCATCACGTACCTTTCAATTGTACCAAAGCAAAGTTGCCGTTATTCAGACTTTAGGACGTAACTCGCAGGGTCAGCCTAGGTAGTAGACAAAATGAGTGACTGTGTATGGCGGCAAAATGTAGAAGCGTCAAAACCACCTAACGATTTTCCATAAACCTGTATTAGTATTATAAAAATTCAAATACAGGATATTTTCCTGGCTAGCATAAATCGTTATTTATTTATTTATTTATTTATTTTTTTTTTCAAATTTCAAAATTTTGGTGGATGCATTTTTCAAGTTTGTGTATGGCAGTGCTATGGACACCCTTGCAATCGGTAGCATCACTATGTCTGTATCGGTTTTTTGACCTTTAGGTATATTTAAACAAAATAAATTGTTTCATTTATAAGATTTACTATTTTTTTTTACATTTGCCAGGGTTAATTTTATGTACATTTTATAATATACAAATTTTTAAAATTTTTATTACTTTGGAGTATAATTATTCACATGCTATGTATGTATTTTCTAGAATTATCCATTGTATAAGTACTCTTTGATTGCTTGTGAATATATTGAATGTCAAGATTCAGTTTTTATTTGCTCTCTGTCATGCATTTTTTTATCTTTACAGGTGAACCAAAATAAGTGTATGGTGACTTTAAAAAGCTTATAATTAGTGTCCTCCATGAAGATGGCCTAATTCTCTCAGCTGATTTACCAAGATGGACTACTGCTTGCTTCATAGGATGTACTGTGTGCACGGGGATTCAAGTGTTGTGTCTGTGACTGCAACTTTCAGCTGATCTGAAGGAACTTCAGCAACAAAAATCCTGTCGCAGTATCGTAAATGCTTGTTTTCAGTCTGCTGTTTAAAATTAACCTCAAGCTTTGTTGAGAAACAACTAATGCTTTTGAAATAACTTGCATTCGTGTGATATACTAACGTTGTGACTGATTTTTTTCTTCGAGAACGAATGAATGCTTCTTTAAGGATACTATTCTATTCTCAAAGTACAAGCATTTTGTCAAGAGTGGTGTGTGATCTTTAAATCAGGGAAGCTTTAAATCATCACCAGATAAAAATTCTCAGTTTTATTTGTACTGTATATACAAACAAATATTCGTAATTCGAAAATCATATGCTCAGCATTAATTTTTGCTGCTATCGAAAATAAAAACAATTTGAGAAAGTAAAGAAATACTCTAAATATTTTACTTCTGTCTTGCTTAATAGAACATTTTTGTGTTGAAAAATGGCATCAGCTTGGAGCCAGTTAGATCAGTTACTGACATGTGCTATTTGTTTGGACAGATACCGAAATCCAAAACTGTTGCCATGTCAGCATACGTTTTGTATGGAACCTTGTTTAGACGGACTCATTGATTACGCTCGTCGACAAATCAAATGTCCAGAATGCCGAGCAGAACACAGGATTCCCTACCAGGGAATACAGCAGTTCCCTACAAATGTGACTCTAATGAGGTTTCTGGAACTACATAGAGATATAACGGGGGAAGAGCCAGAACCTCCTCCATCAATGATGGAGAGGTGCAGTGTTTGCAGCGAAAAATCTAACGTTGAGAGGTGTGCCCATTGTGATAAAAAGATTTGTCCCGATTGCAAAGAAGCTCACGTTGATATCCTTCGGCGTGAGATCAATAGAATAAATAATCAAGTTAGAAGAGGTTTACACAGGTTATCAGAGGCCCTAACGCAAACAAAAAAGAATGCTGAAAAATTGCAGTTCAATTGTAATCAGGTGAAAGAGGAAATAGAAGATATTGTGAAAAGGTACGCGAAAGATCTGAAAGTCACGGAGGATAAGCTGAAACATGATTTAGAGATTTATACTCAAACTGAAATGAAATCTATCAATAAATTGAAAGAAGATTTAGAAGTTGAAGTTACAAATATTTCGAGCAATTGTGATTTAGTAGATAAATATATCACCGATGACTTTGAATGGTCAGATATCGAACTAATAGAGTACAAACAGATATTCATAAAAATGCTCGACTTTTTGAGAACGTTTGATCCCGATAACTCAGACTTTTCAAGACGTATTAAATTTCAACCTAGAGCGGATCCTGATGTTCTGCACAGAAACATAGCGGATTTCGGCGAATTAAAGATCAATGCTCCAATAAATACTGTTCCGACACAACAGTCTTTAATGCCCCCATCAAATTCTCTTATGAGAAGTCAAAGTGATCACAGGTTAGCCGCTCAATTTGCACGCAGATGTGACAATCGTTCATTTTCGGATATAAACCAAAGAATGGACTCTGAACGTGAATCTGGAAGACCCACATCCCCTCTCATGGGTCGTCGCCGTGAAGGAGAAGGATATCGCCGTTATAGTGAGAGATCTAGAGATTACGATTATCAAGACAGAGTTTCTAGTCGTTACAACCGAGATCGAGACGATACCGCGTTAAGCTCTCGGTGGCGGGATAGTGATGACTACGGACATCGCAATCGATATACACGTGACTATGATGAAGGTGAATCCGAGCCCCATCAAGCTAGAACCGTTCGGTTTGCGGACGAACAAGCTCCCAGAGAAAAGGTGTTTGAAGTTGACGAAGCATCTAAAGGACCTCTCAGTGGTGTTTTTAAACTCTTGGACTCGCCGAAAGTAATGGAGAGGTTGCATCAAAACGAGGTTAAGCAAAAACAGCAGCAAACTGAAAAAGAGAAAGAGAAAGTGTCTCCACCGGCACCACCAACTCCAGTTGCACCAACTCCACAGCCAACTGTACAACCGAAACGGCAACCCACCAGGCAGCAAAGCGAAGATGATATCGATAGACAGAAAAGAGCTAATCAACAAGCTAGTTCATCGACTTCAGTCAATTCTCCTTCTGATACAAGTGTCGTCTCTCAAAAGTCGAGCATCGATTCTAAGCGATCGAGTGCTGTTCCTGAATCCCCTCGCACAACAGAATCTGTCGAAACCACCGAAGATTCCCGAAACAGAGGAAGACTGACGGGTACAACAAGCTTGGATGAGTCCACAACTGAAGCCCCAAGGAATACTTCCAGGCAAGTATCGAATCCTGATATAGAATTAGAATCTAAAGAGACCTCGGTGGGGAATAGTAAGGAAACGGTGGGGCTTCGGGAAGAATCTACCCCTCGCAGGCATGCTTACACCCGCCACCAGAGTGACACACGGTATGATAGGCCTATTAATCAAGAGGATCGCAAACAAGAGGTCACCAGTACTCGACCAACTAGTCTTCTCATTACTAGTAGACCTACAACACCAACGAGGCGTCTTGCGTTGGATGACATGTCGGGTCAAGAAAGGGGAGGCTACACTCGTTTCCGGAACAACGAGTTATCGAGAACGTCGAGTCCAGTTAGTCCAGTTGAAGGCACCAGGAGCCCCACTGCTCGCTACTCCCCACTCTGCCGAAGAACCTTTGTTCTTCCAGCGATATCCGCACTTGAACCAACAAGTAATGACGACGCCTGTTGTAGTTCTGATTCTTCTACTAATCTCTTCTTCTCCTGTAATAATAGTTTAGAAGATATTTCTGATGTTTTTAATCAGCAGTCTCCGGGGTAAGTTCATACCCTGTGAGAGCCTCCCAGAATAGCCATTTTCATTCGGCCTGGGCAAACGTTATGACGTGACATCCACATTATCAGTCATATTCCATTGGTTTTTGTAAGAAATAATATTTTGACCTTTTAAGTCATTATATTTTTGCTGGCGTTTAGAGTATATTTTCATTCAAACAAAAAGTCTATCTACATTAATTATAATCTGGAAAGTTCTCCCATTACTGTACTACTATTTAATAACTGAAATCTATCAGGAAATGCACAGGTAAATTTATTGATTAGAAAGTAGAAAACCCTTAAAAATTGTCCTTATTTTAAATCAAGAAATTTGCTCGGTATGCACACGAAAGTGGTAATCAAAACATTTTTCCATGTTTGATAACTTCATATAACGAGGAAAATCCAATTCCCCTTTTCTAACTGCCGAAATTTAGGAATATTGACACCCTAGAGAATTAATACCTGGTACCTGTTGCATATTACCAAAAGTAATTTACACATTAGTATTAGAAATGTTCTTAGAAATTCATAAACATTTTTGCAGCTTTAGTTGCTTCTATTCCTTTAGAACTCAAATTATCAAGTTTTGAAACGGAGTACTATGTTTGCCCAGGCATTTCTAGCCTTTCCCTCTCTTCCCTGTTTAGTTAACAGGCATTTAATTTTATTGCGTTTAAAATTCAATGAAACATCCGGAAGCGCATAAAATTTCAAGAAATATTTTTTTTAAAGAAATGTAGTGCATTAGAAAGAAAAAACCATATTTAGCTCTGAATATAATACTCAGTAACCCAGTTTTTAATGGAACATGATTTTATCTATTTTTCCAAGTCATGATTATTCTGAAAGGTTAATTAAATAAAATATTATACTAGTTCTTAAAATTTAAAAGCTAGTTAACTTCCAGCACCGTAGCAGTTATTGTTTGCAGTTAAGGGACTAATTTACGTTATGACGTAACAACTGTAAGTAATACCATGACAACTGCTATGAGTAATTTTCTTTTGTGGCAACTCCTGGCTGTTAACAATCGGTTTTAATTAATAGGACGCTGTGTAACAAGCCCTCGCGTTGAAAAAAAATTGTAATGCTCAAGACCAAACCAAACCAAAGCTGGTTGCTGTAATGAAAGTCGTTATAAAGCAAACAAATGTAAAAGAAAAATATTTCCAGGCAGCTAAAAATTACAAAAGTTTGTAATTACGTAAATAGTGGTATGAGTAGGAAAAATCATAACTAATAAAAAAGATTTAGGTATTTCCGAAGCAGTTTTACATTATACAGATAAAATAGCCCTATCCTTCTGAAACAAGTTTATTTTAAAAACAAAATTATTTTAAACATGTTTTTAATGAAACAGCCTTTATCAAAAGAAAAATAATTAAAGGATATTTACTTGAATTTAATTTTAACTTACGATTAATTTAATTTTCATTCAACATCGTGAAGAATTTATTGCACCTCTGCATATAGTTACTTATATTACATATGAGAGCAAAAATATTATTGCAATAATTTCTACTAAAAATTCGATCTTCAAAGTAGAAGTTTAAAAAAATATATGGCTACTTTTAACGTATGATTTACTTCAAAGTTGCATATTTTTATAAAGACTCGTTCTTTCTTTTATCTTAAACACTTCTTCTATGTGTCCAATGTCATTATCATGGAATATTATCGACAGTCACAACATTAGTTGTTCTATTAATTCCTTTTGTTTTTGCTAAGCGACGTATAATTGAAAATATACAAATCTTTTTTTAAAACAATTTTTATACTTTTTTGTATTAATTTTTTA
This sequence comes from Pardosa pseudoannulata, assembly GCA_032207245.1. Classification (NCBI taxonomy): domain Eukaryota; kingdom Metazoa; phylum Arthropoda; class Arachnida; order Araneae; family Lycosidae; genus Pardosa; species Pardosa pseudoannulata. The sequence continues at coordinate 143,125,761 of CM063508.1, forward strand.
TTTTTGAATTTATTTTTTCAAAATATTTTTTGTAACATTACTAACTGTTTATCACTGCTTCTTCTGATAAACAATAAATTTGAACCAAAATATTGTATTGGTAAAAAGGATGTTATAGTCATGAGAACAGCAGTTTTCTATAACGTAGAAAGTGTAGCTAACGGTAAGTTTACTACCCAGTTTACGGAATTATAAGTTACAAAGATGAAACAAAGCAGTAAATTGTTTACAGTAACTAAAACTTAGACTAATACTTTCCCTTACATCCAATTTCACTGTTTTAACACCAAAAACAGAATAACACATTTCTATTAGAAAAAAAGACTACAAAATATTGGGCTTTGAATGATAAATATTTTGCATCTCTTTATCAATAGGTTCGCTCGTTCGACGTTGGTCAAGACTACCTCATTAGATAGCGGCGAGACTTCGAGAAAACCCTTGGACAAGAAGATGCCTCCGCGGGCAGCTACACCTGTTCGCCACGAGGAAAGTGATTCTGACGAAGAAGACGATGACGATAACGAAAATTTCGAACCAGCCAAAGAGCCTCCTAAACCTGTTCAATCGTCCTTCTTCACTCGACAGAGACGGTTACCTGATCCAGAGCCTAGACTCCTAGAGATGCACGAGAGTGATTCGGAAGAGGAATCGGAATCCGAAGAAGAAGAGGAGGAAGAATCATCCGAAGAGGAAGATGAAGAGGAAGAAGAACCAACCACTGTGAAACCAACTACACCTTCTACAGCAGTTACACCTAAAGTGGAAGCAAGTAGTCAAGAGGATGAAGATGAGGAGGAGGACGATGAAGAAGAGGAAGAAGAATCTGAGACTACCAGCAGTAGCAGTACAAGTAGTGAAAGTGAAAGTGCCGAATCTACAGACCAAGTATTTAAAAATACTTCCGATGTTAATTCCAAAAAACAATCTTCTTCTGATTCCAATGATACAGCAAATTCCAAGAAAGATGTAAATCGCCGTTTCCGGGATGACTCAGACGACCAAGATGAAACGAGTCGGAAACCTTCAGAAGATGAGGAAGGAGAAGAAATTCGTTCTAAGGTCTCTTCTGACTCTACCACCAGGCAGAGGCCTTCATCGGACATCAGGAGTAGAAAGAGATCAGATGACACAGATACAACTGACAGCAGTTCCGCAAGTTCATCCACCAACTATCAAAGTGCGAATAGAAACACTACATCTCATGTATCAGCAAACGGTGTGGACGATCGAATGTCATCTGAAGGCAGCGGAAACGATTCCGGAACTGGTCGATTCAGAAACCGTCCATACCTGGCCAGGAGTAAAAGTTCTCACGAAATTGGACTTGGATACGACGAAGATCTGGATGATGAAGTTGAAGAAGAGACTCCGGCATCTGGTTACAGGTCGAGATCAGACAGGAAGTCAGAAGAAGTGACAAGGACACGTCCATCGTCAATTGAGTCGTCTAACAGTAGCAATAGTTGTTGGGCTAGTTACCTCAAAAACAAGTATGGTAGCAACGCGACTGGTCGCGTGGTTCCTCGCAGTCGAAGCTCTCATTCACTGTACCAAAGGAGTGACGATGAAACATCTGAAGATGATGTACCATCTGGTAGGGACCCAGTGTTATCTAGTACTTACAGTTTTTCTAATCCTCGGAGCACTTACATGCAAAAACGGAGAATGATGCTTAAATTAGGATCCAGAGGCACAGAACCTAGTAACTTTACGTGGCCTCGAGGCGTTGCTGTAGGATCTGATAACTCGATGGTAGTTGCTGACAGCAGTAATCATAGAATACAGGTAATAAAATTAAGCATTTGATTTCTTTAAAAAACCTTTTTAATTATCCTTTTAAATAAGTAATAAAGTCTTCTAACTTTAAATTTTATATATATATATATATATATTTTTAATATTCGATCAAGTTCATTAACTTGAATGTAACATGAGAGTGATTTTATATCTGTAACATACTTTTTTTTGCTGTAGAAAAATACCTCTTTTTGATGTACAGGAAAATTTATCATTCACTGGGAAAAACTGTTTAAAAATTAAGCAGTTAACCATGAATAAAAATATTGCATGATGATATTGACACTTATTCTTTCAGAATTACTTAGCATTAGTAGGAATATTTAACTCATTTATATATCTTTAGGCTGTTTTAACGAGTGCAAAAGTATGCATGCGAGGAGAGAGTCGGTGTATATGGAAAGATAATGTGCAAGACAAACTAGTTTGTGTAAAAGTCTTTGTGAAAAAAAATATAGGCTTTCATACGACAATGAAACCTCAATTGTACCTATATTACGAAAAGTAGAATAGTAGCATTTAAACAAACTGTAATCGCGTAATAATGTAGAAAGATTATTAGACACAATTTGAAAATAATTTATGGTTTAAAACAAAAATTTCGTGCTACAAGAAAATGTTAACTTGAAATTTTAGATCATTCCTTAAATATAAAGGTTATACAAGGTCCGTTCACATTAATCTGACTACATCATACTTTAGACCTCTTTTTCAGTTTGCGCATGTGCTGTAGAAACATTTTTATGCTACTAAAATTTCAGAGTGAACTGATCAGGGCAACTTATATTAAACATGACGCTGGAATATCTTAAAAATTAACCAAACTGTCGGCGATTGTTTGATGTGCTGCTTTTTATAGTAAGTTGAATGAAATGAGAGAACTGATAAGGGACTTTTCCCAAACTGAGTTTTTGTATCTTAAAACATTCATTTGATGCAAAGTAACCAATCGTTTTGCTAATTCACCATTTTTCTTAATACACCTCATCAGCCATTTGATATTGCTAATTTGCATAATACAAGAATGGCTACCTTGAGGCAAATTGATGTGTTAAAAAACAAACATTCAATTTGGGAAGTGTTCTCATTTTATTCAACTTTCTAAAAAGCTGCTCAGTAAATCACCAACAGTTTTTGTCAATTTAAATATATTCAAGCGACATTTTCGAATATCCAATAAAAGAGACTGTGAAATTGTAGTAGCACAAAAATGTTTCTCTGAAGCGTGATAACTTCGCTTAACAGCCCATATCTCATCAAGTTTTTAAAGGCCCCTCCACACTATGGCCCACTGCAAGCCATGACCACCGTCTGGAGGGGGTATGGCTTATCGTGGTCGATGGCGGCAGACGATAAAATAGCCTTGGCGGACGATGGTTTCCAAGGCGGTTTTTCTCCTAAGATCAAAGGTAATCAGATGCGCTACTAAAGTGCGCAGTAGACCCTATGGACGAATCTAGGTGTTTGGCTCATTTGGTGGCCCAGCGTGTGGATGCAACCCTTGAACCATAGTTCGTGGTCACCATCAGGAAGTGGTGAACAATTGACCATAGTGTGGAGGCTACATAAGGTATTCATTTCAAATTTTAGTGGTACATTACTTCTATTGTTTATTAAATAACTTGTAAATTTTGCAATATTTGGTTAAAAATTGGGATTGTAATGAGTAACTATTGTGCAAAAAAAATATTTTTTTAAATAGAAGCTTATTTCAACTTGATTAAATGTTCCTTCTCAAGCAAAAATATACTCAACAATTCCTTATGTTAATATTCATATTTGGTGATATTTACAGATCATTCGCTTTTTTTTTCCAAACAGGGCGAAGCAATTTTTCTCTTCCTTTAATTTTGGGTTGGTCCCCTAAATCAGTGGTGGGCAAATACTTTTAAGCGCGGGCCAAAATGAAATTTTCAAAATGTCTCCCGGGCCGGAGAACTTATACTGCGTACGCGCTTCACACGCGAATGTTTTGGGTGGAGTTTTTTCCCTGCCCAAAACAAAAGGCAAAAGATAGTTTTTTTTTTTTTATAAAAACACTATAAGTATCATTTTAAAGCATTTGGACAGAGAAATTTGACAGTTAATAAAAGATAATATTAATAATAAATTGTCTTACTTAGGTGTATATGCGACCAATTTGTGCCCAGTAAAATATGTCACGTAATTTTTAAAGAAATATGATCCATTATATTAAATTAATGGTCATTCAATAAATCAGTTAATGAAAGATTTTATTTTGATATTTATTTATATCTTAACGATACAAATTATTTTATTTTGGTCATAGTTATTACATTTTTATAATTATATTACATTTTGTAAATATAATAGTAAATAGAATTATTAAAAGAAAAGACAAACAGAGGAGTGCACGTTCAATTCTATGTAGTAAGCCGACCACACGCTTTATGAGAGTATGTATGTTGCATACTTTAAAGTAGGGATATGTTTACAGCTGTTCAAATTATAATACTCTCTATTATTTATATATTTTTCATTATTTATATGTACATTACGCAGACAAATACTGTTGATTTCAACAAAATCGCATATAAGAGATTAAAAAAATTGCATGCAGGATTTTTCAACGGCCCTAATAAAATAAGCAAAAGGGCCGTATTTTGCCCGCGGGCCGGCTTTTGCCCACCCCTGCCCTAAATGCACCGAAGATTCGTGTTTTATAAAATGTGAGAGGAAAAGCATTCCTTACTTGTTAAAATTTCGAAATATTTCATCAAGTAGTTCTTTAGAAAATCGTAAAAATATCAAAAGTAGGAAGTGATCAAATTCTGACCGGACTGTGTATATAACCTTTATATTTACGTACATACATAATACAAGTTTAGAATAATTACTTTAAAAAGTGTTTAGCCCTCTTAACGTTAATTTAAAAATTCTATAAGCGACATTAGCTTTTGCTCAAAATCTTAACTTGTTTGCTGTTACTAAAAAAAACTTAAACAGTTTGCAGTGCTTGTTTTTCTAACACTAGTTCTTTTGCTTGCTTTGTTTTTCTCATTGTCTGATTTTATGTGTGTATGTGAGCAAGAGGAAAGGAAAATATAAAACTGTGGTGGACGAATTTAATCAATTAATTTCTTTTCTCGTTTATTTTTTAACAGTCTATTGCAATACTCTTTTTTTTGCGCCTCTTTTAAAAATAACAGCATCATTTGTATATATGTGCCCAAAGCTGGCTTTAGCAACTAATGACTGTCTAAAATGTTACAGCAAAGAGAACTATTTTAAAAACATTACATTACATAAAAAAAATTTATCCGACGCGTTGCACAACTTTAATCGCAAACATGCGAATGGAATTACAGCAATCAATACATTTTGATCCTTCACCATTATTTTTCACCGTCAAAAAGAGGTTTTAAATTTCTATTCAAAATCTTGAACACATACACACTTTGCACTTATGTGTAAGTGTTTTGTAATTGCTGTGTGTGTGTGTGTGGGACAGAACAGAAGGCTATTACTTTATTTTATTTTTTTTTTCTTTTTGTGCGCTGAAATAAATTTTGAGAAATAGGAACTTTTTTATATTTTTTAAAACTTGAACTTTCATCAAAGATAAAAAAAAGAAAAATTTACTTTTAGATGTGATTCTTTACACCTTTAAATTTAAATTTTTTTGTGTTTTCTTATAAACAATTATAATGTTATAAAATATTGATAGTAATGTGGTTTGGGTATAAAAAAATTCATCATAAAAACTTTAAAAAATATACACGAAATCCCGAAATTGGTTTTAAACATTATATTTTCACAATATCCCTATATATATATATATATATATATATATATATATATATATATATATATATATATAACTCATTTATATATATATAAATATAAATATATATATATATATATATATATAAATATATATATATACATAGATACATATATACATATATACATACATATATACATACATATATACATACTATTAAATAGAAAAATAACTTAATTTCTTAATTTTTTTTAATTTAGAATGATTTAACCGGTGTAATTAATCTGAATAATAATTAAAATGTTAAAATCCTTTGCTACTGGTTTAGTTTAATAAAGTATCTACACATTTATGTATGATTTTTTTATAAAACTGGAAGAATAAAATTGTTCGATGTATTAATAGTTCGATATATCTACTCAATCGAATATTCTTTTTTAAATTTTTAAATCAAAGAAAATTTTTAAACATGCTGTTATCATTTTTTATTCATCATTTAAAAGTTTTTCCAGGCAATAAGATACAATTATGGTTCAGTTAACCTCAAATAATATTCCTTACGTAATACTGAAATTTGCCATCGTGAAACTGGAGCAATTTAACTATATTTTTAAATGGAGAAACATGTTAGTTTTCTCACTATAGCTAAAGAATGAAACCTAGTCGAATCCGTAAGAAACTTTTTAAAAATCAGCTATAAGTATTTTAAAATTTAATTTCTGATATTTTAAAAGTCTTATTGTTTCTATTATAAATTTATATCATTATGAAAATTTAACCCTTCCGTTCTGAGTGTAATACATCAGATAAGGTTTATTTTCTCTTACAGAACTAATTTGTCTCATGCATTAATGAGGAATTTGCACATGTGGGAGATTCGAACAACTTAGTACTTTTCTGATAATTACTGACTCGTAAATTCCAAAAATGTTCTCAAAAATGTAAAAAACTGGGTCCATCATTTTAAAAATTAATTTTAAAGTTAAGCGAAAATCACATGACATCAAAACGCTCCGTGATTGGTTGTGACGTCATCGTTCACGTTATCCAATATTTTCTTATTGTTTGTAAGCTCACACTATTTTCCGATTTTGTTTTTGCACGTTCTTGGAATTTCCTAGCTATCCAAGTTTATTTTTATTTAAACCTGAAGGTTTATTTTATCGATCTCGATAGCTTAATTATTTCAGTTTGTTATAAATGACTGTTCTACCTGGATTTACCAAAGAACAGTCGGACAAACTCCCAAAAATTAACATGATGTCAATGTTTCCGTTCTTGGGGAAAAAAACCCATATTTTATGGGGGCAGAAATACGGGGAATTAAAACGCAAAGGTATGTAAAATCATTTATATATTTATCCAATTTTACTTAACGAATATTTTATTCATGCTAATCACAGCTCTATTGCTTGTAGACATAGACAAATAAAATAAATATACATATATCATATACACACATTTGTAGTAGCATCGCTTTTTATAAATAGGGATAGATGTAATATTAAAATAAAAATTAGAGAAGGTATTTATTGTGAGATTGGGAACGGGAGGTCCCGATCTCATGAGCCTTCGTGTTACAAAATGTAGATCGTAGTTTTCCAAAATCAAACAAAAAACAAAAACAAACCAATTCTTATATTTTAAAATTGATGAAAAGAAATTTAAAGTCTTTAAAAGGCTTTACTTAATTATTTATACACTTTTAAATAGCAATACAATTTTATTTCCTTTAATATTAATGTTAAATTAAAATATGTATAAAGTTTCTGAAATTAAATTTAAGTATTTTAAAAATATTATACTTTTTTCAAATTAGTCACCAATTTAATCGAAAAATATTGCTATGAATTGATACACTTAAGAAAGTATGCATCTCTGACGAAAATATTTATAATACCTTGAAAATACATAACCTTCCCCTCCTCCGAGTTTTGTATTAGATAATTATATACTTTAGATATTTATGTTTTACAATATTTATATGCTTTATCAAACATTTATTGTACTTGAACTCTGTGATAATACTCGAAAATTAGCAATTTTAAAAGTTAAATAGCTCTGGTTAATCAACAGTCCTTTTAAAGATATAGATGTATTTTTATATACTTTAATTGTTCTAAATTAGTAATATTTAAACAAAAGCAAGCATTTGTTACCGAAAAATGGTCTTCACAAACCCATAGAGACGATTTATATGATAATTTGGGGTTTAATTTCTCATCCCTTTTCATCGCATTTGTCCAGATGTTATGTGTATGTGGATCTTTGGGAATGCTGAAAAATATCTTCTCATTGCAATTAGTTGTATTTTTAAACAGTGGCACAATACAATATTTATAATATGATTTTTAACACAAAAATAATAAAAAATAATTAAAAAATAATAAAAAAAAAAATTCTGTTATATGCGATACTTTACACAGAAATAAATTTAAAAGTCGCCTTTTAACATGTAAACAGCATAGGCGGTCGGTGTTTCCGTGAACGATGACGTCACAAACTCGGCGGAGGAAAAGTATAGTTTTTGAGAGACGTTAAAGAGTCCGCTATAAAGCCCATTAGAAATCACTCATTAGACCCCCAAATGAAAAAAAAAAGGGTACTGTACTGCTTACTTTTTTGTTTTCATTGTTTAAAATTCAAATTAGAAAACGTGAAAATTACACGTTACATCTTCACAATATCGTTGTTGTTTCCTATTACAAAGATTCATTCAGCAGAAAAATAGGAGAATTTAACCGCCTAGACTTTTTTCAAATAGTGTAAGTTAAAATTTCTACAAGTTTTAATAAAAGATGCATTTTATCACGAATCTATGTAATATATGCATGAGACATTCTAGGAATAGAAGATACAATCCTATGTTGTATGCTATGAACGAAAAGGTTAAATGTGCTCTTACTTCAACTGAAATTCATATAATATGAATTGCTGTATTAAAGAGAAGTGATACCCATTCAAAAATTCATTTTTATTTAACTGTCATAATAGACAATTTGTTTTGTATTTTAGAATCAGATTCAAAGTATATTAAAAATATTAAGTTTTCTTGAACAGTTTAATTAAAATAAAATTTTCTCACATTTTTAAAAACCTCATAATATTTTCAAATACTTATTTTTTATCTAAAGATGTTTTAATCTATTAAAACCGTCTATGCATTCAAATATCTTTAAAATTATATTTTACAAAATTGTATTTTGCTGTCACGTACAGCGAAAAATAATGGAATTCTACAGTTTGTCTACATATTTGTACTTAAAAATATGTAACTTATTTTGTAATATCTTGTACATTTTTATTCAATACATTATAGAAAATTGTATTAAAAATTGGGCACATTATCACAGCAAAAAAAAAGGGCTTTAGAATTTTTAATACGTGGAATTTAGGAAGAAAAACAACCAGGACGAAAAAAAAATTGACATTTGCTTAAAGGTTTTGATTAAAAGAAATCATATACTTAAATACCTATTGAAATGTTGATAATATAGATTTAAAATTTTGTATGCATGCATGGAAAGATTGAAGAACAATATTTTTAAAATCGATATTTTGACCATATTTGGGTTACTATATCTCCTAAAGTGTAGAGAGTATTCATTATCTAGTTCCTTCTTTACATTTAAATATTCCACGAGAATTCATATCTCAATTTTATATTAGAAGCAAAAAATGTAATAAATAAAATTACTGATTCAATTTCAATCACTGAGGATTTGTACCAAAGTATTTTAGTCAATTTTGAGAACAGATTTTAGATATATTAGATGAAACAAACTGCTCTTCTATTTACACTTCTGAAGTTCAGTCTGATATTTATTATATTTTATGTGTAGGAATTACAGAGTCAAAATACCTAAACTGGAGAAATATTTGATACCAAAAACAAATGCTTCTCATACCAATATTTTTATGCATCCATTATTTTACTAAACTACAAAAATATATGTTATATTAGGTCGTGTTAATGTCAGGAGACATAAACCAATAACTTTACGCATTCTTTTCCATAAGTCAGTGAAAAGAAAATTGATGCCAAAATTCACAAAATGATGTGTAAATACTCTTTCTCTTTCACTTTCTCTCTCTCTCTCTCACTCTCTCTCTCTCTCTGTCTATCTATCGCCCTCCCTCCCACTCTCTCACGCTCTCTGTTAATCTCCCTCCTCCCTCACATCTCACTCTCTCTGTCTATCTCCCTCCCTCCCTCCCTCCCTCTCACGCTCACTCTGTCTCTGTATCTCCCTCCCTCCCTCTCTCTCACTCTTTCTCTCTCTGCCTATCTATCACCCTTCCTCTCTCACACTCTCTCTCTCTGTCTATCTATCTCCCTTCCTCACCCTCTCTCTGTCTCTTACGCTCTCTCTATCTATCTGTCACTCTCCCTCCCTCACTCTCTATCTCCCTCCCTCACTCTCTATCTCCCTCCCTCACTCTCTCTCTCATTCTCACTCTCTCTCTCTGTCTATCTATCTCCCTTCCTCTCTCACACATTCACTCTCTCTCTGTCTATCTCCCTTCCTTACCCTCTCTCTCACTTTCTCCCTCTGTCTATCTATCTCCCTTCCTCACCCCTCTCTTACGCTCTCTCTATCTGTTACCCTCCCTCCCTCTCTCTCTCTCTCTATCTCCCTCCCTCCCACTCTCTCACTCTATCTCCCTCCCCCCCTCTCTCTCTCTCTCTCCCTCACTCTTTTCCTTTTTTTATTTTAACGAGGACAAGTAACGGAAACGAAACCATAAACTTTATTACACAAAGAAAATAATAGTTATAAAAATATTTTCGTTCAAATTGTAAAGCTTCTCCTAAGGTGATAACCTTTAAACTTTAGCATTTCTTTGCGTAAGGGAATAAACACCTCTGATTTGAACTTTTCGAATATCAAGTATTTGATTGCATGTCTTACTTGGGAAAATAAACTTAACAACTTTCTGCGAATACATCAAATGAATTAAATATGCTTTATTCTCAGTCATATTTTCCCCTTGTTAAATTTTTCCACCTCTAATGAAGCTTCTGAATTATATAATTTAAGTTCTTAAATAATTTTCCCTTTACATACCCCTTTTTTCCATTTTAAGTACCGTAATTACTTCCAAAATTTCCCCTAAATTCCTTAAAGCCAAAAATCATACCATCCATTATCCTAAAAAGTAAATGGGGGTATAAAAAGTTTTCTTCTCTTCGTATGTACATTTGCAACGGTTGATTTTTCAATCCATTCTGAATTTTTGGACTAAGCAATAGTAAATAGTCTCCCCCGCAGTATGATGCCTTTCTTTAATGACAGAAGGCAAGGTTGCTTCAGGCTCCACCACGGTTTCTGTATTTTTCTGTTCCACAGGTGTTTGATTCGATCGGCAAATTCTTATTCGAGTTCGGGTCTTATGGCAGCGGCGACGGGGAATTCGACTGCCCGGCGGGAGTCTCGGTGAATCGGATTGGTCAGTTCATCGTGTCGGACCGCTACAACCACCGCGTCCAATTATTCGATCCGACGGGCCGCTTTCTCCGGGCCTTCGGATGCGAAGGACGGACAGATGGTCGATTCAACTACCCGTGGGGCATAGCCACAGACAGCTTGGGGTTCATCTATGTCTGTGATAGGGAGAACCACAGAGTACAAGTGAGTATACAGTCTTTCTTTCACACTTTATTACATTTTTCAATTTTTAAACAGAGACTTGAACTAGGGCACTCGTGAAAGAACTATTACATATGAAAAAAAGGAAACCTTCCCCGACACCTGTTTTACTTTACAGTAGTTGTTTTCAAACTTTTAAGACTTATTCCATCCTTGGAACTGTATGACTTTCTGTAAGAACACTATGTCGTGTAGGTGTCGTGTAGTCCTCATTATATATTTGAGTAAAAACCTGTGATCAAATGTATAGTGGGATTTATTTTTAATTGCGTTGTGTTAAATATTTTTGTACTAAAATTTAACCACAGGTTCTGAGAAACTACAGACATAAATATGAAGAAAAAACTAACCGCTAAAATGATAGCAACCGAGACTAGCTTAATATAATAAAAAAAGTAAATTTATTATAAAATATTTACATCTATTTACAAAACCAAAATGATGCTAATTTTCTTAAGTAAGCTTAGTCAATATATTCAAAATTAGTTCTGACAATTTTTTATACACTTAAGCAAATATTGTAAGTAGAGAGAGGACCTAATCTCGATTTCAAAATGTAATGCAAAATGGGTACCTTTGTGAGTCTAAAATGTTGGGCCCGGAACACTTCTGGTTGAAGGGTATGAATGGCTGATCAGGAGAGGGAATCTATACATCATCCGTTGATCTGTTACAGACATCGTCAGGGGCTTTTTCCTGAGTCTTTGGGGTGCGGCCGTACTACTTTGTGCAGGAACACTTCCTAGCGGACTTGGCTGGACTCTCCTAGTCTGGACTATCGAGCACCTTCATTTTGTTGACCTCCGAACCAATCTCTTCTCGGGCCTCCTAATCCATCTCCTCATTTTTTAGATTTTTCATATTTTATTATCTCAAACTTTGTCCCCTCCTCCTTCTTGTCTTCCAATCAGTATAGTTGCCAGAATTTCATTGGTCTGACCAAACCCCGCCCTGAGACCACCAACGTGAACAACCTTATCCCTTCTAATTGGGCACTGTCCCTTAGGGACTCATAAATACTCCACAAAGGTACATTCTTATTTAATGTCAAGTACGGAGACGGGAATCTAATCTGGGACTGGAATCAGAACCCCGCCCGAGACAACCGTACAAGACTACAATATCCATTTTATCGAAATTTATGGTCCTCTAACTACAACGATATGATGTGGTCAGATTTAGATCCCGAACGTTTTACTTCCTTTATGAATGAATCAATTATATAACATATCTAAATCGCCTCATCACACCCTATACTCTTCTCCGAAAGTATACGTAAATTACTTAACCCTTTCAGAGTTTAATTTTTTTTTTCATAATTCGGTCAAAAAATGTCACATTTTTTATTGCAATTTTTTGTTCATTTTACATTTTTAAGTAAAGATATGTTATTAAAATTAACATTTTTAATATTTTTAAGCATTTATTACAACTTTTTTTTTCTTTCTGTGAAAGCATCATAGAACTGAAGTTTACCTTTAGTCTCATCGATATCCAAGTTAATTTTTGGAATTCCGGTGAAAACAAATCTAGGAGGCGGATCCGAAGGATTATCACAATTAATTTCAAAAAATTGTCTTGCTTGACTGATTCTATCTATACTACTATCAGAGTCACTACTATCCAGGTCATCTAGTAAACTTTCGCTACTATCCTTTACAGATAATTCAGTTTCTGATTCCCAGTCACAGTTCGAATCACAAGAAATTAGCTCCATACGCTCTGAATTATCCATTATTTAAAAATAAAAATATATTATTCAACTCTTACATCAATAAAATTATCAGGCGGTTAGTAAAATATAACCAGAAAGCTATACACTGAAAGATAACAGTTCGTCTTCTGATACAAAACATGCGAAAAAACCCGCGCTTTTGAACCAGAGTAGAA
>CM063508.1:143143846-143161346 GCA_032207245.1 Pardosa pseudoannulata
TATTTTACGAAGAATGAGGAAAAGAAGTTATAGAATAAGAAATTTTCCTTTAAATTGAAATGGAAACTAAGTGTCTTGAAATAGTAGGAGTTGTAGAAAAGAAAAGATGTTACAGTAAAAGCTAGTCTTGAACCCAGAGAATTCTTAAAGAAAAAGGGGGATGGGCAGTGTCAAATAGAACTGTCTGTAAGAATATAAACATGATACAGGAGGTTCCAATACAGCATTAAATATATCCTTTAACAAATCATATATACTATATTTAGAGGAAAGAAATCTTTCTGAATAATTACTATTTATCTTTTTGTAAAATATAGAAGCAAAGTCAACATGATTAAATTACAAAAACAAATGGAAATTTAAAAGTAAACATGGTAATATTCAGACCCACAATCCTGTGCATTCCGTGTGTATACTTGAATAATATTTCGAGCATCTGCCAGACTGGTACCCGACATCCAGAGTATCTAGCCCGGGACACTAAACGTTAGACCAGTTGTTCACAAACAATTTTCATTTATAAATTTCTTTAACCCATTTTCTGTAAAATTTTGTCGCGACACTTGAGAACAAGAATATAGTTCTATTTTTATTTTCACTATTTCACTGGTACCTGATTCGATAGAAAAAGCTTATATTTTTCATTAAACTTTTTGAATTTGGTGACCCACAAAAGTTTTCCAAACCCAATGAGATCACGATATATGGTATACTCACAAGTCTGTTTTCCTACTCTCAAAGGCTTTATCTTATCTATATTTCAGGTGTTCCAGTCGGACGGCACCTTCGTGGGCAAGTTCGGCGCCCCGGGTGGCCGTCCAGGCCAGCTCGAGCACCCCCACTACGTGGCTGTCACCAACACGAACCGGGTCGTGGTCACGGACACCAACAACCACCGAGTGCAGGTGTTCGACGTGAACGGCCGTAGTCTCAGCAGCTTCGGCTCTGAGGGCTCGGCCGAGGGGCAGTTCAAGTTCCCGAGGGGCGTGGCCGTCGACGACCAGGGATACATCATTGTCGGCGACAGCGGCAACAACCGAATACAGGTCTTCCAGCCAGACGGCACTTTCCTCAGGAGCTTCGGCAGCTGGGGCGCCGGGGACGGAGAGTTCAAGGGACTCGAAGGACTCGCCGTCACCAGCGGTGGCAGCATCATTGCGTGCGACAGGGAGAACCACAGGATACAGGTCTTCTGAGACTGGTAAGTCCTTTCTCTGTTAGAGAAAAACGTTATTAACCACTGCATTTTAGCCATGTCACCTTGACTTTTTCGTTTACTCACACTATAAGGATGTCTTGAGACAACTCTCCATAGATTAGTTGTCCAGTCATATTTAGATACCTAATTCTTTAAGTCTCTTTCTTCCTCCATACGTAAGTATTTGAATGGATGAATTTTGAAAAATAGTGATTTACTACAAAGTAAAAGATTTGGATGGGCTCGAGGTAGGATTGGGTGCAACAGAGAGAAGCAGGGGATACAGATCTTCTGAGACAGGTGAAGACCACTAAATAATCCTTCCTTTGCCCAAGAAAGTAGCTTAAAACTTCTGAATTTTAACCTTTTTACCTCGTTTATGCCCACTAAAGGTGTTCCCAGAATTTACGGGGGATGAGTTACAAAATCCTCTTTTAGATGCCTTATCATTTGAAGTGTATCTTTTTCGCAAAATGTATGGGTTTAGAATAATGAATTTGTGGAAAATAATGATTTGCTACGAAATAAAACTATTGGAAGGGCTCATGGTTACCAGATGTGGTAACATGATTGCGTGTGTCAAGAAAAATCGTATGATACAGGTTTTCTGAGACTATTGAGTGCACCGCAAAATGATCTTTTAGTACAAAAATAGTTGATGGAACGTCGAAACTCAAAATTTCAAAGAGGACTACTATATGAAAAACGAACTACGAAAAGGATTCCATCAATGAACTTTTATTCGGAAAACGACACACACATTTCACCTTCTTTCCCACATATTTCACTTTCTCTCCCTGCTCGCGCTGTAACACTCTTCAAAAGTAAACTTAAACCTTGTCCTATATAACCGGAGGAATATCTCAGTAACACAATAGTAAAAGGACAACAGTCATACTAGAGTTCAGTTGAGATGAAACTTAGAAATAGGAACGAAACAATAGTTTTGAACATCTTGTACCATTGGACTTTAGCCTTGTCACCTTCATTTCTGATTACTTCTAAGTATGTCTTGACAACTCACAATGGGTGAGTGGCTTGGTCATCTTTAGGTGTCTTATCCTTTAATATCCCTTCTTCGTTATATGTGTTTGAATGCATGATTATTGATTTTCAACGCACTAAAAGGACTTAGAGGTTGTCATCACAGCCTACGACATAGAAACGAACTATCCTCTCAGTAGTCTCTGTTTATGGAGTTGCTGTCCTTCCACCAAAATCGCTTTGGTGTAGTTCTTGAGCTCTTCGGAGACTACACAGGGAATTATTCCCTACAGTCCGGAAGCCACAGTGTTTAGTTCCTAAACATGCTTGGACCTCAGTTTTTTCTATACAGTGGAAGGATGAAAAGCTGAGTCAATCTTGCCCAGCACGAGGATCGAATCTCGGACCAGTAGCTTGGGAGCACGAAGCGCTTTCTAACACTAATTAAACATTTCAACTTTTTTAACTAATTATTATTTACAACAGTTCTAAAAATACAATTTGCACTCACGTATTAAAAATAAATTATTGCAAACAGAACAATGACACATTTTGGTGGGCAATTTATTAAAAGTCAGTCTTGGGCTATACCAAGAATATATATAAGATCGCCAGTCTTGGTGAGCTTATATATATTCTTGGAGATCGCCAAGAACACATATGAGCAGTTTTTTGTAAGTGTATTTTATTTTATATGAAGATATTTAAGATTTTGCACTTGAATAATTCGAAAAATATGGATATATGTTATTACACAAATTTTATATTTTTATATAAAACTAGTAATTTTATATAACTTATTTTTATATAAAGTTCATAGTAAATTGTATTCATTTTTATCATTCACTAACTTTTTGTAAAAATGAACTTACAAAAAAATTACTTTCAAAGAAAATGGCTCACATAAGAGCCGAAACGTACACAGGAAATTTTTATAATATTAATAATGATCTACTAGTGGAATTCTTCGATAATGACCCGGTAGACACTAGCAACCGTAAACGGCCGAGAGCCGTACTTTGTCTTTAACTCCTTGATATATATATATATATATATATATATATATATATATATATATATATATGAAGGAGAGAGACTAAGGTCACAAACTCTTACTATGAACATTAGTTTAATTAACATTTAAGGGAATTATATACAGAGGGGTCTAGGGATAAACTTGGTTAATTATGGCTCGATTAATCATCTTATTCCTCTCTCCCACTCACGTCACTCAGAACTCGGAATTGTATGCACATTCTTTCCAAAACCAACTGTTGCCAACGCAGGAAGTCGAACTGATGACTTGGCGATGGACTCTGCTACTCTGGAGCTGTAGTACTTCGTTCAGGAGTGGGTGAAAGGAATATGTTCACACACACACACACACACACACACACACACACATATATATATATATGAGAGAGAGAGAGAGAAAATTTAAAAATTCGTGTATAACCAAAAAAAAATAATAATAAAATTTTAAATCTGATACGTAATGAAACTTTGTCTCCATAACGGTAGAAAAAAGTCTTTAATGTTTTATGTTCACTTTCTGAGCCCTTCCTAGTAACTGTTAAGTTACTAGGTTTTAGAAACTCTTGGATCCAAGCAATCCTTCCCGTCCTCCTATCACTTTCTGCTTTCTAACCATTAGCCGACCCCCCACTGACTAGCTAGTTAACCAGAAAATTTCAACACCCGTTGTGGAAGTTCCTCAGATGACTTTGCTCTCAATCTTTCCTGGTCGTTCTAATGCTCCAGAAATCTGTTCTCAAAAACAGCTAAGTTGTTTTAGTAGTAACCATGAGTGACAGACACGTTGAACTAGAGAGCTAGACCCAGCAAGTTCAGCTAACAGTTATTTTGATATAGGAAGAGGTGTCTCTTTGCCGAAATCTTGATGTGTTTTTAGCAATAAATAAATGCAAAACCAGCATAAATAAGGAACAAATAGACCCATGCCGCAGACAATGCGTCATATACTTCGCAAATTGTATCACTGTATGTGCTATGTATTTGCAACGTATATGATACATTGTGTGCTGTATGGAGAAAAACTGTCCGTGTTCAGTTAATTGTTCTTTGTGTCTTATTTAAGATAGATTGTATTTATTGTTTTATCTCTCTGTATTTTCTTTTCTAATAGTTTCAAGTGCCTTTTCCGTTAATATATTAGTTACTATTATTGTTCCCTCTGCAGACACACACTGAATTCTTCAGTATAGCAGGAAGGGTTTTAAAACAATATTTTATTTCTGTTTATGTATTTATTTCTTTCCCTTGGAAAGAAACCGTCTAACATGTAAATCTTGCTATATTTCTCGTTCAAGACATAGTGAGTAGAAAGTAGAAAGAAAGTAGGATCTTAAAAATATTTTCTCTATAAATTATTCCTAATTGGTATATCAAATATCTCCAAATACCGCCAAATAAAAAGATAAAATTACGCATTTTTTATTGATTTATTGGAAATTTTCTTTACGCTGTTCCATTAAAAAGAAAAAAAAAATTCTTAGAAAAGGAGTTTCAAAAGCGATAAGTACAATTTAACTTTAAATATTTCTCCTTTATATCATTAAAATGAAAAAGCGTATCAAGGAAAAAAGAATTTAAAAATATATAATCGAGTAAGTTACCATTCAAAATATCGATTAAAAAAGGCGATTTAAAACGTGTTTTATTACTGAAAGGTATTTTTATTTAAGTATTGTATATTTTAAAAGTGATGACGTGTCCGCGTGGCCTAATGGATAAGGCGTCTGACTTCGGATCAGAAGATTGCAGGTTCGAGTCCTGTCGCGGACGTTGTGGAGAAAATTTTGCTTTCCAGTGTAAAATTAATAAATTTGTGTACAGTTTTTTCACTGTATCTTCAAAATAGTCACTCATGAATTTACATCTCTTAGTAATAAGGAAACTTCGTCATTCTTAATCCAGAAAAACTGATATTGTATACTAAAGGTATTTTTTCCCCTTTTTAAATAAGTACTTCATTATTCTTGTATTTATTAACATTATAATTAATCCCACAGACGATATAAGTAATCGCTTTATAATCTGTATATATTAACATCTCTTTGGTTATTAATAATCGGTTAAGAAATACAGACCATCTTGAGTTCTAGTTAACATAATTTATTACAAACATCATTTGTTAAAATTATTTAGTTGACAAAATTTTTTTATTTTATTTTATTTATTTATTTATTGCAAGTGAATAAGGAATGAAACCTTTACCAAAATCTTCTTACTATTTTTTTTTTTTAACTCAGTTTAAAAAAAAAATAAATTACTGATTAAAAAATATGCATTGTTAGTTTTCATTAAAATCATTTACCAACAATTTTTAAAAAGCTACTGCTACAAAATTGTATTTTAAGGTTTTTGACAAATATATGGCTTTAACAGTTATATAAGAATATTTTTAATTCTTCAATACATATGATCGATACGTATCACACTTTTCATAAATAAACTTCAACCATATAGTGCTTGATAGTTTCGGTAGATGGCAGCACTGAAAGAGATGGTAAATCAATTCTTTAAATTTGTTCAGAAGAAATAATTATTCACCTCATCATAAGTCAAAATGAATAAAAAGAATGTTTAGTAAATTAGTAATGCTTAATGAAGGCTGATTAAAAAATTGATGAAAATTTTAATAGAACATAATATGTTGATAAGATAATCTATGTTGAATAAAAATCTATAAATATATTTCTATTTATAGATTTTTAACGCAAGGAGAAATGCATTGTTTAATGGAACATACATGTTATTTTTATGTAAAGTAATCTCTGTAATGCAATTTCTATATGGTAGAAAACTCAATTTATGAATTAAATAAATCAATGTCACTTAAACTTTTAAATCATTAATGTATGCCGTAAAGCAGTTATTACCAAGCCATTTCTAAAATGGCATTCAGTTACGAAACATGGTCTCACAGCTCTTATTCAGAAATTAAACAAAATCCTGCATCGTTACACAGCTGGAACTTTCTTAAACGGCTTTTACATTAAAAGCAGTTTTGAATCATTTAATATGAATGCAGCAAAATTTGCTTCTAGGGTAGTGTTACAGCACCAAAAATAATCTCAGGTGGGAAAATAAAGATTAGAAAAATATAACTTGAATTATATATGTGTATGCATGTGCGCAGGTATATATAACTATATCTATATGTGTGTATAGGTATGTATACACATGTATGTATGAATGCATATATACATATATGTGTATACATAGATATATATGTATATATTTGAGTATGTGTGTGTGGGGGGGGGTCTGTGTAATGGGTAATTTGCTCCATCACAAAGGGAAAAGTATCCATCTTAAATGAATTTGCAATGAAAGCTTGGTCGAAATAAAAAGAGAAAGATAATTAGAATGAAAAGGAACAAAGTTTATTGGGGCAACTGATTTCTGTCCAAAAAAAAAAATATGTACATCTCGATTTTATAGTTGTATGCGCCAACCAATCAGAAGTCTTAATATTCACTCACGAGTTGACGTCATGTGACGTAGTTTAAGCGTTACTAGTTATGTAAAGCATTTATGCTAGTGGAAGTTTAGCATTTTCGAGATTGCCAAATTTATAGAAAGAAAACAGTTATTTGCCAAGGTTGCCAGAAAAAGATTGAACGCCCGAAAATTATTTTAAGGCATAATTATATTTTGGTTAATATTTTAGGTTAAAAGTATCCTTACATGTGTGTGTGTGTGAGAGAGAGAGAGTGTGTGTGAGAGAGAGAGAGAGTGTGTGTGTGTGTGTGTGTGAGAGAGAGAGAGTGTGTGTGAGAGAGAGAGAGTGTGTGTGTGTGTGTGTGAGAGAGAGAGAGAGAGAGAGAGAGAGAGAGAGAGAGAATGTGTGTGAGTGAGTGAGTGAGTGGGGGAGGGAGAGAGAGAGAGAGGGAGAGAGAGAGAGAGAGAGAGAGAGAGAGAGAGAGAGAGAGAGAGAGTGTGTGTGTGTGTGTGTGTGTGAGTGAGAGGGAGGGAGGGAGGGAGAGAGAGGGGGGAGGGAGGAGGGAGAGAGAGGAGGGAGGGAGGGAGGGAGAGAGAGAGTGTGTGTGTGAGAGAGAGAGTGTGTGTGTGTGTGTGAGAAAAGAAAGAAAGAGAGAGAGAGAGAGTGTGTGTGTGTGAGTGTGTGAGGGAGGGAGGGAGGGAGAGAGAGAGAGAGAGAGAGAGAGAGAGAGAGAGAGTGAGAGTGTGTGTGTGTGTGTGTGTGAGTGTGTGAGTGAGTGAGTGAGTGAGTGAGTGAGTGAGTGAGAGAGAGATAGTGTGTGTGAGTGTTAGTTTTAGTGAGAAGCAAGAGAGAAGGAGAGAGAAGAGAGAGTGAGATGGAGAGTGAGGAAGATGGATATGGAGAAGTGAGATGGAGGGAGAAGTGAAATGGAGGGGGGAGAGGGAGTGAGCGGGAGAGAGGGGAAGTGAAAGGGAGGGAGACACAGGGGGAGAGGGAGTAAGCGAGGGAGAAGGGAAGTGAAAGGGAGGGAGGGAGGGAGGGAGGGTGAGAGAGAAGGGGGAGGGGGGTGTGAGAGGGAGACAGGGGAAGTGAAAGGGAGGGAGACTGAAATGGAGGTAAATTACGTAGCGAATTTATGTCCGCCGGTTACACAAGCCCCTATTATTTTGAATTACCCGGGCTTACTGGACAATGGAAGAACTTAAGTAAATTGCAGTCGTTCCATTAAAACAACAGCGAAGTGTCCGGTGTGGAACTTTAACTCTATTTGAGACTAAAAATTGACGTCTCTACACGGCAACTTCTGTGTTTTTCCCTCAGTATATTTCTGAGATTTTTTAAAGATTATTATTTCTTACTATAAAAATGGCGTGAAATCACATTTAAATACAACTAAAATAAATCTAAATAAAATACTTCATCTCACTTTTATGGGGGATTTTCAGTTCAGAAATGTATAATGTAAGTGATATTTGAAAATGAAATATTGTCTATTTGAAATTTTGAATGGGATTTTAGATACTTTAGTGGAATTGATTGTTTTGTTTGAGCAGTAAACATCATACACACAATCATTTAGTATGGGCATTGTGTTATGGCACTTGTGCGATTGCCCAAGATTTATGATGTGAAAACTCGCCATCCAACCTACCTCGAAGATTAGTGTGTGTGTGTATTTTTGATTTCAAAAGTTGTCAAGTGCTACTATTTTCAATATTCAAAAGTTGGCAGATCTGCGAACTAAGACGAAAAAAGCTGAAATTTTCTGGAATTTATTCTGCAGTTTCTGGAATTCAGTAATGAACTTTGTGGGTCTTTGATCGGCTCGAGCCTCGATCACTGCCTTTACGATCGAACTACCGTGGCTCCCACCGTTGGTATGGTGTTTGTGTATTGCTTGATCCTGCGTAACATTTGATTGATAAGTCAATTCTAATTATTCTTCCTTTCTTTTCAGAAATTTTCCTCTCTTCTGCGTTAATGTGTTTGCGTGAGCGCTGGTAGCTGACGTTCCACGCGCCCTCTGTTGCCGCGCATTTGTTATGGATTTCCAAAGTTCAGCAAATCCATGAATGCCCTTCAAGTGACACGTCCCATCATTTTATGTATTATATTGCGCATTGTGTGTACAATTCTGTTGTATGTAAAAGTGCTCAAGTTGACCTGGACGGATATCACCAAGTTGAGTTTACAAAGTAAATATTGTTTGTATTTAGCTTTCATTTTTATGGCATTTTATAAATCGCTGCGCATTCTACGGACTTCCGCTTCGGCGTTAAGTCACTCAATATCTACAAAATGAACGGTTAACTGGCCTGTATATAGTATCATATACAGTGTCAAGTCTAACAAAGTCCTTGCGATTTTTTAAAAGTTTTGATTTTATCTCTTTTTTTTTTTCGTGCTGCTTGTTAGGTTATTAGCCAAATAAAATTTCTGCTGCTGTAGATTTTTATGAAGAAGGAACTGCGGAAATTGTAGGTGTAAATAGACTAAACGCTTATGTACTGCTGTTCAATTGATGCAATCAATTTTTAAAATTTTTACAAATAAATCAAGTGAAGCATTGGATTTCTTTATAAAAGGGAAAACTGTATTCAGTGTGCGTATTTCCTCAAAATACGGTTACATTCTACAAATACGTTTTCGTTATGCCAGTATTTTAAGGGTGCTACCATATTGCAGCCGAGATATGTCACAGGTGACTTCCGCATCATAATGACGTCAGAAGTCGCCAGCTATGGGATTCTGGTACCATAAATTCTCCTCTTTGGCGATTTATGACATCATTATAACGATTTCTGGCGTCATTATAACGCGAAAGTCGCCTGTGATATATCTCGACCGCAATATGGTGTCACCCTATAATTAAAATGATTTTTGCTTGTTGGAATCGTATGATATTTTCCTTGAATTTGTTGATAACGGGTGAACAATGGGTGCTATCATATTGTGGTCGAGGAATATCACTGGCGACTTTCGTGTCATGATGATGTCAAAAATCGCCAGAGAAGTAAATTTGGTACCATGGCGATTTCTGACGTCATTATGACGACTACTGACATCATTATGATGCGAAAGTCGCATGTGACATATCTCGACATAATATGGTAGCACCCTAAGCTTTCTGTTGCTTGATAGCACAAACAACTAACTACATATTTGTGTAAAACGTATATTTTTAACGTTATTACTCCGTGTTGAAGATTTAATCAAGTTTCGACTAATACTGAAAAAAATTTAATAACAAAACAGCTGTGTTAGAAATTGATAGAACGCTTTGTTTGATTTTTATTCCCTATGAGTTCCTATGAGTTTTGATGAATTATAATTAGAAAATTAAAAATGTAAAATATATGTGATTATTCCGTGTGATATTATGTTGTTTATTACCATGTTCTGAAATTATTACATATCGTTATCTTGAATTAAATCAAGTGTAAGGATAATAATAAAACAATGTTTTTATTTTTATCATTATTGAAACTTGAAAGTTTTTTTTTAATGTATTATCAATTTGATTTTTCGTTACTAATTTGTAGATACTTTAGTATCTTTTATTCTCTGATTTTTAAGCTTTCTATAAGTTTTGAAATCTTTTATATGTTACTCCAACGTATATCTCGGCACAGTGTTAAAGGTTCCAAAATTGTTTGAAAATATTTTTTTTTAAGTTAGAAGGCATTATCGGTTATTACTGAAATCCCAACAGGCAAATATTCTTTAACAACCTATTTCTCTAAAAATAAAATCTTACATTAAAATAAGCAGAACAGTTTTTATTGATATTATTTAATAAAGATTAAATTTATTGTTTGAGATTTAAAACATCCTAAAGATTCTTTTTTTGCGCTTTGAGCATTCCAGTAATATAAACATTATATTCTAGTATAATGCTACTGCAGCTAGATGACATATTTAAATTGCATTAAGTGCTATAAAAATTTCATAATAAATGTAAAATACTTCAACTTTTCGTAAAAAAAAAAATTTCATTATTAATGTTTCATTTTTTTTTTCTTGGACTTGCCTACTCCCAACAGATCACGTTATCAAATTTAACACTATGCATTTTTAAATCTTACATTTTAACTTGTTCGGCTTTTCACATTTTGGTTATTCTTAATACTGTGTTGAGATTCATTCTTCTACACCAAACCTTCTTGTCCAAGGTATATTTAGAAGTCTCTAGAAAATCGAAGAGCGGACCGATGTTCTGTACATGTGAATTTTGGATTGTCGTTCTTTTTTTTCTTGTCTTAGCTTACTGTTTATCTGCACATGAATTCAATGTTGTTTGTTAACTAAAACACCCACAAAACTTTTTCACTTCGTCTGGTACGAGTGGACTGTACAAGTGTATTTTATAGAAGTTGTACTACGCTTAAATAAAACTTATGAATATAATTCGTTTCGTGATTTTTTTTATACGTCTTATTATTATTGAGCAAGCACTATCCACAAGCAGATGTGAGTAGAATCCTTTTAAATAAACTTATAGAGTGTTATAGGGATTTAACAAAGTAAAAAAATACCATTTTGAAATTAAAACACTCAAGTGTATATTTTATCAGTTTTATTTCCACTTGAAAGTTTGTGCTTTAATCGTTTTTGTTTTCCAATGCAGCAGGCGATAGACATTATTCTAACGCTTTAACAAGTCTGCTGACCTGTTACTCATTTAGCACCACTTGGGGATCACATTTAGCTTAAGGTATGCTACGGAAGTGAATAACATTATTCCTGCTGGGTTCTGGGTGAAAAATTTAGAAGCAGAGACCAAGAAGAAGACCCCCCCGGCTTAGCGTACCACCCCCAGAGGCATCGCTTGAGAACTTGGAGGACATTGTGACCACGAACCTATTTTACGTGCCCCAGTCACCTTTAGCGAACACGGTGGATCTTTGGCCGTCTCCAACCCTGAACCTACAACCTTTCAGTTACGAGATCGCTGCCTTTGCCGACTGAGATACCGCTGAACGCTTTAACCCTTTCGTGGGCCATTTATTTCTCACTCCACATTCCCAAACTTTCAAAACATATCTGCTAATTTTATTCAATCGATCGAACAATTGATGACAGCGCAAAATCGAAGCGGGAATCAGTCTTCCCGTCGTTTCAATAACAAGACCAATATATTATAATGAGTTTTGCGCTTCCCACAAGTGTATTTTGTAAGATCGTGTTGGTGGGAAGTAATCTTCCCACTGCCCACGGAAGGGTTAATCTATTTTTTAATATACTTTCCACCAGTATCGATACCTGTCGAGCCAGATTTTTTTTTCATTCTCATATCTGCTGCCTGGTTACATACTGGCTAAAGATTTGGTCTTGAAACCTGCAGTTAACATTTTCTGCCTCGTGAGACAAACTTTCTACAATTTATGTGTTGTGCTACAATTCCATAAAATAAGCATCTTGAAATTTTAGAAAACTCATTTGATAAAGATGAGATAGTATAGAATCTGTTTTCTTGAACGTTTCCATCATTTTTTTACCCACTAAGTCTACAATGGTAAAATATCGCTAACTTCGCTCCTCCAAAGTTTATACGCTGAACGATGACCAAATGGTTAGGGTGCTGGCCTTCGGTACCGGAGTTCGTGGGTTCGAATCCCACAGTGGCATGGATTTTCGTATCCGCTTAGAATCGGCTTTAAGCAGTAGTTCCCTGTCTCATTAGACCTCGTGTTGCAAAAAATAGACCGTAGCACTCCAAACCAAACCAAAGTTTATACACAATAGGAAGGAAAGGCATTGTAGAGATATGGTTGGTTGGTTGGTTGGTTGAAATTTAGTGGCGCTAATTCCTCAATTGACAAACTGCGCCAAACAAGACTTGTAGAGATATGTAAACACGTAAGTACAAGAAGTGATCTCCAAGAACCTTGTTAGAAAAACAACTTTACGGGCTCCAGCTTAGATTCAGTTTTTTCATTCCAATTTCCTAAGTTGCATTTGCATATTGTGTTTTAAATCAATAATTTTGTAGATTATAAGTTTGTAGTATATGATAATACGTACACATTTATTTAAGTTAATATTTTTTATTAAATTTTCTACTAAACAGATAGCTGCAAATGGCGTCGAACATTAGTTCAATCTAGTGACCAAATCTCTATTATCTTTTAGAGCAGGTGTGATTCATTCCTCCCACACTGCAACGTCATTATGACGAGACATAGCCAATATCTATTAAAATAATAGCAGATGTCGATCAAACAGCCGATGACTCCTTTAAGCAGAGAACCCTGTCGAACAGCGATATATCATTCGGGTTTTAACCCTTTCGAAGGCTGTAGGAAGATTACTTCCCACCTACATGATCTTACAAAATATACCTGTAGGAAGCGTAAAACCCATTATAATATATTGGTATAATAGCGATATCTTCCTATCATAGCGATAGAAAGACTGATTCCCACTTCAGTTCTGGGCTGCCATCTATTATTTGACTAATTGAATATAATTAGCACTTCTGTTCTGAAAGTTTGAAAACGTTGCGTAAGAAATAAATGACCGACGAAAGGATTAACCTTTGAGAGCGGTTTCCCCGCTTTGACTCGTCATTAGGCGCATTCATGCGGCATCTTTGACTGCTCTAACACGTTTCTTAGCACTCCTTCTTTGAATGTTTTCTCCATACATTTCATTGTTCTACCGAGGAATTTTAACCGCCTTCATATCTTTTAAATTAAGAAAATAAATGACAGAGCGTATTTTGCAGTCGGCGGGCTTTTAATTTGACTGAGGCATTTAAATACGTGTCAGACGGCCGAATTCATCCGAAATAGTGTCTGCGGCTAGCCAACAGATATTAATACTCTGTGCATGAGCGTAAGAGCATTCACAACTCTGAATCTGCCACATTTCAAAACGGCAATTACTGAAAAATAGTAAATAAATAAATCATATATTATGTGTCTGGCACTCGCAATTTTACTTCCTGAGATTTTGCGATTTCATTAATTAAACTTTTCTTTTGGAAATAGAGCCACTTGGAAAAAATGAGAAGTAGTGAATAAATTTAAAGCATCATTCGAAGTCTTCAACTTAAGAAAAAATAACAATTTTAAATAAATATATAGGTAAGACACTGTGTCAAAAGAATTAAGGAATATAAAATACTTTTTATACGTCAAGTTTTATTAAATTTTCAAAGATGTTTCGATCACACAAAATTTACAACCCCAGTGTAAGAAATCATCCTTTAATCAGCTAAAGTACTTATGCGAGCTATTTTAGCAAATCATTTATGTTCTATCACTCTTTTAAAACATCGAATGATAAGGCGCTGCCCTTCGGAACTGGGGTTCTCAGGTTCGAATCCTGCTACTGGAAGGGTTGTTCGTAGCCGTTCGGAATCGGTTTTAAGAAGTAGGTCCCAGTTTCATTAGCGCTCGTGTGTAAAACAGTGAACCGTAGCCCTCCAAACCAAGCCAAATCCTTAAAACATTCCAGGTATGGCTCAGTAGGTTCCAAAACTAATCAAGAAGAAAAGGGGTTGACGTGATTTTTAACAAGGAAACGTAATAGTTTATTCAAATATAAACAAAAAACTTGAGGTTTAACCGCCTCCGAAAGAAAGCTATCTAGCGAAAAATATGGTACATGTTGCCTCAGGCCACAAAGAAAAGTCTTCTCTCCTAATCTCCAGATCGGATCTCTCTCCTTCATCTTTTCTTCACCACAAAGAAATTTCTGTCCGAGAATTCGAAGCGTGTCCGTCATTGTATCACACCTCCCCGTTCACAAGGCAACTCCTTGCCTGCTGCACGTGTGTGGTTTTCTTCATACTGATCTTTCCCGACCAGGGTCTGTCACCAAATCTGCTCTGAGTTTTGCATATATGGCAGGTGTAGCCAAGCTCCTTGATAGTCCGAGCCATTTTTCAAAATTTGAAATTTTTCTCGAGTCGCAATTAAATACGTATTTAAAAGGAATGCAAAAAAGGTATTAAAAAAATTTTGCAGAAATTATATTCATTGAATGTCATTTGAAAGTTCTTCCTCCTTTAATTTTTCAAGGAGATTTTTGAATTGTCGATGATTTTTTGCTTTGGTGCGAATGTAAATTGCAATGTGTTACACTGTTTACACATCAGGATATTTTAAATATTTTGTAACGAGATGTTCTAGGGTGAATTATGCAGTGAATCGGTATGAATTGTGGAATTTGAGAATCATCTCTTAGAAGCCCAATAAGACAGATTTTTCTACCCATCATTGCCGGAGCTTCATCAGTTGTAATAATTTTTAAAATATAGTAGCACAAAAGTGAAAAGGGAACTTGGATACATTTATCGAGAACCACAAATAGTCCTTCAAAGAGCCGCATGTGGCTCGCGAGCCATAGGCTGGCCACCCCTGATACATGGGAAGAATATGGGGCTTCTCAGAGTAATACATAACATCCCTACTCTCTTTTTGACTGTCTTCAATACGAGATGTAAAATACAAACATTGTCAATAGATATAATTAAAACTTGATAGTACAAGAACTAATACATATTAAAATCGAATACTATTTCAGCAGCATGCTTGATGCTACGCTCTATACACAAATAGACAATTACATTTGAGACCCTGTCATACTGTATAAAATGAAAAACATTCAACATTTACACAAATTTGTCCGTTTGCTATTTACGTTGCAAAAGCAGAACGCCACCTCTGTTCTCATAGGCTATGGAGAAGAATGTTTTGTTATTTCAGGAAACAAAACAGCCTCGGATGCTACAGTGTTTCGTTGAGTGGCTGTTGCTTTTCAAGCCTGGCGTTGACAGCTGAGAAACCTGTGCGGTAGGTTGGTAACTGAGAACTGTCGCGCAAAATCTCAATTCTGTTTAAACCTTCAGATTATCTGACAAAGTAGTGTTGGAAAATATATTAGATGTTAGTTTACATAAGTAAGATACCTATACACACAAGCATGCATATATAGCAAGTTTTTACCTCTAAAATAGATTTCTAAAAGTCTCCTTTTTCCCCTTCTATTTCTTCTAATACCTAATTTCCCAACCATAGAATGCTAAATAAAAGAGCATCCATCTTTTCTCAAAATTAAAGCTGGAATAAAGGCTGATTTTCTGTTCATTGACCCCATTTTCAATTGTTCCAGGAAAATGGTTCTGCTTCTGTAATAATTAAACTGTAAAATTGCGTGCTTTGGGGTTATATTAAATGATCATATTCACTTCTGCCTCCTAAAATTGCTGAACAATCTTAAGTTTCAAAAGGGACAAAATCGCATGACTCTCTCGCTTTGGGGCCGCTAACGTTGAAAGATGTATTATTCTTTGGAGCTTTCGATGCAGAGCTATTGCACTGGAAAGACGGTAGGTTAGACCGATACGTTTTGATTATCATCAAATGTGAAGTTCCACAATGTTGATTTTCGTTTTCTTGGATAGCTTTACAACTTGCAAACAAAATACGGATTTTTTCCCCAAAAAAAACCCGGGGAAATCAGATAGTAAGCTAATCTGATCTCTTGTTCAGCTGATCTCCTGTGTAATCAGGGAATATTTTCACTGGTTATATATATATATATATATATATATATATATATATATATATATATATATATATATATATATATATATATATATATATATATATATATATATATATATATATATATACATATACACACACATATATATATGTGTGTGTGTGTGTGTGGGAATTTAGCGCAGCGCACTCCCGCAAGGTCGCGCCCTCATCACTGAGTGGAGTAAGTAAGGAACGACGAGAGACACATTCGAGACGGAGTCGTGGAGGAGTGACCAGGTCGAGTGAAGGATCCGTGGCACTCGAGCTCCCTCGATTTATTAAACACCGAGTAGGGTGTATTTTCCATGTTAAACACCGAGAAGGGTGTCTTGCCTATGTTAAGCTTCGAGTAGGAAGTCTTGTCAATACTGCGTCGTTACTGTGATCTAACTATCTCTCTTTATGCTTAAGTGTTATTTGTGTTGTTACGTCATTAAACGTTGTTATTGTTAATTTCGTCTGTCATCAAATTTGTCTAACGACACCCCTAGACACCGAACCCTACATATATATATATATATATATATATATATATATATATATATATATATATATATATATGGGGGGAGATTTATTCCCACGGTGGAAAAGATGCAAAGGCTCAACTAAAATGAACTTACTTAATTAAACTAATTACACATTATATACAAAATTGGTGTCTAGGAAGAATTAACATAAAACTGGACATCAGTGCCCGTCTGGCACAACATCAGCGCTCGTCTTGGTCTATAAGCGGTCAGCGCTTTGTGCCGTCTGCACACGCTGCCGTCTAACTCATGTCTAACGAAAATAAGCAAAAAAATTCTTTTTTTGCTTGTAGTTTCCGCAGGGTTGAGTTGTTCTTTACAGAAGTTTCAGGGTTGAGTAATAAGGGTGCCTCTATCCATTCCAAGTCCAACCGCTTCATAAATTCGAGGACAGACGGACAGAAAACTTAGGCTATTGTTATACAGAGGATTTCAGTGAATGCATTAAATTATATTTGTTTTATATCCTCTGCATCTTCTGTTAAGCCATTGTATTTTGAACGTTTTAAACCAGACAGTATTTTTCGCCCTGATATGAAGCATATTTATACCAATTTATTTTAGAATCGGATCGATAGTTTGGGAGAAGATAAACTTTACTCGTTTTGAATTTCGCTAACCCTAACTCATCAATAATCCAATATAGATGAATCTATCCATTCCAGGTCCAACCGCTTCATAAATTCGAGGACAGACGGACATATAACTTAGGCTATTATTATATAGGGGATTTCAGTGAATGCATTAAAATTAGATTTGTTTTCTAACC
>CM063508.1:143166346-143378846 GCA_032207245.1 Pardosa pseudoannulata
TAGTTTCTTTTAATCAATAAACTAATGTATTTTTAATAGTTAAACTATATTGTGCTATTCTTCCAATGTTTTTACACTGCATTCAGTCAGTGTGCAAGTATATATATTTAAAATAATATAAATAATAATAATAATAGCCTCCCCAGAGCTTTCCAAGAGTGCGCTATGAAGTTGAAATCTGGAGATATGTTTGGTCAATTTATCCATCCAATACCTTCTTTTCTTGAAATTCATCGACATGGCTCTGTGTGAAAGAGCTCTGTGTGGTTTCGCCTCATTATCCATTAACATGAACCCATGGCAAATTGTACCCCTAAAAAAGCAAGCATAGGACTCTAAAACGTCCTCCATTTTCTGCACAATCACAGTGCCTCTTTCAAATACATGGAGAGTTGTGCGGCCATCCGTCAGGATGCCTACCCAGACCATAAAACTTCCGGAACCATGATGGTCAATGGGGGGGGGGGGGGGGGGAGGGGGGGGGGGGGGGGGGGGGGGGGGGGGGGGGGGGAGGGGGGGGGGGGGGGGGGGGGGGGGGGGTGGGGGGGGGGAGGGGGGGGGGGGGGGGGGGGGGTGGGGATGAGGGGGGGGGGGGGGGGGGAAGGGGGGGGGGGGGGGGGGGGGGGGGTGGGTGGGGTCGTAGACCCTTGGGGGCAGGTAGTGGGATCTTGGTTACCTCCATATGAATGTAGGGCGAGAATCAGTAATTAGGCTGAATTGTTAATGATCAGTGAAAAGAATGGTTGTCCACTGATCCATCTCTATGCTCTCTGTATCATGCTAAACGGACTCTCCTGTTCGTAGAAGTGAGCGGAACTGAAATAGCAGGTTTTGTCGCAGATAACCCTCTCTCATGAAGTCTTCTGAAAGCATTCCCCCTTGAAACTCAGGTGCCTGTAACCGCATAGTCCCATAAAAGCTAATAAGTTGTAGCACTCCTGTTATACCTCGCTATAATGGACAAATGGTGATCTTCTCTGGCCATCAGGGATCTTGGACGACCTTGTCCAGGCTTTCTCTCGATGAATCAGGTATCCTCAAATTGTCTTCTCTCCTCCCCACAGATAATGAATGACGTTTAGATAATGAAACAAGTTGGTAGACAACTTGTTTCATTATCTAAACGTTGGTGGTTACTTATTTTTACTTTCAGAATTTAAACTTAACCAATTCCTGGGGGGGGTGATGAACTGTGCTAGCAAATGCATGTTTTGTCAAATGAAATGTGTGTTTTGTCATACGCGCTTATAAAGCCAATTCTAATGGCTCTGCCCACACACACGTATACGCTTACATATTCAGCTTACAAGGTTTGCCTCTTTGTCTCAAAGTAGTGGTTTTGCATTTCGTTCAATTGTTTTCATGTAATTCAACAAAATACACAAAATCGCTTAATTCTGAATATGAGTGCATTTATAATGGAATAGTCCGACTAAAAGTCAAGACCCATTTTATAGTTTATGTGGAAGGTATAGTACATTCTGGAAAATACTGGTTCTATATCTTCTCTGATGTTCTTCGAGAAATACGATTTTGTCACCCAAAGTGGCCAGATTTTTCTCAGAATAGAATGTAACAAGCCAAGTATTACAACCATGAAATGAGACAACTCAACTCATATGATTGCCAAAAGTAAGCCCGATATCTGCATAAGGGTTTCTCTAATGAATCAGTACAGTTGCCTGCTGTAAACATAAAAACACGACTATTTCCGGATGTTATTCCTTTAGAAATTTACCATCTGTAACAATATACTAAATATTCTAAATACATTTTATTTTTTTATAAAACTATATTTAATTGTTGTAATCAACTGTGTTTTATTAAATTAACTTCAGTTGAGAATGATAATTTTCTCTTTTCAGGAAAAGAAAGAGTAATCGAAAATGAGAAGATGGAGTAAAACAGAAATGCTTATTATAATCCTTACCAGTACATTTTTCTTTCTTTAATCAAAAACATAGTATGAGTGATTTTATTTGAAAAGAAATTTAAAAATTGCAATGTTCAAAAAATAAAAATAAATATAAAAAAAATGTTAGTCTGATTCGTTTTCATTCTTATATTCTTTTCTTCTTGAATTTTAAGGGGGAAAATCACATTTAAGCAACTTTAAGAGGAAGATTTTTCCTTCTTATCATATATTTTTTATTATCTTAAATACATGAAGTTTTCAGCATTTATTCTCAATTTTTATTTTATTAATTTTGCACAATTAACTTTTTTTTTCTAAAAATAAGAACTTTTTATATTAAGTAAAAAGTGAGAGCATGTTTCAAAAAATTGTTATTTGCAAAAAGTTGTTCTCAACAAAACTTTTTTGGTGCACTGGGCAAGAACACAAAGTGAGTTTCAGTAATAATTTTTGCTTTTTTTGTAAACAATAATTATTAGGTATTATTCTCCCCATATTTAAATTTCTAAAAAATATCAGGATTGAATTTTCAAAAGAACTAAAATAATATTTAAAAAACTCCATTTCAAATACCATAAATACTAAATGAAATAAGCAACAACGAAAATAGTAAGTACAGTTTCGTTGCAGATATATAGTCTTTACAGTGAAAATTTGAAATCAATATGTTTTAAGATATTTTTATTTACATTACACGCAAGCTGAAAAAAAAAACATTTTCTCTAAAATGCATTTTAAGTTTTTATTGTTTCCTTAAAAGCTGTGATATTAAGTGCAAAGACTTGCAGTTTTACGGGTTCAAATTCGAATATTTCAATAAGGTTTGTTTTAAACTATTAAGAAATGTCCAGATATTTAAAAAAAATCAAATTCTGAAGATTTATAGGGGATGTGTCCCAAGTGGTTTTTCATACTTTGTTATGTAAATTATTCTGGAAGCGTAGTTCATTTGCCCTTACCATGTATGTGGTTTGATTTCGTGTCTGCATAGTTGTTAAATTTGTTTAGACGATATTTTTTATTTAGCATGCGTAATACTAGATGAAACCAGAGATATATTAATGGAATTTTCAGCATTTGTTCTCAATTTTTATTTTATTAGTTTTGCTCAATTAACTTTTTTTTTCTAAAAATAAGAACTTTTTATATTAAGTAAAAAGTGAGAGCATGTTTCAAAAATTTGTTATTTGCAAAAAGTTGTTCCCGACAAAAGTTTTTTGGTGCACTAGGCTCAATCTTACAAGAACACAAAGTGAGTTTCAGTAATAATTTTTGCTTTTTTGTAAACAATAATTATTAGGTATTATTCTCCACATATTTAAATTTCTAAAAAATATCAGGATTGAACTTTCAAAAGAACTAAAATAGTATTTAAAAAACTCCATTTCAACTACTATAAATACTCAGGAAATAAGCAACAACGAAAATAGTAGGTACAGTTTCGTTGCAGATCTATAATGTCTTTACAATGAAAATTTGAAATCAATATGTTTCAGATATTTTTATTTACATTACACGCAAGCTGAAAAAAAAACCATTTTCTCTAAAATGCATTTTAAGTTTTTATTGTTTCCTTAAAAGCTGTGATATTAAGTGCAAAGACTTGCAGTTTTACGGGTTCAAATTCGAATATTTCAATAAGGTTTGTTTTAAACTATTAAGAAATGTCCAGATATTTAAAAAAAAAATCAAATTCTGAAGATTTAAAGGTGATGTGTCCCAAGTGGTTTTTCATACTTTGCTATATAAATTATTCTGGAAGCGTAGTTCATTTGCCCTTACTATGTATGTGGTTTGATTAAGTGTCTGTATAGTTGTTAAACTTGTTTAGACGATATTTTTTATTTAGCATGCTTAATAGTAGATGAAACCAGAGATATATTAATGCAAGTAACCAGGGCATTAACTAGCGCCAGTGCAAAAATAACTGGTCTGCGTCCCCGTCACCATTTATAGTGACAAAATATGTAAACATGATTTTTTTTTCTATCATATATTCAGAACAAACTTGCAAAATATTTTGTTAATTCTTAAAATGTTCCTAGTGCATTAATTTTTAATTCTTCTTCTATTTTTATCTTATTAATACTTAAAAATATTTTTAAACACTTTGTAGGTATTATTTTGCTAATAAACTGAATAGTTTTTTTGAGAGGAATATTTTTAATTTGAACGTTTAATTTTCATAGAAGATTGGTGAGTTTCTAAATTTAAATTCAGTTTTAATAAATTTAATAAATTTTAAATTTTAAATCAATACCCGGATTTGTATTAAGGCATAATAGGAGTGTTTGGTAAACATTTTGTAAGAACCTATAAGAGGTTTAGTCCCTAGAAATATTTTTAAAAATAAGGAAATTCATAAAAAAAAATCATTTCTAAACACATTGGATTTTAAAATAAAAAAATTATTTTTCAACTTTTCCTTTCTTTTCTACTCGAGGCCAATCGTTATCTTTCGGAACCATTTTCTTCATGGTGCGGCGCCCCTAAGACTGATCCGCCCGTGGCAAATGCCATCTTTTCCACGCCCTAATTACGGCTCTGCAAGTAATAGGAGCTATTTATCCACTACAAACTTTTAAGGCCCCTCCACACTATGGTCCACTGCAAGCCATTTCCACCGTCTGAAGGGGGTATGGCTTATCGTGGTCGATGGTGGCAGGCGATAAAATAGCCTTGGAGGACGATGGCTTCGGAGGCGGTTTTTCTCCAAAGAACAAAGGCAGCCAGATGCACAACTAAAGTGCGCAGTAGACTCTATGGACGAATCCCCTAGCTAGTCTCATTTAGTGGCCTAGTGTGTGGATTCAACCCGTGAACCATCGTTCAAGGTGACCATCAGGAAGTGGTGTACAATTGGCCTTAGTGTGGAGGCTACATTAAATATATCCATGTCGGACAGTGGTTCGCCACCTTTTCTGAACCTCCGCCCCCTTTCCAAGAATAATATATTCGAACGGCCCCTTTTCCATAATAATTAATTATGCCAAATAATGAAGTATTATTACATGTTTTATATATATATATATATATATATATATATATATATATATATATATATATATATATATATATATTTTGTCTATTTCTATATCTATTAGAAATCAGAAAGTAGAATTTAAATAAAGCAGCCTTCAAATGTAGGAAAAATTGATTATTGAACAATATTAAAAATAAGAATGAAATCGATAAGATATATAAAAAAATGACGAGCTGATACCACTGTGGTTGAGTCTGGTTGATGGATGTCAAGATGGAAAAGTTTGGTGGAGTTTTAATAATTTATGTTCCAATTTCATTAACATCATTCGTTAATCTCCAAGTTTAGTCATGTACATTTTCTTAGACAGTCAACTAGCTACTGCATTGAGCCTACGTTCAACTAAATACGATAAAAGAAATGCGATCAAAATATCCGTTCTCTATCCCAGGGGTAATCAAATAGCTGCCCATGGTGGAATTCATGAAATTTGTAGTTAAAATATCGTATTATTGTAAATAAATTATTATTCGAATTATTTATTAATGTTTTTTATAGTACTTTATAGATATTTTACAATTTCTTATAAATATTGTGTCAACTGAACTCTTCCCTTGACTGCCATAACGTATTCCTTTGCCTATGAACCAGCTACCGCCACCCTATAAGGCTCCAGCTCGCACTAGGGGGCGGTATCGCCTCCAGTGGAGAACCTATAATGTTGGATGAAGAACAAACGTTAGGCCCTAAAAGAGAACATCAAAATTTGAAAATAAAAATGTAGAGTTTATTGAGACAAAGGCGGATGGCTTTGGCTCTATGCCACCCAAACTCTTTACTTTTGCTTGTATAGTGCCATGAAAACCTAGAGACCCAGTCAATCCGTGTTTTACCATGTGGGTTACGACTTGACCCATCTTCCCCTATACAATCAACGTATAGTAAGTGTAACAATGAGTTACACTGCTGAACAAAGCCAACTCGGGAGACTGATCGAGGGACGAGGGCGACGTCAGTGACTCCCTCCCTTTGACCCCATTGGACAAGAGGGGTGGCTAACGCGGGTCAGTCGTCTTTGGCAACAGCAGCTTTTGGATATTTTGCTCGGATTTGAAGGCCCTTTCGGAGGAAAGACGAAGAGAAGAGAACTTCAGCAGAGGCAGGGAACGCTCAACTTTTTTTTGTTCAGAAGAAGATAGCTTCATCAGCGGGAGTTGCTTCCATATTCTAGCGGTTTGCGGGGTCTCCGTATTGAGACTGATTATATTTTATTTGCTTCATCAGATTGTGAAAAATTAGATTTGTAAACAAAAAAAAAAGTCTGCAAAACGGTAAGTCTTCGCTCATTTGTATCTGGTGTCTTAACTCTATGTGTTATCTCAACGTGACCTGGTATAAGTCATTGGTACGTAATAGTAGAAACGTAACAAAAGAACGTAAAGACTTTTCAATTCCATTACGAGGAGAAATTCTTTGAAAGTAAACTTTAAATTCGAGCATTGTATGAGTAAAACTTTTTACAGCGAGTTAACACGGAGCTCAAGTAATCCATTATGGCAAATCCCCAGCCATCTCAAGCGCAAAATCTAGCGTACCAAACAAGCATGATTCTCCCTCGTTCCCAGTATATACAGTAGATATCAAGTAACATAGCACCTAAAATAAATTTTTTAACATCTTTTTTTCTTCCTTGGATTAGGTCAGTAAAAGACGAAGTTACTTTAAGGGGACACGGAACCTTTAAAACTAGAAATTCCGTAAAATAGCCTATTTTTGATTCGTTCTAAAAATAAAATATTTTGCTCTGTGTAGAATATCAGTAAATCTCAATTATATTAAAACGAGCAATATATTATTTTATAACATATTTATTTTATAGCATGACAAAGACTAATGTTTTACTTCCAATTTTTAACAGTGTTTAATATTTTTTTAAATTTTAAAATGTCATTTACCATTAAAATATTGAGTTTTATAATAAAACAGATATTTTATTTCTGTTGAGTATTAAAATTTAGTTTCTTAAGTAGATATTTCAAAAGTTGTGAGTCGACATCGATTAATACCCGTTTTTAAGAAAAACTGAAAAGTCGTTTGTGGAATTTTTCGATTTTCTCAGAACAAGTTTTCTATTCCAAGGAAGATATAAAGCAATCTTATGAACAATCTGCCAAATGTTTGAGTATTTTCTCTCATTTATAATTTTGTCTTTGGATCGACATTTTGTGATATTTTAGATATAATTATGATTATAATTAATTAACAAGAATTAAAGTATAAACTTGAAATCAAAACTAAAACAAGATATAAGCAATCTGTTCTATATAACAGTAAATATTTTTCTTCAAATAAAAAATTTATCCACATTTTCATTCAAAATAAATACATGTTATTTCAGTAATGTTTCAAATCAGTTTATTTAGAATAGCATTTCAAGAACATATTTCTTTTATATATCTTCCTTCTTGAACATCACAAATATATTAAAAATTCTTTTAAATCAATTTCTGTATATTCATAATACTTAAAACAGAATATCAACATCTAATAAAACTTCATAGAACTTTCTTATTTCGCTGGTGCCTTCAAAAAACATATAGGTTTTACACACCACATCTTAAATCCTTGCTTTGTTTAATCAATAATCTACAATGAATCTTTCTTAATCCTTTTCTTTAATGATGAACACTCAACAGTTACTTATAATTTCTGTATCCAGACAACACAGTGCGAAGAAAAATTCACACAAGTACAAAAGAAATACTAAGAGACACCTTCATGTGTCTACCACTTAAGGTCCCTCCACACTATGGTCCACTATGACCATTACCACCGTCTGGAGGAGGTATGGCTTATCGATGTCCACGATGGCCTTGGAGGAGGATGGCTTCGAGAGCGGTTTTTTTCCAACGTAGCCTCCACATTATGACCAACTGTTCACCACTTTCTGATGGTGACCTTGATGATGGTTTACAGGTTGCAACCACACGATTGGTCACTAAATGAGCGGAGCACGTGGATTCGTCCATAGGGTCTACTGCGCACTTTAGTTGCGCATCTGGCTGACTTTGATCTTTGGAGAAAAACCGCTTCCGAAGCCATCCTCCGCCAAGGCCATTTTATCGTCTGCCATCGTGGACCTCGATAAACCATACCTCCTCCAGACGGTGGTACTGGCTTGCAGTGCACCATAGTGTGGAGGGGCCTCAAAGATCATAGACAACCAGCATCCATGACATAGTGGATTCGAACTCCCGAACTCCAGTACCTAAGATTAGCACCTTAAGCAGTCGGCCATCGTTCAGCTTTCACCACTAGGAATACTCCCACTGCTGTAGTGATTCAATAATGGAAATAAGGGCCCTCCACATTATGGTCCACTGTAAATCATTACCACCGCCAGGAAGGAGTATGGTTTATCGAGGGCGACGATTACAGACGATAAAACGCCTTGTCGGGGATGGCTTAGGAAGCGATTTTCCTCCAAAGATCAAAGACGACCAGCATGCTCTACCACAGCGCGCAGTAGATTCTATGGATGCATACATGCACTCTGCTCATTTAGTGGCCCAGTGTGTGAATGCAAACCGTGAACCATCACTCAAGGTCCATCAGGACCAATTCTGGAGTGGTGAGCATTTGGCCATAGTGTGGAGGCTACATTACAAAAAAAAAATTAATCCTAAACTAAACCTTTTACATAAAAACCAAAGATTAGAATTAAAAAAAGATTAGAATACAAATAGACTGGCGATGCCATCTGTTGAACAAAACAGCAACCACAAACAATGAACAACCACTGGTAATTATGCACTGAACACCCTCCTACTTTAAAGTATTATGGCGATATATGAATATCAATTTAGGGATATATCACAATATTAAATTTCTGATACCGTCCAGCCCTGTCTATTACTAATTTTCCCTTAACAATGCCGTGTTCACATGCAATATCAAATAAATGTCTTATCACAGAATTTTTCTTTTCTGTAAATAGCTTTATATGATTTTTAAAACTACAGCTGGTCAATGTTAAGAACAAATATAATATTCAGAGTTGTTTAAATTTCATATTTGATTTACCCGTGTTGTTTCTAATAACTTATATTTAAGGTATTCATCAGTATACATTTGGTAGAATGGCAGAAATGACTTGGGTATTAATGGATTAATTCAGCCAAATTATCAATTATTTCAGGCAAGCACCTACAACGTGAAACTGGTTTCGGATACTTTGAGTCTTAATCGTGGTGCCAGTAGTCGAGCAAAGATGTTGCTGAAGAATAGTGGCAGTCGCATTTCTGTATCTCAGAGCCGTTAGCGTTAGATATTGATCTGTATTGGACGTTGTTACATATCTACGACCTTGTCCAGATCATCGGCCTGGACATTTACAGTCATTTACATTCATCATTTACAGTCTCCAAAAAGCTGTTGAAGATCCTGGAAATAACACTTTGGGCAACACCAATGGTTTCTGCTACTTCGGCTTGTATATACCTCCCTCCTAACTCACCAACAACTCTTCAAGCTTCTGAATAGATTAAATGACTTCGTTGTGGCATCGGAGTCATCGGAACAACGCATTTACTGAATGTTTATCATTTCTTCCTCTTTGTCTTTCATTAATTTGAAAGCCAATTCTCATTCGCTGCCGTTAAAACATCAGTTCTTGACCTCATACTCAAAATTTGCCTAATCCTTAGTTTGAAAATGAAAATAATTTGCATAAGACTCTCTTCTTCAATTTTCTGAAAAAGAAAAAATACTCGCCTCCATCATTATTTTATATAAGACATAGGATATCCTTTGTCCATGTCGCCAATGTAAAAAAGCAGTATTTTTTTCTGCTTGTTTAATACATAATAATAGTTTTCCAATAAAAAAGAAAACATTTTACTTTTTTATTGGACAACTCGGACTTCACAAATCTTTTCAAAATAGTAGTTTCACTGAGCCGTTCAAAAAACCAGGCCCTAGACATTTATAGTACCATTTATCTATCCGATGATCCGATTATAGTATACATTTTATGCTATTGTGTCTGAAAAGAACATTTTAAGTTCAGTAAAACACTAAAGGGTTTCCGAAGGGTTCGATCGGAACGAATTTTAATTTATTTATTTGTCCACGGATTTAAATAAATAGAATATCTTAACGGTACAATAGGGAATTGTTTCGACAATTACTTTACTATCATTTTTAGATGAAAGGGAAAAAACAAAAGGCAGCTGTGGTTAAAATCGCTGGAAACAGAACAATAGTCACGTGCTTTCCGCGCAGCAATTATCTCCATTTAAATCTCAACCTTAAGATGTCATTACTGCGCTGAAAGACAGAGAAAGTATTTCAAATGCACTTCGAAACTTTCTAGAAATTTTCAAAGCGCAAAGAAATATGAGATTTCCACTATCTTATAAACTAATGCACACACACACACACACACACACACACACTTATATATGCATGTGCATGTGTAACTACGTTTGTTTATATATATACTACTGTCCAAAAGTAAAGCAAATTTATTATTTGAGCAAATATTTAATTAAAACTTATTTGAAGTCGTGGAAAACATAGTACAGAAGTGTAATAAAGTTACAATAGAAGAAGCGTTGCGAAAGAAGGATATTATTAACTTTCATTGTACAAAAACAAAGTTTGGAGAAAAGTATTTTGCAGTTTAATAAGATTTATGGTCTCCTCT
Organism: Pardosa pseudoannulata; assembly: GCA_032207245.1. Lineage (NCBI taxonomy): Eukaryota > Metazoa > Arthropoda > Arachnida > Araneae > Lycosidae > Pardosa > Pardosa pseudoannulata. The sequence goes on from CM063508.1 coordinate 143,176,952, forward strand.
GATCGCCATACATGCTTCTCAACATTTTTTGCATATTTTCAAAGAGATTGTGCATGATTTGTAGCCTCAAAGTGTTCCAAGTATTACGCAAACTCTTTTCATTTCTAGAGTTGAACTTGCTGGGTGTGGAAAGGATGTAAGGTGCAAGTTGTCTCCTTAACATATTGCACACATACTCGATAGAATCAAAAGCGGGGGGTTAGCTGGACATTGCATGCGATTGATGTTTTCACTTTCCAGGACTTCGTCAACTAGGACTGCATAATGACATTACGCTGTATTACCCTTGAAGATGAATTTAGGATAGACAGTACCTCAAAACAGGCAAATATTACGCTCAAGGGCTTCGTCTTTGTATAATACAGCAGGTATATTCTAGCAGTAACAGACCTCATCTTAAAGATGTAGTGATTTTTGCAGACATCCTGCATGACACCTACCCACAACATGAATTCCATTGAAGAAAAATTATTATGTCTATTTGTAAAGTTTCCTGAGTTAAAAACAAAAAGTTCCGCATTCTGCCATATCGTTACCCAACGAGAATCAGTACTCAGAGCAGGACTAGTGGCTATGAACTCGTCATTGGTCCATTGTTCTAAACTCCACTGTTGATATTCCAAACTACAGTTTTAAAAAAAGGCATTTTTAAACAGCAATAGCTCAGTCAGCAAGGGCAGCGATATCATAACCGGAGAGTTACGAGATTGAGGTTGGAGCCGGCCAAATCTCCACCGTATTCGTTAAGGGCTCCTGAGGTAATAAAATAGGTTTTGTGGTCCTCGGTATCTTCCAAGCATTCAAACGATACTTCTGGATGTGACAAGCCAAACCTGGGGGGGGGGGTCTTCTGTTTGGTCCCTGCTTCTAAATGAGAACCCAGAGGTTTAGTTATTCTTCAGCCCTCGTGGGTCCTCTCTCAAGTGGAGCTCCATGTTACCATTAGCCATGGAGTAGTCACATATTGCGACAGGATCTATTGGACCTGGTGATAGGCTTTCCTATACTAGTGAGATGAGTAACAACAACAATAACAATGCTTTTTTTTTTTAAATTATATTTAAAGTGCGAAAATAAGTCTGTTTTGTCCGGTGTGACGTAAGAACTTCAGCGGACGCTGAATGTATAAAAATAGCAATCAGTATATGTAGTTAAAAAAAACAAAAAAAAAAACAGATAAGATAAAATCTTTGCCTGTTATTCCCAGAAAAAAGTTTCTGGCCACGGCCTTGGTTCCGTTGTCGCAGTTTTTATTAATTTTTTTAATTGTTGTAATGCATGCAGTGTGATTTCTAAGTCACGGGACATGCTCGGATAAAGTCAATCAACTCAGTTTTAAAAAAACTGTTTAATAATGTTTAAACAAACACACGAGATATCGGGCCGGGGAGGCTTACAAAGAGACGTATGTTATCTCGCTTTTACCGTATCGCGATAAATCTCGATACAGTGCGGTGATCTCTCCCTAGGAATTGGAACTCTTCATAGTTCATGATCAGAAGATGGCGATGACAGCTCCAAAGCTTGGAATAATAAAAGAGGTAATGCAAAAATTATTTATCTTTCTAATCCTTTATCGTAGAGTGTTATCGGGGAAAAAAGGAAATCATTATTTATAAAATGATACAAGTAAAGTGCTTGTAAATAAAGCGCATTAAAAGTAAGTGCTTTACAGAGATATGTTTTGTGCAAATGATGCGTGCTTGTCAATCTGTATTACTAAGTTCGTAGACTGTTTCTCGTTGTTGTTATATTACTCATTCCCCTGATATAAGAAAGCATTACTTCAGGTCCAGTAGACCAAGATATTTACAATATGCGAATGTTCCATTGCGAAGAGCAATAATGCAGCTTCATTTTGAGGGAGGAATGAAATGTATTCTAAAAAAGATTAAACTTTTGCTATAACAACTGGATTACTAATTTTGCAAAATATTCAGTACTTCTCCTTTCGAGAAAGTCTTCCTTACTGGCAATAACTAGAGTTGTGAGCAGTGGAAAAACCCGGTTTAAACCCGGGTTTTTTGGGAAGTTTGGTTTGGTTTGGAGTGCTACGGTCTACTGTTTTGCACACGAGGGCTAATGAGACCAGGACCTACTGCTTAAAGCCGATTCCGAACGGCTACGAACATCCATGCCATAGTGGGATTCGAACCCACGACCTCCAGTACCGACGATCAGCGCCCTAACCAATCGGCCAGCGTTCGGCGGTTTTTTGGGAAGGGAATTCTAAAAATTTCCAAAACATGGGAATTTTGAAGTATTTTCAAGTCGCCAATTCCTATGACACAATGAAAACCACCATTTTTTTTCTGTCTTTGTTGTAGACCTTAAAAGTTGATATTTTCACAAAATTTAACTATATATGCTATGAAAAAAAAATTGAATAATTGGAATTAACTAACTATATTTGGCAAGGTATCATGTTTGGCATGAAAGTATGAGTATATTTTTCCTTTGAGAAATATCCAATATTTTTATTATTGCATAAATATTAGGCAATAACCTGTAGTGTCACAAAACCCATAAATCATTATTTTTCTTGGATAACATCTCTCTCTCTCTCTCTCTCTCTCTCTCTATATATATATATATATATATATATATATATATATATATATATATATATATATATATATATATATATATATATATATATATATATATATATATATATATATATATATATATATATATATATATATATACATAAATACATATATACATAAATACATAATTTGTGTGTGAGTGTGTAGGAATTGGACACAAAATGCAACAGTGTCATTTGGTTACACCTTTAAATAATATATGCATTACAAAAAATAATAAACTGTTATTTTAAATTTAAAGATATTTTTTATATTATAAAAGGAGGAGGAAAAGTTTATCATAAAGCAATTTACATAATAAACGATGATCAAAAATAATATATATAATTATTATATTAGCAATTAAAATGGAAGCAACCAGTTATGTGTTTGACAAGACTAAAAGGGTAATTAATTACATAAGTACTACTATAAAATCATTTAAATGCTCATTGCTATTATTTCTTGAATATATATATATATATATATATATATATAGATAGAGAGATAGATAGATAGATATAGATATATATAGATATATATATATATATATATATATATATATACATATATATATATATATATATATATATATATATATATATCTATATATATCTATATCTATATATATATATATAAATAATTTGTGTGTGTGAGTGTGTAGGAATTGGACACAAAATGCAACAGTGTCATTTGGTTACACCTTTAAATAATATATGCATTACAAAAAATAATAAACTATTATTTTAAATTTAAAGATATTTTTTATATTATAGAAGGAGGGGAAAACGTTCAGCATAAAGCAACTTACATAATAAACAATGATCAAAAATAATATATATAATTATTATATTAGCAATTAAAATTGAAGCAACCAGTTATGTGTTTGACAAGACTAAAAGGGTAATTAATTACATAAGTACTACTATAAAATCATTTAAATGCTCATTGCTATTATTTCTTGAATATATATATATATATATATATATATATATATATATATATATATATATAGATAGATAGATATAGATATAGATATAGATATATATATATATATATATATATATACATATATATACATATATATATATATATATATATATATATATATATATATAATTTGTGTGTGAGTGTGTAGGAATTGGACACAAAATGCAACAGTGTCATTTGGTTACACCTTTAAATAATATATGCATTACAAAAAATAATAAACTATTATTTTAAATTTAGAGATATTTTTTTATATTATAGAAGGAGGGGAAAACGTTTAGCATAAAGCAACTTACATAATAAACAATGATCAAAAATAATATATATAATTATTATATTAGCAATTAAAATTGAAGCAACCAGTTATGTGTTTGACAAGACTAAAAGGGTAATTAATTACATAAGTACTACTATAAAATCATTTAAATGCTCATTGCTATTATTTCTTGAATATATATATATATATATATATATATATATATATATATATATATTGCCAAAATTTTAAAAAAATCTCTTAGAAATAATATGCTAGTTCTTAAATAGCCATTGTTGAAAAAATAAATGTAAACATTGTTAAAATGATTTCTTCCCAAAGTTCCCAAAATTTCGGGTTTATTCCCACCTTTTCAAAATTCCGGGTTTTTTACATCTCTACTGTGAACCAAAACAGTGGCCCTGAATAAAAAAATAAATAAATAAAATAAAATAAAATAAATAAATAAATTAGGGAGATACTTAAACTTACTGAAAAGGTTATTCATTTGTTTGCCCCCCCCCCTTCCGATGTAAGAAAAAGGACAAAAAAATGCATTTAATACACGGAAATTGTTTTTGATTATTTCTTACTCAACGTTCAAATACATATTGTAAGCGTTATCACGAGTTTATTACATTCCATAATAATAAATATTACGTTAATTTTTTTTAATCTGTGAGAATTTAATTTCATTCAGTTGCATTGTTTTTCTGTAACGTATGAAACCGCAAGCGCATTTAACTAATTCCAGATAATCTAAACACATTTCCGCAGACAATGGCTGAGTGGTTAGGGCAATAATCTTCGATACCGGAGTAGGTTCGAATTCCACTGCGGCATGGATGTTTCTAGCCGTTCAGAATAGTCTTTAAGCAGTAGGTACCAGTCTCATTAATCTTCGTGTTGCATACAAAAGTAGAGTTGTGAGCAGTGGAAAACACCCGGTTTAAACCCGGGAAAAAACCGGGTTTTTTGGGAAGGGAATTTTGAAAATTGCCAAAACATGCGAATTTTGAAGTATTTTGTTTATTTTTATCCTAATCGCACAAGATGATTTTTACATTTCATAAATGATTTGATATTAATAGTTAACTGGCAACTGTAATGAATAAACGTGTTAGGAATCCAAACAGCCAAAAAATTGAATAATTAGGATTAACTAACTATATTTGGCAAGGTATCATTTTTAGCATGGAAGTATGAGTATATTTTTCCTTTGAGAACTATCCAATATTTTTATTATTACATAAATATTAGGCTCTCCCTCCCTCTCTCTCTCTCTCTCTCTCTCTCTCTATATATATATATATATATATATATATATATATATATATATATATATATATATATATATATATATATATATATATATATATATATATATATATATATATATATATATATATATATATTATATATATATATATAAATAATATATATATATATATAATGTGTGTGTGTGTGTGTGTGTAGGAATTGGACACAAAATGTAACAGTGTCATTTGATTACATCTTTAAATGATATATGCATTGCAAAAAATAATAAACTGTTATTTTAAATTTAATGATATTTGTTTTTATATTATAAAAGGAGAGAAAATGTTTAACATAAAGCAATTTACATAATAAATAATGATAAAAAATACTGTATATAATTATTATATTAGCAGTTAAAATTGAAACAACCAGTTATGAGTTTAATAAGACTAACAGGATAATTAATTACATAAGTACTACTGTAAAATCATTTAAATGCTCATTGCTAACATGTCTTGAATATATATATATATATATATATATATATATATATATATATATATATATATATATATATATATATATATATATATATATATACATATATATACATATATATACATATATATATGTATATATATATATGTATATATATATATATATGTATATATATATATATATATATATATATATATATATATATATATATATATATATATATATATATATATATATATATATATATATATATATATATATATATGTATATATATATGTATATATATATATATATATATATATATACATATATATACATATATATATATACATATATATACATATATATATATATATATATATATATATATATATATATATATATATATATATATATATATATATATATATATATATATATATATATATATATTGCCAAAAGTTAAAAAAAAATCTCTTAGAAATAATATGCTAGTTCTTATATAGCCACTGTTGAAAAAATAAATGTAAACATTGTTAAAATGATTTCTTCCCAAAGTTCCCAAAACTCCTGGGTTTATTTCCACCTCTTCAAAATTCCGGATTTTTTACATCTCTATACAAAAGTAGACCTTAGCGCTCCAAACCAAACTCGGACACATCTCCCTGTACAGGCGGAGTACGTACAAAATAAACATATTGATCCATGCCGAGTTTTATTTTCTTTCTTACATTTTTTCTTAACGGAGACTGGCATCCAAATATTTTTGGCGAGAACTAGTGCTCCGCTTGGTGAAAAATACCCAGTTTTTCACAAAAGCACTGATTTTCCCTTAGGATGCATATATCAATATAATTTTAATAATTATTGGTTGTTTCACTTTTTTTTTTCATAGTATAGTTTCCATAGTAAACTACCTAGTGCATTCACCATTCAAACCTCAAAGCCATAGAATTTTTCATTTCTCAATTTTTCTATGCTTCAAAGACATAGATTTTTTTTTTATTTCTTTTTTTTATTTATATTTCGCAGCAAATTAGTAAATTCGAAACTCAGCTACTTTTTTTTTTCTTTTCTAACTAATGATGTAAATATTGGAAATTGTTCCTATTTTCCATGTAAAAGACTGTAAAAAAATAATATCTATCTGTTAAGTATAAATAGCTTACAAAAAAGAGAAAAAATGTCCACTAATAGGGTGTTAAATTTGACTTAAAAATTAACACTCTTCAGTTGGTCGAACGGATAGGGTTCTGTTCAGAGCCTGGCTAAGGTAGGGGCATAAGGGGCAGTTGACCCGAGTCCCCATATAAGATGGGAGCCCCCAAATCAAATAAAAAGTTTATTTTACGTTTCCTTCTTTAATGAACTTTTTTTTTTTTTTAAATGTCAGTAGAGTGTAAATATCCATCAGTTTTATTCTAGTTTCTTCGTTAATCTATCGTATGAACACAAAAAATCCATTTTTCCTAAATCCATGACTTTACATTATTTAGTGTTATGATGTGAAAAAAAAAATCAAAAGTACAAATTCGTATTTACACAAATGACACTTTTTAGTTTCATTTTTCATACAATGCTCTGTAACAGTAGAGAATACTTTATTTCGATGTATCTATAGAGTAAGGTGTAGATGCTTTAGTTATTTTGAAAAAATAATTTTTATTGTACTTTACTGAAAACTATCATATTTGCACTTAAAATTTTTTTTTTAAATTTTACGCATCTTTAATTCAGTTAATGGAAAGAAAATAATAAATTAGTAACCTCCATTATAAACCTCCATAAAGTTCAGTTCTTCATTACTAAAGTAGTGAAGCAGAGGGGGGGAAAGAAGTTTTTGCCCCGGGCCGCAATTAAGCTAGTTCTTTTAGTACTGGAGTTCGTACTAGACTCGACTCTAACTGCGGCATGGATACTCGTAGTTATTAGGATTTTTCTGTACATAAGAGTTTTAGTTCTAATTAGCATTCGTGTAGAAAATGGTGACATTATCGCATCAAATTAAACCTTATTCTGATTTATGTTGGCACTCAGCTCTTAGAGCTCCTTTAACTGTATTGAAGATATTAATAAAGAATAATAATCGAGAAATTCTGCATTTGAAAGACAAAACGAAACAATAAGACAAATGCATCATTTATAAGAAATGCTGTGAACTCATAATGGTGATTAAGTTTTACTTTAGTTTTATTTAAACGATAGAAAGAGAGGGGGATATATCCAAATTATTTAACTATAACGAAGTTGACAACACAAATGAAAATACATGTTTTGCCCCCTGAAGTAATTACCGAATTTAGAAATTTATTAATATATTTAAAAATTATAAAAGTATTCTAACATTTTCGTAATTTTTAAAATTTGATATATTAGGTATTTTAAACGTTTTCTTTATATACGTAATATTTATTATAAGTCCAAAATTAGTTTTAAATCCTTTAGTTCTTCATCAAATAAATTATTCTGATAAAATTTGTTTAAAAGAAAATGAATATATATAGAGATTAAACATTTTAATGCATTTCTAGAAGTAATGGGCATTAACGCATATGCTTATTTATTTAAAAAAACAATAAATTTTATGCACTTTTCTAAATTAACACGTTTTTTAAATGTTATTTGTACTCTCAAAACAATTTTATGATTATTTTTTTCTCGCATAAGTATCAAATAAATTTATTTCTTATTAATTTTAGTTGGTTTCTTAGATGAAATTAGTATAAACAAAATTTAAAACTTAATATTATATTTATTTACTGAATAACCTCTTGCCGTTTATTCTTTTTCTCTAACAATACAGATTTTTGTGGAATTTGTTTTACGGTCAGGTTCTATTAATACCTTCTGAATTATATACACCTTTGTTTTCTAAACATGGCGCCATCTATTATTTTTAGAAATAACTATTGTTCAGTTAAACCATGTGATTTTTCAGACTAAGTGCTCATCCGTCATCAAAGGATAAGTTCGATTTCGCAATACTGGATTTTTCTCTAATGTAAGAATTAAGTCACGCTGTTCATCTTATTCATACTTCTGTGAGCACTGAAATGTTTATTTTGTTGCATAAAACGTAGCTTTCAGAAAATTAAAACTTATATGCTTCACTCAAGCCTAAAAATCAATAAATCGTAAACAAATTGAACTTGTAGCAAGAATTTTACACAAAATGCAGCTATTTCCTTATAAAATTGTGTTTTAGACGGTAATAAATTATTTAAGTAAAAGATACATTCCGTATATTAACTTTTTATATATTCATGTTGCTTATAAATCGTAGTTCATAAGTTATCCTTGAATCAATCTATTTAGAAGTTACTTTAGAAGTTTTTCCTTGGATTTTATATCCGTCAGTATTTAATTTCCTTTTAATAAACCTTGTAAATTGCTACTAGCTTAAAAAATGCATCATAATTTTTGTATTTTTATATGTATCATTTGATAATTTCCTTCCTTTTTTATTATTTATAAGTAAGAATTTAAAGTAAAATATGATATTGCTTTTAAAATTTAATAAAAATGCATATAAAATGTTATGCGATAAGATTAATTTCTTGTTATTGCATAACTATTTTAAGTGTATTCTAAAGAGGAGAATAGAAAAATTATATTCAAAAGTTATTTTAAGCTTCTTACCATTCTACTACTTACATGTCATGTTTTACTTTCTTTAATTAAATCGTCAAGTTATAAAATGTTTTCACATGTTATTAAAATATAAATCAATAATGCTAAAGAAGTTAAAAGGTTCTTGTCAGGCTAGACTTTTGAAAATGTGTACAAAAAATTACTTCCAAATTCAGAAAGAAGTTTCAGTATTGAACTTAAGACAAATTACTTAACCAGGAACATTATTAAAATTATGGTAGCCTTTGATTAAAATTACTTTTTTCTCTTCTTCTGTTAATTTAAAAGTAAATTAGTATAATAGTTTGTAACATTTTTGAAGAAAAACTTAATGAAAATTAACAGGCAGTCATAAATTAATTAAATTTGTTCTAATTAATTTCTTCTTTATTAAAAGTTGCTACGTGTCACTACTATAGCATTATTTGAAAATCTTCTAGTCCTTGCATTTCAAGAAAAATGATTTGGTACACATCTGCTAAATTTGCTAAATTAGATACTACTTATGTAGATCATCCTCCCAAATGTTTAAAAAGTAACTAACAATTTTCCTCATAATGATTTTTGGTTTTTTGATGCATGATAGTAAATACTTTTTTGTGTGTTTCATTAAAATTATGAAAACTTTCATGTGAATTCTAATGTAGAAAGCATGTTATTTCTGTAAATAAACACTCTTGTAGTTTTGCTGAAAAGTTACAATTCTAAACTCTTTAAAAATTGCTAATGTAATTAATAAAGGATTTCATTACATCGTATCTCTTATACATAACAAATGAAATTTTACAAATTTTGAAAAATAAATTTTAAAATATGCTAAAATAAATCGTATTTGCCTGGAGGTAAACAATAATGTGTTATTATGTTAATAAATTTTTATAATATCTCTGAAATTTACTTTGCATTCATTAGTTTGAAATTGGGTATAATAATTTGTTATATAAATGTGTATATGCTGAAAAAAATTTTAATGCTAATTTCTTTTGTAGTTAATCTGTATGTGCCCAAAAATTATTAAATTTCATAAACAATTACATACATTACATATATCTGAAATTAGAATGTATAGAAATATTTCTGTTACTGTTAATTAATGTATTGTATATTTACTATTCTAATAATACTCTATAAACTTAAATATTAACCAACTATCAACATTGATGCAACACCCCTTTGTGGGTCCAGTCCTTTTTGTGTTACCCTCCTTCCAGAGATTGATTTTTAATTTTTTTATTTTGAGAATGGCAAAGTCTTCATCTAGATAATCTTTCTATCTCCTTTTAGGTCTACTTCTTGATCTTCTGCAAGAACGAGTTCTGTTAAAGGCCCTTGGTGCAGTTCATTCTGCATTCATTCTCTATAGGTGCCTGCCCATCTCATTCATTTAATTTTATTGATTTAAAATATACTCATTATTATAGATTTAATGTAATTCAAAATTGAATCTTTTACACTATGCAAGTGATTTTGCAAAACTGCCTTGGCCTTCTACCTCATCGATAAAGTCCAGATTTCTAAAGCATAAATCAAGTCTAGTTTTATCTGTACCTTGTATAAAATTAATCAACTGTATTAATTTGATATACCAGGGTTCGTGTTTACATGCTATAATGGTTTTGTTACGCAAATTTATAATAACAGGGTGCCTTTTTGGCAAAATTTTTCTTTAACTGTAATAAATCAGTGTTGAACAACTAGTTCTTATCTGTTTATTTTAAGCAAAGTTATTGCTGCATTTGAGACAGCATGAGCAGGCAGAATATAGTAAAAAATATACAAGCCAACCAGCATAAATAAGGACAGAAATTGAGCAAAATAAAAAACATACAACTATTTCATAGTCACAATCAAGCTATTCCTTCATTGAAGAAACAAAAAATTAAGTGGCTGTAGCTCTTTCCTTACTACTGTGATAGACAAATAGGAGTTATTGTTGTCTTGTCCAGTAGAGTAGTGCAATGAAATTAAATTGATCTAAAAGTGCCCAAGACAGCTCTGACCACATCTATAACTTCTGAGAAATAGAGGAGTTGATGCGGGGGATCGAGATGGATGTTGATGAGCTTTGCCAATATGACAGGGCAATCAATGATATGCCCGGGAAAAAGTATCTATGCAGTAAGAACAGCTCCTGTAGCTTCATTGGTGATCAGGAGATATTTTCATTCCCTTGAAGTGTTTAGTCCTCAATCTCGCTATGGTTGTAGACCCAACAGCAGAATACTTTTCAGAGTTCTGCAACAGGCTTTCAGAAAATCAAAAATGTTCTGCAGGAGATATATTTATTTTATCATATATTTTCTCTCCCAGAATATTATTCCTATTGCGGTACATTTTCATCTTTACCAATATGTATAACTAAAAATATGTAATAAAACAGTGCTACCTGAAATTTAGAAAAATATTTGTATTAAAACCAAAGCATTAACATAGAATTTATTGTCCTGTCAATGACTTTTGATGTAAGATATTTTGAGATATCAGTACGATGATAAAAATATGACTGATAATTTGGCCCAAACATTAATGCAAGGGAAGTTTTTAATAATTTTCAGACTGATCTGTGTCCTGGTGGAGGTCCGTTGCAAAAAATAAACATTCTTTTATCAGTTGTCCCAATACTAGTTTCATCACCATCGTTATGCCTATAGTAGAAAATTTTATCAATTGTTGATCTACATGATTCGCAAATAGCTTCTAATATAGGAATAGATATAATGTGTATTAAGAAATTGATAAATTTAGGGATCTCTGGTTTTAATTCATTTACAGCTTGCACTAATATAGCTTTCATTTCAAAAAACATTCTATTTTGCCAAGAATGATCAATTGCATCAAAAATCCAGTTCCAAAAAAATGGAGAGATCTAAAGCTTTGTTATCCATATTTGAACGTGGAAATAATGAATAATCAAAACAGAAAAATATTATAGCAGTTGATATTACCAACATCAAGTTCCTTACTTTGGTCAAAATGAGCCTGGTATTACTGTAACAAGGAATCAACGTAATCTAATAAGTATTTTACATCCATTCCTACTTACGGAAAACCATTGATATATATATATAAAGAAAAAAAGTTTTTCCGTGAGCTGCGATTGTTCTGCAGCATGCGTCGCAGTTTTTGGCACATTCTGCTTCAGGGGTTGTAGAGATTGTACAGTTGCAGTTTAGGGTGGGGATGGAGTGCATTTGAAAAGAAGCATGAAGTAGTCTTCAGCTGGCTATTGCATCAGCCTCAGTGACAGCCAGGATGTTGGAAAATTGAGGGTTGTGTAGGGCTTCTTTGGCGAGGATATCAGCTTTCTCAATGGCAACTTGTACTGGTACCTATTGAAGAATACTAGTTCTTTGAGCTATGGTTATTTTGTTCAAGAGCAGAATGGTTAAAATTAGAGAAAGACAAATAGATGAGAAAAATAATAAACAAAAACTTAACATTGCCATAAAAAAAACTGATCACTGCATGAAGTTTGAATACAAATTTATAGTTATAGATAAATTTATTTGTATATATTTGGTCACTTTAGTACAATCAGGAATTGTACAAATAAAAAAAAATAGGGATTTCAACATTTTTTAGTATTTTTATTTTATTTACAATAAATTTGCATGTCAATTATTTAACTAATTATAATTTATTACATACTCTTTATTACAATATGCAATAATAAATAAGATTTTTTAAAATGCATTTAAGGCTTTTTAATTATTTCTTTCACCTGTATGTTAGGGTTTCCTTCTGTCTTGATATTTTTCTTTTATGTGTATTTTAGTAGTTATTTGTTTCAGTTTCAATTATTTATATCATAATACTGGGCTGAATGAGTAGAGTGCTGCATTTCGTTACTAAAGTTCATAGATTCATGTCCCACTTATGTCGTGGATATTTGCAGACATTAGAAATTGGGTGTAAGCAGTATGTCCTAGTTTTATTATGAATCTTGTGTAGCAAAACAAAAGTTGATCATAGTGCTCCAAACCAAACCATATCACTATGTCATCCCTCAAATAACAGTATTGAAGGTTCAATAATATAACAACCGATAGATGGCTGAATGGTTAGGGTGCTGGCCTTCGGAATCGGAGTTTGTGGATTCAAATCCCACTGTGGCATGGATGTTCGTAGCCATTTGGAATCAGCTTTAAGCAATAGGTCCTGGTCTCATTAGCCCTTGTGTTGCAAAAAGTAGACTGTAGTTCTCCAAACCAAACCAATCAATAATATAACTTAATTTATATTTACTAAATTTTTTACTTTACTGTTATTCTCATTTTAACTGAAGAAATTATAATTTAAACTCTAAAATTGTAAAAATAGAATAAAATTGTTGAAATATTTTAAGTTTTGTAATATTTTCCTCCAAAACTATAAGATTATAGTTTATCATTTTTTTCATATTAAGAATTTTGTATATTATATACAAAATAAACTGATTTTCTTTGTAGACCATGGCGGAAGACTCTGGGGGCAGCACTGTTGAATCATGTTCTGAGGGCTCAACTGATATTACAAGTCCATTTGTTGAAGTGAATTTTAATGACATTGAATTTTATGAAAGATGTGGAGGAGGTGCTTTTGGTTGTGTGTACAGAGCTTTATGGAAATCGCAAAATAAGATTGTTGCTGTGAAAAAACTACTTGTTTTAGAAAAAGAGGTATGGGGTGTTAAATTGCTTTGTATCTCAATGTCATTCTTCTTTCTGTGCCTAATATGTGCAATTTTTTAATATTAAATTAATCATTTAATTAAATATTTGCCATTTTCTAATTGGGTGAAATGAGTGTACTGAGTAATACAGATGATTTTTTTTCATTTGATTATTTAATTTCATTGCCTAGCTATCTGATTGAAAATACAGTCTAAATTAATTAGTGCAAATTTCAAGGAGAAAGGAAAATATTTTGAACTGTCCAGAATTTGAATCTAAATCTAATGTCCATGTAAAAGAAGCAAAAACAAAGGAAAAAGTCAGCCACCAACCTTTTTTTTTATTTAAAAACATTTGTAAATTTCATTTGCTTTGCTTCTCTTATTTTACGCTGTATACAAAATCCTCAAATTTACTATTTGAACAGAAAATAATATCTTTAACATTATTTAGTACTTTAACAAATCATTTTATTTTTTTAATACAGAACCTAGTTTTTGATGTAGTTGGTAGTACATGTTCTTCAGTATATTATCTTCTTCTAACAGATGATTCAGTATCTTTTTTCATTACTTCATTAAAAATTTCTGCACTAATCAATTTTTCATAAATAACAACTTTTGGATCAATATTTAAATATGATTCATAGGGGACAAGGCCGTAGACAAGGGGAGGGATTTGGGGGACCAGTCCCCCTCCAAAATTCTTAAAGACCGTTTCATGGAAAGAAAAGGGACCAAAGGTGTGTCATCTGCATAGATTGTACATGTTCACATAAGTTTTGTATGTAGTTAAAGGATTTACTGTTTTTTATTTCTTTTTTAATCTAGGCACAAGTATTAAGTCTTCTTAGCCATAAAAATATAATCAAGTTTTTTGGGGCTGTTACAATTTCTCCAAACTACTGTATTATTACTGGTAAATCTTTCATTAACATTTTTATTTGTATAATTTTTAATAACATTCTATTTCTCTAATAACAGAATTTCTCCATTTTTTAGAATATTCTGAAAATGGCTCTTTATATGATTTTCTTGGAGAGCTAGAGAATAACTCTATGTTAAATTTTGAACAGATTTTATGCTGGAGCTCTGAAATTGCTTCTGGTATATGAATTTTTACATCTTTTTAGCTTCATTAAGGACAATAATAAAATAAATATGAAATATTTCTTTCACAGTTAAAATTAAGTCATTTGCAACTTTTGTTGTTTATTTAGGTATGCATTACCTTCATGAAGAAGCTCCAGTGAAAGTTATCCATCGAGACCTAAAGTCTAAAAATGGTGAGCCAAGATAATTATATATAAAAGTGTACATTCTCCAAATGTTGTTATCATTATTAATATATATGTTAAAACTCTTCTAATTCAATATTGTAATTAATTTTTAAATCACACCCATAAAAAGGTAATTATTTTTTCGTGGTAATTTTTTTTTTTGTATTCTGGTTTAATATAATAAATTTTGGTTTTTTTCTTTTTATTTTTTGTTTTTAATCTTGTTTTTTTATTTTTTGTTTGTTCTTTTTTTATATATTCTTTCTTTTTCTTTTAAATATTATTTTTTTAAATTCATTTTATTTTTTCAGTATATTGATATATCTTATTTTATTTTCTCATTCTGTTTTATTTTTATTTTTTTTTCTAGATAATATTTTATTCTCTTATTAATTTTTTTTTTAATTGTTTTTTTTTTTTCTTTATTTTCATTTTTTCAATGAATTTTTTTTTTTTTTTTTTTTTTTTTTTTATTTATTATTTTTTTTTCATTTTTTTTTTTTTTTGTTTTTTGTTATATTTTTTTTATAATTTTTTTCCTTTTTTTACATATTGAAGACTTATTTCATATTTTTTTTTTTTTTAGTTTTTTGATTATTTTTTTTTTGTTTAATTTTTTTATTATTTCTTATTTCATCTTTTCTTATTCTATAATGATTTTTTATGATGAGCTAATTTTATTTTTTTTATTATTTAATATTTTTTTTTTTTTGTTTTTTTTTTTTATTTTGCTTTTACTCTATATTAGTTTTTCTTTTTTTTTTTTTTAATTATTTTTTATTTTTTTTTTTTTTTTTTTTTGTATTTTCTTTTTTATTTTTTCTTTTTATTTTTTTTTTTTTTTTTAATTTTTTTTTGTTTTTTTTTTTTTTTAACAATAATTTTTTTTTTTAATATTTTTTATATTTAAATTTTATATTCTTTTTCTGTTTGTTTTTTTTTTTTATGTTTGCCACATACTTTTTTTTTTTTTTATTCCTTCTCGTAATTAATAATTAACCATAAGTAATTATTTTCATCATATCTGAAGTAATTAGCAGTGGTTTAATGAAAACAATTTTTGATTTTACAGGGAAGTATTTTAATGGTTGTGTAATGTTAAATAAGTAGATGAATACAGCTCCTAAAAAATATGGATCAAAGTTCTTTGAAAAAGAAATGCTGTTTTATTGTATAATGAGAAAAAGGTGTTAAAGGTGTAAGTTCATGAGGTTGAATTAATCTTCCATAACACTTTTTTCCTCTTTTATTGATTATACTATTTCTTTTTTGGTATATTGCATAGCAAATCTTATTCTTTAGTTCTAAAATTTCATGTTTATAATACTGTTTCAGTTATCTGTGATATCTTATTACAGAGTCTAAAAAACATGCAGACACAATGAATTCATACCTAGTCAATGAGGGCGTGAAATTTAAATTGTTTCTTTCTTTAATTGTTTATTGGTCTCTCATTTAAGTTCTTTCATTTTTTCAAAAGCCAGATGATGGTCCAATAGATAACGTACTGCCTTATGGTATTGGTGTCCACAGTTTAATTTTTAGTGCTGGTGTAGATGCTTAGCTTTCCAATTTTCATTTTTCTGTCTTTAGTTCATCTACTTTGTATTGAAGTTTTATATTTTATAATATATACATTATTGTATAATTAAATAGTATTTATATGTGCTTTTACCTCATTGTAGATTTATATTAATGATTTAAACAAAATAAAAAATAGCTAATAGATAAAGCATAAAAGTAAGATAAGCTAATATTCATTAAAATGAAAACAGTGCTAGATTGCAGTGCCCAGCACATTCTTCCAGCTATTTCAGAACAAATATTTTATAATTTTTACTGCCTTGTTCAATAAATATCTGAATTTAGTCAATCAATTGTTAAGAAATATGTAATTTTTCTTTTTTATTTCAGTTGTCATAAGTGCTGATTATGTTTGCAAGGTATAACATTCATTATGTTCAATCTTTATTTTTTATTTTATTGTTACAGTTCAGTGCATATCAGAGAAACTTTCTATTAAATCCTTTTTAATATTTTTTTAATATTTGATAGAAATAGTAATTTTGTAACAAAGTTAATATTTTAGCCTAATGCTTTGAATTATGAATATAGCTTAATACATTGTTTTAATTAAGTATTTATAAATTGAGACCCATAATTATTTTGTTTTAATTAGACTAAGTTTAAAATGATTTTTACTAACCATTGTTAATTTTTTTCTAGTTTTTAGTTGTGAGATGTATTGTTTGGTTATAATTGTGTACCCAGAAGTATTGCATTTGCAGTTAAAATTAGTATTACTTGGGTTGATTCTAAAGTTATTACCTGAAGTATTATTGTCTCAGAAGTAATTTAAAATGAAAAGGCATTTTACTGATGGCTTTGTGCTTACGATAATTACCAAAGCTTGCAGTAATAAGGAAAGTTATTTATTTTGTCAGAATTCAAATATTTCTTATTAATGGGGAAATATTAGGAACTTAAAAATTACTGTCATAGAAATAGGAATTTCATTGTTCCCTATTTCAAAGCATAGAAAAGTTTTGCTAATGATAGTCTAAGTTTGTTCTATCAGTTAGTTGGAAATGTCATAGAATGCAAAAGTTTACAGTAAAACCTTTCAATTATTTTTAGAAAGTAGAGCAAATATTAATGTAAATAATTTCTCCCAAATTATAAATTTTATAAATTTCTTTTACTGAGTTATAACTGTATTAGCTGTTAAGAAAATAAGTAATAAATGATGCTGAATTTTTTAAGTATAATTTCTATGAGTCTTTAATTTATTTTTCTTTGGAAACATTAGTTTTTAGCATTTTTTTCTATAACATAAAAAAATAAGGACTTAATAAGATTCAATTTTAATATAATTTTAAAGCCTAGATTTCCCTAATCTAGTGTTAGACACAGTTTTAATAATTGCTGTTAAATATGAAATAAAAATTTCTGAAATATGTATTTAATTTTAATTTCCTATTAATACCGAAATTCATTGTGTATTAATATGTTTACAGCAATAATACTCATGCTTTTAATCAAATGAAATACTCTTTACATTTTGTTTCACATTTGTTTTCAATTGCAGATTTGTGATTTTGGAGCATCTCGCTTTCTAGATAGTACGACTAAAATGTCTATGGCTGGAACGTTACCTTGGATGGCTCCTGAGGTTCTGTATATTACTATATAATTAATTTATAATAAAAGTTAGGTGATATTTCGCATCATATTATTACCAACTACATTTATATCTTACCAATTTATAGGTTATACAGTCATTGCCTGTTTCTGAGAGTTGTGATGTATGGTCATATGGTGTAGTTTTATGGGAATTGCTTACACACGAAGTGCCTTTCAAAGGAATTGAAGGTATTCAGGTTGCATGGGCTGTTGTTGAAAAAGAAGAAGTAAATATTTTTATTTACTGTATTGTTAAACACAATAATAATTGGAATAAATATAAGATTATGTTTAATTTTGATTGCATATTTTAAAATTTTTTCAAATTATTCTATAAAATACTCAATTTTGTAGTTGAAATTTTATGTTGTTTTAGTTTTGTCAAAGTTTAATCTAATTCTATCTCAGCTGCGAAATTGTTATTTGTTTAGTACCACCCAGGGAACACATGTAGATTATGTCTGCTACGGATGCATGTAACATTGTACGTTTATTTCTTGCACATAATTTTCTGTATAGTATTAGGATAATGTCCAAAATGCTGCTGCATTAGAAATTTTTTTTTTTAAAGTGTTTTGACAAAATTAATCTCTTTATTCCAAATACTCTTTTTTTTAGTTTAAAAAAAATAATTGAAATTCTCTTCATTTTAAAGTGTGAGTATCTATAGTAAGCACACAATTACCCAGGATTGATAGGAAATATCTTGTCCCTCAGCAAATTTATGTAAATTTTGATGAAAATTTCTGAAAAAATGATAGCAAATGTAAATTTATTATACAGTAGGACTTAAATAATTTAGTAAATACAAAAGAATGAACAAAAAATTTAGTGGCACTTAGCTTTAGAATTAGTATAATAATAAAAAAAAAAAATAGAAATGTAGTTTACCTCACTGCTTTATGAAATATGAAATAGAAATCTATTTTTGCTTTACATTTACTCTTTGAAAAATTTTACTATGCAAATTTTTCTTTATCCTTTTTTCAGCAGGCATGCTTTCATCTTGTAGTAGTTTCAAGTAACTTAATTGTGTAATGCCTCAGTATGTACTAATGTATTATCATAAATTAATTTTTGATGAGTTGCAAGATTTTTTCATCGCTTTCATAATATTTTTCAAAATTCATCCTTTCTTCTAAGCCACAAGTGACATTATCATTGTCACTTAAAACTTTAAAAAATTCCAATTTTTAAGCTTTGTTAATTCATTGTTGCACTGCTTCTCTATTCTTATCTGCAGAACAGTGTTACTTTTTCAAATCTTCTAAAGTTTTTCTCTACAAATTAGTACAGTCATCCTTTTTTTATTGGGGAAGAGAGCATTTTGGATAATCTAATTCCAGTTAAGCAAGTCTACTGTATTATTATTTTAACTACCTCATATACCAGGAAATTAAAATAGTGACCAACCAGTTCAATACTGTAATCTCTTTGCAGTTTTAAACAAATTGGTTTTGATATACTATTATCTGTTGAGCAATGATAATAGTATGCAAAAAGTAATTTTTTTTTAAACGGTCATAGATGCAAATTATTTATAATGGCAAGAGTAAAAATTGCCATTTTGTATTCTTTAAGCTAAAGATGCTTTGAGCTAAATCATTGTTCTTAGTTGTGAATAACAATAAATACCATTGATTATTTTATGCTCAGAAATTGCTAGAATTGATAAAGGCAACAGTGTGTGTCAAATTATAGCCTGTATTAATTAAAGATCCTCTCCAAGAACTTTTGAATAAATTGCATGCCATGTTTGTCTGCATACATGTACTCTAAATTTTAATTTCTGCTCTCAACTTAAGAAATTTTCAATAATTGTTTTTGTAGCATGAGAAATAATGTATGATTCTCTGGATTCTTACCAATTAATCATGAATTAATGTAAATATAAAGGAGTCATATAAATTCTTAAAAGTTATTATAAATTGATATCTCAGTTTTAAAAGATGTATTTTTGGTTTATAGCTGCTTAACACAATATTGTAAAGATAGAGTATGTTTAATTATTTCATATTTTTAAGTTATAATGAAATATATTTATTGTGATACATTTCATGTATAAAGTTGATATAAAATTTGGATTTGAAAAAGTTATTCTTTTAAAAGTGATAAATATTATTTTCATGATTATTTTAATGCTAACGCATATTGTAACATATGTTTTAAGATCTTTATATAAATTTATTTAGAGATTGACTATTCCTAAATGCTGCCCACCAAGATTTGCTGACCTTATGACTGCTTGTTGGAAGACTGATCCAAAAGTAAGAAATTCTTCCGAAAGTATGCTAATTTGTGGCTTGAATAATTTTAACCTTTTATGTATTGGTGATTAGATTGAAATCAGATTTGTATGTATAAAATTTGCTTATTAATTAATGTATTAGATTTGTGGATAGTGACTAAATAACTAAAGGATTTAAATTAGAACCAAAATTTCTAGATATCAGGTATCTTATGTTATAAAAAAAGATAGCTATCAAGACTATGTGCCATAATAACAATTTTGTAAGCCATTTTCTCTTTATTTACCCAAATGTTTGACTGGAGGATACTTCCAGTTCAATCTAGAATGTTTTAGAATTAAAATGTATTAGGCTGAATAATTGTAACAATAATATGAGAGTTAATGGACATGACTCTTTATTATTATTATTAAATCTTTCTGTAAAGATTGTGGAATTTTATTGATGGCTATAGAAGATTTTAATAAGTTTTAGATTGCAAGTTTTTGTTTTTTTTTTCCTCTTAATGTGAATGAGTAAAATTTTAATTTCTTTTTTGTTATTTTCAGGAAAGACCATCTTTCTCTCAGATTTTAAAAGTCCTAAGTTCTATGGAAAATGATGGTTTGTTATTTTTTTAACATTAAATTTAAAAGTACACTATTATTATGTATATACATTCGTTTAAATTAATATTTCAGCATTACCAAATAGCCAATATTAAATATTTTATTTTTGATTTATATCCAAACTCATTTAGTCAGCTTAAATAACACTGTTAACACTAGTATACTATCTTTTCTAATGAAAGAATGTAGTTCTTAATTGTATGAATAAGTAGTAGTTTTACTTAAAAGTACAGAATTTTACAGAAATGAACTATAAGAGAATTTGTTTCATGTTCTGAATAAGTAAAAGTTAAATTTCATTTGTTATCAACCAGTTAACTTCTTAACTCTTATGTTATTATTATTATTTTTCATTGAAAGTAAGTTGTAATGTTTTGTTGTTATCAGAAATTTATTTATTTCTTCATTTACAGTTGAATTCTGCGACCAGCTGTCAGTCTATTTAAGCCAGAAAAGTGTTTGGAGGTAAATTTTACTGTAAATGATGATGATGTAAATTTTACTGTAAATGATTATTGTAGCTAAATATTTTGGTGTATTGGCATTTATTATTGTTTGATGAATCTCATTCAGATGAATGTGTGTTACAGAAAGGAAATTGAAGCCACTTTAGTTTTGATGAAGAAGGCAGAACATGATTTAAACCAAAAACAAAAACACCTTGAAGAATGGGAATTGAGGCTTTTAGAACAGGAAAAGAAACTTGAAAGAAAGAAAAAATATATGGTTTGTTCAAACTTTTATATATTTGCATGTTATTTATTAAGACCTCTCTTCTTGTTTTACTTTCCAAACAGACAATTTCTTATTCCTAGAAATCTAAGGCAGGGTTCCCACAGTCCTTAAAAGTCCTTAAGAACTCCTTAATTTCAGCTTTTACTTTTAAGGGCCCTTAAAACTACTTAATTTTTGTCAAAGGTCCTTAAAAACTCTTTAATTTTTAAATTAGAATGCGATCAATTTCTCCATCGACGAGATTCAGTCTCATGTGATTTCCTATCAGTTTTCTTATACGACAAATAAATAATCTTTCTTATACTTAAAAGGTTTAAAGTATAAAGTCAGCTGTCCTTTCCTAATGGCTAAAAGTCATGCAGATTTTAAATAAACGAAGCATGGAGGGGGCAGATTTTAAATAAACAAAGCATGGGTTTGTAGATATTTTAGCTACTTATGGAAGTTTAATTTTCCTTGTATTGAATGTAATAGAAAAGTCAAAAACTTTCTTCTTTCCCTGGCAACGTCGGGTATAATCAGCTGGTATATACATACTATATATATATATATATATATATATGAGTCATTTTTAAATCCTCAGAAAGTACTGTTTTAAATGTTGTTTTTATTCACAGTTTATTTTTTAGTTTGATCACTCAAAAAACTTTAGATGTACATTTTTCAAAATTAGCTTTCATCAGATTTATCTTATATTAGTTTTAAGTATTTTTAAAAACTTAATTCTGAAATATTGTAGGGCATTTATTGAACATGCCTTGTCTGGTTCATAATAATTAAAATATGTTCCTCAGGAAATAGGGTTTATGCCGTTATGTCGTGTATTTCAAGTAAGTCCTTATAAAAAGTTGCTTTGGTCCTTGGAAAGTCCTTAAAAAGTCCTTAATTTTTGTTCTGGAAAAAGAGTGGGAAATAAATATTGTGTAAGGAAATAAATATTGATTATCAAGTTTCAGGTTTAAAAAAAATAAAAAACCATGTAAATTTATACAGAAAAAGTATTTTAGAAAAATCTCACTTTGTAAATAACTACAGACTAACATTGCTCTGTTTGTGGATACTTTCCATTGAGCCTTTAAAGTATTGTTGGGCTCCACATGTATTAAAATGTTTGATTTACTGATTGAATTTCCTTATTAGTCTTAAAAATTTGAATTTTCAGGTCAAGGCTATGACATTGGCTATATATAATATTACATCTAAATTGTTCATAAAACTGCAATAGCTTTTACTAATTAATTAGTATTAAAGCATAATAATTGTTGACTACCAATTATTTGAATATTAATATAGGCACAATTTTTTTTATTTAAAAACAGTAGGGTTTTAAAATAACCAAATTGTTTTCTAAAAGTATGATTCACATTTACATAATGTTAGAAGTAAAATCAATAAAGTATGGTATATTAATTACTTTATCTGTCGATACCTGTTGAAAATTTAGTGCAATAATCAATGCTCTATTTTGTTTTAAGATTGCTGTTTGTTCTTACTTTTTTTTTTTTTTTTTTTTTTTTTTTTTTAGCAATTGTATGATCTGGATATTAATACTTGGTCTTCTGAAGATGTGGTATGATATTAAAATTTTAATAAATGTTTAATTTACAAAAAAATAAAAATAATAAAATATTTTATTTTTCGCTTTTATATTTCAGTGCCTTTGGATAAAACAACTTGGAACAGAAGGTAATATGATATTAAATTTTAGCATTTATTTTGTGAAGTGTGAATCTGTACGAGGGGATTCATAAATAAATCTAAAATTGAAAGATGCATGTACATCTTTCAATTTTAGAATAAATTTTATCTATTCTTATTGCTAAGAAAAGTAATTTGTAAACCCTTAACACCAATTATAGGCTAAATTAAAAATAGCATACTTTCCTGCAGTCAAATTTCTTTGCAACTTTCCTTGTTCCTTATATAAATTATGTTTTTTTCCCAGAAAATTTACTTTTATAACACAATACATATGCTCTTAAATATGTACTATATTTGTCTGTGTATAATATGCACCTAAAATTTATAACTACTTTCCAATTTTTAATCCAATGTCTACAAGCACCTAATGAATCAAGTTTTAATGCTGTTTCAAGGTTATTCTAAGATGACTTCATTCTTAACAAAGTCCTTCACACTTTTTATCAGTCATCTTTAGTCATGCAAGTAGTTTTCCCTACTATGAGACAGCCGGGGGAGCTTAATATCAAGATGTTGTACATCACCCTTTTTCATTTTTAGGGGACATTATATGAGGGATTTATTTTTTTTATTACTCATCACTCTATAAGAAAATCTGTTTTGTAGTACATGCAAGTAAGGTAAAGAGTCAATTTACTTATATCTTAGCTTTTAAGTTGAAGGTAGTACAATATACAGCAGAAAATGTAAGCAGCATTTCAATTAGAAAATTCAGCATTTGGAGTCAATACATTTTCTTCACTTGTAATTGCAAGCACCATATCTTTACATAATACACAATTTAAATTTCATAATAAATTATTTATATGTAAACATGTTAGCAACATTAAAAAATATGAAAATATCCCAAAAATTTAATATTGAAAATTTCAAATGTAAAAATGTACTGGCAATAGTTGAATTATTTTATATATAAGTTTTAATGTTTATGTACTTAATTAGTTTAGAACGTTTCTTGTAGCTTTTTAAAAGCAGTAAAAATTATTCTATGTATAATTTACATTATGAGTTTTTAATCTAAATTTTAAAAAAAAAATGCTTGTTTTATGCAAGTAAATGAAGTATTTTTAGATTTTTAGACAGGAAATAATGACTTGTTTTCTGTAACTACTAAATTTTATACTCATTTTCATCATGTATCAAAAAGTTAAATATGTGTATTTTTTTTAAATAGCTTTCTTTTAATTTCTGATGTTATTGAAATTAATAATTCATAATTTAATTCTCTAAAAATTGGTAAAATAAATTTTTATTATTTAAAAATAATAATGCAGATGTTAAAATAATTTACAGTTGAAACAGTGATTTACTGAAAAAATATTTTTATTCCTTAATATGAAATCTTTATTATAGCTTGTTCAAAAGATTTGGATCAGTATGCTGATCTTTTTCATGAGCAGCACATTAATGGAAGACGTCTGCTATTAATGACATCTGAAGATCTGAAAGACTTGGGAGTTTTGGCCGTAGGCCATAGAATCCATTTAATGGTTAGTAATGTATAGGAATCTTAAATATTTTATGCATAAAAATTTTTATATCCTTTGTGTTATTTCAATTAAGCATCTCAGTTATCATAGATAAGATATAAACCTTTGATAAAAACACATAACACCCTATGAATAATGTATATTATGTTTAAATGATTGTTTAACCATTTAACAGTTTCTTTTTTTTTCTGTCAAAATAACCAAAACCTGACATAGGAAATTGTGTAGATTTATTTCATAATCAAAACTTAATGTAGTGTCAGAGAAATCTGTTGGGTACTGGAAACTAAAGACAGAGATAAATTCTGATAAATCAGTTGTTTGATTTACACATATAAACTAGCAGGAAAAAAATATATAATCTGCCCGAGTGACAGTCAGGCTAAACTATTAAGTGGTTAAAGGTCTACTGCCAAATTAAAATCCCTTCTATTAAAAGTTTGTGTAATTGATTATATAGGTCTGATATTTCATTCTTGCAAATATAGGCCTAACTAATCGTAGAATTTGTAGCATGTTAGGAAATTAATTGTACTATATTTCTTGATGGTATTTATTAAGGTCACTCATCTTAGATTTTAATTCATAACTTAAAGCAAAAAATATACTAAGAAACAATTCATAACTTCAAAAACTGATATATTGGTTCACTCATAAACTGAGGTATTGCTGTAATTATTTTTTTTAGTAGATACTTTATTTGACCTCACTAAGGCTAGCCTATTGTTCAACAAAAAAGAACCTATGTGTTGCAATGTAGTTAATTAAGCGAAGGAAAACACTTCTTTTCAAACACAAAAAAAAAAAAAAAATTAAGTCGCTATATATAACACAAGAACAAGTATGGCATAAAAATTTGCATGTACAAAACAAAATGATAAGCGGACAGCATTCCAGCTGCCATGTGGATTCGTTCTCGATATGAAATGCCACTACTAGAGAGTTCTGAATAGCGCCGAAACGAATCACAGCAATGTTGAGTTGTTTTGTTCTGGATGCACCAGAACACAATGGATAGACATCACCTATAGTTCTGCTAAGCTCTCCATGGTAATAGTAAGACATCCCAATATTGGAAGGCAAGAAGATAATTGTAAAACGATAACCTCTTGTTATCTCTTGATCTTTTTAATGCTAGATATGTCTTTTGCTCATGTACCTTAATTATTGGAAATAAAAAATATTAAACTAAGCTATACAAAATTTAAACAAAATAATATATTTTAGGTCATCTTGCAAAATTAATAGTTAATAATAAGTTGTTCTTTTGTGTCATTTATTTAGTTTTCAATTATGAAATAGATATAGTGAAATTAAAGAAATGGAACATTCATCATTCATTATAGATATTAAAGTTGTATTTTAGTTTCTTTTAAAATTATGCTTATTTGTGCATGAGAAAACAATCATATATTAGCTGTGTAAATATTTACAGAAATATTTATAGTAATGTTATGTTTACATTCTTTATTTTTTTTCATATTTAGGATGAAATACACAAATTAAAAACTCATAACAAAAGGATGTTACATTTTCCACCATTGGAACAAGTAAGTCTACTGTTGTTTTAAAATCCACTAATGAGAAAAATGGGTCCTGCAGCAAAAAAAAAAAATTAGTCCCTTAAATTTCAAGTGAAAAGCCATATTTATTAAAGTAAAGATTATAATAAATATTGCATTTATTTGCAAGTCAAAAAAGATCTATTTATTTTTAATTATGTATGTACAAATTACATTCAAATTCTATCTCATTTCATTTTCTATTTCAAAAAATTTCTGTGTGCATTGGAAAGAACATCAATGGTCTCTTAAGTTTTCCACGTATAATGATAATATCGGATTTTTCTGCAAGTGTATTTATAGGGCTAGTTTTTGGTTTGGAGCGCTACAGTCTACTGTTTTGCTCATGGGGACTAATGAGACTGGGACCTACTGCTTAAAGCTGATTCTGAACAGCTATAAACATCCATCCAGAAATGGGATTCAAATCTGCAAATTCTAGTACCGAAGAGCAGTGCTCTAATTTTTGGCAATGTATTTATGGAGATATACATAAAATTTTAACACAAGTACTCCTATAAATTTATACAATGGCTTTATAACCATGAATTTAACTGAGAAAATAAACAAATTAGTGTCAAATGATTTTTAAAAAAACTTATTCACCCAGATTAATAATGTATGTTCTAGAACTGGAATAGGCAAAATATTTTACAATAAATCTAGATCCTATGAAAATTATGCTTTGTGGCTCATGTTACAAATTTAAACAGGACTAGTTTTTGATTCTCTTCAGCTTTTTTTTCCAAAAGTTATGACAAAAATTTAAAATTAATAAAAACTTTCCTTTTACTTAAATTTTTAGGGTCTGTGATATCCAAAATTAGTCAAAGTTACCTCTTTCTAAAATAGTTAAAAATTTCACTTTTTTTTTCCTTGGGGTCCAAATGACCCAAAATCTTATTCCCTCATTGCAAATTTTTTTATTCTGCAGGGCCCAAAATTTTGCTGAAATTGTATCCTACTATTACAAATTTGTATAAAAAACCTTTTAAATTCATAAGGACAAGCTTGTGGGTGGGTGTTTTAGAATGTTGTTCTCAAAAATTCCTCCTTAGTTCTTATACAAAAACTATTTTAAAAATTATTCTACTTTGAGTAACATGTACAAAGAAAACATACTCTACATACTTAGAAAACTTCTCTGAATCCCCCCCACCCCACTCTCTTTTTTAAATAATGTAATCTATTTAGATATTTGAAATGATTTTTAGCTTTTCTCATTCTTGTTCCTTTGTTTTATTTAGCTTATAAATTTTTATTGCAGACAGTTCAACGAAATTCACCTATAAGTTCAATTCGCCCAAATACTGTTAGGCTAGTTTTATTATTTGGTAATCATATTCGTCTTGGATCCACTCCCCAAGAACACAAGTGGAAAATGTATGTAGAAGTTGATGAATGTGATAGTCCTTTGACAACTGTTGCGTGCATCAAAGAAGTTAGCTTTGAATGTCGACATGCTGGTTTGCCTCTGTCAAGGATTACACAGGTACATTTTTTTATATTCTTGTAAGATGGTTACTGTCAAAGATGAATGCATCTATATACATCTACCTGTATGTTTCACAAGGCAAAATAATTCTTTAAAATGTCTCATATGCCATCTTTCTGACATTTCATATCTTGAATAAATAGCCTGACCAGTTTATTATGCGAGTACCCTATTGTCAACCAACATTATAACTTCTAAAATAATTTTTAAAAAAATGTTTACATACCAAAATTTTTTTCCCAGTTTCTGTAGATAGTTTTAAGTTTAAGCTTATTGTTAATTATAATCAATGAAATTAAAAACTAATATTTAGACAAAATTCAGTTCATGTATTCTGTTCCTTTATGTACTGGTAAAATCCATAAAACTAAATAGGAGTGTATGGACCTATTGACCATAATAAATAATTCAGAAAAAAAAAATTAAGGTCAGCTTTAGCAGAGTTGGTGAATGTATTCAACTTTGATATAAATCTTGATTTAAATCATTCATTAAAATGAAGAAAATTTTTTTTTCCAATATTCCATATATTTAAAGCTACTGCTTCCTAATGTTGTAAGAATATTTTTTACCCTTACTTTAGTTCAGTCAGTAATTATAAGTAGACTGAGAAATCAAAAATCGTCTAAACTTGTGTTTTTTGTTTGTTTAAATAAGAATCAATTATAACTTTTGAATATGCAATTGAAATTTTTTAAATAATATAGTTACTTGGTATTTTTTTTTTCATTCTTCAAAATTTCATCTAAATATTTTAGAGGAAACTGGAGATGTAATATTTTTCTTGGTGTTTACAATATTTTTGTTATCAAATATATTTTCATTTATTTATTTATTTTTTGAGCTTGTATAGTAATTTAAAAACTGATTTGAAAAAAAAAAGTTTTATATTTGTAAATCTGAAAAAAAAAATGGGAACTTTCAGTAAGAGTTTATGTAAGGGGGGATTTAAAAAAAAAAAATTAATTAATTAAAAAAAGATATATTTAGTAAATTGACTTTTCTTTTAAAAGTAGTATTACATGCATCATGGAATGAGTTTCATTACAAGGTATTTATAGACAAATTAAAAATATCTATTCTATCAAAAGCATTAGTTTTTATTATTACTATTTTTTTTGTACATATTGAGTATACAGTTATAGAACCAATGTATATTTATTAAAGTACTCATAACAGCTTTCCTTTTGAAAATTTTTTAATTTTTGCATTTTTAATTTAATTAAACTGTCACAATATTATGAATATAAAATGCTGTTTTAAAAAAATATTACTTTTAAGTATAAATTTTTTTAGTACAGAAATATAAAGGGAGATTGACCAAGTGGAAACAATTGTAATTAATATAATTATGTGTAGAGATATTTTTTTGTATAATGTATAAGATGATTATAGCATAATATTTTGTTACATGTCTTTTTAGCCCCCATTTGTAATGGATCGTTGGTGTATTGGCATTAAACCTGATACTGCAGTAACATGCATTGTCACATATGAGGTATGAGGTTTTATGTTTTTATAATGTTTTAAATAATTTCCTGATAATTCATTTTCATATGTACATCTTTTGATTACAATAAAATATGAAGCTAGAATTTAATTCAAGGTGTGACCAATAAGTAGGGTAAATCACCCCTCAAATCAAAAATAGGAACAACTCAATTATCAGCAATACCTGATGTTGAACTCAACTTTCATATATAAAGCTAACTTCTAATATAACTATACATTAAGTATTAAGACCAAATAAGCAGTCAAATGTGTAAGTTTAACCTAAAAATATTGTAAGAAAAAAATATAATTTTACATGGAGTTAGAAAGAGGCACAACAAAATGTTATTGAATGATATTTTTCAAGCAACGACAAAGGGAATCGTCTATTAGTCACCAACTGTAGCTCCTTCTTCTGGCTCTAAGTTTCCATAATACTCTCATTGTCTTCCGTAATATTCAGTTAACAGTAGTGCATAGTTTTGTACACTTTTAAATTCTTAAACATGTTTTATCATCTTTTGTTTGTACGGTGATTTAGTGGCATATCATTGAGTTGAGAATCAGTTTGAATTTGATATGCTTGTTAAAGTTGTTTATAGCTAAATATCAAGTTATTGTACTGTTGCCACATCATTTTTCCCAGACTTGCCTTCACTGTAATTTTTCCTTTATCCTAAACTTAAAAGGGCAAAGATTTAGAGAAATTATGTACAATCAAGCTATTTGACACAGGAATTGACAGCTGTACAAGTAAAGTTTTCAAGGTCTTTTGATGATTTGTACACATATTGTCAAAGATAGTGTATGACAGGGACTATTTTGAAGGTTTATAAACAGTTTGGTAGGACTTATTTTTAGCAGTACATTTTTAGCAGTACAATTTAGTAGACATCCTTCACCTTATACTATACCTTGTATGTTGAAATAATTATAAATTATTTATATGTAAACATTTCAATTTTTCCAAATATTTTCAAACAGCCCTTCTTAAAATATATGAATTGAATTAGCAAGGAGCAGAAATTATTACTTGATTCTGCTAAATAATAATTAGATTATTAAGATTTGATTAAATGTGGTAGAATAGTTACACAAAAAAAATATATTATTATTTTTAGTCTCCTGTGATTGTAAATTTTGAACTGGAGACTTTTTTTTTAATGCTATTTTAAAAATTATTAATTTACATTAATAATGTGACATTTCTTTTTTGTAGTCTATTGTGAAAAAACCCAGATTTACGCAACATGTACATCAAGTAATTGCTGAAGGATCAACATCATTACAGAAAGAAGTTAATCTTGTTTTAAAAACTTTACCACATTGTGATAAAAAAATCCGAGCCGCACATTGCAAAAGTGCTCCCATTCTACCCAATGCATGGCAAAACAGATTTTTTCCAGAATCTTTCTCACTACCTCCTGGAAAAACAGGTATGTTAAAACTGATTTTTTAAAAAACCTAATAATTTATAGCTTGCTACTTTGATAAAGAATATATTTAGCTTATATATTTTAAAACTATTTTTCTTATTTTTTTTTTTTTTGTTTGTTTGTTTTAATGTTACCCATATATAAATAGTAATATACCTTTCTTTCCTTGTGTATGTAAGTGTGTTTCTTTGCTACCTTAATTGTTTAAAGTTAAGAGTTATTTCCTTAGGAATAGTCCATCTAACATCTTAAATACTAGAAAATGTTTGTTCCTTTTATTTATTTAAACACAAATTTTCAAAATGCAGAACATAAAAAAATTGATAAGCATCCTTAATTAAACATAATTAATTTGTTTCTAAGTAGTGCACAACTTGCATATAAATATGTACAATATTTTTAATTATCTTTAAAAAATTGACTTTATTTACTTATATTTACTATTGTGAAATTTTGCTGTGTGGTTTTACTTGCTAAATGTGATTTTCTGACTTATTAGTTAGCATGAATTTTTATAATCCTAACTTATAAAAGGAAATGTAAATCGAGATTTTTAAGAAAAGTACAGTGCTTATTATTTTCTATTACTTTTCTTCCGATATTATTGGTATTCTAAACTTGCCCATTTATAACAAGCATCCGTTAGTTATTGGAAAAACCTTAGAATCCTTGAATTTCACTAAGTAAAATCAGGGCTCCTGAAAGTCCTTAGAAACTTCTTTTGAAACCTAGAATTTTACAAACAATCGCTCTGTAAATTTTTGCATATTATTTCTCTTAGAAATGAGTATCAAAACAAACCAACACAAAAATTCAAGTGTCAAGGGGTGGAACCCTTTTTTCCTTCTTGGCATATTGAAAACTACGTAGGTACAGTTGAACTTTCACAAAGGCTCTAATAAAAATATCAATAATTTCTAGTAAAAAGGTAAAATTGTTCTTTTGATAATTTTTGTTTAATTACATTAAGTTGTATATACATACATTTTATTATCTATATATTTAATATGAATATCATTAAAATAAATTCAGTCGTTATTTTATTTATTTATTTTGTAAATAAATGTTAAATGTATACTAAACGAATCCTTAAAAATTTTCGTTACGTCCCTGTTTTTTTCTTTTCTTTATGAGATATACATGAGGGAATATCTCTAAGAAATATATTACATATACTTAAATAGGTGTGACTGACTCCTTGAGTTTAACAAAGTATACTAAAAAATGTATTTAATTTTTTTAAATTGTTAAATAAAATGTTTATTTGGCTGTTGATAGACTCTGAAATGTGAAATAATTCACTAATCCAAATTTGTTTTCATTCAAAAAGGGAAGGGGGGGGCTTTTCAGTATGATCACAGTATTTTGAATGGGAAAATTCCTGCTCCATAAAAAGTTTATTCTTTACCAAGTATTTATTTCTTTTAATTGCGCAGGTGTTTAATTCTTATTTAATTTATTTTTAGAAAAAGGTACATGGGCAAAAGTTGTAGCTTTTATTTCTTTTAATTTTGCTGGTGTTTAATTCTTATTTAATTTATTTTTAGAAAAAGGTACATGGGCAAAAGTTGTAGCTGGAGAAACCACAATCCCTCCTTTTCAGAAAAACAAAACATTTACCCACTTTGAAGATTCAGGATCCAGTAGTGAAGATGAAAGGATTTTTGAAAGCATGAAAAGTATAAGCCGTCAGTTGCTTGAAGAATCTCAGCCAAGGACTAGGTTAAAAAAAGTTTCTTTTACTTTACATGAATCCAGCTCTTCTGAATCTATTGGAAGTGACTCAACTCAGTTTACTAGCAAAGTATTTCGAGAAAGACGATGTAGTACTCCATCATCCCGTCCAAAATTTAAATACAGACATTCAGCCAGTGATTCAGGTTTTTCCATGGATAGTGATATACAGTCCAAATTCAATAAAGATGCTCGACTTTTAAAATTCCGGCAATGTCGTATAAGATTAGACAGTGAATTGGATAGATTCTTAAGTGGAAATAAAAATGATACTTCTTTTGAGACTGTTGCCAGAAAAGCAAAAGAAGCATTTGATGAACCTGTTGAAGATTCATTTGGAGAATTTCCTCTGCATTTTGGACGACATCGCAAAGGTCTTGCTGGTCGAGGCAGGGGCAATTTATTTCAGACAGATAAGAATGAACCAAAGTTACGCTCTTGGAGTTTAGATAGAAATGCTTTGTGATGAAAAATGTCTTAATAAGTTATTTTAAAAGTTAGTTTTACTAACCCACTTTATCAACAAGCTGTAAACGTGGAGATGGAAATATTTTAGCTTGCTTATTTCTCAAAAGAAATATATATATATAAATTGAATAATCTCATCAAAAAATCTCTAATATTTGTAAATTCTTGTTTTTGCAGAATATTGATTTTCAAAATCAAAATACCAAAAATGATGAGCTACTGATCAGTTGTTATATTACCGTTTTTATGATGCATTTCTTAAAATGTTAAACTGTAAATTTGTGTGTTTTTGATTTATTATAAAATATATCAAGACTATTTTTCTTTTTGTTGTTGAGATTGTTGAAAGTATTAATATTAAATTGTTATGCCTTTGTTTTTTCATTTTCCCTCAATTTCAATGCATTTTTTAGAATTTTAAGTTTTTCTTTGTCATTTAATGTGTTATATCATGTTTGCTAATGGTTTTAAAAACACATTGCATTTTCATGCTAAGTTTACCCCTTATAAGCTTTGTAATATATCAGTCGAATGATATATATCTAGGTAATCAAGATGCATGGCCTTTCATCTTAAAAGTTTAAAATGTGATCCACTAGTCATTTTCTAGATATACAAATTGCAGCAAATTGAAAATGCTGTTGAATAATTTTCTTTTTTCATTTGTAAATATTCATTTCTAACCATTAGTATTATATATTTGCAAACAACATTTAACAAAGATATTTTAAAATGTTTAATGTAACCCCTTGAAGGCCAGCACGTAAAAGCTATGCTAGTCATCCGTTTTGAAACCCATTGCCGTTTATGCCATCTAGTAATTAAATCTAGCATTTAAAAAATTAAAATTAAATGTTCAGATCTCCTATTATGCATACTCAATGCTGGTCTCTCAATATCAAACATAGATCATCGCATGGAGGCGACTTTGGACTGACAAGTGTGAAATTGCTGTGTTGTGTATACTAGACATTGGTCGCGAAGGGGTTAACATCTGTCACTTAGTAGATTATTTAATCTTTTTAGAATAAATCATTTCATAATTTTAATTTAATATTTAGAGAATCTTTCTGCCCATATCTGAACAGTTCACCAATTACATTTATGAAATTTTCTGTGTTAACTAAATATGAACTATTTATTTTGGTTTAAAAAAACTGATTAATTTATAGTCTTTCAAATATAAAGGCAGTGCAAAATTTATAAAGTATGGTATTTATTAAAATTTTGATATTTTTCCAATTTATATGAAAATAATTTATTTGCTAAATAAAATTGTCGACATTTCTCTAACAGTTAGGAAGATGATTCAAAACAAAACCTACAACTATCAATAATCATTATAAAATGTTTTCATAATTTGTACATGTAAATATTGTGACATAGTTACGTTGCTTATCTTCTATATGCTTATTTATGGTTATTAATTTTACCAAATTGGGAATGAGATTTTTTAAAAGTTATGTCCTTATTTTGACAAGTTTCTAAAAAGAACCTACAGTGCAATACAGTGTTTTTGAATAATTTTTTGTGCTTAAGTAAGTTATTTAGGTAGTAAAGAAAACAGTCTAAATACCCTTTATTAGAA
This sequence comes from Pardosa pseudoannulata, assembly GCA_032207245.1. NCBI lineage: Eukaryota > Metazoa > Arthropoda > Arachnida > Araneae > Lycosidae > Pardosa > Pardosa pseudoannulata. The sequence goes on from CM063508.1 coordinate 143,211,825, forward strand.
TAAAAGAAAAAAGCTTTGTTTTAAATAAATTTAAAAATTCTTATATAAATTGCTTAGATTGAAAAAAATTAATAAAGTAAATAGTTTAATAATACTTTTTAGGAAATTTACCTATTAGATGAAAGTTCAAGATGACATTTTACTGGTATTTGCATATATATATATATATATATATATATATATATATATATATTTGGGTTTCTTAATATGTATGTCTATTATTATATACTTAATTCTGTTTAAAATATATTGACTGAATTAACCTAAAAATTCAGAATGTACATTTACTATTTAAGTTTGACAGTATCTTTTTGTAAGAACTTTTGCGTTCCATACAATATTCTTGCAAATTAAAAAAAATTTCATCCAACTTTAGTAAATTTTTAAAACTTTTAAATTAAAAATTACTGGGATAAATTGAATCAAAAATAGACTATTTAAAATTTCTGGTAGTAGTATTGAACTTGGTAAACATTCTACAAGATCTAAGAAGAGTTACCTCTCCACTTAACATAAATGTCAGATCTAAAGAGTTAACCAAGAAAAAAAAAAGTTAAGAACAGATGAGTGATTTTATGGGTAGTTAAACTTCGCATGAAAAACATTTTCAGTTGAATGTACAATAAAAATTAAATAAATATTCTAGGATTTCCTGGGAAATCTAAATAAAATAAAAATTTAATAGGTGTTATATTGAGAAATCCTAATAAAAAAGGCTGAAGCCCAAAATATTTTCATAACTCGCAAAGTAAGCTTTTGGAGAATTAATTGTAGCATCCATGTTAATTATCTGGATAAAATGTTACATTTCATTTAAAGAAGTATAGAAAGTTATGTGTAAAATTTATTTTCCATTATTTTTTGTTATAAATTATTTAAGACTAGCAATAAGTAAACAATTTGAACAGCAGCTGCTAATGTATAAAATTTTGATAATATTACTGTTGTGACTATTTTGCTACACCAAAGCAAAACTTCAATTGTGTTACATAAAAATTGTACATGCATGTACAAATATTAGAGCTTTATTTTTTAAAGTACTTTTAAAAATTAAAATATTCTGCCTAAAATTTGCCTTATCAATATTAGTCTTGTCCAACCAAAAATTCTACAGAATAACAATTGTTTAATAAAATATTTAGAATAAAATTATAAAGTTCAATAATTACTCTCATACTTGCTCCTCTAATAGTAGGATTTTCCAAAATTACTATCTGTGAAAACCAGAGATTCTCTTTTTCCTAGATTATAAGATAACCGTAATTTCTATTATTAAAAATATAGTCACAAAATTTTTACTATTTTAAATGCTTTTAATACAAGCCAAACTTTTTCATTTTTAACAGGTTGGACATTTCTAATATATTTTCAAACATTTTAGGTCAAATGGTGTGAAAAGCTAGTGCAATATTCTCTGTAAACATGCCTTTTGTACAAGCACATACATAATATAGAACATAAATATTTATTTATATGACTATGTTTATTCTGCAGATTTATTACTGACTGCTAATATATATTTGCTACTGAACAGCCTTATAATGCCTGTAATTTTCTTATTGATGAATTAAATCAATTGGATGCATAAGATAGTGAATGTTTTTCTTTCCTTTAAAGCCTGAACACTAAATGTGTAAGTAATTTCTATTAATTTAATGGTATTGATTGTATGTGAAATGATATTAATTAAATCTTTAGGTATATTTAAGTATAAATCTTTACATTGCTCTTAACAGGTTATGACTCCACTAGATTGATAATTAGCAAAAACAATTGTGTAAGTAGCCAAAAATCAATGCTTAATTGAGTTGCTACAATTTATCAAAACTGGCATTTTTTCCAGTTTATATATTCAATGCAGAAAAGATTAAGCTGATTGAGCAATGATACAGAAACAAAATAAATATTTTTACACATTTTCTGTTAAGTAAAAGTAGTTATATTTGGTCAAGATAAAAAATAAAATTTTCGACTAACCCCACTTTTGGTAGATCAAACTTGATAAACTAGTCAAAGATATATTAATTCTGGCATCTCAAACTAAATCATAACTACAGATAACATCTTACTATATTTTCTTTGTCAGCAAAGTTTAATTTAAATTAACATTTTTTCCACCATTTTGTGTTGTTATTGAATATCATTAATATTAAAATACTTTTTTTTTCAAACATCAAACAAAATACTTAACATCTTTAAAGGTTTAATTTACCAAAAAGTTTATTTTAACGAGTTTCTTCATGCTTTATATCAGCAGAATGTGGCATAAGAATAGCAGAACAAAGTCAGACATCCTGAATCATCAGTAAAAAGTGGTTTTAAAAAAACTTATGAAATTGCCAAATAAAAAATCAGGTGTTGTCCTCCCCTCAACTTTCTTGTACTTTAAAAAGATAAGTAATTGTTTTTGTTCTTACTTTTACAATACATATGAACACTATTAACATACATCTGTCTTTCACTAGCATGTTATTTTAAGAACTTAAAATGAGTTTGGGTTTTGGTTGGTTTGGAGAGCTACGGTCTACTGTTTTGCACACAAGGGCTAATGAGACCGGGACCTACAGCTTAAAGCGGATTCCAAGCGGCTACAAACATCCATGCCCGCAGTGGGATTCGAACTCTGGTTCTAGAGAGCAGTGTTCTACCATTCAGCCATCATTCGACAAGAACTTAAACGAAAATAGGCATTGCCTGGGAAGCATAATAGGAAGTTGTAGGTAAACTGCTACTTCTGTTGCCAAACTAATCCAAAAGTTGATGGAAAACAGAAATTTTGCTATAATGTACATATTCAAAATTTTGCTTCTCTAAGTCAAAATGTACTTTAGTTTTTGTATTCACATACACACATAATTTTAAAAAAGGTGTTTTTGGCTTCAGGGAGGTTCAAAATGTAAAAATTAATACCATGTTGCAGTCAGATTTTTGGATAACTGTAATACTTCCTCTATATGTATTAGTTGATGAGAAGAGAGTGAATAGTGATATGAAATATTTTGTGTATCTTGCAAAATTAATTTATCAAGGAAATGTACAGGGGAGGGGAGAGAAAACTAAATTTCACAAAGAGAACTATTTCATTTTATGTAAATATTTTTCTAATCATAAGGTGAAATAAGCTTTTAATTTTCATTTTTCTATACAGATAATTACAAATATCCCATTTTTACTTTCTGAAAATTGAAGTTAACCTCTGTGATTCTTCTGCAAAACATATGTTCAACATAAAAGGGGGATGGTGAGGAACTACATGTATTAAAATGAAGGACCAAAAGTAATTCCAGATTTGGAATTCTACAAACTTCTTAAAAATCAGTTTTGATGTCTCCCACCTGAAATGTACTCAACAAATACCAGTCATGAAAATTGAAACCACAAACTCTGTGTATCATGACCCTAACTATTTAACCACCATTTGATGTCACTGAGAACTAAGCAAAAGTATTGGGATTTTTAAAAAAATATTCCGAAGGGAGTACATTTAATAACCTTTATTTAAGCTCTATTTTTTAATTAAAAATAATGAAATAAAATTATCCTACCTGGAACGAAATTGTAAATTCCAGGTTCAAGCAATGCTCTGTCCTTTAAAAAGGAACTAAATAATGCAAAATATTTAGACAAATCACTTACAATTAATCAATGACAGCCTAAAATATTACACCTACAAAAAATTAAAATGTTGTATACAGAAATGTTAAAAAATACTTGTTATGTTTCTTAGAAACACATATAAAATGCATTCATTTTATGTATTTTGAGATAAGTATTAAAAAATAAATTCTTGTGCTATATCATTATAAACTTTAAACCCTAGTTAACCTTAATAAGGGTAACAAGAAATGAGGAATAAAGCAAACAAATTAGTTGCATACAAATAGCCATTTCATTGAATACAGTTGATATAAGAACATAATTAGATAAATCTTTCTGAAAAACAGCTAAAGTCTTAAAGTGGTTATGATTTTAATGGTATACTTTTAGTTTAAAAGTTTTATATAATCAAGTTTGAACAAAAAAGAATAAATATGACTGAAATATTTAGGGAAACCCTAAATTTAGAATAAAATAAAACAGAAAGCAAACCAGGGATAAGTTAGTTAACTCCCTTGCACTCTCCTAAAAAATGAATTAACAAAAAAAAATACTTTAACCAAAATGTAACAGAGAACACAGTTAAATAATACATTAACTGATAAATAACAGTATGCACTACCATAGTCAGTCATATCTTTAAGGCTGAACAGCTAGAAATGAAATTTGGATATACATATATTCTATTAGTAATTATGATGAGAAACATTAACCGGATAGTTACTTTAATTGAAATTTATTCCAAATACCTTTTTCTGCCAGCCCATTTTGGGTAGGATGTATAAAAACTGGTTAGAATATTTCCAATACAAGTTTTAAAGATTCAAGATTTTAATTTCTAGTCTTTAACTTTATAAAAATATGTTAGTTCTGCCCTCCTCCTTCAATACTGAAGGCATATGAGAAGCATAGAGTCATGAAAGAACTCTAAAAAAAGTTAACTTAAATTTTTTTAAATATAATGTAAAAAATAAAAGTTTGTCAACAAATCATCATCCTGTGGCATATTTCACACAACTACTGATGGCAATACATTGGCCATCAGTAAAAGGTCCCACTGGCAGTAAAGGATTAAATAACTCCCATAAACTAATTGTTTTGTGAAATCTACAGATTACACAGATTTCATAAGTTTTTAAAATTACATGTATAATAACAAAAAAATATTTCATAAAACATAAAAAAATTTTTCTTCTTTTATGTTAATTCAAAAGGCTGTACACTGGTGTCAATGAAGGTATAAAAGTGAAACATGGTTGATAAACAATATTTACAATGACATATCTAGACATACAATTTTTTTTTTTTCTCATTTATTGAGGTTACCCTGAGTTTGAGAGAAATATAAAAGTTGAATTATACAGTCTAAAAGTAGCAAGGGCAAAAGAAAAATCTTAATTTAAAAATCCCCTAACATATGCAGCTAAATTTTAAAAAATGGTGAATATACTTCTGATAGTAAAGAATGTGATATGTTTTAGTTGATCTCAGAGAGTCAACTTCTTTACCCCTGGAAGTATTCATAACCAATCTCACTTTAAAACAAATGTATTTAAAATATTTAATGTTTATGACAGATGATATAATGGAAATTAACAAGATATCTTACATTTGTAAATGCTGATTTTTTTTCATTTCATAGAAGAGATTTGTGAATCAAGAAATTTCATTTTCTTTTCATACTCCTGCTTTGCAAACACAAGTCCTTGTTCCATAGCTCTTAATTTTGCAACCTTTTCATCTTCAATAGCATTAATTTTTGTATCGTGCTGTATCTGTAAGAATTTTAAACGAGCTTCTTCAGCTTCTTTCATATAAGCTTCTTGTTGTAATCGGCGTTCTAGTTTTCTCTGATTCTCTGACCTAATTACTTTTGCTCGTTCCACATTTAACTGGAAAACTGCTTCATTTTGGACTTTTAGGTTCTTTAATCTATTTTCATGATACTTTTCAACTAATTTGTCTATTATATTTGTTACAGCTTGGTGGGCAGCATCAGCTTGAGATTCAGCAAAAAAACTTATTTGTTCCTCTGTAATCTACATGGAAAGTTTTTCATTACAATAAGGAAATTATGACAAAACTACTGAATTATCAAGCAATTTAAAATAATGACTTAAAATAATGATAAAGAAACAGTACAATTAAGATACAGGTAGTTTTAGCCTTAATTATAGCTAAATGAATGCAGTTATTCAAAGGAGAAAATATTGCTTACTGTTGAAAATACTAAAAACAATAAACAATTCTGTTTGTAAAAATATTATACTTTTTGCAGCAAATATTGTATTCAACTGCATCTGTAAAGCCTAAACAAAATAAATACAAAATTCAAGAATACTGTCAAAATCTATTGTTCAAAATTTAAAACCTCAGTAAAGAAAATTTTAAAAACTATTTTTAAGCTTAACTGTAACTTTTTTAAACTATTTTAATACTAGTTTTATAACTAGTTTTAATACTATTTTTAATAATTTCTACTTGAAAAATTACAAAAATTCAATTATATATTTTTTTCCTGACATTTATGAAGGTTATTTAAAATACACCTCTATGTTAAAAACTAATGAAAAAACCCTTGTGGATTTTTATGAGGCTTATCCAAAATATGGAAAATAAAATTATAAGGAACACCTTTTATATGTTTGGAGCATGATTAATTTTGCTATAAAATTAAAGCAGCTTAATTAGACTTGTAATACAAAAATAACTTCAGGAGTTACAGCAATACTTAAAAATTATAAACACACAAAACACTATTTTCAGTTTTGCCTACCCCCCCCCCTCTCACTACAAAACTGACTAAAAAATTAAGATGGCAGTTTATAACTTTTGCATTATCTTCAATTAAGTATTTTACAGCTGTAATATTCATTAAAAACCACATAATGCTATCAGCTTTAAATACAAAAATACAAAATCAATGTTTAATTTTTTAAACTATTATATACTATTCTATTGCTCTCATTTATATTAAACATATGTATATACAAGAGAGAGAGGAAAACAAGCATTTAAGAAATATAGTCTGCTGTTTTAATGAAATTCAAGAAAAATTAAAATTAAAGAAATTTATGCATGTCAAAGAAGCTGACAAAATTAAAATAAGATTTAAATCAGGGATAGCAAAAGGATTTTGTCAAATTATCAAAATCAAAGTAAATTGAAATACTAATTTTCTCAAATACCATTATATTAATATATTTAATTTATATATGTATTACTTATGTAAATTTTATTTGTTGCCATTTTTAATTTTTTGGCATGTCAGAAAATTTTTCTGGTGTTCCATTTTATGGTACATGTGCCATGTAATTTGCTATCCCTGATCTAACATGAATTGTGTGCCTTATTAAATTTCATAAATTCAAACTGTGTATTAACACATCTTAAAACATACAAAAAATAAAGCATTAAATAATAGACTGTTGTTATGACATAATGACTATTTTATACCAGTCAGTCTGTCAGAGTATGTGTGTGTGTAGTGGGTATCAACATGGAAAGTCAAATACTTTTCCTCCCACTTTCACTATTTATTTCTCTTTCTGACTTTACTCCCTCCCTAATTCTCTTATAAGGTATTTTTGTTATTTTCTACACATTCAGCAAAATTATAACCACCTTGAAGTAAAGTTACTTTATATAGATGCAATACTATTCAGTTATTTTCAAACTTGGTACACTGTTGACCTGAATCTTAATAACTTTTAACATTACAAGATATATGTTAAAAAAAATAAATAAATAAATAAAAGCAGAATTCTGGGAAAGAAGGTAAGAAAGAACTAAATTGAATATTTTGCTTAAATCTGTATTTTATTACTATTGAAAAATACTTATCTTTAGCTCTGCATATAAATTTTGACACACACACCTCAAAACATTTCTACCAATGCCCATGATGTACATATACATTTTTTCCCCTTTTTATAATTACAATATTAATTTTAAATGAAGGGAATACCTGATCTATTCCTGTAGTAGGTCCTTTAGGTTCAGCTTTTTCATCTTTCTTTTGTTCTTCTACATAATCTATTAAGAAAAAAGAAAAAAATAAGAATAGATTAAAAATTTCACAATTTTACACCAACTGATCTAGATTACTGTTATGATGCATGGTTTGATAATTACAGAACTAGATCAAGTTGCCAATGGTATTTTTAATTAAGATTGTTTCTCTGTCATGGTTAAATAAAATAATCAAACCCCAAATGAAATCTGAGGATGTGTGTTTTAAGCTTGTAATAAGTTATTTCCCAAACTCACAGCAAAGTTTGGCAGAAAAAAAGGCATAACATTTAGTTTATGGTTTGGTTTGGAGCGCTACGGTCTGCTTTTTGCAACACAAGGGCTAATGAGACCGAGACCTACAGCTTAAAGCCGATTCCGAACGGCTATGAACATCCATGCCACAGTGGGACTCGAACCCACGAACTCCGGTACCGAAGGCCAGCACCCTAACCAATCGGCCATCGTTCGGCCATTTAATTTATGGAATACAGTTATATGTAATATCCCTTTTCTCCCCAAGAAAACCAGTTTTTCTTGTGTTTCTCCTTTCTGCATTAGGTGGCAAGCCAGTTAAACAGTATACATTTCAAAAATCAGCTCAGCTTTAATGTGCAGGAAAATAAGTATTTAGAATTGCATATTTTATGGCTAGAGAACAAATAAGATCCTTAGTAAAGTTTTTATTTAAAAGCAGCAATTTAAATCTGAATAAAAACTAGTAGCACCTCTGCCAGCAACTGGTAAATAACAAAAAACCTTTTATGACTTTTAGAATTGCTCACAGCAATCAAAAGATATTTTGATTATACAGAATATATCTGAAATTTCTTGCTTTACTATATTCTATCAATCAGGATTGTGATGATTTAAATCTACTGACTATTTTTTAAATCACTTGTTTAAATTTAATGTAATTCAAATATGAAAAACTGTATTTTAATCAAGTAAGAATTTAGAGCTTTAAACAGTAATTGATTTTTGTAATGTAAATTTAAACATAATTTAAAAAATATATATGCACGCACACACACACATACCGTATATTTCCGAATATAAGCTGAGGAGGCAATTTACTTTCAAAAATTTCAAAAGTTCAAAACCTGGATATAAACCAAAGTGAAAACACAATTTCTAAAACGTTCAAATATGTCACCAAAAAGGTAAAATGGGGAAAATATTTTCCAATCAAACTTTAAATTACAATACTAAACTAACACTTCTCAAACCTTTTTTCATCTCAGCATTAAATTTTTTAACCACCATGGGGGGTAAAAGATCGGTCACACCTTGAGACAAATTCAAGAACATTTCAGCATGTTTCAAAAGTGGCAGGGAAAAATAACTTACATTTCAAATTTAAATCATTTTCATGCTCGCTCTTATAATTCACTTCATAATTTTACACTAACTGATCTAGATTACTGCCACAGTGCACAGTTTGATAGTCGTGGCAGTAGACTATACGGCCAGTGATATTTTTACTTAGATGATAACGATGCGTTTCAATTTTGGTAACCCTATATAAAGATAACTTTTTCATAAATTTAAGCAATATAAGCTAAAAAAATAAGATATGTTTGGCAGTTTATTAATTACTTCCAGCTTATGCAAAATTGTGTTTATTAAAAGATTAGCCAATCTACTATCATTATAGCACTGTTGTTTTGGAACGATTATAACACAAATAAGTCATTTTAAATTTATTTTTCAATTTTTTCTTTTTTCTCATTTTAAAATTTTTGCAAACTTTAACTTTTCAGTTATACATTATTTCTTTGCTTTAAAAAAAAAAATCCTTTTGTTTATTTTTGCTGATTTGGCTACTTTTTATCACCAATGGCAAAACACATTGCCAAAAAATGCATGTATTACATGTGTTCCCTAGATCCCTATAGGTATTTAAAAAACACAAAAAAATTCTCAGCGTAGACACAGAAATATACGGTATATACATTAGCCATTTTGCACCTGGCATTTGGTCTAAGTAGGGTATATTCTTTTTAAGAATCCACATTGTGAGTTCAAAAATCAGCATAATTTGACCTTTTAAGTTCCAGAAATAATGTGTAAAATCAGATCAGAAAACATAACCTTAACACAAACAAAACTAAAGTATTTAACTAAAAACAGATGCAACAGCACAATTTGTATCCAAAATTATAACACGGTATACATAATTAACAGCAGCACATCGTCTTTAAAAAGTCTTTGTACTATTTTAATTTCAAATAACAAAAAAATAAAAAAATTAACTAAAAATGCTATATTTATAAATTTATCCTTGTACTTCTTTAATGGAAACGTACCTATTTTTTGTATAATAAAGTCACATTCATTCTCATCATACTTTTCATAAAACAAAACTTAAAATACAATCCAGTCCAGAGTTAAGCACAAGATGATGAGAAAGTGTTTTGATAATAATGGTACCAAACTTAGTATTTCAACAGAATTTCCATTAAAGAAATTGGTTTGTTACACTTTTTATTATACTATGCTTATAAATAGGTTTTTTTCTTTAATTTATTCAACTATTAATGCAAAAAACATTTCAAAATATGTTGCAAACACTTTTATCTTCAGATAAACTTATGGCTGATAGTTTATGAATCAAGCCAACCTATATTTTTGATATAGTAAAATGCAACAATAAAATTATGTATTGCTATCTGTCATCAACTGACAACGTTAATATCGGTTATACTGTCATATATACATAAGATGATCAAAAGAGGTTTTAATATCAACAGTTACCATCTGTTAGTATCAAAGTAAATCTCCAAAATTTGGTAACTTTATGACAAGCCATACAGGTTTGCATAAAACACTCACATAAATGAAACTCATGTTTTATGTGTGTGTGTATATATATATATACATATAAATGAATTTGTGTCTGTCTGTCTGTCTGTACTCAATAGACTCAAAAACCATACATCTAATCGCCATGAAAATTTGAGAAATTATTAAGTGTATCCCTAGGAAGGTTTTTAAAAATTTTTAACGTTCGAAATCCATTCCTTCCCCCTTTTTCAAGTGTTTCATGTCACTATTACAAGCATTATTTTCTCCGGTTAAACACAAACAATTAACTTTTTAATTTATCACATCATAATTAAGTGAAATAAGCAATAGTTCTAGCAATGTGATGTCATTCCCTTAATCCCAGGTAATTGTTTTAAGTGCAGTTTTCCTCGATTAAAATTTTCATTTTATCCCATAATAAATAGGTGAAAATGGTATTTTCTTATCATTATGACATCATTCCTTTAAACATCTCATTCATTCAGTTCTTATTTTATATTATTTAAACATCGTCTGCTTAGTATCAATTCGATTTGACCTGAAAATTTAGATATAAAGTGATTAACTTTCATTTCTATGTGGCACAAATTATAGCATTTTTATATAAGTAATTTTTAATTTAATTCTTGGTTAATTTTTATGTTACAATGAAATGTGTATCAACAATATTCTAACAATTAAAAGTGCAAATTTCAGTGACTCTCATCTTATATATTAAAATCTGATTGTAACTATGTGTGTATGTGTGTCTATCTCCTCGAGAACCGCTGGATGCAGAAGGGCGCCGAAGGTACCAGAAGACGCAGAACAATCTGGGGATGTCATTTCACCCATTCGTGTTTCGATATTCCAATTAGTTCGAAAGATATCAGCGAAAAACCGACCAAAATGCCACTTTTATTTTTCCGTACGCACAATTCCATTGTTGAGTTGGAGTCAAAATATGACGACATTATTCAATCTTGGTATTATTATGGTCTGATATTTGGTACTCTAAGTAAAATAAAAACGTATCTACGCTATTCAAATTCAAGTGTAAATATACAAATATATGATTGCATTTAAGTATTTGAGACTATTTTCGAATCTGCTAAACTCATTTATTTTTAGAAAATTGCTTTTTTTCCTATTTTATTATCTTGGCGAGATTTTTACGTTTTCAGTGAATGTAAGAATAATGTTTATTTATTCTGTTTACTTTTTGCTAATCCTTTCAATACAATTATACTTTAATATAACTCAAGTTTAGGTTAAAAAGAGATGCAATATAGATCCTTATCTAATTTATATTCCATGATATGACAACCTGTGCAAGTAAAATTCGAGTGAAACAACATATTTTTTGTGATTTTGAAGAATCAAAATTGATTTAAGCCTTTAATAATGTCACAATTTCTTTAAGTAAATGAACGGTTCTATAATATATAGTAACTATCATAAAGTTTTTGTATGTCTTATTTAGCTTAAGGCTACATGATAGATATAAATAAAAATTGAATTCTTTATTAATGACTTAGAAAAAATATTTTCACCATTTCTTGGTGCTCCAGTACATCATAAAAGGAACCTCTTTTATAAACAGCAAAAGGAAGCATAAAATCACATATGTAATAAAAAAAATCCTTTACAGCACGTCATGAAAATATTTATAAAAAAAAATTTAAGGAATAAAAATATATTTCAAATAAATTTTCCCAGTAAAGACATTAAAAGCATGCATGTCCACAACGTAAAGACATTTGACTCATGTGATAGAGAAAGTCTTGAAATATTTAGCATTTTTACGCTGTGGTTCCCTGGCAAAAGAGTGACCATAATATTTATAACAGGGTTTGTGTGTTTTTAATAGACTATCATATTTTCATCAACATTCTGCAACACCTGAGGTTTATATGACATTTTTTATGAATACGTTTATCTACAGTAGTGGTTCTAAAATTTTATTTGGAAATATTTAGTGCCTGTTAGAAGTTGCAGCCGAATTGGCACCTTCCATAACTTTCGGTGAATCCCGGCAATTTGTCTTAGTTCGTTTATTTATTTAAGTCAAATGAGGCAGGAGATTTGACAGCCATCTTAATCGCCAGTTAGATTGTTTTTGTTAAGGAAGCTGACTCTCGCAGTTATTTTGTTCATGACGTCTGCACGGCAGACGCCAATGTGGCTTCAACTCTCACTCGGCGACTACGATCTGTGTAATTTTGTGATTGGCTGAGTGGGGGGAGGAAGCCGCATGATTATGCTAATTAGCATGATATACCTGCTACTGGATATATAAGGCTGACAAGCAGGAGGCAAGGTATCCCTGTTTTGGTCAGCTGTGAGGGTAGCAGTATCAGATTAGAAAATCCCTTTTGTTTGACTTTGTATTTTTTTTAATGGTATTAGGGTTAAATGTTTTTCTGTAATAGGTGATTGTTAAATTTAGTATGTTTATTTTGTTAACTTTTTTTGAAAAACTTCTAGAACTTAAATAAAAATGTTTAGTTCAAATACTCGATTTTTTATTTCTCGTCATTCTGCAAAGTCATGCTAGCTTCCACTTTAAATATCTTTTGTATCAGAGATGTCCATCACTATTAGGTAGCTGGTCATCAGTGCCCAGACCGAAGGCTGGGTGCGAAGCAGCTAGTAGGCAAATAAAAACCTATCATTCACTATGCAGGAAAAAAAATCTTTGTTTAAAAGTAATATATTAAGTTCACCATAGCAAAGTATGGGCACATTTGCTAATACATATATATAAAAGAAGATCCTGTTATGATACAGTAGTTAAGATATGAATGCACAAAAAACACCAGATACTCAAAGTATTTAACGAATATTTTTTGTTGTGCTATTTTCATTAAAATTAAAATTTACTATTTTTACACTTATTCACTTGCTACTTTATGTTGGTTTGTATTAATTTACATTTTATCATTCGGTTATATATATTTACCATTAAAAATATCTGTATGTGTTTTAACTCTGCCAAAAAGATTTATTCTTTCGATACCTAAGATTTCAAAAAGGATCCAATTTTTAATATTTTTAAGTAGGAATTTGGAATTTCATATATACTCAATGACACACGTCTGTTATGTTAATCTAAGTTTAAGAGGCCATGCCAAATTTTTGTGATAATTACCAAATTTTAGATGAAGGGTGTCTACTACTTCTGAGAAAGTCATTGTCATGACTTTACATTATCTTAAAAATTAAATATCATGACCACTAAAATACATACTATTGAAATGAAATTAATCTCTTCTTTTTATGATGATTTTTATGACTTTTTTTTATAGTAGACACCTTGAGATATATTTCTGATAACACTTGCAATTTTGTAAGCTTGCAAAACTTTATTTTTTATAAATTATTGAAACAGTTTGTTATTAAGTTACATATTTTTGAGATGATTAGTGTGAGGAATTTGATCTTTTATGCATAACCAATATTAATAGATTTTGCTTTTTTTATTTACTTTTCTATATTTCTCTCACGTTATTCACAATATTCTATGAAATATTTCAAACTGATCAAACGATTGTTTTGCTGTTATTTTATTAAATATTCCAAAAATCACTAAGAAGCTAACTGGCCTCCTGAACTCACATATATAAATATAAAATAACTTTTAATAAATATATGATTTGTTCAAAATAGGAGATATGATGTATAACAGATACAAACTGCTTGGAAATATTGGAATTATATAAAGTTTCTTGAATGAAATACTGGAAATATTTTTAAAATATACAGTGAAACTCGCTTAAAAAGTTTGTCAAGGGCCGAACTGATTAAAACTTCTTAAGTGGGAAAACTTCTTAAACAGGAAATCAGGCAATAAGCATTATTTATGCATATGTATGTGTGTGTGTGTATATATAAATATATATAAGGTAAAGCCCACTCAAGAAGTTTTCTAAGGGAATGGAAAGAGAAAACTTCTTAAACAAAATTAACTTTTTAAAAACAAAATAATCACATAGATAATGAGGAGAAATTTTTTTCTTTATAAAATAATATATAAACAATAGGTTTGGTTTTTCTCAAAAATTTACATTTTTTGCATACTTAAAAAATCAGCTAATAAACATAACAACATAAACAAACAACATAATTACCTTAGAATATCTTTAATTAAGCTAAGAAACTTTGCTTTAAACAGCACTGAAATCGATTTTACAGGGAAAAATCGGTAATAGTTTTTTGTTTTTATCAGAAATTTGTAATTGATAACAGTCCACCTGTCTTAAGTTTTTAAAAACTTCTTCAGGCACATTTTAAATAAAAATGACAACAATTGTTTTCAGACATAAACACTGACCTTTACAAACAGAGAGAGAGGAGAAAAAAAAACAGTAATCGAAAGGCAGCTATAAACGCATTCTGTAAGTAAACTTAGAAATGAAAGAAAATTTTTTTAGTGTGGAACAAAATTTTATAAATGGGTTATTTTAACATTGTATGAATAGGGAGGGAGAAAATGGATACCGAAAATATAAACTTCTTAAGTGAGAACTTCACGGGTTTTATTGTACATGTTAAATTGGTTCTGATGTAAGATCGCATAAAAAATATTACTGATTTCCAATAACAATACAAGTAAAATAATTTAACTACTTATTACCAACTGACACAATAAGTAACCAAAATAACATTAAATGTACATACCAGGTCCTGCAAAATTTTTCATATGCCTCTTAGATTTCTGATGTGTTTCAAGAATACCTTTCAGAGCTTTCATTGTAGTGTTACATATTTTACAAATAGCTGATTTGGGATCTTTTGGATCTTCTTCAACCCAAGCTACATAATAATAAGATTTAAAAAGTCTTTAGTTTATAAAATTAAAACATACACTATAATTAAATTAGCACTATACTTTGGATTACAATATTAAACTTATTGTAACTAAATTGTCACTAAGCCATTTAAAAAACAATTACATAACATAGGCAAGAACTTGTAACATTTTTTATAAATATTTAATCAATAAATGTTTTTAAAATATACTGACATAAATATTGCTAATTGTATGAGCCACATCACAATAAAATATGAGAGCTAAACAAATTTTTGATTGCTTAAAAAGATAAATGAAAATGTACATTTACACTAATAGAGGTCTCAAATATTGTTACATTTCACATACTTAGTTAGCAGAAATTCATGAGCCCAGTATTAAAATATTTATTTTTCAAATTGCACTTTCTATTTCAACAGAAGTTTAAAAAAAAAAAAGTTGTCACCCTCTATATAAGCATAATTATTTATAATGAGTTTACAGGAAGCCTAACTTCATATTTAGGCTTGACTGAACATATGGGTGCCCCCTGCTAATAGGTGATAAAGTGCCAAGTATGGCAACCCGTACTATTTACTCCTCTCTTTGCTGTGTCGTTTTTTAATTTTTGTTGATTCCAGAGCATGCTCTTTTTATGCAACCGTTTAATAACATATGAAATATGCCTAATTCTCATTAGGTTATAAAATTGTGAAGTTAAATTCATTGATTACGTGGTCTGCGATGATTTTACCAAAAATTCAGACCGGTAAAGCTTGTATTCTATAGTTTCCGTTAGGATATTATTTCTTGCTGGTTTATGGTACTATTCTCCAGTAGTTCATTATGTTTAATTATTTTTATGATTTGGGTGGATTAATTATATATAAAACTGAATTACTATTTTGTAATGGCTTTCCGGTTAGTTAAGCGTGTACTTATAATTTTTTTAATGTGCTTTCTCATGTTTCATAAATTAAAATTTTGGTCTGAGCCATTGATGTCTAAAACTATAATATATTAATTGTACCTGCATTTCATGGGAGGGGGATGAATGGTTGATAAAATTTAAGTACTATAAATCAAAAATTTAAAATTGTTAAAAGCACTTGTATTTAATTATTCATCAGAGTTTATTTTATCTATTGAGTAATTTATTTATCTGGAAATTAAAATTATAATTTTATAATGATGAACAGGTATGTATCTTTTTTAATTTTTCTTTTAAAGTGATATTTTATGTTCTTTCTATAACTCTCTCACTTGAATCGGATGGTTTGGTGTTTTATTTTTATGACCAGGGGCAGAATTCAGATATTGTTTTCTATAGCTAACGTGTTTTAGTTTATTCTGCTTATTGATACAATACAAAATATTATGAAATTGAAAATAAAGTTACTATATTAATTGTTACAATATTCACAGGGGATCAAGGGGGGGGTGGAAAAAATGTTCAATACTATAAATTCCAAATGAATCTTTAAATGTAAAAAGTACTAATCTTTTAATGTTCCTTAAAAATTTGAGCTATATCTGTGAGATAGTTTTTTATTATTTATTTATTACTGGTTTTATATCATATAAAATGAAATTTTTAATTGTTTTGTTTCTAAAAATCAAGAATTGTTTTACAAATCTCAAAAGAAAAAAGGGTATTTTAATGTTTTAAAATTAACATCCTTAATTACATTAAATATTCACAAACAAC
The DNA here is from genome assembly GCA_032207245.1 of Pardosa pseudoannulata. Lineage (NCBI taxonomy): Eukaryota > Metazoa > Arthropoda > Arachnida > Araneae > Lycosidae > Pardosa > Pardosa pseudoannulata. The sequence goes on from CM063508.1 coordinate 143,228,720, forward strand.
ATATGAATAAACAATATAAGAATTCAAGTATAACGTAACTCTTAATTTCCCCCTTGCAAAAAATATAATAATTGCACTAATATTATATTTTTTCTTTTCCCTAGCTTACTATAAGTATAGCTATTTTATTTCCTTCGGAAATCTGCTCCCGCTCATAACACAGCCTTCGGGTTACTTCACGTGAAAGGGTTGGCACAGTTGGTGCCATTTAAAACTCGCCAAAAATGGGAAGGGGCACCTGGTTCTTCAGTAGTATCTCTATGACAAATATCACATCATTTTTATGCCTAAAACATTTTAAACTTTTTCAAATAGAAAAAAAATCATCTTAACTGTTTTTCTAAAAAAATTTTATGTCAATTTAAAAAACTGTAAATACTAGCAGGGTTGGCTTAATTTGCCCAACCTGAAAAAACCCGGGTGGGTTTTTTCAAAAAAACCCACTTGAAAAAACCCAAGTGGGTTTTTTCAAATTTGGGTTTTTTCAAAATCATTATTTAAAATTCCACATATTTAACTAATAGTAGAAATATTGAGTTAAATCTATAATATATATTACATATTTCATCTTTGACAATGAGAGTAGAATTTTTTTTTTTAATTTGAGGAGGTCTAAACTGCTAGAAAAAAAAAAAACTTAGAAAAATTTCAGAGAAAAATAGTTATTTGTATAATAAATACAATGAAAAGATTATAGAAACAATTAAAAACCAAAACAACCAGTATTTCTGTTAAGATGATGAAAAGTGACGTATTTCAGCCAATATTAAAAAGAAATAATATGGATAAAAAAGAATTACCCAGAGGGCTTGAGTATATTTACAAGAACATAAACAAATTAGAACTTTCTATATTCTATACAACTTATTTTAAATGTTATCCATTCAGTGATATGTTTTCTTTATCAGCTGTTATGATATAAGGGAAAAACTTGTTCATACAAACAATTGATCGATTAACTGTTATCTTGAAACAAGGGTATTTTAATATGATTTAGTGATATAAAATTAAATTAGTATGTAAAATTCTAAATAAAAACATTAAACTTTTATGAAATTGTTTTTAATTTTTCCCTCTTATATAGATACAAGTGTAATAAATGTGATTATTAAATAAATACTGATCTATGACAAATTAATTTATGCATAGGAGTATCCCATACTTAGGGGTAAAATGACAAGATATTCTTTATTGATTGTTGATAAAAGATTGACTATCCATTATATATATGTTTCTTTACTCACATTTAAAAATCAAGATGTAAAAAACATAATAGTAACTGAACATCTCATTTAAATTTTAAGATATTTTATTTGTTAGAAAAATTTTAGAATATGTAAAAAGTAATTTATTTTAAAATTTCAAAATTTCTTTTAATTAAAGCAAAAATTTCTTCTGCATAACTTAAAATTGATTTTTTAAATTTTTAACTTTAAAAAGTGACTAACATTTTAAATTTATTTTGATCAAGCAATTATATATCCTGTCCTCTTACATATAAATTATAGAGACAAAACCCTGATAAAACCCGAAAAAACCCAAAAAACCCTGATAAAACCCGAAAAAACCCCAAAAACCCTGAAAAAACCCACTGGGTTGGGTTTTTTCTGAAAAAAACCCGGGTTTTTGCCAACCCTGAATACTAGTCACGAATTTTCATGAGGGTATGGAAAGTAGACTTTTCACTAAAATATTCTAAATAACAATATCTTACCCTACTTAATCTCGACCTAAATCTGACCTTTATCTTTTATTCATAAACCCTGACCTAATTATGTCTAGCATAAATATATTTTTTTAATTATTAACAAATAACCCACACCTTCATACAAAATTTCCATACATACTTTTATATAAAATTTGGTATAAGAATAGTAGCAATTACAATAAGTTATTAATAAAATTATGAAATGATTTTATAATTATCTATTACAGTTTACACCACTGTTACTGTTTTAAACTGGTAGAAACTAATTTAACTGCCTGATAAATGTTTCTTAGCACAAAATTTACAAGGTCCAATATTAGAACTATATACAAATTTAGTTGAACACTACATAAATTAACATAATTTATATAAAACAAATTAAAGTTCTTTTAACAGTATTTGTTTAAAATTTACACAGAATAACTAACACTGATTTCAAAACAAGCAAAACATGTAAACTAATTATTCAGTTCAAAGTCATAAATATCAATTATACAATATACAAATTAATACGGAATTAAATACGTACGATACATATTTAGCCATTCTTTCTTAAAAACTTTCCTATCAGACAACAATTTCCATTTCCCTGTTGAACGTCTATCTTTTCTAGCCTTGAGAGTAATTTTTTCATTTACAGGTTCATCACTTTCAGAATCATCAGAGTCATCCTCGCTATCAGAGTCCATGTTTTCATCAGAATCTATCTCTTCTTCAGCCATTGTTCAGTCAAAAAAGCTTAAAAGGTATCAGTAAATCCTAAAAATACTAAAACTGTAAGCAGACGATAAAACTTTGGATGACTAGTATGTACATATATATACCACATACATCCAACTACATTTTTACTTATCGAAACTTGAACTTAAAGTACACTAAAAATTCCCTTATGATATTAAAAAATATATGTTGATCTCCAATATTAGAATAAATTGTAATACCTTAGATGGTGCGTTACGCATTAAGCAATTCATATATTTGTTTTATTTTCATACAGTTACAGACACTGGTAACTAAAACTGAAAACAGGCGCGATTTTTGAATCATTCATAAGAGTAGAAATCTCGAAAAGTCACGGTCCTTAAAATATGCACAGAAACCCTGCATATAAAAATATAATTTTACACGATTTTCAAATAATTGATTACACAAAAAAGATTGAATTTATATCTGGCAAATGGCATTTATATAATAATTAATTAGACTATAAAATAAAGATTGCTTTTAAGAACAAATGAGTAAATCCATGTCACATGGTACATAATAAAATTTAAATTACAAAAAAAAAGGAGAAGAAACAGACAGAATCTCTTATTTGGCTATGGTTTTGAAAGTAATTATCGAATTAAATGTTATATATACTAATGTATTAATAAATGCATTAGAATGACTGTGTAAATGTATCAGAATAGGCCTTTTTGTTATATAACCTCCCCACTATGGCAAATTGTTCACCACTCCAGTACTTGTCCTGATGGCGACTTTAAACGATGATTCACAGGTTGCATCCCCACACTGGGCCACTAAATAAGCAGAGCGCGTGTATGCATCCATTGAATATACTGTGCACTTCGGTAGGGCATGTTGGTTATCTTGGATCTTTGGAGAAAAATTGCTTCCTAAGCCATCCCCCGCCAATAAGGCATTCTTTGCCATAGTCAACCGCGATAAGCCATACCTCCTCCTGACGGTGGTAATGGCTTGCAGTGGACCATAATGCGGAGGGGCCTTATCTGTATTGTTGAATCACTACAGCATTGGGGGTGTTTCGGTGTTCCTAGTGGTGAAAGCTGAACGATGGCCGAATGCTTAAGGTGCTGATCTTCGGTACCGGAGTTCGTGGGTCCGAATCCGTTGTGGCATGGATGTTCGTAGCTGTTCGGAGTTGGTCCCGGTCTCATCAGCCCTCGATTTGCAAAGGAATAAATAAATGTAGCTCTCCAAACCAAACCGAACCACACCAAACCTAATGGCGAAAAAGAATAAAAATCTCATCAACCGAATCAGAAAATAATAAATATAGATATACGGCTTGGGACATAAAACGCTACTAACTCCATCTTTGTTAGGAGTATGGCAGTATCCTGTTTATATATATATGTATATATATATATATATATATATATATATATATATATATAAACCCTGTTAAACATGTACTCCATGTTAAACATTTATAAATTTGTTTTTGTTTCATATTTCCCTGTCTGCTCTTTACCTCTTTCTTCTTTTCCCTATATTTATACAGTAGTTTCGGCCATATTAGTTTAAGGTTCCTTACATAATTATGTGGAATAATAGGCCTTCAGCCCAAAGTACTCCAAAATCAGTCATGCCAATGCCAGTGCCTATGGTAATTAACATCTAAGCTAATATCTTTTTAAATATATCAAGAACAGAAACAGAGATTAAAATTCCATTTAACTATCAAATATCATAATTTCGAATGGGTCTTTGGTGCTTCTAAAATGAATTTAAGTACTCTTTCATCATAACGGACTTAAAGCAACAATATCATGGTTGTCAAGAAAGCACTTAAAGTGCCTTCTTGAATCATCGGGAAATTAAAAATTTCTTTATTATCAGTGTTTGCAATATTTTATAGAAGTTATTAGAGAGGCTACTGATGTAGCTTCTCGTCATATCAATCCCCACGTCATGGTGCATCATAATATTAGACATATATGTATTAGATTTCCTTATACCACATAGAGTTTTATTTTGAATAATTTGTAATCTCTTTATCTGTGAATTGGAAGTCGATCCCCAGACCGGAGAGTCTGACCGGAAGAAGTCTGAGTCGGGTTTTCTGAGAGAATTTTTTCTTTCAAACGAGAAAATTTATTCTGCGAAGTAATTTTTGCAGTTGGGATAGTAGTAGCTGAACATTTATCCATATGGCGTAAAGCTGGAAGCTGGAAGCAGTTTTTCAATTTCTTAGAAGGAGATATCAGAAAAGGAGTGAGAAGGTTGCTCGCTATCAAAATTATGCTTATCCTCCAGATGTTTAGTAATGAAAGGTCTAGCGGCTGAGAGCTCCTTGATGGTACTCTGAGTCAGCATGCTCCGTTTTATCATGTGATTAATGTTCTTGTCAAAGGCGTCAGGTCCTATAGAGAGTGATCCATATCGTCAGTAAGTGAGGCAAACTTCATTGATTGAGTTGTATTCATATAGGAGGCCGGAAATCAAATGTTACCTTTTCTCGTCGAAAAGTATCGGGTAACGTCAGACGGGAAGCTGAGTTCGAAATACAAGGGCTGAAAGAAGATCCCTCAGTCGAAATCATGTAGGCAGGTGAATTGAACGGAATGAGAGTGCTTCCGTCACTCATAGAGCGCCAGAAAAGTAGGAGCAGTAGAGAAGTACGTCCGATTGGGATGAACACCAATTGCGAAATCAGTACGACGACGATCAAATGAGTATAGCAGACGACACTGAAGTCCCACGTGAGCTATAGTGTGACGTTACGTGCAATCCTTCTATTGGTGAGATCGACTTTTAGTTATCACGATGACCCCGCTTCAATAGAGATGACACGTTAATTACCCAGAACAGCAATGTACGGTACACGCATAAATACCTACAGTCACATGTTGCTATTTTGAAATGTTGATTGAAAAGATGTAGTAAGAAACTGTGTCCTTCCAAACGAAAGCTATCCTTTTCAGTTTCCACGGAATACCTTATGCGTCGGTTACAGTGTACAGTGCACTTTGCCATATAGAGGGTGATAAAATATTTGGGCATCTATTAAGCTTACCAAGCTTAAGTACCAAGATTAAGATAAAAGGCTTACCTTCAATAAAGCTATTAATCATGCTATCTGTAAATTCCCCAGGGCAAGGAAAGATATTATTACTCACCTACTAAACTATAGTGGAAAGAGTATGGAGAATAAACTGTTCTAACATAACATAGTATTAAGAACTATATTGCTTTATGCAGCTATTATCTGAGTATCGGCAACTGCCACTCATACTCAAAGATTGCAGACTGGGCAAACAAAAACTTTAAAGTGTATAGGAAGAGTCCATCCGTGCAGCATCTGGTGCCTGACAAAACTATGTTACAGGACGACTGAAATGTGAAACCGATTCGACATTATTAAATACTCTGCATTTAAATATTTTGAAAATTTTAACGCTATTGGGAATGAAAAAGTCGCAAACTTACTTTACTATGGCCCTAGATGAATTTTATTAAAGTAACAAATGAAGATGGAATGATGACCATGATGGTAACATTAGATATAATAGGAGCTTTTGATAGAGTGAGGTGGAATATTACAAAAGAAAAGTTAAGTAGTTTGAATCTACCAGACTATTTAAAAGCTTGTATTAATCCTTTCATAAATGAGAGGAAGGTATTATGTGGAAATTTTGGAACTACCTACAACAATGGAGTCCCCCAGGCTCAAGCTTAGGACCTAAATTATGTTTACTGGTTATTAATGAAGTATTGATGGAGGATGATAATAGTACGATCCAAGCTTTTGCGGATGATCTCTGCATAATGATAAAGGCTCGTGTCCCAAGACACTTCAAGGTATCCGCCTACGTTGAAAACGTCGTTTTTGGCCAAAAATCATAATTTTGTTTTACTTATTGTAAAATTTCGACTTTTAGGCTTCTAAATCTGTTTTTGTTTTGTCTCTACGGCATTTTAAAGAAAAGTTACAGCTGTTTAAACATCAGTGACAGCTGTCAAAACAAAACGGAACTTGTGAATTTAAAGCCTTTTAAACAGAATTTTTTAGACAAAACTTTTTAAATTTTCATAAAGATTGGTTCAAACATCTTTCTAGTATTTTTATTAATTAGCAACTTGGCAATTATAAAGTTTTGAAGCAAGAAAATGTGGGGTATTTTAAACATGCATTTTAATTTTTTAATAGATAAAGTTGCGTTCATAAACTTCAAATGCGTTTTTCTCAGAAAAGTATTTTTAATAAAATGTCGAAACTTGAAATGTGATTTCTCAAAAATTTCTTAAAATATTTTGGTGAAAATTATTAGGATTGCTTTTGATAGTATTTACTAGTGAATGACCTAAAAGCTTTAAATTTGGATAATTTTTAATGATGTTACACACATAGTTAGATATAAAGGTAATGAAAATTCGTTAAAAATTCAATGTATATGAATTTGAAGGACCAAAATATTTTACCAAATGTAAATTAATCAAAGATTTTAGGTGATTCACTAGTCCAATGTATAAGAAATGTGTTGCATCAAAAATATTGAAATAATTTAATTTATTAAAAAAAAATAGACCTTTTGAAAAAACCCGATTTTTTTATTAAATTTTTTTCATTTATTAAAAATTTTATAAAAAATTCTCCAGGAATAAATTTTTTAAGTGCAATTCTCTATGATAATATAAAAAATAACTTGGATGAATAGATGTGGTCTTGTATTGAGTGAGGAAAAGTGTTTATATACATTAATTAAGTTTGGTAGAAATATTAGGACTTTTCCTACTATTCGTATAGGTAATGATAGGATAAAGTATAAAAGAGAAATAAATTATCTTGGAGTTATAATAGGTAATAAGTTGACATGGACGAAATATCTTTATTTTCTAAAAGAGAAAATCATGGCCGAATGGTTAGGGTGCTGGCCTTCGGAACCGGAGTTCGTGGGTTCGAATCCCACTATGGCATGGATGTTCGTAGCCGTTCGGAATCGGCTTTGAGCAGTAGGTCCCGGTCTCATTAGCCCTCGTGTTGCAAAAAGTAGACCGTAGCGCTCCAAAACCAAACCAAACCATGGCTCAAGTTGAAAGATTGAATAGCATAAGCAGGGTAAAATAAGGTATTGGAGTGAGTCAACTTAAAAAAATTTACTCCAATGTCTTCGAAAAACAGATTTCTTATAATTTTGAGATCTGGTATAAAAATACCAAAAGATTTAACTATTTATTAAACTCATTGTAACGAATTATTTTATTAAAAGTAACAAAAGCTTATAGTACAGCTCCTACTTCGACTTTATATGTACTAAGTGGAATAGTACCCGTTGAACTTATTTGTTTGAAAAACCAGTTGCTTTTTAATTTAAAATATAATAAAATTAATAAGATAATAAATAATAAAGATAAAATTATACATAATGAGGATGTGGAATGGGATTTTAACATCAACAGCCCCCCATGGGAGTCATATAGGATTAATTGGAGGAAGTCTGAACTGAATGAGGAAAGAGTATGATATAGATGGATGACTCAAAAATGGATAGCCATGCAGGATTTGCTTTTATAGTAATAACTGATAAAGAAGTGGTTCATAAGGAGCAGCATAGAGTTAACAATAGAAGTACATTTTTTAAAACTCAACTGCTTGATATTGCTAAAGCAATTGATTTCATTAAAACTAGATGTATGAACAATGTATTAGGACCGATACTCTTTCAGCCTTACAGGCTATTTCTAGTGAGAGTAAGCATAATTTGATTAATGATATAAGAAGAAAAATATAAAACTTTAAACGTCATAGTTAATCTGGAATGGGTTCGTGCTCATGTTGGCGAAACTTATAATGAAATCGTGGATTTACTTGCTAAAAAGGCGACTAAGAAAGAAGAAATTGATATTGTAGTTGGTTTGTTATGTAGTCCTTCCAAAGATAGAAAAGAAAGGAAAGGTAAGAAAGTGCAAAAATACATAATTAAGAAATGGCAGTCAAATTTTACAAATGAATCTACTGGAGGAAAACTTATGATTATTTTCCGAAGGTAAGTGAAACTCGACTTGAAGGAGACTTTTACATTAATCAAATTCATACATGATATGGGGCGATACCTATTTACCAAAACCGATTCTTTGGAAGGACGACTAGATGTTGGCGTGATCAAGAAGAAGGGACTCTAAAATGTTTAATATATGATTGTGATCTTGTAAAATATTTTCGGAAATATTATTTCCCTGCTTATTATTAGCAAGTTGCTGTTTTTAATTTATGCCACTGTATAACTTTATGTTGTTTATGATAGAATGATTTGTATATATTTTACCTTTTGTATGTAATTTTTGTATTAATATAGAGCAATTGTCTCTTCTCGATGTTTCAATAGATTCGATCAGCTTAGTGGCCTGATTTTGTTCGTGAATTCTAAATTTGGTTAGGATTTTTTTTTTATCTGTTTCGGTACTGGGCTAAATTATTGTTCCGGCGACTTGTCATCACCGTATGGCTTCGGCTAGGTCGGGCATAAGAAATGACTTACTATAGCCATAGATATTTCATTAATGTTCAAGGGTCATCACTATCTTGCCTTTATTTACAAATAACCATCTTAGCTCCCTCTCCCTCTTTTTCAATCTCCATGTCAAATTACATCAGACAGTTAAACTAAGATGACGATGCTAATGCAGATTTATCGAAAATTGTAATGTTGAAAAATATATAACCGGGTGGAGCAACATTTACTACCATAGGCAATCGTCTACCTTGCTTAACAATTAGATCTAGTTGTTAGGCAAGGTAGCTGTAGGCTTATAGTAGCTGTAGGATCAGCTCGAGCTGATCCTTCAGTTGCTATATTTCCTACTTCCTTTTGATACTAAAGGTGCGAGAAATAGAAATTAAAATATTAAATTGTTTTCTGTTTTTTTTTCCCACAAAATCATAAATTTTCAAGCTTAGAAAATTTACATAAAGTTTTAAAGGATATCAAAAAGAAACTTTTTAAAAATATTTTTACATTAGAAGCAATAAACAATGATCAAAAGCTATTGAATTCCAGGTACTACCGTAAAAACTAGGTAGAAATGCGTTCTTTCAAATGAGTTTCCAGCTGGAGAGGAGAGAAATAAAACTATTACGCATTTCCCTATTTTTCCCTTCCTCCCTCGGCGTTTGTAGCATGCGCAGCAATAAAAATTTGGGACCGAAATTGTGCTGCTAAAAGTTAAGTTGTTATTTTGCGTCAGCGCATGTTTTTCCCGCGTGTTTAACTTCAATTCGTGCGATTGGGCATAAAATTTTGTTTGCTATGATGTGACACTCGTTATTTGTTTGAATAATGGTGTATATGTTTTTGTCAGGTTTATTCTTATTGTCATTTGTTAATTGAAGAGATTTGTCTAATGTGCAGCACAGATATTAGGGTATGTTTTTAATTTTATAAGACTTCTGGCAATCATTATTTTTAAGTCAACAACAAAAAATTTAGCTTTGCTAATTTCTGTTATACATTCCTTTTTAGAAATTATTGCTCGTTTGAACTAATAGTTAACAAAAAGTTGGCTTATTATGTCTGTAAATTAAGCAGTTTATAAGTCTAGATCTATTATTAATAAGATCGTACGTTACGTAACTTATTCTGACAATAATCCTTAACACATTAACTACATCTACAATTAAGAGTCCTGTATTTTATTTTTGTGACTTGTATTAATAGAAAATTTAGAAATGCATTGTGTTTTAAAGTGTATTTAATTTTCTTTTCCTAATTTGATTATATAAAAGTTTTTTGATTTGAACAATCTGGTATTTCTGTTATATCGGTATAATGGGATGTAAAGTTCATGAGTTAAAAAGCAATCTTATTTCATTTTCATAGTTTTGTTTAAAGTTTTGTTACCGGGTGGATTAACTTAACTATGGATTATAAATAATATAAATCTGAGATTTCCGCGTCCTCTTTCAATTATTTCTATTAGTCTAAATTTTTAAAAATTAATGCTTTTCAAGAAACCTTACTATTTTCTTTATTGTTAGGTTTTTTGTTATAGGTATGTAAATTCATTGTATATGAACAAAATCTTTATTTATTCTGTCTACTGTTTATACCAAATATGATTGTCATATTAAACAATGTGCATAAAAATATTTTTTTCATTTCTTTTTAATGAGGATTTTCATAAATGGAATTCAAATCAAAATATTTTTGGAAGCAAAAATATTTCTCTCAGCAGAAATGTTTTATTTATGCACTTTGCACTTTAAAAGGCAATTTCCAGAATCTATATTGATATTCTAAATTTGTTTATTTATTTATAGAGAAGAAATCATTGAAGTGAGAAAACTCTTCTTTGTAGCTATGTAATTAAAACTCCTAAAATTTAAAATTCATTTTAAAATATAAATATAAATTAAAAAATTAGGTAAGCCTGGAAAAATAAAAAGAAAACCTGACTGAAAGCTTCATCAGTATGAATGCAAATTTCAGTTGCATACATATTTAATTTTCTAAGTTTTCTACTGTGAAGCTTTCTTATTTAATAGCATGTAAAATTAGGTGAGTGTCACTACTATCAGTATAGCCTTATAACTGGAAAATAATTTTTTGTATTGTCAACCATATTTAATTGTTTACTCAAGAAAATGTTTTAGATTTTATTATAATTAAAGACATGTAGTAGAAATCAGTATATTACTTAAAAGTTATTCTGAGTGTAATAGTTTTCATATTGATTCTTCCAATTTATTGATAGTATACATATACGTTTATTAGATTGTTAAAAGTAAAGAGTGAATTTAATTCTTAAATTTTGAAGGGTCAGGCAAGTTTGTTTAACTTTGTAAATTTTATGATTATGGATAAGTTTGAGATTTTTATAACTTTATTCTATTATAGGTATTATGGCTATAGTTGAAGTTATTACTAAACTCAGTACTGCTGAAATTTCAGCAAAAGAAGAACATTATTTAAATCTTGTTAAGTAAGTATTGTATCACTTACTCATAGATAATTTTCAATATGTATAACTAAGTTGCAATCATATTCTTTCTGATAACAAGAGAAGTTTATTTTTAGATACTCTTTATGGTCATTAAGGGAATATATAGGAATTGAATTTATTTTAGAAAATAAATGTTCACTTTTCTTAAAAAGTATTCTTAGGAAGAAGTGAAATTACAGTCTCATGTGTTTATATTTTTTTACCCAGTTGATTTCAAAAAATTTCAGACTTAAAAGTATCTTTTTAAGTACCTTAAAATTTTCAGATTTCATCAAATGGTTGAAGTAATATTATTTAAATGATATACATAGTTGTAATTCAAAATTTTAACTCTAATCGATAGATAATTTTTCAAAACTTAAGATTTGTATGGAAACATAATCTGACAAATTTCTATGAAGTCAAATGAGTTGTAATTAGTATGTGTTTTTTCCTTTTCTAAAATCCGGATATAAGGTTTATTGCAATTAAAGGAAAAAAATTCAGCCTTTAAGCATAGCTATAATGCTGTAATATATTTTAATGCTAATAACTATTATTTTGAACAGAGCTGATTAGTAAAATCTTTATTCATTTTTCTTGTAAATACAATAAAGTTGTTGCACATCATACTATATCTAATGATGTTTACAGGCTTACAATTCCGTCACTTTTCTTACCTTTAGTCACTATTTTTACAATTGATCACTTTTAGTCACTTTTTTAAGTAAACAGTCACTTTTTTCATGGTGTATCACAGCAAAAGTCTGTTGTTGAAAAAAGAAAATCTGAATTAATGAAAAAATATTTTAATAAAAGACCCAAAATGTGATGCTCTAGTCTTATTTTTCTTATTAAAATGTAGTTAGTCATATGGTTTCCAGAATTTAGGGATTTTAAAAAGTCGTAAAGAAATTCCTGAAATCCTACATTTGTACTGAAATGTACATTTAATACATTAAAGTAATTTACGTCAAAGCACACATTTCTCTTTTCCTTTTTCTTCCCAATTTTTGTTTAGATACTCTAATCTAGCTATGCACGTATTTCAAAACATCATTAATATATGCAGAAAATTGTGATTATAAAATTAATGTATTCAAATCTAATTTATAGGTTTTCTTGAATAAAAAGCAATGTTGAGTTGTGTTAAACAAAATTTTTAACCTTTTTTGTATTTGACGCTAAAATCATGTACATATTTCAAAACATCATTAATATATGCAAAAAATTGTGATTATAAAATTAATGTATTGTATGTATTCAAATCTAATTTATAGATTTTCTTGAATAAAAAGCAATGTTGAGTTGTGTTAAAGTTTTTAACCTTTTTTTGTATTAGATGCTAAAATCCTGTCTCGCATGAATCATTTGATTTAGAGTTAAAATAAATAGAACAAGCTTAATAATAGCATCTGTAATCAAGAGGAGAAAATTTGTTTTTCAATGTTTAGTCACTTTTTAGTCACTTATTCTGTATTATTTGTCACTTTTCTCACCTTTTTGAAAGTACCTCTGCAGTTGCAAGCCTGTGTTTACTATTTTGGTTAGTTTAGAACTTGCTTGCATATTATTTCTTCAAGCATTTAGTATTAGCTTTTGAGATTTAATCCGGGGAGATTGATTATTTTAAAAGCCAAATCTAAATATTTTCTTAATTTTATTATTAATTTTTATCTGATCACTCTGTAACATGCTAAAAATACAGAGATTTTATAAGTATATAGATTTAGGCTATTAAATTTACTTTGATTATATGAAATCAATATTTCATCCAATAGTTATTTTTTTGTAATATTTTAAGCAAGGTTGGCATGATTTAAATCAGTTGATTTTTTTGAAAAAATCATTGATTTAAATAATTTTTTTTTCATATCTTTTAAAACCTATATTCCAAAGACAAGAGAATTGGGAATCAGTCAGCACAGTAATACCAATAAGTAAATAAGTGTAAATAGATAGCATGTGTTTTCCAAGAATTGAGGGGTTGTTATCAGAAAGTATGGAGTAGGGGTAGTACAATGATTGATTATGACTGGTGGAATTCATTTTATGTAATGGGAGGTAAAGAAAGAATTACAGAACTTGAAATCCAGTTTGTCTATCCAATAACGACAGCCGTGGCTTCATCTGCTGGAATGGAAAGACAGTTTACTTCTTTTAGTATTGTTCATTCTAGCCTTCATAACCAATCAGGAGTGGATAAAGCATCAAAGCTAATGTTTTTATGGAAACAATTAAATCCATAATTCGGTGCTTAAAAATATTGAAATAATTGTGATTTATTGATAAATAGTTTGCACTCAAAGAATATTTAATTTGTTCTTTAAAATGACATCTTATTTAGTTTGCACTATCCAATTACAAAATAACGGAATGTATTTAGTTTAAAATTTATATATTTAAGTTTAAGTAATCAGTGTGCAGAATATACTAGATAGATAAGATGTTACATCTTATAACAAACTATGCTATGTATATTGCAAAAAACATAAAAACAATTAAAATTAGTATTCAGAAAAAAATAAAAAAAATCCGATTTAAATCAAATAAATCCGATTTTTTTGATTAAAAAAAAAATCATGATTTTTTTTCAACCGTGATTTTAAGAAATTTTTAAGATAAAAGGAGGTATTTAGGGTTCATATAAAACTTAGTATAAAGTGAAGTAGATTGGCAAATATGCACTTTGTCTGCTTTATTTTCTTTCTAATTGAGAAAAAAAGATAGAAGTTACCAGTTATCTGAGTAAAACTTCAAACTACCTAACCTGTAAGGTTAATTTTTTTGTGCATCTAAAATATATGTTTACCTGGAGATCAAGCAGTGTTATTTCTTTTACTTAGCTATTCTTAAGTGGGCTGTTTCCCAGTTCGGGGAGGCCCCCGGAACCCAGTTCAGTGGGGACACCAAGCGTGGGAGATATTGCCAAATTCTAGACCCTTATTTTCTGGCAAACCTTGCTCTTCTTTTCGGACTCTTCCACCACCACCCTAAAAAAGATGGGGGTGTCAATTGGCGCCTTTATTTTAGGGTATTGGAGGAAACGACATGGGATTTGAATATCTGACCCTTATTGGTTCATGTAACTAACAATACTCCAAGACCGCTGAATTTGGATTTTCTAGCATCCATTTCAAGTCTTATTTTGGCTGTGTTCTGGAGGTTTGTCCATTTTGGCTGTGTTCTTGTACTTTTTTCGTTTTTTAAATTTAATATTGGAGCTCACACAAATTCAATTGAGGGCTTGTGGAGCTTAATTAAGAGATCCCTCCGCACAGTTTGCTAGTGTAAAAATCAGTTTGATTCGTACCTTTGTGAATGTATGTGGAGAAAAATGAAAGAAAATCCGCAAGATGCTTTTTAGGATTTTTTAAATCAGTTCAAATGTGTATATCCACCAACAACTCAGGATACTTAAATTAGGTTTGCGCTTTATTTATTTTATATTTTATGCTTAGTTTTCGAAGAGTAACAAGTGATGTTATAATTCACATTTATATTTTTTTATTTACTGCTTTTTGAACTTTATTTAAAATTGTGTCTTAATTTAATACAAAATGAAGAAGAAATATTTTTAAACTGTATTATTTTATAGTGTACTACATTGTTAAAAGTGATACGCTAAGTAATAAAAGTAATTTTATTATGACCCTCTACCGCTATTGTTACGGAAGATCAAGGGGAGCTTTACCTCACTTAGATAAGAAAAATTATTTCACTCCCTTACTATCTTCAGAATTTTAAGCTAAAAATTTATTATTTAAAACATTTACTCCATTCTTATATTTCCATTTTAAGCTAATAATTTCTAGAAGTAATTTGTACCGTACTTTATAACTTTTTAATTTTTTGATAGTTTTAAAATAATTTCATTAAATAGCAACCGTATTTTATAAATATAACTAAATATTTTATAAGCATAATTGCCTAAATATAACCAACTAATGATTATATTTTGCACTTATTGCAAAAATTCTGTGTTGTTTAGTTTAAAAAACAGTACATAAGCGCCTTTAACCCTTTAACTGTCAAGTTATTTTGATGATTTGGGTACACAATTTGTCAAATTTTTTTATTGCAAAACTGAAATGTTTACTACAAAATAAATTATACTTAGTAGTTAAAAATTTATATTTTGAAGTGCATGATATATATACAAGTATAACAATACGATGTATTAATAAAAAATTACCCCGAGTAATACTCGGGCGTGACATTTTTGAACACCAATGCTGTGCTCGAGATAATCTCGGGCATGACAGTTAAAAGGTTAAATACATTAAAAACTCAAATTTAAATTTGTATTCATCTTAACAAAATTTCCAACCCTTTTTTTGTTCAAATGCTTTGAAATCGGGTATAAACTTAATACACAAATTGTGAACATCACTTGGCGACAATTTGGCGATCACTTGTATAAGAATAGCACCAAAAACATGGCGGCAGGGCCCCTGGAACTTGGAATTTACCCTTAAGTGGATAAATATATATGTATACATGTTATTTATACATTTATATGTGCATAATTATAAAGAAAGTTTATTCACAGTGTTTTTAAATATACTCTCTCAATTTCCTACATGTACCAATGAGTTTTATTATCTCACAAGTAAATATATTTTTAATTTGCTTCCCCTCCATTTTTTAGATTGTTCTCAGAAAATACAGAAGCTGTGTTTGATGGCTTGAACAATGATCATATGAAAGATCTTTGCAATAGTATTTTGGATGATTTGAAAAATGAAACTACTGAATTACCGCATCTTACCAAACTGATGCAACTTCTTTTTAGCTGTAAAAATTTACAAAAGTAAGAATTTCTCTATTTCTTCAATTTTTATTATTTTTAGACAAATGTTTTAATTGTATTTCCTTATTAATATTGAGTTATTTTTTCTCTTTAAATAGATTTTTACCCCAGTCAAAGAAAGTTGAAATTATCAAAAGTATGATTTTTTTTAAAAATTCAATTTTTCTTAAAAATTTTAATTCAAAATAATTATGTTTAAAATATTTTTACTATGTACTTTTACTATTTAAAATATTATTTATATGCTGACTTTAGAATGTTTAATTTATGTTAAAAAAAAAAAAAGGCTTTTAGACAGAATTTGTATAGGGAGTGCACTCTGCTTATTCATAACTTAATTTTATATTAAGCAAATTTATGTAATTAGTTTATATTAGCCATGAATAATTGTGCATTCAGCATGCACATTACATACCATTTGTTCCAGAAGTAAGAAAAATGTATGCATCGGAAAAATTCTTTATTCTGTGAGTAATCTTTTTCATAGCAAATTATGCTACTCAAATATCAATTTAAAATTCTAAATTTTCCATTGAATAAACTAGATGCATATATATTGTCTTCAATTAATCATTAGCATTTGGAAAGAAAATTACTATAATAGTTGATATATTAATTGTAGTCTTAAATAATTCTTTTGGAATAAAAACTGTTAAAAGCATTTGATGTTTGTTAGAAATAGGTTTTACTTTGTATAATTTTACATCCATTGATTAGAGTATTTTCAAATCATGTATTTGAATGTTATGATTTTTAAATAATAAATTGGTTGTTTAACTTTTGACATCAATACTGGTATATTTGTCTGATATATTTCTATGAATACATAGTACAGGGTTGGCATGATTTAAATCAGTTGATTTAAATTATGATTTAAATCTTGATTTATAAATCAGTTGATTTTTTTAAAAAAAATCATTGATTTAAATAATTTTTTTTTTCACTTCTTTTAAAACCATATTTCAAAGACAGGAGAATTGGGAATCAGCACAGAAATACCAATAAGTAAATAAGTGTAAATAGATAGCATGTGTTTTCCAAGAATTTAGGGGTTGTTATCAGAAAGTATGTAGTAAGGGCAGGTACAATGACTAGTTATGACTAGTGGAATTCATTTTATGTAATGGGAGGTAAAGAGAGTATTGCAGAACTTGAAATCCAGTTTATCTACCAAATAACAACAGCCGTGGCTTCATCTGCTGGAATGGAAAGACAGTTTTCTTCTTTTGGTATTGTTCATTCTAGACTTCGTAACCAATTAGGAGTGGATAAAGCATAGAAACTAGTGTTTTTATTGAAACAGTTAACTAATCCGTAGCTTAAAAAAATATTGAAATAATTGAGATTTTTTTTTTAAATAAATAGTTTGCATTAAATGAATATTTAGTTCTTTAAATTTACATCTTATTTAGTTAGCACCATCCAATTACAAAATAATGAAATGTATTTAGATGAAAATTTATGTATTTAATTTTAGGTAAACAGTGTGTAGAATATACTAGATAAATAAGTTGTTACTTATAACAAACTATTCCATGTATATTGCAAAAATATAAAAACACAACAGTAATTAAATTAAGAATTCAGAAAAAAATCAAATAAATCTGATTTAAATCAAATCTGATTTTTTTGATTAAAAAAAAAGTCATGATTTTTTTCCAGCCCTGCTTAATATACAGTAACATTCTTTAGTAAATGTTTTAACTTTCTTATCTTCAGGTATCATTGATACTGTAGACTCCAGTCAACATGAAAACATATTGGTGAATTGTTTCTCTGTAATTATACTTATTTCACCATTGCCTGTTGAAAATTCTCTGGTGAGTGAAAAGTTATTTTCTCTTTATCATGATTAATCAAATTGAAATATCATATATTTCCATTAATGTAAGTAGGTCCGAGTACAATTTTCCTTCAAAAATGTACCCAAAGTTCAACACCTGTATATAAGCTAAAGTGAAAAAAACAATTTTTAGAACATTCAGATAGTTTGCCAAAAATGTTAGGTGGGGAAATATTTTCTAATTAAGTTGTTTTAAATTAAAACGCTAGATCAGTGCTTCTCAAACTTATTCCGACACAGCATCCAATTTAAATACCACAGAGGTAGAGGGTTGGTCACACCTTGAGATAAATACAAGGACATATCTTAGCACATTTTGAAATTGACAAGGAAAACCAACTTAGATTTTAAACTTTAATTAACTTCATGCGTCTTAGTTATTTTTACAATTTACACTAACTTATCTAGATTACTGCTGTGGAGCACAGTTTGATAATTATGACATTAGACCATGTGATCAATGGTATTTTTATGTAGACCCTAACGACAAGTTTCATTTTTGGCAAAACTATATAAAGATTACTTTTTCTTAAATTTAAGTAGTATAAGCATAGAAAAAAAAATTTATAAAATGCTGTTTGGCATTTTATTGATTCCGTCCAGGTTATGAAAGAAATGTGTTTTTTAAAAGATTAGCTGATCTGCTACCATTTATTATACTGTTGTTTTGGAGCGATTATAACATAAAGAGTCATTTAAAATTTATTTTTTAATTTTTATGTTTTTTCATTTCAAAATTTTTACATGTTTTATATACTTTTTGTCGTTATACATTTTCTTTTTTGTTCTTTACAGTTTTTTTTTTTTTTTACTATTTCAATTATTTTTGCCGATTTGGCAATTTTTGATGCTAATAGCATTAAAAATCGCCAAAAAAGATAGGTATTGTAATGTCGCAACATACATACACCTCTGTGTTTGTGGGGACTTAGTAAAAACAATCGCTTAAAGTCCTAGACTTTATTATCTCGACTATCTAGAATATATACATGATATAAAACAACATCGTTTGGGTGAGAGAAACAACCTTCTCTCCCTCAAACCCCCAACACCAACTGCCTTCTTCTTGAAAGACCTCTCGCAAAAAGGGAGGGGGAGAAAAAGGGCTGAGAGCAAGGGAGTGGTTAGTGGACCGAACTCCTCAATTATAGCCGGCATTCCACACAGATGTATGCAGGGACATAAAAATCCGAAACCTCGCTGGGTCTGGAACGCCTACTTTTTTCAGGGGAATAAATTCCTACTGGTCCTGAGAATGACCGACCCTCTCTGCTTCTCTTGTGACCAGCTGCCACAGTATATACCTGTTCCATGGATCTGTATATAAGCCGACCCCTTCGTTTTAGGTCTTTAAAATGTCCCAAAAATTCCCAGCTTATACACAGAAATGTTTTTTTTGTCTCACATTTTAGTTATCTAATCTTGACTGTTTTACTGTTTAAGCCATTTTTGAAGTAAGAAATAGTAAGCTGTAACTTATGTAAAATGCTTTTTTTGTGGGGAAAACACAAAATTTGTAGTTTTTCATTGTTTAGAATCTTATTTGTGTATTGATGTTTTTTATTTCTTTAACTTATCCACTACTACAGCTTTTCCAAATCAGGCCATCATCTGTAATATATCTCTTAGTTAAAATAAAGTTAACCCAGAATTAAATCTTCTATTTTCTTAACCCTTTAGCATACAGACCCAAAAATGATGTTGCTGTTATGTAGTACCAAAATGTTACATTGTTGTTTCACATAATCAAATAGGAAACACAATACTTTTTACATTAAGAAAATTTGCTCTGAGTTATTCTCATTGATGAGGGACTTCAAAGCTTTATACTAATACTTTTGTATAAATATTTTTGAAGTGAATTGCTTTGTTTCAATGTAAAGTTTTAATATTTATGTAAATACCTCATATCTACAGATATTATTTAAGCCCTAATGGCCCAAAATGGTGTTATTTTTGTACTTAAATAATTGTTTTCCATCTTTTTCTTTAAATGCAGCTAGTTTTTTCTTTTTAATGAAAAGTTTTCAAATATTCTTAAAGCTATTATTTTTAATAGAGATGTAATAAATATTCAGCATTCATCCCTTTTACCAAATATTCTACCTGGTTGAAAACTGAAAAGATATTCAGCCAAATACTTATGTCCAATATATCAGTAATGTGCTGTATAAATATGAGTACTAGCAAATAGCCTGTCATATGACAGGATCAGTAAAATTTTTCGTTTTCCAGAATTGTAAATCTACCTATGAGGCAGGTAAAAAAAATGGCTTGTTTTTTTGGCTGAGAATTATCTTTCTACAAAAATAATCGATTAAAATTATCACATATGTACGTAATCTATTATTTAAGCCAAATATAAAAGAAAATTATTTACATAATATCTAAGTTTAAGGATAAAATGTATGAAAATAATTCAGACGATATTTAAATAATTTAAAATAAGAAATGATTAAATGAGATGGTCAAAGGAATGATGTCATAATGCAAGAAAATTTTTTATCTATTTATAATCTGATAAATTGATAAATTTAATCGCCTGCTCCTAAAATAGGGCTTGATAAAATGGCATTAAACGCTCGAAAATGGGGACAAGGTGGATTTCGAACGCTTTAAAGAGGATAGTATTTTTCGCTGTGATATGACGCTTATTCATACCAATTTATTTTAGAATTGAATCTATAGTTTAGGAAAAGATAAACTTGACTCGCTTTGAATTTTGCTAACCCTAACTCATCAAAAATCCAATATGGATGCCTGTATCCACATGGTCCAACTGCTTCATAAATTCGAGGACAGACAGACAAATAACTTATCCTATTATTACCTTACGAAAAGAAAGTTTAATTCATAAAAAGTTGAGATAATAGTAAACATTTATTTTAAAAATAATAAAACAACTTTAGGAATAAGAATTTAAAAGAAAAAGCAGAAAATATTAAATTAATTAGACATTTAGAAAAGTTTGGCTGTGTAGGGGACAGAACCGTCAACCTGAGAAGTACGACGATGAAATGGGCAGACCCTCTACCAAACGTGCTAGGCCTATACATGGTGAAGGATCTAATTAGAGTATATGAGCGTTGAGTAAACACAGTCCAGTTTAAATATTACGCTCTACCCTCACTGCTCCCTCTTATTCTATACTAAATTCATATCAAGAATGAATTAAGTATAGAATAAGAGGGAGAATAAGACTTGAAATAATAGCATTAAACGCTCGAAAAGGGGGGATGGGGTGGATTTCGAACTTGCTTTGAATTTTGCTAACCCTAACTCATAAAAAATCCAATATGGATGCCTGTATCCATTCCAGGTACAACCGCTTCTTAAATTCGTGGACAGACAACTTAGACTATTATTATATAGGGGATATAATTATAATACAAAAAATACAAGTTATATATATGTTTTAAAAATGCAATTTTGTTAATACTTATTTCATTTTTAATTTAAAATTTAATTTAATTGCAAAATTAAAATTAAAAATTAATTTTTTTTTAAAGTTAATATTCATTTTAAAAGCTCCCAGAATATTCTGCATTTGGATATGAAGTCAAATCACTATTTATTACATCTTTACTTTGTATAATATGCAATAGTGTTTGTTCTGTCTTAAAACATTCTTATAAAGATCTTTCTTTCATAGTTAAATGACTTATTACAAAGGATGGAGGAAATTTTATCAAAGAAAAATGATGTAGCATCTACTTATTCAATATGTTGTTTCTTTCAAAAGTATGCTCTTGCTTTTATATTTATTGTTATTATAAATGTTTATCATGTTAATTATCTAAAGAATTTTTACTTTTCATAATTTATATCAAAAGTATATTTGTATAGTAAATTTTCTGAGCTATTAGGAAAGTCACTAGCAGAAACTGCAAGGCTCATGGTTTTTTCCATAGAATAAGAAATTGCTAAGCTGTCAATCTGCAGTGTATTATGATTATAATAAGGATAATCATTAGTAACTAGTTGTAATGAAGATTATTCTTGCTTTAAACATACTTAGGTATGATTGTTCATTGAGACATGCAGTAATTGATTAAATTCCTAAAATATTCCTTAAAAAATTCACAATTTTTACATAAATTTCTGAAATTTTATGAAAATATTACTTTTAAAGCGTATAAAACTTTTAAAGAAGAAATTACTAAATTTTTTTAGCAATTCCTGTTTTTTAAATATATTAGGGAAAATTAGCTATTTTAATGCTCAAAAGATTTACATGGTTTCCGCACACCTGGAAAGGCATGGAAAATCATGGATTAATTTTGTCATGGGAAGTCTTGATTTAATTTTTCAAGTAAAATGAGTAAAATTCATGGATCTGCTAAACTACCGATTAAAAAAAAAATGCATTGAATTGTTTAATTCTATTTTTACTTGTCATTTGGCTGAAGTTACTGAGTTTAATATTTATGTATTATCCTATTGACCATATTGCCAAGTAAAAATTGTTCACCAAGAAAACTCAAAGCAAAAAAGCTTAATGGGTGGGTAAATGTATATTATTCTGGTTTTTTCTTATATAGTAGATTAAAATTTTATTAATATAATAATAATTATTTTTTTAATAAAAATTACTTAAGATTTTTGCACAAAATATAAGTTTATCTCTAGGGATATTGTATATAAACATTATAGGGTTATATATGGCTATTATTCATGGTCACCTGTATAATACCAAAGTACCCTGAATTCAAATTGGAAACATTTTGATTTAAAAATTGCTATATGATTAAACTTAGGTATGTAGATACAACAATTTATTTTTATGTATGTGAGTTTATTAACACTTATAAAGTAAGTTTATAGTTTTTTTTATGATAAAATTCCTGTAATTTCTCTAAAAGCATATATTTTATTTATATGTACATCAGAAGTTTTATTCATATATACTTTAATGAAAGCTTTTTAAAGTCATGGAAAATGATCTGCTAAATCAGGGAAAGTCATGAAAAGTCATGGATTTGAAAAATTTTATTTTGGGAGATACCCTGGATTTACATCTTTTGGGCATTAAAATAGCTAATAGTTAATTTGGGTGAAAAGGAGCTAATTCTTAAAAGAATAAAAAAGTCTAGAAAAACTTGATAGGAGCATAAATTTTGTGCTGATAATGGCTAGCTAAAAAAAAATTAGCAAAATTTTATGCATTAGAACTTTTAACACTTAGTTGGGAGAGAAAAAATAATCATATTAAAATATTTTATGAAATATTGTCCAAACACATAAAATCTCTATCTTGTTAATCAAAATATTACTCAGGACTAGATTTTATATTCAGTTTTTGATTTCTTAATTTCCTCTTTTATTAATAGATATTGTGTGTTTTCTCCTATATTTATTATTATAAAGTGATAATGTGATATCATAATTTTGCAATAATTATTGCTTAAATAATTACTTATTTCCTTTATTAATGTCCTGATGAAATCTAGTAAAAATGCTCTCACGAAATTTTGTTTCTCACTACAACTGCTGCTGCTCTTATGTTAAATTTTAATTATAATTAAAGTGGGGTAAATTTATGTAATTTTGCATATTGCTTATTGTTATCAAAATCACAGCGTCTCAAACTGATCGCATTAAGCAGAGTCCACTGTATAGTGTTTCCTGTTTTCTGTATAAAAAAATAAATATTAGTTTTCTCTTTACCTGAAAAAGTCTTAGTGATGTGCCTTTAACCCTTTAAAGGTCACCTACATAAACTCTTTGAAATTTAATGAAATTAGTTTATAAATATTACCTATGAACCTTAAAAATGAAAAATGTATTAAAATTTTCTTTACAATCCTTAGGTTTGCATTAGAGAATACTGTAGAAGGGATTAAGGGGGGTTAAATGACAAATCCACTCCCTTGTACAGCGTGAACATAATACTTTTTAAAATTTTAATTATATTGTAAGAACAATAAATAAGTGTTCTTAAAAAGTAAAATAAATAGTTTAATAATTTATAACTGTTGTTTGAATAGATATTTTTGTTTGAGGTCATACGAGAAAAAATCGAATTACTAACTTTCCAGGTACATCAAGTTTAAGTACATATATTTCAAAAGAAAAAAATTAATTAAGTATAGTACTATCATTTATTGTAATTTTTAAATGTCAAAAACTTTAAAAAAAAAAACGAAAAAACCATTCATATTTCTCAAAAAAATAGAGAAAAAATGTTTAACAGGAGGTTTTCCTCTGAAACCTTTGTCCGACAACCTCAACAATGTAGTCAAACAAGGGTTAAACTACATTAAGACTCTGTTCAAATATTTTTTAAAATAATTAGTAATGATTTGTAGTAAAGCAGTTACCTGTCATTGTAATGAAAATTTGTATTTACAGCTTCTTTCTTCATAAAATTTCTTTTTAAAACCAGAAATTTGTGTTTAAGTTATTTAATATCAATTTCAAATTATGTAGATAATTTTGTCATTTTCAGTAATAATGCATTAAATATGAAAAATTTAATATTTTATTGTACCAATTTAGTTTTTTAATTGTTAAATTACTCGTACTTTCAAAATTTGTTCTTAACCATGTAAATTTCACAGGGTCTTAAAAGATTATGAAGAAAGGCTTTCAAACTTTATTCCTGTGCTTTCCAAACTAGTATTCCTACCACTTTGCCACCCATCTACTAAAGTTCGGGAAGTAGCAGAGAAAACTCTTGATGCATTTCCTAAATTATTATTATACACATCTGATGAAGAAGCTTCAAATTATCTAATTAAGTTGGTGAAGGAGGTAAAGTAATTTTTGAGGATGCTAAAATATTTTATTAAAGTTTTACATAAGATATTTTTTGAAAATAGTACTTTCTCTGTACTCTTGTTTGATAATGATAAATATTATTGTAAGAGGTATAAAAGTATTCCAAATGTGTAATTAAAAAAAGGGCTCATAATTCTTAAAGAAAATATTATTAGATAGCTAAAATTGTGAATGGTGTTCCTACTACAAATTGTAAAAAAAAAAAATTGCTTTAAAGCTATAGATGCTAAATAGATAAAATAGTTCATAACTTTGGAAATATTTTAAAATCCCCTCTCTCTCTCTCTCTCTCTATATATATATATATATATATATATATATATATATATATATATATATATATATATATATATATATATATATATATATATATGACACGTTCCACTAAACAACACTAGAGTCCTGACATCATTTTCATCCTTTATTCAAACCTCACAGCACATTACTCATCAATCATCTTCAATGGCGTCTCACATTGGCACCCAACTTCTAACTGGCTTAGCTGCTTCTGGTAGCCACAGCTCTGTCCATGGAATGTACACACTACTCTCTGCTCTAGATTACTGTGCGTGAGCCGTATTTATGTGGCTAACTCCTCGTGTCGCGTCACTCTCAGTAAAGAATTCTTAATTAAAAATCTTTTCAAATTAGCCTACAATTTAAAGCTTGACATATATATATATATATATATAAACTAATGCCAATTAAATGCTTTTATACTTATTGTATGAAAGTTTTCAATGTGCGGCAGAGTAATGCAAAAATTAAGTCTTATTTGTTTGAATATTGCTTAAGAAATTAAAAGCGTTTTTTAAGAATTTGGGTTGTTTATTATTATTTAATTTTATTTTCAGTCATTCTCGAAAAATCTACTTTTGCTGTTCAAGGAGAAACAAGAATTGTATGCTCTAAAAGTATGGACACATGTCATAAATGCTTTGGGAAGTGTAAGTTTTTCAACTTGTATTTTTTTTTAAATCTAATGTTGACAGCACTTGACTTCCTTGTACAACATCTATTAAATTATACTTAGAGTTTTTTGTTTGTTTGTTTGATTATATTCAAGCATATGTGACAATTAGTGACAAATTGATTCTTAACAGAGTAGGGTGCAATGCTTAGATGATACCATGGTTAAAGAGGAAATGTAATTTGAAATAAAATAAAAAGTTTATTTAAAGCAAAAACATCTTAATGCACTGTAGAATATATTTATACACAAAATCAAACATTGTATGTTAGTTGCAAATTAAAGCTTAGTCAGAATTAACAAACACTCTTAACAACTGCCCTCATATCAAGTGAAGCACAACTATAAGTACACGCTATAAGTATTTGCATAAGAGGATGTTAAACATGTGTTCACTGACATTCGTGAATGATTCATGAGGTAGGTTTAATGTCATACAGAATACTGGCATGCAAGCCAGTAAAAAAAATGAAGTTATACAACAGTGCATTAGTGAACTGAAGTACTCAAAAGAGACAGAGATAAATCTTACTATATTTATTTCCTTTTTTCAAAGGTAGAATATTTAAAAAGAGATAATGCAATGCCCAAACTACTCTAAATGGATTTGGGCATAGTTAAAATGGGTAATTTTATTGAAATCTGGAGATCACAAGTCTTCGCGAATACTATACTTCCTTTACATATGAAAAGTAATAAAAATGATAAAACTTTATGTATATATGCTCTTTAAAAAAACATATTTTCTGTCAATGTTTTTTTTTTATTTCTATGATAGGCTCTTTATAAGAATTTGACAGGAATAATGCCCTTCTTCACAGTACTTGAAAGAGGTTTTAAATCATCTTCTGATGATATCTGTATTGCCTCCTTTATTGCATGGAAAAGCCTAATAAATAGCTTTGCTGCTTCTGATGGTAAGTTATAACAAATAGGTTACATTTAAAATGTTAATTTATCAAAGGAAAGTACAGTTAAAAGTTATAAAAACCGGGTTTGAGATAGTTTTAGTTATAAATATTTATATGTTATATATAAAAAGCAGGGTTGGTAAAAATCTCTATTTTATTTTAAAAATCATATCAACTGGATTTTTTAAAAATTTAAATCTTTAAAAAAAAAAAATTATATATATATATATATATATATATATATAAATTTGATTTTTTTCAATTAATTTTTTTTAACAAATTAAACATCGCAAATGGAATTATTTAAGTTATTAAATTTATTGTGATTTGATTAAGTTTTTATTTTCTTAATTTCAATATATACAATATTATTACATATTTTCCACATGTTTTAATTGTTTGCAAATATAAGAGGATTTATTTACAAATCATTCTTTTTAAAGTGCAAGTATTTAAAGAAACTGATTAACAAGTATAAGTGCAAATGCTGGTTTGATGTCAAATTTAAAAAGGAAATCTTGAAAGAAATCTGATTTGGCCAGAAATGTCATTACTAAGTGAAGGATATCTGATTGATGCTTGAATGCATAGAGTGTTGCTCTTCAGTAGCAGCTTTCATAGGTTCGAATCTTATTGTTCACATGTATGTTTATAATCATTCAGAATTTTCTAACAGTAAGTTCTGCTCTCATTAATCCTTGTGTTGCATAAAAGTAGTTATTTTTGGTTTGGTTTGTTTGGAGCACTACAGTCTACTTTTTGCAATACAAGGTCTAACGAGATGGGGACCTACTGCTTAAAGCCAATTCCGAATGGCTACGAACATCCATGCCAGAGTGGGATTCGAACCCACAAACTCTGGTTCCGAAGGCCTGCACCCTAACCATTCGGCCATCATTCAGCGTATGTTATTTTTGATTTCTTAATATTCTCTTATGTAAATTTTTTAATTCTTGCATGGTAAATAGAACTAATAGAATATACATTCAGCATATTGTTAAATATTTAAACCCTTTAATGCACACAGTTTAAAATTATTTGGGATTTAATGAAGTTCCTTTATAAATTTTATCTATCAAGCTTATAAGTGAGAAATACATGTAAAAGCTTTTACATTCCTTGGGGGAGGAGGAGGATTTCAACCCCCATAATGAACTAATTATACTTTTTAAAAATTTTAATTTCTTTGGGAGAACAATGAATAATTATAATTAAAATGATGTAATACAATTTTAAAGCTTTTTGTGGTAAGTACTGTTTGGGGTTATAAGCATAAAAAATCAAATTCCATATAAAGCAAGTTTAAAGACATACATTTCAAAGAAGAGAAAAACAATTCTGCCATTTTTGTAAGTTTAATTTATTAAAACATAGAGTAAAAAAACTTATTCTTATGTCTTTAAAAATGCTGAGGAAAAAATGATTTAACATATGATTTCACAACTCAACCATTGCACGTCAAATGATTAAATATTGCTTTTGTAAAAGCAAAAAGGCTTAATTCTGAGAAATTTCTAGAGGAAAAAAATTAAGATGAAATGAATTAATTCAGTGGGGTTTTTAAAAATTAAAATTTAAACCACACCTATTTGTAAGTACTCATAATTTGTTTTATTTATCATTGAATTAGTCTATAATTCTAATTTTTTAGGTGTTCTTAATGATTCAAAGATACTTAGATTCACATTAAAGCCGTTCAAGAATGTTTCAAGGCTAAATGAAAATGTTGTATCAGTTGTTTGTGATACTTGGTGGCATCTTGCATGGAATCTGGCTGGTAATCTCTCTAATCGTTTTTCTGAAGTAAGTGTACTTCTACTTTATTACATGTGAATTTATGTTCAGCTGATTAATATAAAAATAAGAAAATAAATATCTGTTTTGTCTCTTACATAATTTCTCCAATTCTGCTACATTAATATTTAGGTATGCATCCCTCTGCTAGAATTGACTATTGGAAAAATTACTAATGGACATCATGAAAAAACATTTCCTAAAGGAGGTAAATTAGTTTCTCACAATAAAGATTTTCTATTTACAGAATACATTGTAAGGGAAGATTTAAGATCTTATTAATGTATTAAAAAATGTTGAATTAAAGCTCTTCTGATACAGTTACTCCTGTTAAAATTTTTTTTTAAATAGAATTCTAATATGACTAACAGCAGTAATTGCTAAAATGTTGATTCTGAACTACTAGTAGGTCATGGGGAAGTTTTCAGTAGTTCATAGGAAGATTGTTAGTAGATTAGACCATCATACTCACAGTAGCTCTATTTTTAAAATAAAAAAAAAATAAAAAAATCACACTTATAGAAGAAAGTAAATGCTTACAAAGGTAATTGAACAAAGCAACACCTAACTGAAATTCTAATGATTTAACACTAGTTATTTAACCTAAAGATAGCTAACAATTACAACAAGCTCAATAAGATTTAAAAATGGCACAGTAGCTCAAAGCCTAAGTTCGATGACCACTGGACTAAAGTTCTATAGTTTAACTACATACTTTTACAGTAAGTTTATGAAATGTTATCCATTTCAATATAGTTTTATAAATATTAATGAAACATGTTATATATATTAATAATTGAAATTAAGAGGTTTGTAGATGTATCTGCAAAAAGTTCTGTGTTTAGAAATCAGACATGTGCTGCATATGGTTCATGGTGATTTTACAAAAATTCATTGAATCTTGCTCCTAATTCTCTTAGAGATACTTGTTTCTCTTGTATTTATTGTGTTTTATAGTGATATTGGGTTTCATATTAACAGTATATTTTCTATCATACATGTACACCTAACTTTATGACCTGTCTGTTTGACAACCACTTGCACTTATCAGTATTAATTGAAGTACTAGTGCTCTTATGAGCCACCCCAACCTAAATCTAAATCTATGACTAATTTAGTTTTGACCTAGAACTCAGGTAATCCTTAAAATGCCAGTCAAAAGTAGATTTGTCAGCGGCAAATAATGATATACCTATAAGCTCACTACACACTTTTTCAGTATGTTTCTTTCTGTCAAGCATTCACTTTGTAACTGTGTTACTTTTTACATATTTGTTACCAGAAAATGATATAGATGTTGAAAACTAAAAGTGAGGCATCATCAGAAGAAATTGTTAAGAAATGGGAACATTTTCCTAACTCGCTGTTACTGTGTATAATATTCTTTGACTTGGTTGAGCCTTGAACCCACAACCTTCCAGCTATTAGTTGATACCTTTGAAAACTCACCTACCATGTCTCTTATTCTTAATGGTCTAGTTTGCTTAAGGTGTCAGAAAGAATCTTAGTTGTAAAGTGAATACCAGTATAGTGGTACTGGTACCTTCTATTGTGTGTTATAATGTACTAATCTTCTCTACTTTTATTTTGTAATATATATTTCCTTGCAAGGACTTACATGTAATAAAAAGCTTAAACTAATTAGAGTTACTAATTTTTAAAATGTTTTCACATATTTGATTCGTAAAGTACTATGGCCCATATAATATTTAATTTTTAGTAATTATGAATATTACTGAAAATGCTATTTTATTACTAATTAAATAATGTACTATCTTCTAGGTCTCATTTCTAAGGATATTAAAAAATGCTGCTATATATTACTAAGGTTTCTAGAGCAACCTCCAAGTGATTCATTTAATCGATTATCTAGTCCTAAAAAGTTGCCTAACATTCCATATCGTAAGTTTTTTTAAGAACATTTTTCTAATTGATTCATATAGTCATGTTTTCAAAATACATTTGTTTTGTATATGACAAGGTTTTTAAAAATTTTAAAAATTGTTTTATTCAGTTTCTGTAATTTTTTCCCTGCAAAATACCAAATAAATAATTCTATTTCTGCCTATTGCATTCTTTGGATTGCCTTTAAGTATCAAATTCTTGAATCATTTTTTGCACATTTCTTTTATAAATATTTGATTTCCTTTCCCCATGCTTTCAAATTTTATGAATTAAAATAATACATGCAGGTATAAAAGATGCTTCTATCACTGATGTAAACTGATTTTAAAATGTTTTATTTATATATCATGACTTTTTGTTTCTTATTTAACTAATGTTTGATTCTCATTCCTCATGCTTACTCTAAATTTCATAAAAGGCCCATAAAATCTTAAGCTGTTACCTGCAGGTATAAAATATATTTTTATCACTGGTATAAACCGATTTTATTCATTTAATGCAATATTTTCTCTTTCCCAACCCACATCTAAATAGTAGTATAGTAATTCTCTTTTAGTATAATATATTTTGAAATAATACATGCTTTGTGAACTAGCAGTTTTCTTTTAAACTGCTTTTTAAAGGTAGGTTGGTTACATTGTTAGAATTAGTAAACTTCCACAATAAAGAACATGCAATTCCTTCTGTCAATTCTGTTCTGATAACTGTCTCTACTAGGGTTAATAAAATTTTAGATTTAAGAAAAAGATTTAAATCAGAATATTTAAATAGGGTTTTTGTGATTTTTTTTAAAAAAGAATTACAAATTGAACCGTGAAGAATTACAATTACCGTGCTTAATAATTAAATTTTTATCATCCTTTTTTTAACTATACATAATGTGTGTAATGTTATTTACATATAACTGAAGTGCATGAATTATTTATTTTATCCTTCTCAACAAACTGTTATACAATGAATTGAAATGATAAGTGATATGATAAGTCATTGTCAGTTTGCTCAACAAAATTTATGAAATCATTATTTCAGTTGATGGATTAAATTTAGGTTATTTTTTTATCTTGTTTTTCATTTGTTATTTAATATTATACAAATGATATATATATCAAAGTACCTTTATGTATAAAAGAATTTTGTTTTCAGTTATGTATTTTAGTATATTTTTAAAGATTTTATTTTTCTTTTGTATTAGCTGCTTTGCAAGTTCCTTTGGACATCAAGGTAATAACTCATCATTTTAAAGAAATACTACATGCTTTCAAAATAATTATTGATGTGTGTGGAGCTAAAGATGAAATGAGTAAGTAATTTTAAATTAAGATACAAATTTTTATTCAAATAATTTACAATAAATCAGCATAATGCAATTATCTAAATTTTATTATTATAATTTAAAATTATTCTTCTGTATATTTTTACAATGATTTATTGAATTTAAATTTACTTTTGTTTTCATTGTTCTCTTAAATGTGTTAGTGTAGTACAAATATTCATACTTATTTATTTCTATATTACACTTATTAATACAAAACTCTGACTTAAAATTTCCAATGTAGTTATCAAAATATTATCGTTTTAAATTTGTTTTGCTTATTTAGGAGAATAGTTAATGATTTTTCTAAAATTTCTGTTTAGTTTTTGATTTAAAACATTCTTAAAAAGAATATGAAAAAAAAGACCTTTATTATTTTATACTTTTTTTCAAGCTTAATTTGTAAAATTTATTGTAAAATATATTTTATTCAAATAAGAATTATGTAAGAATATTAAGCTTTAAAAAGAACATATATATGTATATTATTTGTATTATTATTATTATTATTATTATTATTATTATTGTTTTGATATAAAATTTTAATAGATATAATTTATTTATATTTTTGTTACCCCTATTTAAACTAGTAATTTGATGTTAAAAGATACTTTATATTTTTACAGAATTTTATCTAGATACTCTTATGAAGTCTGTTTTGTTTATTGTATCAACTGCAATAGAAGATTCAAATAAAGAATCTGTTGAAGCTGTAATTAATTATTTAAACTTCCTCTGTGATATTATTGAATCAAAATCATATCCTTCTCTTTTATGTTTGGTAAGTTCTATTTTAATTACTAATCATTTGCGTGTACTATTTCACATGCTCACATATATCTTTAATATGCCTAAAATTTATTATTTGCAGAAATAAAGCCAGCTTTTATTTGGTTTTCGAAGGCTAGGCTCAGTAATTTAATCTAATCTCAAGCTTTCATTAAACACACACTCCAAACTCAATAAGTAGTTGTAGCCAGGGGTCCATAAAGAAAGTTTCTTTAATCCTTTCGTGCCTACTGTCACATATATGTGTCAGCAAGAAACACATTCACTTCCTGGCCGACACACTGGCGTGCCAGAGCATTTTCTCGTTCACCCCCGACCGTCACATATTTGTGCCAGTGTTCTGGAACTTTTTAAAAACTATAACTTTTGATACAAGAGGGTATTGTATGTCCATATGGTTTTAGAGACATGTAGATTTGATCTTGTACTCAATATGAGTGTAATATGATACACATACATGTGGTTTTTGATTATATAAACATCAGGGGAAAGGTATGTTTCAGAATGACATGTTTTATGACAGCTCTTTAAATTCGCAAGTGATGTTTGTTTATGTAAGCAAGGTAGTTTTATTTTTGCTAAAGCATTGTGTATTTCGGTTTGCAGTCCAGTTTTTAGTGAATTAGATCTGACAGACTTGATCTTTTTTTTTTCTTCTCTTTTTATTGTTAGACTTTCGAAGTGTCAAAAGTGTTTAACTGAGCTTGAAATAGCTGAAATGACTAAAAATATTTCAGATTTTGATTCTGAAACAGATTAGGATAGTAGTAATAGTAACACTATAATATATTCGGATTGTTCTTTCTGTTCATATTGGATCTAGTGATTCTAATGATGAGCAGGACATTTCTGACAAAGATGATAATGATGCTTCGCTTTTTCACATTCCCTGAAAAATCCTCCAAAACGGCAAATGAGTTACTAAGAGTGCAAGGATTGTACTGTAGGATTGTGTGTAGATTCCTGTTTTTAAAATTTTTCATACAAAAAAATAATTTTAAATAACATAGTATTCTGTTTTGTAACGTTAAAAGTCATTAAATAGTAAGGAAAGAATGAAAAAAAGGTGTAAAATATATATTTAAATAAGAAATAGCTTAAGTAAATAAAGTATCTATAAACATATAATATAAATCACATTCTGTTTAAATACTTTATGCAGCATTATTGAATAACGCGTTGCTACTTCGTTAATTTCTTGAATTTAGGCTTAATAGCAAGAAACCTGCCGGCCTCAGAGAAAAGCATGCTTTTGCGCTTCCCATCGCAAAAGGGTTAATAATATAATTCCCTAATCTTAGACTGCATCATTTGTATGTCTTTACAATATTAACTGTCAATAGCTCAGTTGGTAGATCGGTGGACTGTAGGTGTTAATGTCTTTACAATACCAGATTTACCACCTAAATGCCATTAAAGGGAGATCTATGCCACATCTTATAGGAAATTAATTATCTTAACTCATCATTTTGGGATGTTAAAAAAGACAAGATGGTTGGAAAAGGTGGGCCCAACACTCTTAAAGTCAAAGTGATTTACCAAAATCTGATGAGAACCTCATTGAAATATGGAAAAAAATTGCAAGTTAACAATTATATACCTGAGAAACAGAAATAGTATTATCTAGATTGAGGCTCTTTTTTTATCACATTGTTGAATTATAAATAATGGGGTTTCTTATTAGGATAGTTTTAAGTTTATCACCTTATACAATTTCAACACATATAGTGAAACTTCAGAATAGATGACACCTTAGAAACAACAAATTTGTCTCCTATTTAGAAATGTTCTGTATATAGAGGTTAGAAATAAGGTACTATAAAAATATTTAAATTTTTAATTTATATGTTTATATGTATATAAATTCAGTATAAAATTATTTAAAAGTTTTTCTTTTAAAAATGATAAAATTCCACATGCATACATCTATATATATGCAAAATTTATAACACCATTTTACACAGGTTGGTGTTTAGATTTAAAATCACAAATGCTTGTTTTTAATTTAGATCATTTATTTTTTCAATGTGAAATTGTAAGCCCATTCACTAATTTTAGCCCTTCAAAACCACTCTTTCCATAAGAAAACTATACATGTGTTTTGTGTACAATGTCACTCCTGTAACAATAAGTTACATTCGGTTCAAATAACATTCAGTTCCCCCGTGGATCTTCGTCGGGGACATGCCAGGGCAGGACCGGTTTGAGCTGCAGACAGACTTCGAACTTCTCCCAGCCAATAGAGGTGTCCGTTCGTTTGGGGGATTTTGACCTCTCTGGATGGGACCCCTGTTTTTTCTCTGCGAGGCAGACGGAAATTTTTTTTGAGTGGACAAGGTTGTTACCGGAAGAAAGAAAGGCGAACGGCTGGCATCCATGGTTTGTGGGAGAACCTTTGGCAAAAAAAAGCTTAGCCATTTTTTGAGGGCTGACGCTGACTCGAGAGCAGTCTTCGATCTACAAATGATAAGTTGATGCGGCTATTTGTATTCCTTAAGCATTTATCTAATTATATAAAATAATTTAATCAAAACCTATTTTTCATGTGTTTCTTAATGAGTTTTAATTTCTTTCTCAAACACTAGGCCAACGTAACATTATTTTTTACAACTCCTTAAAATTTTCATATTGAGAATTTTGCATTAATGAAATCATCCAATATTTTTTTCTCTCTCTCTCTTTAAATTATTGTACTATTTGTGTAATCCCTTATTTAGAGGTAAATATGCAGACAATAGAAATACTGGGAACAGGTATAAAGAAAATGGGATTAAACTCTTTTAATATTTTTAAATTTTATTCTTATTTAAATATCAAACTCTAATGTCTATTTGCAGAAAAGCCTAGAAAGTTTGAGTAAGCTGTCACGTAAAATTCTAGTTTCTCACTGTTTTAGCTGTGGATCCAGAAAGTCACAGGTAAAATTAAATATATACTTAAGTAAGAATTATTGTTTGTTTGATTTATAGTCAAATATAATTATTCAGCAACAGTTTGTTATAGATAAACCTTTTCATTGTATGTATTCATTATATGTTTTAGATTTATTTTGTATTTACAAAGTTCAAGGAAAAATAAGTAATGTAGTAAGAATATATAAACAATTAAAATTATTTTGCATGATAAGGCTTTGAGAATTGTCTTTTAATAATTAAGATACACATTTAGTAACAAGTTATTAAAAGTGTTTGATTTTTATTTTTAAAATTACTAAAGAATTATATTGCAAGGTAAAAGTTGAGTGCCATTTTGAAATTCAACAGCTGTAGCACTGTGGATGCTGTTCCACGTATAAACATTGAGTACTACATCCGTTGGCTAATAGCAGACACCATTCTGGAAGAATTTAACCATTTGTCCTAAGTCTGGGTGTATTTAAAATGCCTCAGTCAATTGAAAATCTTATCGATTGTAAAATACTCCTAGTCATTCTTTTTCTTAATGTAAAAATTGTAAAGGAGGTTTGAATTCCTTGACACATTAATTAAATGTTTGAAGAAAACATTGAAAAAATCAGACATGCCAACTACTTTGAAGTAGCTCCAATGAAATGAGACAATTTGATAACTCAAGAAACTTTTCAGATTTCTCCAGAAAATAACAAAACTTTTGAACAGCTAAAAGATCAATATTCAGCAATTAGATACAAAGTTTTGCAAAAAATAATGCTGAATATATTAATTACTCTTTTCAGACATTGAGTAGACAAACTCTAGAATCCCTGATGATAGAAAAATGGAAATATTTTAATCAGGTTTTTCAGAACAGTGTTTATGATAACAACTATAAGAAGCACTGTTCTGAAAAATAAGTTGTTAAAGCTGAAAAAGCTACTCATAAATTTTTAAATTCATAAATTTTAATTTACTTTTTACAATATATTACTGTGTAAATATTTTAATTTTAATTTAGAAACCAATAAGATGTGTACTTATGTATAACTAGCATATAGCCCGTCATATGACAGGATCAGTAAAATTTTTAATTTTCCAGAATTGTAAAGTACCCTATTAGGCAGGTAAAGAAAAAAATGGATTATTTTTTGGCTGAGAACTATCTGGTTGAAATTTGAAACTATGCTGTTGCTCCGGGCACAAGTGCCTGAATGTTGGCATGATCAACAGATGATGATTTACAATTAAATGAGTTCTCAAGTTTTAAGATAAAATTGTACACAGCACTTAAATTTTTGTAAGTTTGTTTAATCCTGGGGAATTGAAAATGTTGACTAAAGAACACAAAATCAGACATTTAGCCTGTTTAAAGCCATGTTGCAGATTTCTACGAAGATGGAATTCAAAAGCTGGTTGTATTATATGACAAGTGCCTTGCTATTGGTGAAAATTAAGTTTAAAAAAATATTAAGTTCGGTTTTTGGTGTAGAAATAAAATTGATGAAACACTAATTTATGTGTTTTTAATTCCTAAACCGCTCTGTAAAAACCTGCCTCATAGAAGCTTATTACAGCAATAACTTGCTTAATGTGGTTTCATTCAGTTCTGACCTCGTTGTACCACAAAAATTACAGTATTAAAAATTATATTGAAGTATGGGTCATGGAATGAAGTGAGTAAAAATAACATGAAAACCATGTGAAAATATGTTTTATCTTGCAGAAGTTGGGTGTACGATGAATATGATAATATTATACACCATCTCCGACAACTAGATACACATGGTCATTAATGAAGAAGGTCAACACTATAAATTATAACTTAACAAACATTTAATAAGAAATAAAGATAAGCGTGCAAGAAGGATCGTGCTACAGTTAGAACTGCACACGGTACACTAGATCACCGTAACAAAGCGGGGTGATTACTTTACAAGTGAAACTCAGTTACAGTTGCCGCACCAAGATTCCAGTCAAGCTGCAACCGTGTATTATAATTCCGTCAGGTCAGGAGTTGCGATATGCGGTGATGTAATTGTTCATAGCCACCGCAATCTCATTGTGTTATGATTTTTGCAACTATGATCCTTAAATGCATACAAGCTCAGCAAATGTGAAACTTAAACATAATGTAGGTTTTGTCTTATTGTATGCTTCTGATGTCATATCTTCTTCTTCATGAGCATAACAACCTATTATAGGTCCTAGCTGCCTCGACAGCACGCTTCCTCCAACTCAAACGGTCTAGAGCAACTCTTTTCCAGTTCTTAATCTTCAAGGATTTGAGGTCAATTTCAACATCGTCTAGCCATCTTGTAGGTGGTTGTCCTCGGGTACGGGATCCCTCAGGGTTTTTAAAAGTATACAGTTTAGTAGGGTTGTTATCAGGGGTTCTCCAGATATGTCCAAGCCATCTCAGTCTATTACTACGAATGACTTGCGTAACCCGAGGCTCTTTGTAAAGCCTATATAGTTCAAAATTAAATCTGGTTCGCCTGCACCCGTAATCATTTACAGGTCCGAAGATAGCTCTTAGAACTTTTCTTTCAAAAGTATCTAGGGCACGCTGGGTGTCCAAGTTTAATACCCAAGTTTCGTTGGCATATAGTAGCACAAGAAGTATAAGAGTCTTCTGATGTCATATAGTGTATTCAAATAGGAAAATTGAAGAAAATGTTAAAAGAAAAAATTCACATTGAATAATCTTGAAGAACAATTTAATATTATTGCAAGATCATTAAATGATTTAATATTATTGCAAGATCCATATTGGTTGAAAGGAATGATCTGAATATTAAAAATGAGCTTTGAATGTAACAAGGTGAAAATAAAAAAATGATAATCTGTATTATTCAATGATGCACACAGAGAAAAAATTGGTGAAAAAAAAAATTGTAATGTATATCTTTCCTTTTTGTAAACATTAAACATTAGAAGTGCTCCTTTATTTTTACCTTTCACCTTTTTATTTTTAAAATTAATTTTAGGTAAATATATAAATATTTTTGTTTTAATTAAATTTGGTAAGAATGAATTACTTATTTTCTTTTAAAATAATGTTTCATTCAATCCAAATGCATTTAATTCAGTAATGTAGAATAATCAATTAATAGTACTAAATGAGGTATTGCTATTTAGTGAAAGTAAGTAAAGGGGCTTCTTCTAAAGTTATTTTTATTCTATAGTAAAAGTGTATATTTAATGTTTTGCATTTTACTGAAGTATTCCTCATTTTCTAGGATATTTTGTGCACCAGTCTGTTAAAATTATTACTTACCCCACATTTATTCCCTAGTGAAGCTCCAAAGAGGTTAGTTAATTTCCCTAAAACTTAGATCTTTGTTGTCCAAACAAACTTTCCTATTGGTTTTTTCGTTACAATTAATAATAGTTTTAACTTATTTTGAAATAGTTTGTTTTTAAATATGTTCAAGTACTTTTGTCTAACTCTTTGATGTATCCCAAGGTAAATGTTAGTATCTACTACTTGCTACATTTTTTATTATTTTTAGCATATTATATCTAGTATATTCTTACTATAACAGAGTAAACATTCCACTTGTTAGGGAAAGTTTTGCCTTCATTGCAGTTTTTTTCCTTATATTAAATCTCTCGTCTTTGTGTTGCCAAGAAATTAGGTAAACACCATGTTATCCTTTGATTAAATCATCTTATATATTAAAATCTGATTGTAACTATATACAGGGTTGGCATGATTTAAATCATTTGATTTTTTTGAAAAATTCATTGAATTAAATCATTTTTTTCTTCACTTCTTTTAAAATCTATATTCCAAAGACAGGAGAATTGGGAATCAGTCAGCACAGTAATACTAATAAGTAAATAAGTGTAAATAGATAGCATGTGCTTTCCAAGAATTTAGGGGTTGTTATCAGAAAGTATGTAGTGGGAGTTGGTACAATGACTGGAAGAATTCATTTTATGTAATGGGAGGTAAAGAGAGTATTACAGAACTTGAAATCCAGTTTGTCTACCAAATAACAACAGCCGTGGCTTCATCTGCTGGAATGGAAAGACAGTTTTCTTCTTTTGGTATTGTTCATTCTAGCCTTCATATCCAATTAGGAGTGGATAGCATCGAAACTAGTGTTTTTATTGAAACAATTAAATCTATAATTCGGTGCTTAAAAAATATTGAAATAATTGCGATTTTTTTTTTTTTTAAATAAATAGTTTGTATTAAAAGAATATTTAATTTGTTCTTTAAATTTACATCTTATTTAATTTGCACTATCCAATTTCAAAATAATGGAATGTATTTAGATTAAAATTTATATATTTAATTTTAGGTAATCAGTGTGTAGAATATACTAGGTAGATAAGATGTTACTTCTTATAACAAACTATTCTATGTTTATTGCAAAAAACATAAAAACAACAATTAAAATTAGTATTCAGAAAAAAATATAAAAAAATCCGATTTAAATCAAATAAATCTGATTTTTTTTTTATTTAAAAAAATGATTTTTTTCCAACCCTGAATATATATATATATATGTATTTACATCTATTTCCTCACGAACTGCTGGATGCAGAAGGGTGCTGAAGGTACCAAAAGATACGGAATGATCCACGGAAATCTTTTCACCCATTTGCGTTCTGATATTCCAATTAGTTTGAAAGATATTAAGGAAGAAGTGACCAAAATGGCAGTTTAATTTTGTGTGCACACTTATTTCTATTGTTGAGTTGGTGCCAAAAAATGACAGTGTTATTCAATGTTGGCATTATTATCGCCTGATATTTGGTATTCTGAGTAACATAAAAATGATCTATGCTACTAAAATTCAAGTATAAAGAAGTATATTTTTGGTAGTATATATGTTTATGAAACTGTTTGCATATGCTAAACATTAAACTCATTTTTATTAGAAAGGAATTTTTTTTTCTATTTCATTATCTTGGGGAGATTTTTGTTTTTGGTAATTATAAACTTGCCATCTTCTACCAAATTTTTGTATTTACAGTTGCCATTTCTTAAGCAAAAACTGATATATGGTTTTAACCTTAATATTCATGGATCTTAAATATTTATTTTGATTATTTTTCTGTGTTCATGAATTTAGTATTGCTGATATCTGTGATGAAACATATTCTCTTTACTAATTAATGTATCAAAATTAAGTACATATCTTTTGTTATATATCTGGCTGTATAGCTTGCGCATAATGAATATCATGTGGAGGATTCATTCTTTAATACTTAACATTTTATTTTATTAGGTTTTTTGCAGCTTATAATAGATTAGTGCAAGCAGGCATACATGAATCATTCCATGCACTATCTGTCACTCATAAATTCATGCATATCATAAGGCATGCAGTTGGAGGGAATGCTTTTGATGTGGAAGTTCTTATTGATGTTTGGTCTGGTGTAGCAACTCCACTATTAGAAGTAATTGAAAAAGTAAGACCTCATGAGTCTCTTTTTGCTTGTAAAAAAGTATTATTATTAAATTTGGAATTTTATTTATAGGTGAAATTTTTTAAATATATTTTCCTATGTATTTTGTATTTATATAATATTCCAATATACATAATCTTTAAATAAATGGTATTTGCATAATACTGTAAAAACTAACTAGTTATTACTTCAATTCCTATACATTTACTAATTTTGGAGATTAGACTAGTAGAATCTACATGGTTTCCGCGCACCTTTAAAGCCATGGAAAATCTTGGATTTAGACAATGGATTAATTTTGTCATGGAAAGTCTTGATTTTTCAAGCAAAATGAGTAAAAGTCATGGATTCGTTAAAGTATCGATTAAAAAAAATGCATTGAATTGT
This sequence comes from Pardosa pseudoannulata, assembly GCA_032207245.1. NCBI lineage: Eukaryota > Metazoa > Arthropoda > Arachnida > Araneae > Lycosidae > Pardosa > Pardosa pseudoannulata. The sequence goes on from CM063508.1 coordinate 143,269,916, forward strand.
TTAATTCTATTTTTACTTGTCATTGGACTGAAGTTACTGAGTTTGGTATTTATGTATTATCCTATTGACCCTATTAATGGATAAAGAAAGCTTAATGGATGGGTAAATGTATATTATTCTGTTTTTTTCTTAAATTGTAGATTAAAATTTTATTAATATAATAATAATTATTTTTTAATAAAAATTAGTTAAGATTTTTGCACAAAATATAAGTTTATCTCTAGGGATATTGTATATAAACATTATAGGGTTATATTTGGCTATTATTCATGGTCACCTGGATAATACCAAAGTACCCTGAATTCAAATTGGAAACATTTTGATTGAAAAATTGCTATATAATTAAACAGGTATGTAGATACAACAATTTATTTTTATGTATGTGAGTTTATTAACACTTATAAAGTAAGTTTATAGTTTTTTTTATGATAAAATTCCTGTAATTTCTCTAAAAGCATATATTTTATTTGTATGTACGTCAGAAGTTTTATTCATATATACTTTAACGAAAGCTTTTTAAAGTCATGGAAAATGATCCACTAAATCAGGGAAAGTCATGAAAAGTCATGGATTTGAAAAATTTTATTTTGGCAGATACCCTGTATATAATATTCCAATATACATAATCTTTAAATAAATGGTATTTGCATAATAATGTAGAAACTAACTAGTTATTACTTCAATTTCTATACATTTACTAACTTTGGAGATTAGACTAGTAGAATCTACGGCTGAAAGGAGGTTTTCTATAAGTGCCTGCAATAAATAATTTTGTTTGATAGAATTGCTTATTTATTTATTTATTTATTTTTAAAATAGACTCAAGAAGTTAACCAAGGTGATAAGCAAGAACATGATTTTAGTTGTATGTATGATGTGTTATTGTTTCCGTTTGAATTCATCTTCCCTGTTTATATTCATCAGGTATAGTATTCTGTTTTAAGTTTTCTCAATTTAATAAGCATAACAAAATTTTATAAAAATGCTGAAGATAGTTATCTGTTATTTATATTTAAAACATATATATATACCCACTCACACATACATGCACACACATGTGTTTGTATATGAATAACGTTGTGAATAACAGTATGCTAAATGAAAAATAGAGCAATTGGAATAACAGTTGGAATAATTATTACTCTGAATGTATGGAAACAAAGTATTTATTAAAGGGAAAATAAAGAGAAAAACACTACATGGAATTAATTTCATATTTGTGTCAGATATGCACATTAAGCTGTATTATGTGCATTCACATTGAAAGAAAAGTCAGAAAAGTTTCATTGTTATTTTTTTTGCTTTTGCAGTTCTATTTTTTTTTTTAATTGAATGTATTTTACATCATAAGTACAATTGTACAGATGAATCATACAAGTAGGCAACATTGATATGTATAAACTATATATATTGTGGCCATTACCTTGTATTTTGTGTTTGCTTTTATAATTATTTAAAAAATTTTTATATATCATATTTTTTTATAGTTCCGAACTAGGCCGACTTTTAAATTATGGACAAGTTTGTACAAGGCTTTTATTTGCTCTGCATCTTTAGTAACGACAACATCCTCTAATGAAGCTTGTGAAGTTTTTTGTTGTAAACTTAAGGAACATCTAAAAGAAGATTTACTTAAGGTATTTACAATTGGCATTTTTTTCCATAACTTTTCTGACATAATGCTTTTTAAATGATGATGTTGTTAGATATTTGCTTATTCTACTTGTTCTTTGTAATTTTCAACACAATAGTTACATCTCAATATGTATATTCAATCCATTTTGAAGAATATCTTGATGTGATGACTTTTTGTCTAGAGGATGATGAATGATGCCCAGGAAATGTTTTCATAATTTACAGCTTTAATGAAATTTATTTTTAATAAGTTCTGTTATGGAATTCGTTGACAGGTTATAATGTAGGTCAGCCATCTTAAATGCCAGGCTGTATTTAATGCAACTAATGAAATAAAATTTTAGCATGTTTGTGTTATATTGATTTATTCATATGCATTTGTATGTATGTGTAATTACATTCTTGGGGAAAAGATATAGGGATGGGATGACGTGACATGGTAGTCACGTCATCACTCATCGTCAGACACTAAGTTAATCTTATCTATTCTACTAAATGCTTCAAACCTGGCCTTTAAGTCTGGCAAAAAAAAAAAAATGCTATTGTAAATGCTAAAGTAAAAAATCCAATAGAGTTATTCGAAAATTATCTGAAATTTTTGTTTTACAGAACCGAACAGTATAAAGTAGAGTTGCTGAAAAATAAAGTGTTGTCAAAAAATTAATTGCTAATATAATGCTGTAGTATTATAAATTCTATAGTGAAGAAATTAAAATTTTACAAGAAAAGTATTTAGCATGACTTACAAAATATTTTATATAATGAAATGTAATAAATTGTTTTTTAATTTTATATTTTGCTTGCTGCTAATAGTGTATGTTTATCTTTTTTAGAAACCTCATTTCTTTGAAATTCTTTGTTTGTTTATGCAATTCATCATTGATTCCATTGACTTTTCTTTTGGAAATGCATCAGGTAATGAAGGTTTTTATAGTTTCTTGACTTTTGTGCATCATTCTGTGAATAATATATTTCATTATGCTAGTGTTTATTATCTTCATGAAATATTTTGTGCTCATTTAATTATTGTGAGTTAAATCTAAGAAACTGTAATAAGGGTGATTAAAAAGTTATTCTTTAGTCATGTTTATTTGAAATTTATTAAGTTCTGTAAAATTTGTTTTTGAGGCATGCATGGCTATAACAATTTTAAATTATTCTTAGTTTCACAAATTACGACTTTCTTTAAAGGACTTATAAAATTACCATTTGAATGTGATTGTGTATGAATCAGATAGATTTTTGAGAAATAGTTCCTTTGTTGATGACAAAATTGTATAACTGATTTTGAAATAATTTGATAAAGTACAGAAGTCTTTTAAATAATAAAGTTGTGTAATGGTTTAAACAATTTATATTTAAGGTACAATTGAAGCTGCTCTAATGATAAAGCGCAAAAAACCTCTTGGAAACTTGTCATCATTTGTCAATCTGTTGGCTATGATCCTTACAGTTTATCATGATCATTATATGGAGGAGGAAACTTCTATTCAGGTATGGTTAAATTAATTTTCATTAGTTCTTTTATGTATCAATCTATTATATTCTATTTTATGATTGTAATAAACACTTTATAAAATTTTTGTTAGATATAAAACATTAATTTGTTCTTCAAGTTGATCTCTCTGCATATCTGCATAGTTATTGTTAAGGTGATTGAGTACTAGTTATATTGGATTCCTGTAGCTAACCTATAGAGAAAATGATTCTACTTCTGTGCAATTTGCATTTAAATAATTCTTTAAACAAATTTTACATGATGGTGTTGAAATGTTTTCAGAGTAGGGCTGGGCAATATACTGTAATATTGTTATATATTGACAGGAATGTCGTTATATCTCCAAAACTCTGGGCCCGTGGGACCCATAAGGTTAAAAAATGGGGTCACCATTAAAAAGATACCTAATTTATATTTTTAATTTATATAAACTATCATTTATATTTATATATATTTAGTATGTATAAATATATAAGCAGTTTAAAAGTTTTATATTTAAAAAAGCAGTTTTATTTCTGTGTTACAACAATGCCATAAACTTTAGAGATTGGAGGGGTTACCATCAAGTAATACTTCTAGCTTTAGCATGGGACCTGGTCTCTTTAAGAAAATTGAAATTTTTGGATAGAGAATGATTCTTTTTCAGTTGTGGCAGAGAAAGCTTTAGCTTTGAGATTAAGGGCAGTATTATAAGTAAATGTGAATGCAAAAAAACCCAATTATTTTATATTGTAGCTTTTTATAATAAATAATAAAGAAAGGACTTAATGTTTTATTTTGTATTGTTTCCATACTGTACAATAAATTGATAAATTAATGTTCAAAAACTATTCACAAAAGTTACACATAGATATTAATTTATAGATATATCAACTTATTCAGTCTCTTTTATTATTGCTTAGCTTAAATGTGGCTGTGAATGGTATAAAGGTTCCCTGTCTGTGCTGTAAATAATAATTTAAATACATATACATACTTAAATATATTTATATATTATGTATCTCTCTTAGTATTTTTCTTCTTTTTACTTTTTTTTTCTTTTTTGCTCACTTTGAAAGTATATTTTATTCCTTTTTTTAAGTCAAGTGCACCCATAGTTCAAAGGAAGCTTCATATAGTGAGAAGTGCAGCACCTCTAGATATCTTAAAAGCATTTTTTGGAAATCTGAAGTCTGGAAGCTTAATATCTTATATTCTTGAACAACTTATACCCCCTATTTCAAAGATGTTTTTGAAATCTAGTCAGAAAACAACTTCTGGGAATCATGTACACTCTAAGGTATTTAAACATTAGTTTCTTCTGTTCATTACTATAGTATATGTCTATTCTTATATTAGAGGAACTTCCATTGTTCTCAACATGCACTCTAATTTCTTAAATAAAAATATTGTTTCTTACTATTGTCAACTAGTACAAGATTAATTTATGCAGCAAAAGAAATGCTTCAGTACACTGTTGTTATAACCAGGATGGCTACACATCAGGGAGTTGTCAGGGACTTTACAATTCTGAAAAATATTATGGAAATATCAGAGTCCTTTTCAAAATACTGCAAAAATCATGAAATTTTTCAATATTATTTAATTTTGGAAAAATTCTTTTTTCTAATTTCCAAAAGAGCATTCACTACACAAAGATTAAAATTTAAAAAAAAATAGTTTTAAATTTTATTAAACATCTTTAACAAATGTTATTAATATGTTTAAAGTGAAGTCATTTTCTGTTTTTATTTTGAGGTAGTGTAATTTTTTTAAAATATTCATTATGTTAAATTATTTAAATTTTTTTATACCATTTCAACTAAAACATTTCATTACTTTTAGTTGCATTAATTATATATATATATATTCAAGTATGGTTACAGTTGTAAAACCTGTAATTTAAAAGTTTTAATCAAGAAGGAAAAAAAATTTTAATTATGTATAGTTTGAATCTTTCTGTCTCCCTATCATATATATATATATATATATATATATATATATATATATATATATATATATATATATATATATATATATATATATACACACACACACACACACACACACACACACACTTTGATTCAAACTATTTGGGTGAGAAATTGCTGCTGTAATGTAACTACTGTACTTTGGAAAGAGATGCACCTTTGATGTATGGAATTTTGTCTACTATTAAAGTAGAACTGAAAAAGTAGTGAAATATGTATCTAGATGAAAAATTTGCAGCAGTATATATCTAAAATTATACTTTTTACTTATATAAATGAAATTAAAAGGATGAATTCACCCATATAGAGATGCTGTCTCCACTTAGAAAAATTTAGTATATTTCTAAGAAATGTTGCATGATTGTGAAATGTTGTAGAAATGTCAGAGCACTTTTTCATTGTATTTAGCAGTTACCATGAATAATGAACTGTAGCATTTTTCTTTTACTGCTTATATTGTTATGTGATTATGCATAAATTTAAATATAAGGCTAAATTTATGCCACCTTCTGGAACATTGCTTGAAAATTGTTTTTGTAAGAAGTAGGTGTGTGCTATTTTAATTTTTTAAATGTTACTGAAAATATATCTTTAGGAATACACCAGGTAAATTCTGAGAACACTGTTTCTTCCTATTATCCCAATACAAATTAGACTAATTATAAAAACTAACCTAAAAAGTGTTTATCAGGAAGGACAGAACAAGATAGCTTAAATCCATGTAGTTCTTATCAGAGCAAAGAGGGAATCCAGGAAAAGAAGTTATTCCAATATTGTGTGGATGTCTTCCTTAAAAATCATGAGGCATCACAATTCTTAAATCTGCTGTGACCATATGTTGTGGAGGATCTGTGGAGTAGGTAAGTTTGAAGTGCAGGAAAAGTGGGACAGTATAAACTATTTCATCACTTACAAGGTTAAAATCACAAAAATATGTACTAATAATTAATATGGTCTTATAAATATCCTTCTCTCTTAAAGAAAAAGGGAAATTTAGATGCCCCCCCCTTTTTATAAACCTTTTTATTTTTTAAGTAGACTTATTTTTCCATGTTACTTATAACTGTATGCTCAATAATTTTTTGAAATTTTTTGTTGCAATCAAATAAGTTTACCATTCATAGGATTTTTTCATATTATTACAAATTGTGTATTTGTAAAAGCATAATTTTCTACTCATTGTTTTTCACAGTCAAATAGACTGGCTCATCATAGTAACCAACATGCTTCATAAGCTGTTCAACTTTAGAAATATTTGGTAACCAAAATCATTATGCCAAAGAAAAATTTTAAAAATGCGTGAAAATAATATTTTTCAGTATGTTTTATTCCTACCTGAATCAACTGCAGATGTCACATTGTTAATGATATTAAGGAAATTTCTTCCCGTTTAGCTTGGAGTATTTAGATATTTGTGGGCTATAAACTAATTTTTGTAGTTACTCCTTATTTGGAATCCATGTATTGCATAATTCTCATAATTGTGATATGATATTAAGAATTTTTTTAATAAAGCTTCCTGATTATGACATGATTACTCAAAATCAGAACCCAAAACTCTTAACAATAGTTTTGTATCTGTCTTTCTTAGTTGCTCTTAATGATGTTTATTGCAGCTTTAGATTTTCTAATTTCATATGATGTTGATGGTAGAATAAATTCTAATCTAAGGAGGGTCTTATGAAAGAATGAATATAAAAATATTCATTAATCATAATTAGGGTAAATATTTACCCAGTTAATGGATAGAGTTTATCTGTTCCTAGTACAAAAAATATAATTAAACTTCGAAAACAAATTAAAGTAGAGTTTAAATAATTTATAAAGGCCTTACTGAAACAAATATTTTTGTCTATATTATAGGTTTTGGAATATTTTTTAACCACTGTCCATTTAGCAAGAAACTGTTTTTAACACTTACTATAATGGTTATCACCATTTAAGACATTTAATATATTTGTTGTAGATAGAAACTAATATAACATCAATGGTGGCACAGTTTAATAATTACAAAAGTGGATTCAAACTTCATGAACTAAGAAAATTTTTGTACTATGAATAAAATATATATGATTCCTGTTCTCAGATAACAATAAATGGGATTGTCAAAAAACCACAAGTGAATAATAAATCAATAATAGGTAAAGCGAAGGGAGCCTTACCTTCAAATTTCCAATGGTACTGCTTCTCGTCAATTTGTCCTGGGTCGGGGTGTTTTGTTCTTTTATAAGCACCTTGAGAATTCCATCTTTGGCATTAAATGCTCAAATACATTTGAGAAAAGGAAATAAAATTTATTACAATACTGGATACATTTAAAAGGAATTGCAGAAATGCGAAAAAAACTATGTATATATAAAAAGAGCTAGCGAGTGTTTATCTCGTCTGTTTACACTCGATGCACCTCTACACTAAGTTTGTTCAATACGGTTTCAGTTAGTTCGCAGTTAGTATGTCGAGGGTTTTCTCACAATGACCTGACATTTATTTTCTCAAAATTTCATTTTTTTTTTTTTTTTTTTTTTTTTAAATGTACTTTTGAATTTTGTGAAGTTTTTTCTTTAATGTACTCTGATTCTGATATATATATATATATATATATATATTTATTTATTTATTTATTTGACAGCTTGAGCTTGTGTGGAATGTGCTGTCATCCTCTATTGAGCGCTATTATTTAGGTCCATATGATTCAGATTTCCTAGCTCTTATGAGTCCTCTTTTGGAAGCAACATTTTCTCATCCAAAGAGAAATTTCAAAGAGAAAACTAGAAGATTTTGGTTTGCAACTTTTGGCCCCAATGCATCATCATTATATTTTCCTGACTCTTTAAAGTAAGTATGAGCCCATTTTAAATTACAAATTAATTAATAAATTAAGTCATTCTCAAAGAATTTTATGAATTTGTTAGAAGCAGCTTTATTAGTCTGAAAATAAGATTATAAAAAGTCATTTTCCCATGTTAATCTTGTTGCTTTCAGTGCAATTTTTAAGAATTTTATGTAAATACTGTATTTTATGTATGTTATTGGTAATTTGTGTGTAATTTTATTAAACGTATTCTGATAAATTGCAATTTATTTAATATGAATTCATTCACATTTGTAATTACTTTTAGACTGCAATTAAATTTACATTTTTATAAGCAATGGGTAGGAAAAGAACAACAGGTTATTATTATGAATAGTGAATATTATTTTTTCTGAGTAAAACTTATAAATGGTGAATTATAGCTTCAAAATTATTGAAATATATAACTGGGCTACATTGTATGGCAATCACAGTTAACATCTTTTTTAGCTGTTCATCATCATTAGTAATTCAGTTGGTACTGTGTAATCTTTTATATAATTATTCATATTAGATAGTATCTTTGGTTCTCTCTTTCTTATATAGATTGACATGAATATCTGAAAAAGAAAAAAATTTTCTTTCATTCATTTATTACTTTAATAAAAGCATAAAATTTGTTGATATTTTAAATTCCTCATATTCATATATAAAGTGTTATTTACTTGTTAATGTATAGTTCCAGTAAGTTATCTTTTAAATTAATGTAATACATTTATTAAATATAAAATATTATTTTCACCTGATGCAAATAAACAACACCCAGATGGTTATGTTTTGTTATTTTTCTTAACAGAACAGTTTTAAAGAAAATGAAACTTCCTCTACTACCTGATGATATAAGCCCTACAGAATTCAGTATATCTCCAATGCCTGATTCTGCCACAGAGGTAAGTTCCTTCTTAAAGTTGAGATAAAAGTTTTGTCTTGTAGTTTTTATATCATACCTGTCAACTAGTACATTTTGATTTTATATTATTTTGGCTGCATTGTAAAGCAGTAGTTTTGTGTTATATCAATGGATTTTATGTTTCATTCATTAAATAATAAAAAAAATCTGATACAGTATTAAATACATTATGAGAAGAAATATGCAATAGAAATCAACAAAGGAGTGAAAATACAGAATAGAAATATGTAACATATGAGAGTAAAGTTGAACATGTAAAGTCTTTATAAAAATAAATAAATAAATAAAATAAAAATAAATTAAAGACTTTAAGGAACTATGAATTGATGCTTAATCCATCTCAGACTGAATGGGCATAGCCTAGTCGGTAACATGCCTGCTTCGTTTAGTTTGTGAGCTCGATGTTACGCATTCTGTCCCCGATGTAGGACAAATTATTTATTTATTTTTTTTAAATGTATTTTTGCTTCTAATATATTTTGGGTTTCATATCATTCAGCTATCTTGCTACACAAATATTTTTTGCTTGATTTTGTGTTGTCCCGTGTTCGTCTTATAAAATTTCTTATAAAATTTTTTTAAAAAACTTGAAAAACCAAATAAATTTTTTAATTTTACAAAACCAAATACAAAATATCTCTTTGTTATTTTTATGTTTATTAATTTGTAACTGGAGTCGATTAATTTTTCACCGTGTTTTATTACTCTTTTAACTGTGTCTCAGCTTTTATGTAATTATTTGTAATTCTTCCTGCGCTCAATAGATGGCAATACTAAATTACTGTTTTTCCATTTTATTTGAATATACTCTCGCCGAGTGTAATTTTGAGAATTTACTGTTGTGTTTTGTCTTTGTTAAGGTACAGTGTGGTTATTTTTAATCACACAACACATTGTTTTTCATATATGCATTGTTATGTGAACGATTTTCTCACCTTACAGCTTTTTTACTTTTGTTTTTTGAATTTCGCTATAAGCATGCTCAATTCCCATTTGGCTGACTTGTTTTCTTGATTCTATAAATTATGTTTTTGATCTTTATTCGTTCAGAGATTGAATTAGTGCTTTCTTATCACTGCTAAGTACTCTGTAAAAACCAGCGACCTTGACCTTGAAATTATATATTGATGCTTGAAGCATATGCAACCATTGTTGCTTGATTTCCAATCTTTGGTCTTCAGCCTCTTAGATAAGTTTCAACTCAATATCAGTAGAGTATTGCAATGTTTTGAAAATACTGAATAATGTCTAGTGCTAAGACAGACAGTGTTTTATAGTAAGCTTTTGCTTGTAATTTCTAGTGTCACTTGAACTGTCTAAATGGGTAGGTCACTGTTTTTTGGTTATTGTTTAAAGCAATTTAGAATTGGTTTTATGCAGTATGTCCTGATCTCATTAGTTCTCATGTAGCAAGACAGAAGACTGCAGTGCTCGAAACAAAATCCAAAAAGTTACTTGAACTTTTGTAACATTATATATGGTACTGGTAAAATGTGAAGAATCTGTAGAATATCTGAGCATTCTATTAACCTTTTAAGGACAGGTGGTCGATATTTCAACCAAGTTGATCAAGGATCAAAAGTACGAACTTGGTTCAAATACGCACCAAGCGCTTCCTACAGCCTATATATCTCTGCTCATCCTTCATGTGTGGTATGGCAGAGTTGTTCTTAATATTAATATCTATTATTAGCCCTATTTTCGTACTATTACTTTTAGAAACTGATTGAAAGGACTGACACCAACAGGAGAATCCTATAAGCATCTACACGAATATGGAGAAAACTCCCATCGTGTAAAGGTTAAAGGCATTTAATAGAATGCTGAAAACTGGCATTAATACTCTGTTACAAGCTTGTGTTTGTATTTTTTCTTAAATTTGTGTTTTGCATATAGATTTACATGTTATCAAGACATAATATACAAGCCAATGTGTCAGTTTAAAGAAATTCTCTCTAAATTGATTAGTTGGATAATAAATTTTCAAGTAAAAATTTCATCTGAAAAGTTTAGTACAGCCATCAAAATTGTATCTAAAGTTTACTTTGTTTAAAAAAAATTTTTCTGGAAGAAAATCTGATTTTATGCTATTTTTTTTTTTTAAATTAAAAGTTTATTTTAAAACAAACAATTTCTCTTATTTAAACTAATTGATATTGTTCTGTTTCATTGTAGGATAGCATGATTATTGATCTTCCTGCCACAGCTAAACCCACCTTTATAAAACCTCAGTCTTTAAAAATAACTCCATCACCGATTAATGGGGAAACATCAAAAGTGCTCACTAAAGATCACAAACAGCTTCCAAAAATCTCTATTGATGATTTACCAAGTGAGGTAAGTGTAATTTGATTACAAATTATAATTGTGAAGTTGACCAACCCCTAAATGTTGCCCATCCCCCAAATTAATTTTTATGTACCACGTACCCTATCAACAGTAACATGGACCACCCATGTTACTGATGTCATATCTGCTTATTACTATTGCTGTTTTCGTGGCCTGTAGAAATCACTTTGGTTACCTCTGTTATATATCAAGGTTGACTACAGTATGACACATTGATATGGTGAGTGGTGCAGCTCTTAAAATTTCTGTAAATATATCTCTATGAAATATAGTGAATGTAAACTTGCCGAGTGGTTTGCAAAGTTTCTACTTCCGATTGTAATTCATACCCTAATCATCTGGATATGATTTCGCATGGGTCTCGTATAAGGAGCCGGTATGGAGACGAAATAATCAGCCGTAGAAGATTTCAAACTTGACAACTGTTCCTTTATTTAACAAAAAGCATTTAAAGAAATATTAAAATGTATAAGTAAAGTCGTCCAGAGAGGAGATTACCCTAGACAACCTGCTCATCTCAAAGTTCAGCCAGGAGATCCCTCCAGTTTCTTCTTTCCAAACAGGAAACCTCGGTTTTAGGGGAGATCAACCCCCCCCCTCTTTGACCTTTGTCCTTGGAGTAGCCAAAATGCCCTTTGGCGCCCAGCCAACGTGGAAACACAAAACACAAATTCTTTTCTCTGTCGGTGCGTTGACAAAAACGTCATGCTTGACACCCCCAATCGTCCGTGCATCAAAAAAAAACATTACTGGTACAATACTGCTGGTTTTTCAATTGTTCAGCATTTTGAAATGTTCGGCTCAATGAACAAAAGTTCGCTTTAACCAACGCTCTTCTTGATCCCCGACAGAGACGGACGCGATACTTACAGTGAACTAAACAAATTCCAAAAGTAATTATTTTATTTCACTTCTTGGTAGTTAAGAAACTTAATGTTCTCTAAAAACTTACTGTATCAACCTGTTTTGTAAGGGAAAAAAATGTTAAAAGTTAGATTTGCTTGTACATGGTAAACAAATGTTGTCCATCTAAAAGTTTTAAGTGTGCTTTGTATAATTTGACTGATATATGCAAGGATATTGTTGCAACACTTTTTTTAAAGAGCATGATGTCCTCTGCAAACGTGGCGAGTGTGTCAAAATTGAAAATGGTGAAATAAGAGAAAATGAAAAATCTGTTAATTGAGGTATCACAGTATTTCATCATCCCATAGTAAAAGTTGGATTAACTTTAGCAAAAATGACTTTATATATTTATACATACATGTAATTGAGTGTGTATAAAAAGTGAGAGTATATTTTATAACTGATATAAGAAATTCTTTTACCTATGACACTTCTTTTGATAAGATTCTTGAGGTAGAAAAGCTGCAAAAATATCTTTGATGTAGATATGTATTTTATGAGGATGAAGTTTTATTAGTTTAGATTCTTGGTTTATCCCCCCATAAAAAAGTATATATTATGAAATTAATGATTTACTTTAAATTAGTAGTTCATAATAAACTATTTAAGAGGTTTTTTTTTTACATGTTTAGGAATTTGTCAAAATTGATTCTCCAGTTATCATTACTACGCAGCGTCGAGGAATCCGTAAAAGAAAAAGGTAAGTCGGTAAAAATTTCTTAAAGATCACAGTTATAAGCCTTAATTATGATTTACTATTTTAATGTTTGACATTTCTGAAAGTATATCTTTTATGAATCTTCTGTATGTTTAAGAAGCATTTTACTTGTAATTATCTTATCTTAATTATGTATCTGCTTATGTCAGATTATAATTATTTAATGACTTTTGTTTCAGTATTTCTACAAGGCTGGTAACACTTCACCAATTAGGATCTTTAATATATTGTAAACTTTTAGTACTAAAAATTTGTTTACTTTAGAATAGTGTTATTATTATCTGTTTGAATGTCTGCTCTTAAAAGTCATGTTTCCCCATACATGCCTACATACAAATTTCAAAAATGATAAGAAGCCTTAAAAATTCAATCTCTCAAGTATCCTTAAAAATATTTTTTTGGTAAAAGGCTGTTCAATATTCTATATTTTGAAAAATATGATAAAATAAAAAAATATATAAAGATTAAGATAAGAAGGGGTAATGGAGAACTGCTGTATAGTGTAGTCTAGTGGTAGTTAATGTTTCTAGTTAGCTTAGTTTGGTTTGGAGTACTACAGTCGATTTTTTGCTGATTAGCGGCAAATTTGATAAAAATTTACTGCTTAAAGGTAATTCCAAATGGCTACAGAAATCTATGCCTACAGTGATACATGGATTGATTTTGAAACTATGTTCTTTTATGTGTAAAGGCAGAATTCTTCTATTCAGATGACCATCTGGTATAGCATTAATGTCACTGTTGTATAACTTAAGTGAATTAAAGATGCAACAATGCTTCAATCAAGTAATCTTTTTAATGTTTTATTTTCTTCCTTGCATACTTGTCTTGGTTCATATGCATATTTTGAAGTTACCTGAAGCAGTAAAATTTTCTGTGTTATAACACATATCTAGAGTATTTTTTCTAATTTTAAAACAAGTGTGGGTTATACATGCCTGAATACAGTAATCATTTTCAATGTGTATTTAGATTTCAAATTGTAACAATTTGCTTTAATTATACTCACTATCTTGCTGATTATGGATGTAAATTTATTGTGGTGTATAGAGCAGTAAAAAAATTTGTGATACAGTAAAATAATCTTTTTTGACGTGATTTTATAAACTGATGTTATATAGATGTATTCTATAAATGCAGTTATGTATTTCTATGCAATATTAGTATTGGTTGTTAATTATATTCATATCTTTTAAAAAGTCTATATTTTCAGTTTCTAAGAATAGCTTAGTCTTTTTTACATGTGTGTGTGTTTAAAACTATACAAAAATTTATTTTATTTTTCTTTCCCAAAAACATTTTTTTAGCTTTGTACCAACTTTATACAATGACTTATCACAAGATACTGCCACTTTAATGAGTTCATCTGAATCACAGGAGTAAGTATACTATTTAGATTATATTTAATCCTTGTGATTGTTTAACTCTTATTTTATAGGAAATGTTTTACAATTTCCTGTTGGTAAAAAATTCAAATAATTTTTTTAATTTTTGTAAGGAATCTTATTATGAACATGGTACAGGGTTGGCTTCATTTGCCCAACCCAAAGACACCCGGGTGGGTTTAAAAAAAAAAAAAAAAAAAAAAAAAAAAAAAAAAAAAACCAAAGTGGGTTTTTTCAAAATTGGGTTCTTAAAATCTTTATTTAAAATTCTACATATTTAACTAATAATAAATATATTGAATTAAATCTATAATATATATTACATATTTCATCTTTGACAATGATCCTAGATTTTGTTTAATTTGAGGGGGTCTAAACTGCTAGAAAAAACAAAAACTTTTCAGGGAAAAATAGTTATCTGTATAACAAATACAATAAAATCTAAATTAAACAAAGTTAATAAGAATGTATGATGAAAAAAATAAGAATATTGAAGTATTACATGTGATAAAATTAATCGAAAAATGGACAAGAAAAATTGGGAAAAATACTTATTATATATAACTTACAAATTAACTAAAAAATTATCTTCTGAATGCTTTAATAACACAATACTGCTAATAATTACAGAGCAATAATTTAATACATTTTATTGAAAAGAAAAAACTTCAAATGCAACTATTTCAAAGCCAACTTTTAGTATAAAATAATCGCCATTCAAAACTAGTTTTTTGATGTTAGAAAAATTTTATAATATGAAAAAAATTTATTTTAAGATTTCAAAATTTCCTTTAATTTAGACAAAAATTTCTTCTGCATAATTTAAAATTGATTTTTAAATTTTCCAATTTTAAAAAGTGATTAACATTTTAAATTTATTTTAATTATACAATTATTTATATATCCTGTCCTCTTACATAACAAAAAACCTGAATAGTTTTCAAATCCCCAAAAAAGTATCTAAAACCCATTAAAGTATAGTAAAAACCTTGGTAAAACATGAAAAAATCCTGAAAAAACTTCAAAAACCCACTGGGCTGGTTTTTTTCTGGGGAAAAAAAAAAGGTTTTTGTCAACCCTGACAAGGTAATAGCAACTATTGCTATTACCTTGTTCATAGTAAATGTAAAATAAAGACAATCTAATGTTTATAGTTCTAGTTATTGGAATTAACTTTGCTTAATGTTAAATTAATTGTTGGCTAGCTAAAATTGATCCTTATTGTTGTAGTGCTTATTAATATAAACATTGTTTTGCACAACTACACAGGGGTGTTTGTACTCAAGGGTAACTATGGAAATTCCAGGGCTGGATTTCTGGAGAAATAATGTTATGAATAATTTACTTTTATTCTTTTCTGTTTACTTTGAAAAAACAAATCAAAGAAAACAGCATGATTTCTATGACTCTAAAATAATCTTCAAACTGCTGTGATGTGTTTAAACTCTAAATTTTAAAATAATAGGTAATTGAGTTTGGCATGACATTGCAGAAATGTATTTAAAAAGGACAAATATCATTTATAATTTTAAAGGGTAGATTGGCAATAGCTGTGTAGGCACATTGTACTACTTTTATCAGTTTTTCTATAAAGTATTTAATAATAAACATGTATTTTTTTTTCTGAAGCAGATACAACACCCATGAAAGCAATTTGCAAAAATTACAGAATTTCCGTTCCTCCTTTACATGTTTAGGTTGTTACAAGTGTGACAATTATTTTACCAGGTGTTTACATAGATTCATAATTATTATTAATTTTTCAGCTAATAAATAATATTTAAAAGTCTTTTTAAATAATGATATGTGTTATTTGCAATTTTTCAACACCAAATATAATTACCAGATTTTTCTTTGAGAAAATATGTTACAGGTGTGATTCAGTTCAAAATAGTTTCAAAAAGTCTTACTTTAAAATTACTTTTTTCAACAGTGAATGAATAAACCATGCCAGACATGTTTGTTATAGTTGATTTATTTGTTTTAATTTTAATCAATAAAATTTAATTTGGCCTCCGTTATTTATAGTACCCGATGGCTTTACTTTAATAGTGGATTCCATGCTTTCACGTGAATGTATCTTTTTCTTCTGGTCAGATCAAGTATGTTTCAATTTTTATCATGAAACTCAATGTTACTTGAACAGTAAAATATGTAGCCCTTTTTATACTGCTGAATGTGTAGCTTGTGCAAAATGACCAGCAGCAATTGAGAATTCCTGATTCTTATACAGTAATCCTGGCATGTTGAGAGCAGGTCTTCTTATATTTCGTTACTGCTCTGTTTTTAGATTTTTCTATTACCTGAATAACAAAATGAATGCATTTCTAAGTGTTTATATAAAAAGTAATAGAATTAAGTAATTTAAATATTTTACAAATTTAAAATTATATAACAAAAACCATGTTTCTAACAGTACTTGAAAATAAAATTAAATGCTGAAGACAAAAAAGAGTTTTATGCTTCAGTGTCTCACTACTTACAATAATTAACACAATACAAAATATTTATAAAATTTAATCATTGAACCATATGTCTGAGAACAAGTTTTATCCAGTAAGTTCTAAACAAGTTATACAGGATTAATAAAATTGTTGCAAATAGACATATGTAGTATTACACCCGTAATCTTAATTAACATATTAAAAGATATTTATTTATGAATTTTAGTTTTTAGATATGGCTGAGAACATGTTTTATACAGTGAATCCAAAAGATAAAGTTTACTAGGCTCAATAAGTTTTCTAAAAATTAACTTATTTATCTTTTATGTTACAAGTGTGGCATTAAATTAATGAATTAAATCATTTATAGCAAATAATAATCTTATCTTGTTGAATATTTTCATTAATATCTTAAAGAACAGGATTTGTGGATAACTAAAATGACAATCAACTAAAATACGCACCAACAAATGTGGCTGAAATTAGTACTGTTAAATCATCATCTGGAAGTGTGGATTATCCAATAAAAATCAAATAAAATTTAGTGTAATTTTTATTTCATTCATGTATAAAAGAGAAAAATCATATAGTTGTAACCAGTGGACTTTTAACAACACTTTGTATGGCACATGTGACTGTAACTTGTTTTCAAATTTGATAATTGAGACACTGTTGATGTGGATTTGATGAGATATGTCTAACAATGAAAGTCATGGAATCTCAGATACCAAGTAAAAGCCATTAAAGGTTAAACTGCAAAACAGGTGCCATGTTTTCAAATGGTTTGATGTACTTTTTCTATGGACAAAAGTACAGGCAGTGCTCAAGAGAACATGATTTATCATATTGGTTTTTTTTTTTATGTATTTTTATTTAAGGAAGTAATTGTATTTAAAAAAAATCTTTTTCCAGTCTATTGACAGAGAGGCACTAAGCCATGTTTTCCTATGATATCACAATGTTCTTTTACCCCATTATCAATATGTATTAATTTTCATAGCCTAGAAATCTTGTTATCAGGCTTGCAATTCCGTCACTTTTCTCACTTTTAGTCACTTTTTTTACAATTGATCACTTTTAGTCACCTTTTTCATGGTGTATCACAGCAAAAGTCTGCTGTTCAAAAAAGAAAATCTGAATTAATAACGAAATATTTTAATAAAAGATCAAAAATGTGATGCTCTAATCTTATTTTTCTAATTAAAATGTAATGAATCATATGGTTTCCAGAATTTAGTGATTTAAAAAAGTCGTAAAGAAGTTCCTGAAATGTACATTTAATGCGTTAAAGTAACTTACGTCCAAGTACAATTTCTCTTTTTCTTTTACTTCACAATTTTAGTTTAGATACTCTAATCTAGCTATGTACATATTTCAAAACATCATTAATATATACAGAAAATTGGGATTATAAAATTAATGTATTGTATGTATTCAAATCTAATTTATAAATTTTCTTGAATAAAAAGCAATGTTGAGTTGTGTTCAACAAAATTTTTAACCTTTTTTGTATTTGATGCTAAAATCATGTCTTGCATGAATCATTTGAATTAGAGTTAAAATAAATAGAAAAATTTTAATAATAACTTCTGTAATCAAGATGGGAAAAAATAATTGCTTTTTTTTTCAATGTTTAGTCACTTTTTAGTCACTTATTCTGTATTTGTCACTTTTCTCACCTTTTTGAAAGTACCTCAGCAGTTGCAAGCCTGTGTTATTGATATACACTTTTTATTATATCTATAAATATCCTATCTTTTTAATTGTATGTATATATATATATATATATATATATATATATATTTAAGTGTGGCATAAAAATACTTATGCATGTACATGCTATATGTAAACCTTTTATTATTCTACTAATTATAGCTTTTAGTTTTTCTATTAAATTTTTCATTATTTAAAAAGCATACCTATTATTTTTATCTATTTTTTTATTTATTAAAAAAAATTTATGGGAATGTAGAATAAAGGTTGGGAACTACTGCTTTAAACAGTAGTTACTAATATTATCAGCCCTCATCAGGCATAAAATTAATTCGTACTCCAAACTAAAATTTGATATGTTTTGTCATGTCTGTACCTAAATTTCAGACTAATAAAAAAATTTTTAAATACTGGTAAGTTATTTGCATAGTTGTAAAAACTGCCTATAGATATTCAAATTGTAAAAACCTATATCATATTCATTGCTTGTATTTCAGTGTCTATTGTATTTTGGAATTTCAGATGATTAATAATTGTGTTATTTATTTTTATAAACAGTACCATGAATTCTGCTCCACTAGAAGGAATTGAAACGAATGAACCTGTGGTAAGATTATATTTATTGCTCTTATTATTATTATTATTATTATTATTTTTAATTTATTCAATTTCTTATAAAAGCTAGAAAAACTTTTGCGTTTGTGTGTGTATATGTAATATATTAAAAATTTTCACTTAAAATATCTCTCCAAATTTCTTCTTTTTCCCCTTGTCACTCTTTCATATATATTTTACCAGCTGTCTAATATATTATTTAAAGGAGTGTGTGCTGACTTAAAATTCTTTTAGCAGTCTTCCAAAGCTAACTCTGATATAAATATTAATTTTCTGTCCACTCACACATTTACCAGCTGCCCTAGGTGAATGGTTCACTTTTCCAATGATCCAAGATCCTTTCTGACAGTTAATATTGCTAACCAAGCTTCACTCACATAGGAATATTTTCCACGTCATTTTGCATCAGAGATTGTCTGAAATCAGTTCTGAATTTTTTTTACTCGTTTGCATTCTTCATTGCTTTGTGGGATAGTGAATACTGCCAACATCATTTCTGACAGTCACTTAGAATTTAAGTTCACCAGATTAATTTTTTAAATGCCTAATGCTGACTACTGTACATCAATTTTAGTTTTACTAGAATTGCAAATTGAGATTGGATTTTTAATTCCTATTGCTGGAATACAGAATTATTGGTGGAAGAACAAAGCAAGAACAGTATTTGTAGGGAAATTTTAGGGATTTTAAACAATATCAGTGAAAATTTTAAAACTCAGGTAAATCAGAAACATTTGCACCTGTGTCATGGCCTCCATGATGTGCTGCAGGGACAAGGAGTTAAGTCTTCTCCCTCCCCTTGTCTGGTATTAAACTCATTTTAGTTATGGTGTCAGCATTTTTTTTTTTAAACCTCTGGCCAGATAGATAGGGTGCTACTCTTTAGTACTAGAGTTCATGGTTTTAAATCCCGCTCTTGGCATAGTTAGAACATAGCCATAAGAAACTCATACTGATTTTTGACATCTTGGGTTTTAGTCAACAAGCAGCCCAATATAATTAATAATGACAAAAGTTAAAATTGTGCATATCTAGATAGCTGTGTTTTCCATATTTTTAATATGCTTGAAACAGAAACATCTACTGATTGAGGTATTACTTCAATGTTAGTTGGACTGAATGTACCATTTAAAGATTCTAAGGCAAGAAGAGACAACTTAATAAAATTCAAGAAGAAAGCAACTTTCTGGAAAATTATGTAATTAGGAGCTAATCAAAATTTTAAATCTTATATAAGCCTCTGTTAGCCATAGTTTTTCACAGGTAGGTTTTCAGAAAACTATCTCCAACTCCTTAATTCCTATCTCCAACTCCTTAATTTTCACTTCAAAAACCTGTGTAAACCCTATTAGTTGATGTGTGTACTGCAATCAAATGTATGATTAATTTTGTATAAATTAGCCATTTTTCATCTTTTTTTTTTATTATAGTAAATTCTATAAATATATTTTATTTTATTTTTACCAGGGGGAAAAGAAAGAAATTCATCAAGAAGTCATAGAGGAGTCTGTACCAACAAGTCAAAAAGATACTCTAAATGTTTCGAAAGATACTATTAAAGCACCAATAATTGAAAATTTTGAAAAGCAGATAAACAAAGACCTTAAAAATGAACAAGTACAAATCCAATCCCAAGAAGTAATTACTCTTGATTCATCTGAAAGTAGTGATGTGCCAGATAATGATAATGTCCAACAAGTTACAAAAGATGTAGATGACACCAAATCAAATTCTGTTGAACCCAATGTAAAAGTTTCTGAAAAAGAAGAAAGTAATGTCCAAGTTACTAAAGATGTGGATGACACAAAATTGAATTCTCTTGAACCTAGTGCAAAAGTTTCTAAAAAAGGAGCTGTGAGTTCTAAAATGTCAGTTTTTTCCAAACCCGGAAAACTTACTGGTTCTCGAAATACTAGACGCTTTACTCGATTATCACAGTCATTTTCTTTTGCTTTTGCTCCCAAGGAATCTGAAACTTTGGAAAATCAGAAGTTAAATAAAACATGTGATGAAATAATACATTTAAGTGATTCAGATGAAATAATACCTAGTTCGCAAAGTTCTAGTGAAACTGAAAACAGCTCTAAACTATCTGTTAGTAAAAATAAGTCTCTGTCAGCTGAAGATAAATCTAAAAAATCTGTAGTCATTGATAGCTGTAGTAAAGATATTGGATTATCTCCTTTAATTAGTTTACCCCCAGTGAGAAAAGTCGCAGAAAATATAAGTACAGATGCTTTAGTTGATGAAAATGTGGAAACTAAAATCATTTCATCTACACCTTTGAAATCAAAGATTGTTAAAGAAAACCTTACTGTGACTACTAGCAAGAATATTACTGTTTCACATAATGTTGAAACACTAGATCAAGAAGGAAAAAATGATAAAAGCAATTTATCAAGTGAACAACACACTGACTTGGGTAATAGTGGTAAAGATGATATTAAAGACTTAAACTTTTTGTTAGACGCTGTGGATGATTTAATTAAAACTTCCTCTAAAGAATCCTGTCACCTTGTTGATAATAAAGTGTCTCCTGAAATTCCAGATGATGTAGAAATGGAGTGTATAGCTGTTTCAGAAGCTAAAGATGCTTTACCATGTCCTCCAGATGAAAAATCTGGTACAGAAGTTGTTAAAGAACCACCTGTTAAAAAACCTCGCTTGAACTCTAAGCTAACAGATAAAGAATCCTCTCAGACTGGTGTATACAGTCAAAAGTTGAGGAAGAAAAGCATCAAAGCTGAAGAAAAACCTAAACCAAATTTAAAAAGGAAGACTCTCTTGAAAGCTATTTCTAGTGGTAGTAAAGAAGATGCAAAGAACGATGTAAAAGACATTGAAGATAATTTAACTCTATCAGATGAAAACAAGCAGCTAAAAATCACAAATCCAAGTAAGCAGGAAACTAATGTAAATAATAAAAAGAATAATATTAAAAATTACAAAAGTGATGCAGGTGCACTTAATGAAAGTATTCCTCTTGAAGGTGTAAAATCTGGCCGAAAGACTGTTAACTCTAATAAAAGTAGTGTGATTTCTATATCTTCCGAAAAGGAAAATGTTCTGATAGAGAATGATAGTCCTAGTGTAGAAGAAATGAACTTGAGAAAAAGTGGGGAAAATGATACAAAAAATACAAATTTATGTAAAGAAAAGGAAAGTCATCCTGTTGACATTAAAGATTCTAGCCAAAAAAGTGATCTGGATCAGGGTAGTAACAAACAAGGGGATAAAGCTGAAAATTCTGAAATATCTAATTTAGAAATTGATTATGTAGAAGAAAATAGCCCTGAATTAGCAACAAAACTAAGTCTTGATGTTTCCAATAGATTGAACGATAATGTCAAAACTAGTACTAACAATGATCAGACTGAAGATTCATCTGGAAGTTGTGAAATATTTGATACCTTATCTGAAAAACATACTGAAGATTCTATTAAAAATATATGTAGTGATATTGTACCCTCTGATTCTAATGATTTAGTTGACTCAGATTCGATTAAGAAAACTAAATCTAACTGCAATGCAGAAGAAGTTAATAATTCATCTCATGTTTTGGATAAAATTTGTCTCATATCCAGTAGCACTACAACAGAAGTAAAAGATAGTGAAGAAAACTTTGAACAGAATATTTTAACTATTCCTTCTAGCTTAAATGATGATGATAATCTGGATACAGAGACAAAAACAAAAGATGAAAACATGAGCTTTATTAAAGGAGATACTGCAATTATATGTACAGTAAAACCTTTTCCAACTGTGAAAAGTAATATTGAAGTAGAAAATAAAAAAATTGAATCCAGTCCTTTATCTATTCATTTTAGTGATACAGAAGATGATTTAAGTTGTGAAATGCATAATATTGTTAATGCTATAGTTGATGCAAGCTGTGAAAATAGTATAAATGAGCCTGAGAACAAATCATCTTCATTTGTGGATAAGAATTCTGTCAAAAGTATTCAATTTCCTGGTTCCAGTATTGACAAAGAAAAAGAACCTGTAGATGAAGAGTTACATTCATCCCATAATGGGTTAAAAGAAAATATCAAAAGCTCTGACCTGAGCAAAGAGAAATTAAGGAAAGGTTTGGAAGAAGATAGTAATAGCAATTTAGGTATTTTGTTTATTAGTGATTCTTCTGATGTAATAATGTCCAGTATCCCTGAAAGCGAACTAGAAGATTCAGACAAAATAATACAAAATTCGATAGAAAATAATATTGACAATTCAAATTTAAGTACAGAAAAGAGAGACAAAAATATAAAGTCTCTTGAAAATATAATTTATCTAAAGCCAGCAGCTAAGGAATTAACTGAAAAGTCAGAAGCAGAGAAACAAAGCAAAAAATTTCTACCAGAGCTTGATCATTCATATTCTGTTCCTGAAAATCTACCAAATGAATTAGTTGGTTCTCAAGAGTCATCTGAAAAAATTGAATGCCCTAATAGTGAATTTCAGCTTAAAAAGGAAGCTATTGTCATAAGATGTGGTGAAACTCAAGATAATATTGGTTTATCTCTCAAAAAGAAAGTAATAACAGAATTAAACAGTAACGTTTCTCAAAGTGCTATCAACGCATCCAACTTGAATAAATCTGGAAGAAGTAAAAGTGTAGAATCATCTGATAATGTGTCTTTTAGTCTATCCAATAAAAATATATCTGCAGATAATATGTTTGATAAAATGTCTATTCTATTATCTAATGAAGATGAAATTAAGCATATAATCCAAGAGCTTATTGTACAGGTTGAGGAATTAGATGCTTCTTTATTTACTAACCCTAATAACAGTAACACTAGTTTTTCTTTTGAAGCAGATATGGAAAACTTTGTTCAAAATAATTCAGAAAGTTTTGCTGATAAAGAAAACCATTTATTAGCTTCTAGTGAGGATAACCTAGCCAAGGGTTCGAAAAAGCGCAAAATCAAACCTCCTATTCGTTCTCCCTTTAATCTTAGAGTACGGGGCAAAATGGAAAATCCTAAAAAACTTTGTACTAAAAATATAAAATCTCTTAGTATTTCACAGATCAAATCAGGAACTGAAAACAAAGATCTAATTCTTAAGTCTCTGTTTACAAAGACAGATGGAAAAGGGGATGAAAATGGTGAGTGTAGCATGGCAAAAATTATATCATCAATTGTAGATGCCATAAGTGATGACGATAATGATATTACAAACACAGAGTCACTTCCTGATGAGCCATCGTCTAGTCAAATTACCAAGGCCCAAAGAATTGAGTTATCTAATGATGAACTAACTGATCTTAATACACGTTTGAATGCAAGTTTAGCTCCACAAACACGAAGAAGCAAAATGATAGCTGCATCTCATAAAATTACAAATGAAACTGAAACAGACCACTCGAATGTTGTAATTGTTTGTGCTGGGGAGTCTCCTAGCAACTTATCAAGTATTCTTAAGAAAAGAAAATCCACAACTCCTGTCCCTGCAGCTAAAGTAAGTTTTATTAAAATTGTTTCAGATTATCTATATCAATAGCATACAGCAGTTTTAACTGAATTTGTATTTCTGAAAGACTTAATAACTAAAATTATTAGATACATTTTTCTTTTCTTTTCAATTTCAGGTAAGAAAGGTTACTTTTGCATCACCTCTAATTCATGAAGTAGTCATTGAAAGTTGTTCTGAATCAAGAGGTATTGAAACTGTTACAATGAATAGACTCCAGAATTTAACAAGGAAGCGTAAAAAGATCCTTCAAGAAAAAAATAAGGTATTTTACAGTTCTGTTATTGATATTTAAATCAGGTTTTAAGATAATTTATTCGATTTCAGTATTTTAAGTGGGGGTTTTTAAGTTTATTTTTTTCTATAGACAGATAATAAACAATATCAACAAAATTAATAATTTTCAAAAAGTTGTATGTCTGTGCAATGTTTATACTGTCTATGTATAATTCATGTATGTCAGCTTCATCAAACATTCCAGCGTATGAAACCTAGTCATTGTCTCAATCTACAGTTTGGGCGCTTCAATTCCCCTGAGTACATGTGATACACTAGGCAGTTATGACCTATGATGTCAAACTTTAACAGCCATTGTATAATGACATTATGTTTTGATGTGATATGTCTTTGTTACCAAAGTCTTTGACACAGTGTGAATGGAAAGTTGCATGTTTAAGTTTAAACTATTAAATGCTTAAAGATAGAGATAGGTGCAGGGGTTTTGAGTAATCCCAGTATTTCACTTCATCTCCATCATATTGATCTGCTCCTTTTCACAGATATTACAGTTCTAAGGACTACTTTGGAGTTAACTATTTTTTTGCTATTTTTTCAACTTGGGCTAGATCTAGTACTCATAGATCTCCTGGGATATCTCAATCTGATAGCTGTCATGTTATCTTATAGCTCCTAGGGTAGCTATGTAATCTGGCAGTATGGCCACCAATTAGGATAGCATTGAACTAAGATAAGTTGCTGCAGCATCATGTGCTGACCTCATCATGACTAGTTTACCACAGAAATATAAAAAGAAAACAATTCTTGTAGCATTATGTCATTTATCAAGAATTTAATTAAATTGGCTAATAGTATTAGTTATTTAATACACACACACACACACACACACACACACATATATATATATATATATATATATATATATATATATACACACAAGCTTGCAATTCCGTCACTTTTTTTACAATTGATCACTTTTAGTTACTTTTTTGAATAAACAGTCACTTTTTTCATGGTGTATCACAGCAAAAGTCCTTTGACGAAAAAAGAAAATTTGAATTAATAACAAAATATTTTAATAAAAGACCAAAAATGTGATGCTCTAATCTTATTTTTCTTATTAAAATGTAATTAGTCATATCGTTTCCAGAATTTAGTGATTTTAAAAAGCTGTAAAGGAGTTCCTGAAATCTACATTTGTACTGCAGTGTACATTTAATACATTAAAGTAACTTACGTTAAAGCACACATTTCTCTTTTCTTTTTCTTCACAATTTTTGTTTAATTACTCTAATCTAGCTATGTACATATTTCAAGACATCATTAATATATACAGAAAATTCTGATTATAAAATTAATGTATTGTATATATTTAAATCTAATTTATAGATTTTCTTCAATAAAAAGCAATGTTGAGTTGTATTAAACAAAATTTTTAACCTTTTTGTATTTGACGCTAAAATCATGTCTTGCATGATTCATTTGATTTAGAGTTGAAATAAATAGTAAAACCTTAATAATAGCATCTGTAATCAAGAGGAGAAAAAAAAATCGCTTTTTTTTTTTTTTCAATGTTTAGTCACTTTTTAGTCACCTATTCTGTATTATTTGTCACTTTTCTCATCTTTTTGAAAGTACCTCAGCAGTTGCAAGCCTTTATATATATAAAATACTGGAATGTAGTACTGAAAATGCTCAGAAAAAAAATATTTATATATATATATATGTATGTCTATAATTAATATATATATTTAATTCCAAACATTTTAATTATTATTATGACATAAAACTCAACTAATTTTGTAGCTGATTTCTTAAAATATACAAATAAGTATAATTTAGTAATATTTTTAAAATTGATAATGTATTATTTTGTAGACTGAAAAAGGACCAGCAGTACTATTGCCAATAACTGTAGAGCCTGAAGATGTTCCTTCCTCCTCGGAATATCAAGATTCTGATGTGGTGGATTTCAATGATCTTCCTGTATCACCTGCTTTAATTAATTGTCCTGATGATGTCTCTAATATACTTAAAGACTTGACTTCACCATCTTGGTAAGTACTGTTCCATAGTAATAGCGTTAAAAGTTACTTGTGTTTATCTTGTAATGTATGTTGTAATTAATTAAAGTATTCAAATAATTTAATATCATTCTTTTTTTCCAATTTGTAATTTAATTTTTATCTCATCCAATTATTTTCATTTCTATAACATTCTACCATTAATTTTATTGTAACTCATTTTAATGTATCACAGGCTTGCAATTCCTTCACTTTTAGTCACTTTTTTAATGGTGTATCGCGTGGTCCGACAATGTAATGAACCGTATTTCGTTCTTAGTGCAAGCAACACGACCGAATCGAAACCAAAACAATGAATAAAATACCAAAAATGGGATGCTCTAATCTTATTTTTCTTATTAAAATGTAATTAGTCATATGGTTTCCAAAATTTAGGGATTTTAAAAAGTTGTAAAGAAGTTCCTGAAATGTACATTTAATATATTAAAGTAACTTACGTCAGAGCACACATTTCTCTTTTTCTTTTACTTCACAATTTTTGTTTAGGTACTCTAATCTAGCTATGTTCAATTTCAAAACATCATTAATATATGCAGAATATTGTGATTATAAAATTAATGTATTGTATGTAACCAAATCTAATTTATAGATTTTCTTGAATAAAAAGCAATGTTGAGTTGTGTTAAACAAAATTTTTAACCTTTTTTGTATTTGACGCTAAAATCATGTCTTGCATGGACACCATTTGATTTAGAGTTAAAATAAATAAAAAAAAATCTTAATAATAACATCTGTAATCAAGAGGAGATTTTTTTTTTTTTTTCAATGTTTAGTCACTTATTCTGTATTATTTGTCACTTTTCTCACCTTTTTAAAGTACCTCAGCAGTTGCAAGCCTGTGTATCATTTAAAAGATTTACAAGACCTTGTTTAACTGTTAAAATCTGACTCTTAGTAAATAATTGGAATGATTCATGTGTTAAAGTGGATGTTATGATTCCCAAATTAAAGGAAACTTGGAATAAGTAGAAATGTACAGATTAATATGTGTAAAAATTAATTTTAAATTTATAAATTACAAAATACTTAGAGCCACTATAGCTTAGTTGGCAAAAGCACTGATCTTGTAACTGGAGGGTTGCAGGATTGAGCTTTGAGCTTGCCAAATATCTTCTGTGTTGATTAATGGTGGCTGTGATCTGTAAAGGTTTTATGGTCATAATGTCCTCAAAGTTCCTAAATGATACCTCTGGACGTGGCAAGCCAGGCCTAGGGGTTTTCTATGTTCTCCTTGCTTCTAAACTAAGAAGTCTCACTTAGCAATGTTGTTTTTTCACTCTTACTGTATTCATAAAACGAAAAGAACACCCCTTCTTGAGGTTTAGTCAGTCTTCAGTCCTTGTGGTTCCTCACCCAAGTGAAGCTACATATTACCCTTAGCTATGAAATAGTCACATATTGTGATGAAGTCTTTTGGACCTGGTGTATGCATGGTTTCCGCACACCTTGAAAGTCATGGAAAATCATCGACTTAGACAATGGATTAATTTTGTCATGGAAAATCTTGATTTTTCAAGTAAAATGAGTAAAAGCCATGGAAAGTCATGGATTCGCTAAACTACCAATTAAAAAAATGCCTTGAATTGTTTAATTCTATTTTTACTTGTCATTTGGCTGAAGTTACTGAGTTTGGTATTTATGTATTATCCTATTGACTATATTGCCAAGTAAAATTTGTTCACCAAGGAAACTCAAAGCAAGAAAGCTTAATGGGTGGATAAATGTATATTATTCTGGTTTTTTCTTAAATTGTAGATTAAAATTTTATTAATATAATAATAATTAGTTTTAATAAAAATTAGTTAAGATTTTTGTACAAAATAAGTTTATCTCTAGGGATATTGTATATAAACATTATAGGGTTATATTTGGCTATTATTCATGGTCACCTGGATAATACCAAAGTACCCTGAATTCAAATTGGAAACATTTTGATTGAAAAATTGCTATATGATTAAACTTAGGTATGTAGATACAACAATTTATTTTTATGTATGTAAGTTTATAGTTTTTTATGATGAAATTCCTGTAATTTCTCTAAAAGCATATATTTTATTTGTATGTACATCAGAAGATTTATTCATATATACTTTAACGAAAGCTTTTTAAAGTCATGGAAAATGATCTGCTAAATCAGGGAAAGTCATGGATTTGAAAAATTTTATTTTGGCAGATACCCTGTGTATGCTTCCCTTCACCAGTGGAATAATTAACAACATATCAACAGCATGGAGTCTTTGTGCAATATATTGAAATAATTAGAACTAAATTCTTATATGCTATCTTATTTATTTATGTTAACTATGCATTATTTAAGTTTGCTTATCTTTTATTAAGAACAGCTGCTGTACTTAATTGTTTTTAGTTTCATATTTGCATTTATAGAAACTCATAAAAATGATAATGTAAGAAATGGGAACATTTCTTACATCTGTCACAAACATATATTGTTAAAGAATACAGAGAGCTCAGCCAAAAGATGTATAATCATTGATGAATTCTTTATCAGGATGATTCTAAAGCATCAAGATTTAAAGAATGTGAATATTTCACATGTAGCTGCTGTTGCTATGTAGTCTTTGACATTAACACATGATAAAGAAAACTCAATAAATATACATAACCAATACTTAACTCTTTATTTCTGTGCATCAAAACAATTTGATAATGAAATTCATACTTGAAGAACAGGATACAATATTGCAAATCACTGATAGTCTCTACTGTATATGTGTTATGTATTTTTGTGTATGCATGCATGTGTAATCAGGTTACATGAAATTATGTTCAGGTTACATTAGGACTTATTTGAAATTATGTTGGAATTTTGCTCTATGGTAGTTTTATATGATTTTTGAAGTAGAGTCACAATCAGCCCCTAGTTAATTGCTGTCCATTAATGTGCAATTTGTTTTACAGGGTACGGGGTTTAGAAAGTCTCCTTGTTTCAAAGAATATAAAGACTATTGGAGATGTTTGCAAGTTAAATATACATCAAGTCAAAGCTTTGCCTTTTAAATCTCCCAAAGTATCTACTCTGCATAAAGCTTTGATGGCTTATATTAATATTACACAAGATGCTGCATTAGAAAAGTTTAAAACAATTGATGATGGATCATTTGTGACAGATTCTGCAGCAGCTTCTTTGAGTGGTCCTGAAGATTCTATTGTAGAAAAATCAGGTAATTTTAAACATTTTGGGAAATTTAAATCAGTATTGATTGTTTATTGCATCATATACAGTTTTCATATTTTTTCAATCAGTTGCTGCTTAGAGTAAAATTATTATTGTTAATAAAAGAAAAGAGAAGAAATCTTACCACACTCACTAATCTTTTTAGAATGGTTTGAAATTTAACTAAAAGTTTTTTTATGTAAATCTATTCTGTGATTTATTTATGGGTTATTTTCTCCACCCCATATTGCGCTACACATTATCAGTGAGTGATTCCTATGCAAATTTACTAGAATTGTATTAAGCAGTGGTGGGCAGAGCCCAAAGATTCCTTCTTGATTATTCCTTTTCTTGTTGCAAGGCTTACTTTATTGAGTTTTTTTTTTATTATTATAATTATTGATATTATGGCTTTTAACTCACTGAAAAAGTACAGAGCTGCTTTTTAAAAGTGAAGAAGGCAGTGGAAATTAGAAATCAGGCCGGAGCTAAAGAATTTAAAAGTTAATGAGAGAGAGACAGGAGGCATTCATAGTCTGAACAAGTAGGTTTGGTTTAGAGAGTGACAGCCAATATTTTGTAACATAACAAAGAGACCTGAACCTACAGCTTAAAACTGATTCTGAGTAGCTGTGAACATCCTTGCCTTCAGTGTCATTTGAACCTACTAGTATAGTACCAAAATACAGCACCCTACCCATTCAGCCATTACCCAGCTCTAATTATTGGAGAAAATGTCTTAGAATAAAAAACCTCATCAGACTTGTGTCAGAGCCTCACCTGTTTTAGAAGAGTATTTAGAGAAAAAGAAAATAGACCAGAAAGAAAAGGTATCAGTGTCAATGTTTAAAGTCATCTTCAGACAAAAGTAATTGCTAAAAATGAGAACTAAAAACTTTGTTGAAAAACTAATGAACCAATGAAAAAAAAAAATTTTTTTTGTTTAATTAACTGCCATGTATGTAGTATATAAGGGCAGCTTATCCAATGAAGTCAATTATCACTTGTGCAGCATAAATGCAGGGCAGTTTATCTACCCAAAATTACAGTATTTTGTTTAAAGCTTAAACAAAAACACAATAACTCATTTTCTGTGATTAGTATTTATAAGATATGCTGTTAACATTTAAAGGAACACAATTTTATTTTCTTAGATTTGTAGTGCAATAATAAAAAAAAAAATGTTATTTATTTTAAATTTCAACAAGCAAGTCTTCCCCTTTTTTACTCTAAACCAACGCTAATAAACTTAGAGAGTAGCATTTATATGACTACCAATATAAGTTTTTTCTTCTAGTGTTCTTAGAAAGAATACAAAATTCTGAACATGAGTAAAAAATGGCTAGTTTTTCCATGCAAGTTATGCATTTTTAAAAGTATTTTGTTACATTAACTGAATTTTCTATACATAAGAGAATAAAAATATTTTAATATAGCTGTCAAATTTTTGATTGATGTTTTAAGAATATGCAAATTCAATTTTACATGTTCTGAACTTAATTTTTGTTATATTACTATATTATTTTATATATTAATTATTCACATGTTTCTTAAGATTTTCTACATGCTATTTTATTTTTCTACTTGTGCATTATTGAAATTTTCTTATATTTTATTAAGAATTAGCCACTGTGCACCCAGAATGGTCACTTTTAGTTTTATATTTGCACTTACATTTGGGGGAGGGGAGAAGTTACTTGCAAAGGATTAGAGAATTTTTTAGTTATTTAATGTGATGTATCAGGATACTGATAATTTTTTTGAAAATTGTTCATGCCAAAATATAAAATTACTTAAACTTATAACTGTTATCACGTTTGTTAAATGTTATTAATATTGTATATTTTTAAATTTTAAAGTATGTTGAAACTTGTATGTACATATTAATTTTTTTTTTCTTTCAAATTTGCAGAAATTTTAGATGATGATAAGTCAAAATTGTTAGAAGAGACTGTAAAGGATATCATACAGAAAGACCAGTTAAAAGAATTACCAATGACATTATTAGGTCAACTAATTGAGGCTTGCGGAAGAGTAATAACTGAAAAAAGTGAACAAAAATTTTGAATATTTACTGAATTACTCTTAATTACTGCTTATCATGGCATTGTGTAAAAGTGTCAATTCCAATAAGTTTTGAATTTATGTGCATATAAATGTATCATTGTAAATGTTTAAAAAGAAACACATTTTCATTTTGTCTTTCACTGTATTATAATCTAGTTTCTTTTAATGAATGGAAATAAAATGCTTTTTTTATATAAAAGTTATTTATTTATTCAAGAAGAAAATGTCTTTATAAATAGTCTCAAATGATTCATATACATATTTATTATACATTAGCAAGTTTGCCGGTGCTTCGCTACGGTGAACTTAATATATTACTTTTAAACAAAGATTTATTTTTCGTGAATAACTCTCTAAATTCGTCACAGTTCAGTTCGAGTCATTGGCATGTTTATATATTTCTTTCGTAAGCGTATTATAACATTATTCAGTTTTTATAATCGAATTTGTCTTATATTAAATTTGCTCAAACTTTTTTTATTGTAAAATATAAGCTTAACCCTAAATTGCATTACTGTATTACTACTGTACGTTAATTAGCAAAGTTAACAGATCTTGCCATATTACGTGATAGAAAGGAAGCACAGGTTTTGACAGCAACAGTGCTAATTTTGTTGGTAGTAATAAATGTTTTCCAAAATTAAGGAAATTTATGACAAACCACATAGTTTTGTATGAAACAGAAACACACATTCATATCGACAACCATATGAATATGAAGATAACTATATAAAATGATAGGTTTTATTTGGCCATGAGAGTCACTGAAATTTGTACTTTTTGTACTTAGAATATTGTTGATATGCATTTCATTGTAACATAAAAATGAACCAAGAATTAAATTTAAAATTAGTTCTCATATAAAAATGCTATAATTTGCGTCATATAGAAATGAAAGTGAATCACTTTATATCTCAAATTTCAGTTCAAATCGAATAGATACTAAGCAGACGATTTTAAATAATATAAAATAAGAAATGAATATATGAAATATTTAAATGAATGACGTCATAATGATAGAAAAATATCATTTTTGCCTATTTATTATGTGATGAATTGAACATTTTAATCTCCTGCTTTTAACCGTGGAAAACTGCGTTTAAAACAATTACTTGGGATGACGTCACATTGCTAGAAATTCTTTCCCTTAGATATGATGCGATAAATTAAAAACTTAATCGTTTGCGTTTAACCAGGGAAAATAATGCTTGGAATAATGACATGAAATGCTCGAAAAAGGGGGAAGGAATGAATTTCGAACGTTGAAAATTTACAAAAACCTTCCCAGGGATATACCTAAACATTTCCCAAATTTTCACGGCGATTGGATGCATAGTTTTTGAGTCTATCGAGTACATACATACAGACAGACACACACAAATTCATTTTTATATATATAGATTAGAACTTCAAACTAAGAGGTTCAACTTAAAAATTTTTTACTAGCTGTAGCCCAATCAATATTTGTCCTAGAGTTTCCTTAAAACTATCTTGATACTGGCATCCCATCAGTAGAAGATTACAGATTAATTCAGTATTAAAATAGTTAAGCGCAACTAATGAAAAATTATTTTTGCATTTGCCTTCATTTTTGGTCATTCTAATAGGTAGTTGTTTAGTTTTAGTTAATTAAAATCATTGAAGATATATTTTTATAAATCTTTTGCAAGTCATAATTTTGTGAGATCTGCATTTTTCTTAAAGGTTCAGGTACAACAAACAAACAATATTGTTCCTAAAGTTTAATATAATTAAGTTCCACTACACTGGTGAATTCATTTATTTATTTTTTTAATTAAACACATTGAAGTAGCATCTTATTTAAATTGTTTTGAATATTTTTTTACATGGAAACTTTGATACTTATTTAGATTGATAAAAAGTTATTTAGATGCTTGCATATTTCATATTTGTGTACTTGTTTTTGCATTAAGTTAATCAAAGCATTAATTTTTAATGGTTTTTTTTTAACCTTTTATCTCAAATTTTTAACTTAAGTGTCTGTTAGTACATCATAAAAACCAAAGAAATCCACATTCATACTTGTGAGAACAATCATACATTACAATACAATGAGAGCTCTAAAGTAAATCTTTTCTTTTTTTTTTTTTTTTTTAAACATTATCAGACTTTTAAGATACATGTTATAATAGGTTAAATAACAGTGGCAATTTTAGGGATTTTATTTATTACAAGTTTATATGACCTCTGAAGAGAC
This sequence comes from Pardosa pseudoannulata, assembly GCA_032207245.1. Classification (NCBI taxonomy): domain Eukaryota; kingdom Metazoa; phylum Arthropoda; class Arachnida; order Araneae; family Lycosidae; genus Pardosa; species Pardosa pseudoannulata. The sequence continues at coordinate 143,304,166 of CM063508.1, forward strand.
AATTATGTTTTGACTAGCATAATTACTGACATAAGGAATGTTTTACATTAAAAAAAAAGTAAGGATTAAACATATCTGACACAACATACTGTAGTGCTATATATCAACACTGTGATATGTAGTATATCAGTAGTAATTTAAATAAAATAAGATAAAGTTTGAGGTGCATTTTTCACAATGTAGCTTAAAATTCGGCTATTATTACTTTTATAAGAATACTAATAATATAGTGATAAATCTGAACAATAAGCAAAATAAATTTCAAATCACATTTTAAATAGTTTATTAAAGAAATTAAACATACAGTATACAGATATTCAAAATATAAAAATTTGCACTTTATACTATATCACAGTGATTTAATAAAATAAGACAATTTGAAAAAAAAAAAAGTTTGAGGTTCATTTTCTCCTATTAACGTTAACACTGTTTTAAGTACATTTTAATTATAACAACATTTTGGCCATTATATTTTTCACAAAATAAACTTTGAATTTAAAAGGGAGCTATGTTATCCAATTTAAATATATTAATACACAATTTTTCATGTCTTTTTTTTTTTAAATATTAAATGCTAAATAAATTACGAACTACAGCAAAAACAGGCATTTTTTAGTTACTGTTACAATTTTTTTTCTTTCATCTTTAGCAATTAAAATTTTTTTTTTAAATATTAATCACCCAAAGTATATCTGTTAAGGTGGTGATTTATTCTATAAAGTCATGTAGAGAAGGATTATATATACATTACTGTGCATATTAATTGGGTCAAGTACAAAAAATTTTCACAGTTTAATTAGTACAGTTTACTTACACAGTATAATAATAGTAGAAAATACATCCTCCTTTAACTTTAATAATATCCTGTTTTGCCATAGATTCTACTGATTTAAAACATAACATTTATAAATCATCATCACAAAAACAAACTTTTATGTCCTGAATCATTTTTCTCTTGGTTGTGAAGTCCACCTTACATAAAAATCTCTCGTAATGTTTTACAACTTTTCTGTGGTATTTACATATGGAGAATTTCTAGGCCAGTCCTAAACAATTAATTTCTATTCTTTCAAAAAATATTTTTTTATATGGTTTAGAACTATGACATCAAACAAGATCTTATTAAAACACCATATTAATATTTATATGAAAGTCATAAATTTGTCTTCTAGTTCTAAAGAGTATTCTTTGTAGTCATTTCCTTCCCTCAACTGCTATTAAGATATAAGGTCCTCCAAATACAAAATAATCCCTAAACATCTGCTTTTGAGGATGCTTAACTGTCTTATTAAGATGGGTTATCTTGCACTTCACCTGAGAAATGTTAATTGAAATACTTTCACACACACAAAAAAAAAAAAAGTGTTTTGCTGTTGAATAAAACATTATCCCAGGTTTGTACATTCAAAAATTTATATTTTCTAGACCAAGACAAATGTTTTCTCTTTATTTCAAGTACTAAAAACTGTTATTGATATTCTTACACATCTCTCTGCTTCAATAAGCCTTAGATACATTGTTAAATGAATCAACACTCACAATTAACCAATACTTCTCTCAGAAAATCTGCACTTGTCTTGAGAGGATGCATTTTACTATTTCATGCAATTCATCTATCCAAAGTGTTATCTTATGTTTGCAACTGCATTTACTCTTCTGTTTTGGAAAACTGCCCCAAACTGATTTTGCTGATTAATAAATCAGGAAACACAGGATTTTCCACTTTAACTGCTGCAACAATATTCCTAACTGTCCTATAGATATGTTGTGCCAGGCTAATAATTCTAGTACTTTTTCCTGGGAGGGATATCCACATTTTTCATATACATGAAAACAAGACAATAAACCACTTATAACATCAGCTGAAATGCAATTAACAAATATGTTCTATGTGTAATCATCAATACACAATAGGTCAGGTTGCAGTGCCTTATGGGCCACCCCACCTTAAATCTAGTGTAATCTTGATGATCTTGTGGTTAAAACAATTAACACCATCCTGCCTCTATAACAAAATACAGAAGAAACCAATTTCAGGCAGAAAATCCACGTAAATGCATGAATTTTAAGAAAAAGAAGATTGTTTCAATTAATTTGCACAGCACTGTACTATATACTCTCACTTTATAGGACATATATTCAGCTTTAATATATTGTAAAAGAAACTTAAAAGAAAATAACTCACACTTTTTCAAGAAAGAATTCTATAGTATGTATATTAAGTACTAGCACAAAACTTATAATATCAATGCCTTATAATTTGAACCATTCTTTACATCTTTTTTTTCCCATGAGAAAAAAAAAATATTAAAATGCCTTGCAATGAGTATTTTAAATTATACTAAAGTTAGTAAGAGATTTATCAACACAGACAACACCTAATACTTTTTTGCTTGAAATTGCATATATTATAAAGGAAATAGTAAATATCAATAAGTACTGGAAATGAAATTTGCTTAGTTATACAAATCAGTTTATTTCTTTTTCTTTTTGAGTTGATTTGCTGAAACAATAGTGCTGATTATAGTTAATTCCTTTACAATACAGTGTCGAATCTTTATTCTTTTGTTTAAATATTTTAATGACTGAAAAAGATTTACATGCACATAAATTAGTACAATAATATAATCGAAATAAAGTAAAAGGAAATTACTATAAAAATTTTTATATTTGTATGGTTTTATTTGAAGACCTATTTTCTGCTAATTTGCTACATGAGGGCTAATGAGACTGGAACCTACTGCTTAAAATTTTAAATGACTATGAACAATGATAAAAGCAGCAGGACTCATCTGAAGACTCTGGTAATGAAAGGCAATTATGGCATTATGATTTAACCATATTTATAAGATAAAGGTATTCATTTTTATATATACTTTGAAACAGGAAATTATAAATCTTACAAATAAACACAAAGGTGTCAACAGTTTTAAATGCTTAAGCTCTGAAATTAACAATTTGAACATCATAACACCCAAAATCAGTCATAGAATCACAAGGCAAATGTGTGTTTCTTGAGGCAACACAAATATTTAAAACCAAATTTTGTTAGAGGAACAAAACTACTTTTATACAAAAGCCTAATAATAAGACCTATTCTTACATACTCATCCGAGATGTGGACACTAACTGAGAATGATAAAGTGATTCTTGCAATACCCGAGATAAGAATCATGAAGGATTTTTGGTGGTGTGAAAGTTAAGAACATATGGAGAAGAACTAACTTGGAAGTAGTATATAAAATTTAAAACGACCCAGATGTCAAATTTATAACAATTCAGGAAGTAAAATGGGTTGTGTATCTTATTAGAATGGGTGATAGCAGAATTAAAGAAAATTTTCTTGGCCAAACCTTTGGGTAACTGTAAAAAGAGGAAGACCCAAACTTAGAAGAAATGACTTTCTCAAAATTAAACTGAAAATCTTGAAAGTTACTGAGTGAAAAACTTTGGCCAAACAAAAGAACAACATGGATTGGAATTCTGGAGAAGTCTAAGGCCCACTTAGACTATTGTGCCAGTGAAGAAGATATAACTTTACATACACAATATTAACTTTTACGGAAAATTTGGTATTGAGTACAACATTATTATTATTTACCAATATGTATTTTACCATGAAAAATTAACTAACAGATGAGTATTTTAACATATTAAAATAGAAAAATTATGATAAAAATTAAGTCAAAACTGAAAATCTTGAATAAAACAATATTTTAACTATTTTTTAAAAATTATAAAACAATCATCATTATCAAATATTTCAATTTTGAACTGTAACAGTTCAGTTTCCTTTGATAAAATACATTTGAATTTTCACTTTTTCATATGTATTAAACACAAAAATATATACAATAAACACTAATGTTGGTAATGTACAAATATAAAAAAAAAATATTCCACAAAAAACTGTTTAAACTGTTTTCAGTGCTTTAAAGCTATAAAAAAGTAATATATATGTAAACACATCATATATTTAAGTTTATTAAAATGCATAGCCTATAAAACAAAAGAACAAAATGCACCTATATACTGTACTCTTACTTGCAAATTAGAAATAATCAAATCTAAAAAGATAGGTAGACAGTACAATTTAGTATCAAAATTATAATTTGCATTTTATGTTTTAAATATAAATCTATTTGGAGTTTTTTAATTGACATTTATGAAATTGCATAAGCAAAATTCCTTTTAAAATAGCTTATTGCATTGAAAATTCATCATTCGGCTTTTAAATAACAAAATATGTGAAGAAGTATGCATTGTACTAAAGTTTATAACAATGATTACTCTAAAATACAAAAAAGCAGAGAGATAAAATAGATTTCTTCACTAACCATTTTCGGCAAAATCTTCTTTCTTCAAAAAAGGCTATTATTAGTACATATTTCTTCACTAACCATTTTCGGCAAAATCTTCTTTCTTCAAAAAAGGCTATTATTAGTACATTGTAATAGGCTATATTTTATTGGTTGCCCTAACCTCACCGCTTGCATGTATGCATCCACTGCACACCTACTAATTCCAGCCCTGTTTACACATTAATATTGAGAGCCTTTCCCAATTATTTGCATTTTAGCACAAATATTTCTTGTTGACTCTATATAACATATCACTTCATAACAAAAAAAATTTCTTTTTAAGTTTAAATATCTTAAATTGATAATGATGAATACTACATCCATTACATACAAATGTGCATGTTGAAAAATAGTTACTTCTTATAGAGAGGATCAAACTTTTGTATTCTAAAGAATATAGCCTTAAAGATTTTTGATTTTATACAGACTTTTAACATTTAAAAAATAATTTATGCAAATATATTTAATCTGTATTAATTCCAAATCTTTCAATAGTTACATGTTTGTTATATAAAGTAACAAACTCACACAATTATCAACTGCAAGATTTGGTAAATATCAAAGAAACTGAAAACAATTATACTTTATTTACAGCAATTTAGGTCTAAGGCATATTTAGGTCTAAGACATTTTTTTAGCCGATGTGTTACTTTTTTTCATTCTTATGTCTGCTTTTTCTACATTTTCTACCAATGAATTTATTCTTTCCAGCTGGTTTTCTTGCTCTCTACTAACTTCTTCAGCCAAGGTTTGTAAATTCTGCAGAGCTTTATTTATTTCTTCAATTTCCTCATTGGAGATTACAGAGCTATTCTTTAAGACTTGGTCTGACAGTAATTCAACATTTTTTGGAGATTTTGATGCACCTGACGATGAAGATGAGTCAGCAGCAGATCCTAAAAATTTAAATTTCTATTAAAATATTAAACTGTCTGTCAAAAGTATTTATTACTGATAAGTTAAATGAACATAATCTATCTTTTGGCTTCTATTTCATTCTGAGGCAATTTATCTTTCTTTTCCCTATGCATTATGACACAAAATAGACATCTTAGAGAAATTTATGAATCATATAAATATTCTAAATACTTTATAATTTAAGTATAACAAATCATAATATATGAATTCCTCTACCATTTTTCAGATAAAACAGTGTGCATGTTGCTTTATGAGAATACTATCTCTTTTGAAAGATAAATCTTATTTGAGATGCTGGGACTAGACTTAGCAACTTATTCACTTTTGAAGTTATCAAAATTCTACACAAAACTCAAAACAGTTATAATTGAAATCCTTTAAACCTCTATTTTATTTCACCATCTTCAAAATTTAAAGAATGGTACTTCCACATGTCCATACACTTTAATATCTGCCAAAGGAATGCGACTGGATTATGTCACCAAAATGCAAAATTGCACCAATGTTAAGCACTACCTTGTAGAAAATAAGTGGCTACAAGGTCTGAAATTCAATATGAGTGACTAAACTAATGTGTGAACCACTGCGAGAAAGAACTGAAGTTAAAAATCATTGTCCAAGGGAAATAAAAATTACTTAATTCTCTGAACTCAAGCTCTCTTTCATAACAAAGTGGGAATTAAAATTGGGGAAAATAATTTTGTCATCTATTATAAGTTTTAATATATTACATACCATATTTATAAATTGTAACTTCAGAATAGAATAATCACATATTTCATTTCTTTATCAGTGAAGATTTTATGTTACACGTCTCAAGATTTTTATTTGTTTGCATATTCCCTGCATATTTTCTAAATACTATGAATGTACTAATTTCGATTAATATGAAACATTCTTTTTCCTTAGCTTAAATATAAAAGTTGCAATATTTCACTTACTTAACAAGTAATAATATATTCTATAAGTATTCAAAGTTGTATTGGATAAATTATGAAGTTTAGTGAAGCCAAAGTGGGTGACAGTTAGGTCACTCTGTTAGATTGTGACATAATATCAAGTAGATTAACAGATTTAAACCAAATCTTTTTTCCATTGTGCACTTTTACAAGAATTGATCGAATTCTAGGATCCAAAGAATCTGGGAATGCAGCATACAGACACAATAAAATAAAAATATTTACAAACCTCTTCATCTTCTCCAGCAGTTATATATTTTATACATTTGGTCGACTATAGTTTTAAATGACAAAGATAAAATATATATAAATTTACAGATCTTTCTTCTTAAGGAGAGTAAGATATTTATAAAAATGAAAAATAAGGAACATAAGAAAATTCCTATATTAGTAACAATATTCTAACACAAAATATGTTCATACAGAACTTTTAAAGTCTATTTAAACTGAGAGATTAAAATATTATATTAGCACTATTTTCACATTCTAAGTTCTCCAATTTGCTGATGTATTAAAATAGTTCCAGATGAACTAAGTGTTCAACAATGAAATTAATAATAATGAATTGAAAATGATCATTTGAATAAGTACATAATTTTGGAACTCACAATTCTAAATTAATTCAAAAGAAAATCATCTTTGAAAGTTACATAAGCATAAAATTGTAAACAGCACATTTTCTCCCTATATATAAAATAATTAAGCTGTAAATTAATGGGTCAAACATGAAATAATAATAAATTTTACTAACTAAATATAACATTTAGTTACATCTTTGCATCAGTAAACTAATAAATAATTTTCTAGTGTTTGTACATGGTAAAAATATTTTTAATTTCCTGAAATAATTAAAGATACAGAAACTAATTAATAAGAATTTTTAAATATTTAAATATGAAATTTTCAATTAAAATTGAAGCTGGAGAGGACACCTTTATATAGTTACAGTTGAACAAATTAAAGTACTGGTTACAAGTTCTATCCTAAAAATGGATACAATATGTTTTGAACACCCCTATCAGAGAAAAATATAATATCTAAGAGAAAAGCATTTAAAATTATTACTTTTTATTACCACAGTAAGTAATCAAAGTTGTATTGGATAAATGAAAAAGTTTAGTGAAACCAGAGTGGGTGACAGGTCACTCTGTTAGATTGTGACTAATATCAAGTAGATTAACAGATTTTAACCAAATCTTTTTTGAATTTTGCACTTTTACTTCGATCAAATTTTACTAACTAAATATAACATTTAGTTACATCTTTGTATCAGTAAACTAATAAATAATTTTCAAGTGTCTGTACATGGTAAAAATATTTTTAATATCCTGAAATAATTAAAGATAAAGAAACTAATTAATAGGAATTTTTAAATATTTTAATATGAAATTTTCAATTAAAATTGAAGCTGGTGAGGACATCTTTATATAGTTACAGTTGAACAAATTATTTAAGTACTGGTTACAAGTTCTATCCTAAAAATGGATACAATATGTTTTGAACACCTATATTAAAGAAAAATATAATATCTAAAAAAAAAAACCACTTAGAATGATTACTTTTTACCACAGTCTATAATACATAACAAATAAGACTTACAAAACTTTACTCACTCTTTGATTTTAAACAGAAAGAACAAGTTTGAGGTATGCTTTTAAGCAAGTACCATTTTCAAATTTTGGCTACTACAGCACAGTGCACACTGTTCTGCAAATGCACACCGAGTACCTGCATCTGTTGGTTAACCACAACCACCATTTTGGAAGATCAACCATGAATATCTATGAGTATTTAAAATGCCTCAGTAAACTGAAACTCTTAAAAACTGTGAAATATGCAGACTTCATTTTCCTAATGCAAAAGATGTGAAGGAAGCTGAAATTTCTTATCAGAAGAGTGAAATGTATGAAATATATCAAGAGAAAGAATGTTAAATAAGCATGTTAGAGCATTTAAAGACGAGCTCAAGAATGTGTATGGTGAGGAGAGAAGAAAGATATTTTCTGTCATTATTGAAAACTTATTACATAAAGGTGATGAATGCATTTAAAAGAACAGACACAATTTCATTTCTATAAAACAAGTTTCCTAAAGTTTCACGATATGTCTTATACAGAATTGTGGCATAACACTGAAAGTATCATAAGTATGTCTCATGCTGGGGACCAAAAATTTTGACTTTGGAGAGAGAGAGCAAAAAACAAAACAATTAGCCAGTCCGTAGTTAGGCAGCAGATTTCTATGAGGATTGAATTCAAAAGCTTGTCCTGTAACACAAGTGTCTTGATATTGGTGGAAATCATCTTAAAAAGTAGATTAAGTAAGGCTTTCATATAAAAATAAAATCAATAAAAAATATACATGTGTTTTTTAATTTAAAAAAGGTATTTACTTAAAATTCATGCTTTGTATATAAAAAGGAATTTAAAAAATTAGTCGAAGAAAACTATAGTATTGATAACAGGTACTAACTTTAAGTATACATACTTGTTATGTCCAATAAAGAAAACTAGGAGATATTTTCTTACTAATCTCTCATTGTTCTTACATGCATACAAGTATCTATATATTTTCATTTTTAAATTTTCAAAGAAATAAGATTGCAAGACTCACCAACAGAAGAAGAACTATAATTTGATGCTGTATCATACACAGATGAATCTTCATCTGTATACACAATTTTCTCTTGATAATGGGGTATAGATGATATGAATTTTAGAAGCCTTGATAACTGAGGACACATAAAGTAGCATGATTTCTTTATTCCTGAGAAGCTATGTACTATGCACAATTCCCAAGGTGATAATACCTTAAAAAATAAATATAAAATGATGTCATACAAATTATTTGCATGCATATCTAAGTTATACAAGATGTTTTAATCTAATCTCATAAGTATTGTTTTTGTCAGCCTACCTATATTCAATATAAAATCCCCACAATTTACCATTATTATTATTATTATTTTGAGGAGAAGGAGAGAGAAGCTCCCAATAGTTTTCCCACTGCTGATCTATACAAGTATTCTTTAACTGATACCTACAAATCAATACCTGAATTAATAAATTTTATATGATATATGTAGTTAGTATCTACATATTTAAGTAAAAGTTGTGAAGGAAAATGTTTGCACCAAAATTTTTATCAATTATTGTATAATGTATCTTTCTAATGAGCTAAAAACTGTAGCATACGAACTTTTTAGGATTATCAACCAAAATTTCAATTAAACTATGAACTCTAAGCTATTCATGTTTATGTGTAAAAGATTTAAAGGAGATATAATCATATATAGTATGATCAAGACAATACACTTAACTGTATTAACAAATATAGTTAATATGATTTATAAAACAAAATTGAAATATACCTGTACAACATCCAGTTCATGTTTAGTAACTTGCATTATTGTGTCATCTTCTTTATTTAGTGAAATGACCTCATTTGTTATCACAAGTACTCCTTTTTCCCAATCCCTCTCATTTTCACTATTAGAAAATGAAAACGTTACTTTGTATCTATGTGAAGGCATTACTTTTGTATCCTCATTCTCTTTATTTATAAAGTTTACAAATGCTAAAGGTGAAGAGAGTGATTTAATAGCTTCTTCAGCTGTAGTCAAATCATTATGAATATCTTCTACAGCTTCTTCTGCTTCATACAGCTGCCGATTATGATCTGAAAGAGCATTTGCAGTCCCAATTAAAGTATTTTTTGATTCACAAAGCATTTCTAAAATTTCTTTCCCAAGAGATGAATTTATTTTACCAATCTTTGGAGGACTGCATTTTCTGTGTGGCTTACTAATAAGAGCTTCTCGCCAAAATAATTCAAGCAAATTATATACTGCATCTCTACTTGAAAATGATCCAAACCAATGCTTTTCAGAGCCAACACAGATAACCAAAGATGGATAGATAAAATTTGATTGTCTCTTTTCCAAACTATTTATTGTACTTAATGGCAGGCATAAATGAAATTGTTCATCTTTCCTTGAATTACAAATAAACTGAACATAATTTTTAGTAAGAGTAAAACATCCGGCTTCCCATTTTTTTTCAGCTGGGTTATAGTAGCTTGCAGAGCATTCAAATACACTGGAAGGACTCACTGAATCAGTCTTCATCTGAAATATAAGTTACCATGTTAGTTAAACAAAAATAGTGCTTTTCTATGAAACTCAATTTGGTACAAGTAGCAAAATCAACCAAGAAGCATGGCTGGTAAAGATCTTTAGGGTTTTTTTTTAATAATATTAATTGGATTTTACCAATTTAAATTAGATTTTCAAATTTATTTATTTATTTTAACAAATTAAACAATACAAATAAAGTTCAGTTAGGATTAAATACAGTATGAATGATTAAATTTGCATTATCTTATTATTATTTTAATACATATTATTGCTTATTAATTTTTAATGCATATAATTTTTACATATGATAAATTATGCATTTAAATGTATGATCTTTTCCTTCTCAACAAACTCTTAAAACTTTTCATATTTTTTTCATTGATTACAAACATAAAATATATTAATCAATTCAGTTTTTAAAGCATTAGTATTTAAATACATATATTATGGATTTGGTGTCAGATTAAAAGAAATTTGATTAGGCCAGACATTTTATTACTAAAAGAATAATATTTAATTGTCCTTATTTTTCCTTTGTAAATGATAAGATATAAGTTTTTGGCCTTCGAATGTTGGAGATGCCCTCCATTTATTCAGTATAAAAACATACTTAAAAAATTCACAAAGTATGAAAAAAAAATTATTCTTGATTTAAATCAGTATTTTTAATCCTTAATTTAAATCATGATTTTTATCAAGGTGATATAAATCAACCAATACTGCAAAGAATTCTACCTACAAAAAACAGTACAACTGTATGACACCATAAAATGGACAAACATACTAGGACAAAACCTTATAAACTGTGAACTTTTGAATACCTTTAGAGAGTACAATGGCATCAATCCATAAATAAAGATGAGATATCGACTATTGAGAGAAATCTAGCCTTTCCCCTGGAAGTGCAAGGAAAGCACTCTGTATATATATCCTCTCAAATAGATGTCATGGGAAATGAAGTATCACAAACCTTCATGTATTTCAGCGAGCAGGAAAATAATTTCCCTCAAAAGCCTGTTGAGTTTGTGCCAACCATAAAAAAGAATCAAATCCAGATCTTTATGTAAATTTTTTTTGGTTTTTCTTCATAGAGGGAAGTATTATATGTTAAAAAAGTACTAGGAACTTCATTTGATTTTCCTAATAAAAGTGTTATTATTGAAAAACGACATTTAAAATACATTACGATAATGTATAATTATGATGATTTAAACAATGTGCAATTTGCCCTAAAACATGCAGTCCCAAGCATATGTCTTTTATGTGGTATGCAATGTAATAGTATACTGACGGTAATAAGAAAGTTAAATGTCCCTATTACAATAATTTTCAGCAACTCACTACTGAAAATACGTCATACAAAGAATTGTCCGATTAATATAGTTATCTAAATACCTTATAGATAATTTGTACTTCAAGACTTTATTTTAAAATGTTTATTTGAAGTGTGTTTCTGATTACTACTTTATAACCTTCGTTAATAATCGTATGAGTTAAATAAGCAGATAATTACTTAATATTTGCTTTAAAATTACTATTTTTGAAATAATTACCAGAACTTAAGTCAAAAAATATATTTTTAATGAGTTTTATAACGGAGTAATCTAATTAATCAGTTAATATCCTCATTTACCAGAATAATAGCATTGTAAAGTATCTTTACAATGCTACTGATTCGACAATTCCAAAAGGTAAGAAAATCGGTTACACATACATAAATTATAGAACTGACTCTTTCAACAATTGAAAATTTATTTTCTAATGTATGAGACTTGTCAGCGTTGATCTTTGGTATGAAATAGCCAGTTTCTCGAAACCGATTGAAAAATAAGATATTTCAAACTAAATAATTATTCTATATAAAACAGCAAGTTTACGCAATTTTCTTTTTAAAATTTATATAAAATCATACGTCTATTGTTTTTGTTTTAATAGTAGTATCACAAATCAAAACAAATTAGAAAAACAAATTTGTTTACAAGATATTACCATGTAATTTTTCAGCAAGATTCTCACATACGACTATCAAAAGCGTATTTAAAATCATACATAAATATATATATATAACTTTTTCTCAGTACCTAACAGGGAAATTAAGAAATAACCAATACTCTTTAAACACCTTAGTTTACGAAACAAGAACTAAAGTATACCATATAGAATTTATCTTAAAACTCCTACTTCAGTAGCTAAAAGGGGAATTACCGGGCCGAGTAGGTTTCGCATCGCGCGGTATTGAAATGCCGAATCGAAAGTAATCGAAAGCCTTAGGGCCTTACTCTGGGAGTTGCGGTTCGTACCGAACGTTCGTTGTGACGTCACCTTGACGTCAGATTGCGGAAATTTTGACAGCAAACGAAATTTCGGTACTCTGGGGGTTACATGCGGAAAGTTACCAATAGTTTAGGTTGATGTAAATTTCCGCATGTAACCCACAGAGTACCGAAATTTCGTTTGCTCTCAAAATTTCCTCGAGCTGACGTCAACTTGACGTCATACCGCACTTGCGGTACGAACCGCAACTCCCAGAGTAAGGCCCTTAGAATAAGGGGAAATTATGTTGTAAAAAGGGGGGAAAAAAGGGAATATTTGTATTGAAGACATCTTGGGACGTCAAATCATGTGGAATTTTTAAGTTATATATTTTAAATATAAAATTAAATAAAAGAATTATACTATATAACTTAACAAACCTAAATGAGATCACTAACTAAATAATGCTAGATTTGTTTGAAGAACATATTTACTGCAGAGTAGTACCAAATGCCTTATTTTATAATTATTAGTAAAATTAGTAAATTTCGTACAGAACTTCGAGTTGTATTGGTGAAACTCTGTAGTTCCGAAGAATGAACACTAGGGAAATTATTGACCTGTGTCACATGACAGCTACGTTCTACTGCTTTGCTAGTCGAGGGATAATTATAGACCAACCTATGGCATGTTTTGAACCTAGATGTTTCAAGGTACGAGTATATGAGATAATAAGATTGGACAATCTTCCTGATAAAACTTAAAAAATTTAAATTAAGCAAAGTTTTTGAGAATACAATTTATTTATAATTAAAATATTTCGATCAGGAGAGTTGTAGTACAAGACTTTACTAGAATTAAAATTCTCTAGGGTTGACAGATGTATGTGATTATTCCTCTAAAAACCTTTTATTTTTCATTATATCTTTATTTGGCACAATACAAATACATTCAGGTCTTATACATTAATTCAATTAGAAAATAAACTGAGTGGTAGCACAACAACTTTTATACAGTCTGGGGGAAAAACCAATAAGACAAGCATCTACACATTGCAGCCACATTTGCTCAGAGCATTACTGTAAGCATTATTTTATTATTATTATTCAGTGTTACATTACTAACATTTATCTATAACTGATTTTGTGGATAATGGATAATCTCTATGGTTTTTAATGTTTATTTTTCGTACGGAATACGCATTGTGTTATCTTGATAGCTCAAATATAGTTATTAGATGAAATATTGGGATATTTATAATAACATCTACAAAAATTTCTAAAGTTAATATTCTAAAATATATAAATGTTAATATCTGAAGTGTAGATCTAGAAAACCTAAGTTTAATTTACAGCTTTACGTTCATCTTTTTGTAATAATTAGACAGCAAATTACTGCTTAAAACTGTTTTCAAAGGACTACAAATTTCTATACTGATAGTACCTACCATCAGTATAGAAATTAGGCCTGGACGGTATCAGAAATTTATTATTGCTATATATCCCCAAATTGATAAATCACTAATACTGTTCCGAAAACCCACGGAAGACATCGAATCAGAAGATAATCACAAAAAAACAGTTTATTCACGAACACAGTACATTTAACACAAAAAATTTATTCACAGTTTCTTAAATACTCGACTCATGATTCATCTTAATATTTCACAGTATGATGAATTTAAAGGTAGTAATTCACCGATAAAAATATTCTTAATATCTCATTAAAAATTCTCAATTCTCTAAATAAAATAATTATAACTCAGAAACGAAACTCACTCTCGCATTTCTTGTTCTATTTTTATATTTTTCTTTTGAACCCACCGGTGTTGCCAAACAGAGGCATGTAAATTCCTCGTGCGTTAAAAAAAATAAACCATTGAGTCAAAGCATTTACGAAAAATATAGAAAAAGGTTACTTTTCTCAACATCCTCCCACCTAAGTTTACATTTTTCTTTCAAAAAAGGTTAACTTACAATAAAAAAAATGCACAGAAAAAATCTACTTAAAAAATTTTCAAGAAATAAAAAATAAATTTAGAGCAATTTAAGATGAGAGATTTCACATCTTAAGTCCAAAACATACATAAATCAATTAACACTTAATTTTTTAACATATGACTGAAAATAAAAAAACCTTGAACACATCAAATATTACAACACCACAAATTACTTTAAACATACACTTCATTAAAAAATAAAATTTTAAGAAAAACAGGAATTTTTAGAGTCACAAGTCTAGTTTGTCTGGTTTCTTAGTCGAACGTCCATGGCGGGTCACTTGATTTTTAGGTATGGCCTTCAGTTCACCAATATCTTCTTTGTCTCCAGGAGTCACACATACTCGCTTAATCTTCTTTTTCACTGAACACAATTCATTTTCAATTGTTTCACTTGACGAGAGTTCTAAAGGATATATCTTTTGAGCTGCTCTGTAAAATTCTCCATTTTGTGTCCTTACTTTGACTCGACGAATGATGCTATCAGCACCTGGAAATACCTCGACTATTCGACCAAGAGGCCAAGATTGCTTCTTCTTATCATCGTCTCCAATAAGCACTACATCTCCTTCTTTTAAAGGAGAAAATTTGTTATTTATTTTCTTCGTGTAAAGTGCTCCCAAGTACTCTTGTCGAAACCTTGCTCGAAATGCTTCTCGAATAGACTGAATATAACGTAACCTGCGACGTAAAAAATTTGGATCAGTATTAGTTCCGATATCTGGTATAGTAGTGTTTTTGATTTCTCTCAGAAAATCAGCAGGTGTTAGAGCACTGAGATCTGGGTCAGACGTTACAGAAGTCAAGGGTCTATCGTTTAAAATTGCTTCACAATTACACAATACTGTGATCATTTCCTCATTATTTAAACTTGCTTTCCCTAAAGTCTTTTTCAAAACATTCTTCATCATGCCTACCAGTCGCTCCCACCATCCTCCCCACCAGGGTGCTGCGGGTGGAATAAATTTCCAAATTATTCTCTGTTCTTTGGCTTGTGTAAATATCTTATCAAAGTCAATAGATGCAAAAATGTTGGCAGATCCTGTGAAGTTTGTACCATTATCACTGTACACTATTGATGGTTTTCCTCTGCGAGCAACAAAACGGTGAAAAGCCAAAAGAAATGTCTCAGTCGATAGTGATGTAACTAACTCGAGATGAACAGCACGATATACTGCACATGTGAATAAGCAAATCCAAGACTTTGAATTATCTCGTAAAATAACTGGTCCGGCAAAATCAACTCCTATAACTTGGAATACGTTTGAGTCTTGTACACGATCTGCAGGTGGCGGAGCAGTTGGAGGCTTGTTATTCTTTGCAGCATATCTTTTACAAATAATACAAGATCTAATTACAGATTTCACTGTCCTTCTACCACAAAGAATCCAAAATCTTTCTCTCAAAGAATTCAATGTATGTGATACACCAGCATGCCCCTTTTTTTGTGTTCCTCTAACACAAGAGCTTTAACAATTGGATGATCTCCTGGTAAAATTGCAGGCATTCTAAACTCAGTTAAATCTTCTCTTCTTAACACCGTGGTTTTTAACCGAATAATTCTTTCATCAAGGAATGTATCTAAAGTTTGCAGTCTCTTATCATTATTACTCGTGAAATATTCTTGCTGTATCAAATATATAATTGTCTTCTCTGCTTCTTCTATATCTTCAACAGTAAGTTCTCCCACCTTCTTTGGTCGATTTCGACAGTTGTAAATAAATCTCTTAACCCAAGTTACAATATTCACTATTTTCTTATAATTGTTTGTACGAGAACTTAACAGTGTACTGACTTCAACAGTTAACATGGACGACACTACTCTCTTTTTCTTTTCACTATTTACTTCCTCTTCTTGGGTGGCATCTTCAACCATAGGCCATAAATGAGATGGAGAATACAACCACTCAGGACCCTCCCACCATCTTGATTCAGACAATTGCCGAGCAGAGCAACCTCTACTTGGAAGGTCAGCGGGATTCATTATACCAGGAACAAATCTCCAGGCATCTTTAGGGGTCAATCTCAATATTTCTTCCACTCTATTCTGGACAAAGACTCCCCATGTATCATCTCTCCTCAACCATGCAAGAACTGTAGTGGAGTCTGTCCAACAGTATACATTTTCTACAGGAAGATCCTTCACAATATTTGAAAAAAGACGAGCAGCTATAGTAGCACCGAGAAGTTCTAAACGGGCAACTGTAGTTTCTTTTCTTCCACAAGGGGAGACTCTTGCTTTAGCTTGAATAAGCTGTATATGTACTGAATTTTCTCTCTCAACTCTAAGAAAAACAACAGTTGCGTAAGCGGACCGACTAGCATCACAAAACACGTGCAATGAATGTCTCTGGCCTTCACTTCCTAATCTGATCCATCTTGGGATCTCAATTGTGGACAAGAAAATCACGTCTCTTCGCCATTTTTGGTACATCTTCTTCGTTTCTAAATCTACTTCTTGGTCCCAGCTCATATTTTCCTTCCACAAACGCTGTAAGATAAGCTTTGGAAATAAAGCCACTGGGCAAGTAACACCTAACGGATCAAAAATCTTGTGTGCAGAGGCCAAGATGATCCTTTTGGTTACTTTCTCATCAAAGTTTTTAAAACTTGATAGGTTGATTCTCAAAGTATCAGAATATTTATCCCATAAGAGTCCAAGAACATTTGTAGGTGCGGTGAAAGGTTTAGTAGAATTAGAATGTTCCCACCCTCTCAAATCAAATTTTCTCTTAGCCATAACACTCGTGGCTACATCAATAAAACTTTGCAACTCAGATTCAGTCTCAACACTCGTGACGCAGTTATCCACATAAAAGCTATCAATTAATTTCTCTATTATTTCTTTTGGATAGACAGATTCTTCCAAAACAGTTTGCAAATGATATTGAATTACTGCCCCCAGTAAAAAAGGGCTACTTGTGACACCGAAGACCACTCTACAGTGGCGATAAACCTTCAACTCTTTGTCCACATTCATCCACAGGAATCTAAGAAAGTTCTTGTCATTCGGAGAAATACTGATTTGTAGGAAGGCCTTTTTTATATCTGCTATCACTCCGATTTTTCCTAATCTAAATTTTGTAAGTACTGTGGGGATAAGTTCCATGAGATTAGGACCTTTTTCCAAACATTCATTCAGACTGGGCGATCTCTTTATCTTAGCCGAGGCATCAAATACTGGACGGATTCGAGTCGTGCTGTTTTCCTTGACCACATGTCTATGAGGAAGGTAATGACATGGCATGTTTCTCTCAGCTGCTGGTACCTCTTCAATGACACCCTCCTTCAACCATTCTGCGAACACTTTTTCGTAGGCTTGATAGAGGCCATCAGCTTCCAATTTTTTCAATGTAGAATGAAGTCTCTTGAGTGATAACTCATAATTATCTGGAAGTGCACGGTGATTTTCTAGCCAGGGCAGATTTACCATAAAACGCTCTTCTTCCACTTTTACTGTATTTAAAAAATGTGTTTTAGCAGCTTCTTGGAGCTCTTGTTTTGATTTATTTAAGTAAATATACCCATCTGAAGCTACACAATTGAAATTTTGCCAGACCTAGTGACAATTTCCTATTATTCTTAGATTCAGAATATATAAATTGATAACACCACATAAATGCTTTTAAATTATGAAAATTTTATCAAATTTCAAAACAATTATGGGGCACTGACGTTTTAAAATAATCTTGATTGTGTAAGTTGATATAGCAAGCCATTACCTGAATAATACAGTGTCAAAGAGATTGGTATTCAACTTACTAGACTAGAATATATTTTAACCCATTAAAAGATTTAATATGTAAATACTTCAAATAAAGGTATTAAATTTTTCTTAATTGCTCTTTTAAAAACGCTGTCTTAAAATACTGTATATAGTACCATAACAGTTCATGTAATGCTCTTTGGTAAACCAATGCTAGCTACTTATAGGGTATCCGCCAAAACAAAATTTTTCAAATCCATGACTTTCCCTGACTTTAGTAGAAGATCATTTTCCATGACTTTAAAAATATTTTGTTAAAGTACATATGAATAAAAATTCTGATATACATACAAATAAAATATATGCTTTTAGAGAAATTATAAAAAATACTTTATGTTTATAAACTCATATATATATATATATAAATTATTACATACCTAAGTTTAATCATACAGCAATTTTCTGAATGTAATCAAAAAATTTCCAATTTGAATTCAGAGTACTTAGGTATTATCGAGGTAACCAAGAATAATAGCCAAACACGATAACCCTAAAACGTTTATGTATAATAGCCCTAAAGATAAGCTTATATTTTGTAGAAAAATCTTAACTAATTTTTATTAAATAATAATAATTATTATTATTATATTAATAAAAATTTAATCTATAATTTAAGAAAAAACCAGAATATACTTATACATTTATCCACCTATTAAGCTTGGTTGTTTTGAGTTTCCTTGACAAACAAGTTTTACTTGGCAATATGGTCAATGGGATAATACATAAGTACCAAACTCAGTAACTTCAGCCATATGACAAGTAAAAATAGAATTAAATAATTCAATGTAATGATTTTGCCAAAATACTTAGTGCCTCACAATCAATAATAATTATTAACATTTCTATATAAATCTCAAAATTTAATGCCTCAAATTAAAAATTTCTTATTTACTGAAACTCCTAGTAACTCTTTACAGTAAAGATTTCCTCTTTTCCTCCAGAGTACGAATTTTCGACCGGTTGTGAACATCCATGCCAGCAATGGGATTCAAGCCCACGAACTTCCGTGCCGAAGAGCAGTGCCCTACCCATTTAGCCATCGAACGGCCGAATGGGTAAGGCTCTTCAGGCAGCCTGATATTTGTTATGGCATTGTTATCACATCACTGTTACTGCTGCTTTGCCACTCTAAAACCAGTTCTTCCATGCTTAACAAATTTCTCCCTTAATATTTTAAGTGAGCTAGATAAACTACGATAAAAAACATTTAATCGGAAATTAAAAGAAAAAATAATTAAATTAATTATAATAAAATTAGTATTAATTCTAAATTTTATTAGTACATCCCCAAAAGTGCCCCGCTTTTCTGTTTTCATGTTTAAAATTCAAATAGTTTCTTTCTGAAAAGTATATGCAAATAATAGCTTTCATTAAGCGGAGTTGCATGGATATACACTTAACGTTTACTTGTATATTATGCAAACTTGTATTTTATACCAGGCGATCCCCCTCTTCATCCATGTTGATGTTTGCATTGATTTGTGTTCCTTACATTTTAAGCGAGACTCATATGGATATCTCCAACGGCATTTAAAAATTAAAAAAAAATGTTCCGATCTCCGATACTCCATACGCAACATTGGTCTCAATATTAACCAGAGATCATCGCGTGGAGACCACACCGGACTGATAGAGTGACATCGCTGCGTCGCGTACACGAGACGGGTTAATGTTTCTGGTGCTTTCTAAACAGTACATCTTCAAACATAAAAAAAGATAACATACATACGCATGTTATATATTAATACTGTTAGTTTGAGAAAAGAAAATTCACCCCCCCCAGATTTTATATTTCCCCTCCCCCCAAAACATGGTTTTTTAATGAAACTGGCCTAAGCTGGTATTTTAATACAAAAACCAGTTTTTTTTTATAACTCTTCACAGATTCTCGGAAACGAATGCAGAGGAGGAGGGGGGGGGGTCTAGAAGACTGAATATACGGGCGAGAGAGAAGCCTACCCTGGTCTTGCCTGATTAACACACGAGAAAAAAAAAAGATAACAAATCGAATCGTACTGCTGCAATAGAAATATTCGACCCTTCCGGTGCAGCGTACACTGCCCTACTGAGTATGTTTTTCTATGCTCGTATCTTCAATGGTTTTGCTTCTCACAATGAAATTACACATGATCACTGGCAAGGTCAAGGACATTTCGATATCATCCCCTTCCCTCCCACCTCCTTTGTCACATCACAAGCCGACAGTACTTTTTTTCTTCTTCTCAACCAACGGCAAATCACGCGTAACGAGACACTACACATCGGAACATCCCCTGGTCAAAAAATAGATGAATGGGAGTCCAGCGCTATGGACAAAAGAGAGAAGTATGCAGCCGCTACCGTTCAGAAAGGAAATTCACTTGCAGAGGCATTTCTTGGTTTTTCTTAATTGGTAGCTCAGCGGATCTATGACTTTTACCCATTTTACTTAGAAAATCATGACTTTCCAGGTGTGCGGAAACTGTGCTTATACTAAAGAAAGAGTTAATAAGCTGCCACAAAACTAACAAAAAATGCTCAATTTTCATATTTTTTCCCCCACTACCTGTATATGTGTGTAGCATATGAAGAGTTGGAACAGGAGGGATGACTACAGAAGAACCATATACTATAGACCAATGGCTTTTACAGACCTTCAGGGGTTTGTGATACCCTTAAAAGGCAGTGTGGTAAATAAAAAATAGGGGTGTACAGGCAACAGTTTGATGGTTCACAGAATGTTTAACATAAAATCAAATACTGCAGCCCATTTTATCTTTAATTAAAATAAATAGCAATAAATAATTTGGCTGACACTACTTTGGCTGTTCACTGAAAACGAGATGAAGGTTTACTTGTCTTTATTTAAAGGCACTGTCATTATTCTTATCCTTAACTCTATTTATTCTTCAATTTTGCAAGTAAATTTACAAATTGATAAATCCAGACTGATACAAGAGCAACTTACTGAATTACTCTCAAAACTTACAAATGAGGACAAGATACTACAAATTCTGGTTACAAAAAACAGATACCAATTTTATATCCTACATTGCTATTAATGCACTCATATAATTAAAAACTTTATGCATATGTTAAAACTTTACAGTCAGATCCGGCATCACTATTAATTGTACTAATTTGCCACTATAAAGTGCAATATTTCACTTTTAGAATTTTATAAAAGATGTCTGATTGCTAAAATGCTGAAATATAATCTGAATTATTGATTTAATGATAATGAAATTATTGATTTTATAAAATGTAAAAAATTCCTAACTAGCAAAATACTAGAGGAAACCTGATTTTTGTTGACTACTTGCCATTAAAATTTAAGATTTTGTGAAAGGATTTCTGACTGGCAAGACTTTGTGATCAGTGCACATCTGGCTTTTGAATAAAAATAACAATTGAACAAGCTCTGAGAGAGTATAAACAAAACAATGTAAAGTATTCAAATTTAAAATAATTTAATTTTAATAAATATTACGTTAAATATCAACATGCTTAATTGATATTTTATTTTTGTTTCTATTAAAAATTCAGAGTTAAAATTGTAATATTATGTAGTTGTATTGTTATTGTAGTGTGATTACTGCCAGGAGTCCATGGGCAAAGCAAAAAGTTTGGGAACCACTTCTTTAGAAGAGAAACATTTTGCCATAATTATCAGGGGGGGGGGAGTTCTTTTTTATACTTAATACAAAAAAGCGTAAAGAACTAAAAAAAAAAAAAAAATAAAATAAATAAATAAAAAATAAAAAATTTAAAATTTTGTATATAAAAATAAATTTTAAGTTTTGAGAGTGTATCATATTTTTAAAGTATATATGATACTCAACAACTTACAAACAGAATATAGGCATTTATTAAAAATGTAAATATAACAATTGAGTATTAAGTCTCCATCATGTGGAATATTTTACAATAAACATTAATTTTAGTAGAATGAGAAAAAAAAAAATGATTCATTCCACATACAAATGCTAAAACTTGTTGTCATAATACAATAAATGTTATGAGAAACACCACTATGAATATATTCAACAAATTTTATTTCAAAAGAATATATTAGCATGACATAAGGAATATCCTATTGTTACCACTACATACTTTAACCAATCAAATATATAAAGTGATTATTAAAACACAAAGTGTTACAAGGAAAAAATAATTCTTAAAGGCTTTTTTTTTTTTTTAAAGAATGACTTAGTTGATAAAAGAAAATAGAAAAAAAAATTATACATAAACCTCCAAAAATTACCAAATATATTTGCTTTACAAAACTAAACTAAAGAAAATGATGAAAAAATAAAACCACAAAAGCTATTTACACCACATGAAATAAAATTATGATGCTCTTTCTATAATACTAAAGTTTTTAATCTTTTATGTTTATAAATGTCTTACAATATAACCTAATAAAATCTAAGTTTTTTACTTAAAAGATGATACTTGGCAAAATTAGTGCATACAATGTATAAAAAAAAATACTGATTATCTTCTTTTATAGCCTAAAATAAGTATTAAATGAGATATAGTTATGTTGAGTAGTAATAGCTGTTAAATGGAGTAAAGCATTAGAGTGATTACATATTTACACAGAAGAAAGCCCTAATATTTTCAGTTACTCTTTGGCTCTACTTATGGTATTACAATTTTATGTAAAAATAGTAAATATGATTAGTTGATGCAGAGAACAAAATGGATTTTCATAAAGATTAATTATAATAAGTACTTTAAAAATTATTTTTTATAATGTACCAGAGCATCAGATCTATACAATAGAAATAGTAAACCACTCTGACACTTTTCATAATTGAACAACACAGTATTTCTCACATAAAACATTTATTAAGATAGTTTTGTAGCTTTTTGATATAAGGCATCCACAACTTTTCCCAAACTCTGTATAGTCTCTAAAGCTGCTTCATATGTCTTATTAACAGGGGTATCTTCAAATATGATTAAAACCCCTTCACCTTGATCTAAAATCCCTAAAATTAAAAAAGAAAATTATACAAAGTTTACACATATTGAAAATAAAAATAAATGTAACAGTTGTTTTCAAAATTATTTTTAAATAATAAATGATAATACTTGCCAACTTTTAAATATCGGCATCCATATAACTCTTTGTAAAACACTCGATGGTTAATATAAGTTAGCTAATAAAATCCTTATGCATACATAATATATTAGCCAATTTTTTCTAACAAAATTTGATTGTAGGAAAACAAAAAGTTAAATCAAATTTCATACAGAATATCTACTCAGCAATATTTAAAAAAAAAAGAGAGTTAATAAAATTGTCAACTATGACTTAAAAAGCTATTTCTTAAAAAAAATTTTTTTTTCCACATTTCAAATTTTTAAAAAGTTATATTACAAATAATACATAATGTAATCAAAAGAATAAAGATTAATATTTACAACCCTTGAAAATTAAAGTAAAAGGTTATTATCCAATTTTTTTTTTAAACCAAAGAACTTTACAATTACTATTTCTAAACAACACATTTCTTTCTAAGTTGCAACTTCAGCTAGTACACAGTATTTACACGAGATTAGTTTAATGAATTATTGTTTATGGTTAACAATTTAAAATTCAGCAATTAAATATGCAATTTTAAAAGTAGAAAAAACACATACCATTGAATTTCTTATCTAATATCATCTGTGACAATTTCTTTTCCACTGTATCCTAAATAATAAAAAAAATATAGTTTATAATTATGAAAAAAAGTTAATCAGCAGATATGTCTGATAAACATTCTCAAGAATAAGCAAAATTTCTAACAACCAATTATATTTCATTAATAAAAAAATGACCATCTTGATTTTAGATAAAAATTTAGTTTTTTAAAAATAATCCACGTCAACATGCAATTACAACAGGATTAGGATATTTTATATACATATGTGTGTGTACATAATTTACTTATCCAGTCAACTAATACAGGAGGCTGAATTTAATAAAAAATGTTACAAAACAGTACACAAGTAATTACATACAAATACCAGATTTAACTGAAAAAAAAAAAAAATACAAAAACATCCTTGTACAGAGAATGTATAGGAAAATCTGAGTTTGTATGTTCTGACAATAGGAGGTCAGCAGGGGAAAGGGTACAGATACAGAATTAAAATTTTGAAAAATCTCTCTTTATGAGGATAATATTAATGTAGGGGGATAATCCTGGCATGGCATCATGAAAGCTAAACTGTCAGGGATGGTGACGACTTAGTTACCCAAACCAAAATATATTAAATAGTATTCTCTCCCTGTCTCAAAACAGGCTGATATCCTGATGGATATTAACAATAGCTTTAAAAGTAAAAGGTCTCTTCAAGCTAAAAGAAGACATCTATAATTATTTGTTTCTGGTTTGAAGTAATCGTAAAAATTACAACTATTTACAACACAAAAGTTAATTAAAAATGACCTGCTGTTTAAAAGATAATTCCAAATGGATACTAACATCTACACAGTGAGATCACCATTATTTTACAAAATATTTAATATTAGCTAAGTTGTTAGAGTTGCCTGGGCAAAAATAGTGTTAGATATTTAATTACATTACAGTTTATTATAATTGTAGTGATCAATGCAGAATTTTACAAAAGTCTAATAAAACTTTAATTTTTTTATATACAAAATAAACATTTTTAAACACAAAGTTTGAATGCATATAATGTTTTAAGTCTGTCTTGAGAGTACACAAAATATCTGGTCTGCTGACTCATAAAAACGCACATGGCTCGGTAAATATTACTTTAGTCATATCAGCTACACTAACTATAGCTATATTACATATAAGTCATTATTTATAACTATATACCAGCTATATAATATCAATTAAACGATGCCAATTACAGTACATTCCCAAGTATCAAGCCTTATGTGGTGGAAGGACAGAAAACAATGTTTTAATACTCACTGTTATTATGCATATTTTCTTTCTTACTAAGTACTAAGCCCTCTATTTATCTAAAGCCATGCTGAATGTGAACGTGCCCATGGCACAGTGAATCATAGCAGCATTTTCCAATAATGTTTTGAGTTAAAATAGAAGGCTCTGTACTGGTTTATATATGTTTATATACTGCACTCCACATTTCAAGAATTTATCAGAGAAAAAGCAAGTTAATGGATATAAACTGTTCACATTTTAACAAATTCTGTAATGCTTAACTTAAATGAAGGAAATATAGAACATTAGCATACATTCTAGGCCTTATTTTAAAATTCACTGAAACTGATTTCATATTTTAGTGATCACTACATAGATATGTAAAGGTAACCTTAAGAGTCAAAACTTAATAATGTTTTTAAATTTTGAAAAAATCTTTAATCGATGACTGCTCAATTTTTTCCCCAGTCCCACACAGTACTTTTCCTAACTCCAAAGCAAAATTTTTTGCTGTTACACTAGAATCTAGTTGTTGTATATAATACATAATTTTTCCTCCATAGTCCCTACAAACTTTTTTCGTATATCAGTCATTCTAAAACTTTCACTATGGTGCACTTAAAATTTAAGCATACCCCAAGAATAATTTATAAATACTCTATGTACTGTGCAGTTATAATCAGGAACAGTGGCAACAATTGAGAACTGTTAAATGCTGATAAAACAATGATTAACAATCAAAATGCTGCTCTTTTCCTGTCATATCTTGTGTTTTGCACACAACGCATAGGAGAATCAAAGCAGATGTCCACTCCAATGCCCTGGCAATACACCACCATCCCTTCCTCATCTAATCACGATAAAAGAAAAACTTTGCAGTTGGCAGATGGTTGCTAACAGATAGTTGGGAGTATACTGTATATTAATTTTACAAAATTTGAATATTCATTTAAATATAAAACATTTTTATTGCTAATCATAAGGATGTACAATATATTTATCTGTCCAGAATGTGAACAAATGATATGGCTTTCTGATTCTTGAGCAAGCCACATATGATTGACCATGTGAAAAACATGACATTTCCAGGTTATTATACCTGGTGTTGTTTGGATAAAAAATTACAAAACTATTGAATGTTCAAGTCAAACTAAACCTTTAAAAAAAATCTTTTAAAAATTCTGGAAATATATAGATATTTTAACTACAGTACACAGTTCGAGAGAGGAAATTCTGGATTTTTCAATGATGCAAGGTACCGAATATAATATTAGTTAAAGTCTCTTTTCTACCATATATGGTGTATCTGGTACTATTTTTTTTTTTACTGTGTGTTTTCTTCAAACATACTAATTCAATACAATAAATTACAACATTTCATACACTATTCTACAAAATAATTTTAAATTTATCAAGCATTAATAAACGAAACTTGTATTTAAATTTACACATAATGCTGCACAGAACCAAAAAGATAATTTTACTCCTGAAAATAATTAATTTCTTAGCACTTGTACAAGATATCAAGGGTGATTGTGTTCCTATGTAAAAAACCTGGAAATGTATATAATTCATAATCAAAAACCCAGAACTAAAAAAAAATTACATATAACAAATAATTGCATGCAACTAATATTAGATTTTATAAATTTCAAGCAGTGATTTTAAATTGTTTGTAAATTCAAGCAGGGATTGCTTTAATTTTAATCTTATGTTAAACAAATGAGCCTAAATAGAATTGGATTTTTAAATCTTGATTAACCAAATACATTTTATTTACGATAAATCTTATCTTTTACAATAAGTGTTAGATTAAACTAATACAGAAATAAAATATTACCCCCCCCAACACTCACAAGCGTTGTGAGAATGTGTTCTTGCAACACTATGCAAATCAACACCCGTTTGAAGATTAAAGCTTATAGTTCAACATATCACCTCTTCTCTTCTACCCCTACACGATCACTGTAAATACTGACTGTAATAGAACACTCGCTCTGCAGCCGAAACACAAGAAACATGCAATAATAAAAGTTTGACGAAAAGCCTCTTATATTTAAAAAAATTTTTTTTTTGCTTTTCTGAATGCAAACTACCATGGTGGAAATTTTCAACCTGGAAAATTATTTCCCAACTAAGAATTCCGGGCTACCCCTGAAGCACAATCAGCCCTGAGACATAAAAGTAGCAAATCCTTAAGATTATTAATATAACCTTTGATGATAAACATATCTTTATTTCTAATGACAGATTTAGTTTATTTACAGCTACTGCCAAGAGTTTTCTCTCTTGATTGAACAGCCAATAACACATATTTGGGGGAAGGAAAGGGTTATAAGAAGTTTTAAAAAGAGACTTTAGTGGTTGGTGTGCAGGTTCAAACAAATTCTAAAACACCAATGTATACTGGTTAAAGCTGAGCTTAAAAAATTTCTTGTAGCAGATCAAAAGGTCTTGAGAGGGGTTTAAAAACCTTTTGAAGATTATAAAATCACAGGAATATTTAGAGGTCATATAAGACTTTTGTCCCTGCAGTATATCATTGTTAGTTTAGACAGAAGTAGTTCTCTTTTACACAAACAACCATATTTCACAGGAATGCAACAATAGCTACAGCCTTTAACTACAAAAGAACTAAATACTGTAGTACATTATTAGCTTTCTTTTTAGTTATGAAAAACTTGTCTAATTTATCTTAAAATCTCAAGTTTAAATATAAAATATAAATTTTCATTTGACAGAAAAATTTAAATTACTGATATACTGAAATGATATCCAAAATATTAGTTTTTTAATTACACATCAAAAGTTAAAAAGTGAAATAAAGTAATTCATACCAAAGACAGGTTAATGGTGCGGGCTATATGTTCAACCTATTAAAAAGGAAAAAAATATACAAGATATAATTTATTATTATGCATCATAAAAAATTATCAATATAACAGCAAAATAATATTCTATTGCACAAATAAAAACAATATTAGTATTTTCTGTATTTTAAAGTTATTTGTATTTGAAAAAATATTACAACAGAAGAGTATAAACAAAGATGCAAAATAAGTTTTTGAAATTACTTACTTGTACTCTTGAATAAGGTTCAATTATTCTACATAAATTTTGCTCAAGCATTGTGTCATACAAGGTGTTCAAGTGGGCTTTGATAATTGAATCATCAACCAGTTCCTTTTTGTACTTTGTAAGAGCCTAATATCACAGAATATACAAAAATTTCTCCAGTAAATGATTTTTATTTTAAAATATAAAATATATATATATTTTTTTGAAAATATAAAATATAGAAAAAAAATTAATACATACTGCCTGAAAATCTGCCATTGATCGTTTGTGACTTGCCTGTGCAATTGCTTTCATAGCATCAATTTCTGGGCCAGCATACTTAAGAACTAATCTACCCATAATTATAGAATGAACTTCATCTGGTCTATAAGAGAGAAATTAAAGATAATTATGAAAAGCATTAATATATGTTTACACTTTAGTTTACTAACATACTTACAAATACACATACATGGAGGAAAATATGACTTAAACCTCTAAACATATAAACTCCTGTTTATAAAATATATGGCAAAGACAAATAACTAGGGAAAAAAAAAAAAAAAACTATTTAACATTTTAATAAAAACTTTTCTATAAAACAGAGAACTAACACTTTAGTTTTGCACAAAATGCTTATAATTAAAAATAAAATTAATTTTAAATCTTAACACTATATATTGTATCTTAAAACGTTAATATGCAGGTTAGATTATTCTATGTTTAGGAAGGTAGTGGAAAGATACAGTGCATAACAGTTAAATGAATAAGACATTTCTTTAACAAAAGATTAAACTTGCTCTTCAAAATAATGATAAGTAATTGTTTTTCATATACACCTAAAAAGATTGTGTGAGTTCAGACATTTCTATAACAGCTATTAAACTATTACTACTATAACTTACAAGTGGTATAATAAAAAAAAAAAAAAACCCTGCAAATTTAAACAGACACCTGCATTAATCGGTTCGTAATGATAAATAGTAAATGGAAGCTGGTTTACAGAATATGTGGAAAGAATAAAAAAATCTAAATTATTTTTATCATTAACTGCTTAAAATCACCAATGACTTTTAAATATTTTTCAGTTACAAATGTAACTGAGAAACAATTAACTAAATTAACAATTAACTGAGTAATAAAGAACTCTTTGTCTCTTGTACACTATGAGCAGCATAATTATCAGCCATATACAGGGACAGATCGTTTATCAATATATTGCAAATTATTGATATTTCTTTTAGTATTGTGATATTAAAATTTTACTATGGTGATATATCCCCGCCATCAATGATACTGTTTTTCTCTCACATGTGATAATATAGATTGTTGAAAGACATCCCAAACATTCTATTATATATAGCGACACAAAATATATTTTTTCATTCGCTTAACAGCCATTTCAAGTATCTACCCATGTACTTGATACAAACACAAACCAGAAAAATCTACCTTTGAAGATCAGGTTCCATCAAGGTCTTTCATAGTATATTGCAATATATATTCGGATAATAAAGCAGTTGGGTCAAGACATGATATTCTACTTCTCGTGATTGGTGACAATGAACTCAATTGTTCTGGTTTCACACTTGCTACTTGCTTGTTGAGAGATAACAGATATTGATATTTATTGTTTAATCGCCATAGTCAGTGTTGATACATCCCACTATTTTGATACTTGAAGTTCATATTTTCTACTAGTATTGGAGGCTTATAGTATTTTGATGAATATCGGGATATAAAACCGAATGCTCAGAATCGTGTTTATTGCCCTAAGTATCAATTATATAAAATATATACTACAAAAAGTAGTGTTTAGCAGTTTTTTTTTTGTTTTGTTTCCTGGGGATGAAAATGGCAAAATGTGAAAATATATTGGTCTCTGTGCAGTTTCTTTAAAGTCTACATATAATTTTATGGAGCTATTTTAAATATCCTCATGCTCTACAAAATCGGAATCTAAATTCCAGTTAAGATTGTCTTTTTACTTTTAAAAATTAGGATATAATTTTCATAAGTTACTTAATTATCTCCTTTTAATAATTTACAATTGATTATTAATTTCAAATGTTTATTGAATTTCAATGGATTGTCAAAATTTTATTCATATAAATTGTGTTCGGAGAGTAAGAAAACAAGCATAAAACATTTATCAAAATAAATAATTTTCTATTGAAATTCAAAACTTTGAGATGGTTTTAATTAATATCTTATATAATTGGAATTTTGAAATGTAAATTGCCAAAAGTCTTCCTTGGACCATTTCCTACCTTTTGGTAACTTTGGCATCTTTTATGCATCTAGCTGTTCATGAGAAAATAGATGCATATACACAGTTACAATTATATTTTAACAAGATAGTAACATTCAATAACTGGATATAGCAGGTAAACCAATACTTTTGGTGACTGGAAAAACCCAAAGAATGATAGAAAACTACAATGTGCTATAATGTGTGTGTTTAAAATTTGATTTCCCTAATTAAAATGTATTCAAGTTACTGTGTTCACTTTCAGAAATGCACACACACAGACATAATTCCAAAAATGGTAGACTATGGGAGGTCCAAAATATGAAGAACAAATTCTTGAAAAATTACAATACTTTCCCTATACTATGTATACGGAAAAGTAATGAACTGCAAGGAAAATGTATTAATTTATTCTATGAGCAATTAAAAATTAATTTGGAATATTACTGTTACTCTTTTAAGATAAAAGATAAGTTACATTGATCAGCAATTAAAACTGAAGAAAAGGACTATAAAAATATAAATACTCCTCCCCTCACACTTGATAATAGATGAAAAGTAATATTTTGAAGTAAGAAAATACTTCAAAACAAAAGTTTATATGTAAATTTATATGGCAAATAAAAAAAAAATAAAAGCTAATTATTGGTACAGTTGCAAATAGTTATATATGAGTAACACTCAAATTTCTTGCAATACATTTATTGTAAAATAAATATAAAATACTTACAAATTCAACATTATCTTTGATAAAAGCATATACTTCAGAGCAACTATAGCTTTGGGATTGTCAATTGAATCATAACCTTCAAATGCTTCATAGAAGTAAGAAAAAGCTGTCTTAAAATCTCTTTCATCAGCAGCATGCAGTATTCCAGACTGTAAATCTAATGCCGCTTGAAGCTTTGGAGGACAATAGATAGCATTTGCAGTAGTTCTGGCAGATGTTAATGCAGCTCTGCAATGTAAAAGAATAAAAATAAATACATTTTATAAGTTACTGAGTTTGAATCAACAAATAAAATACTGTGAAATATTATAATACTACTAACTGTGTTATGCATGCACACACACAAATTGAGGTATTAAATTTACAGGAGATCCTACCAAAGTAGTTGAAGGATAACACAAACATGCCAGCAGTGGGATTTGAACCCCTGAACTCTGGTATTGAATAACAGAACCCTACCCATTTGGCCATTATTTGGTATAAAGTACTAGGGGAAAATGCCTCTAAACTTAGGTATGAATATGAGGCACATTCACAGAGCTCAAAATAGATATAGAAAGAAAATTTGTAATGAAGAATAAAATATGATAACAAGAAAATTTAAAGATATTAAAAACGAAAGACAGCTACCAGAGATGTTAAATAAGTCTAAAAATTAATAGATTAGTCCAAAACATATGCTTTTTAGTATTTTCACATTCTTAGTTATTTGATGTGCTACATAATTCCTAGTTTCAAAATTAATGTAAAGTAATATTCCTTAATTACAATCAGCCCTCAATCTCTTAATTTTATATCATATTTTAATTGCTAATCTGCAGTGTAAACTCCCAAATACAAAGCATAACAAAAGCTCTATTATGTTGGTTGGTCTGGAACAGATGGATAAAAAGGCTTATTACTGCAAAAGATATGATAAAAATTAACGACATACAAAGTTGATAATTTATATTCTAATTTAAGGCATAAAAAAAGTCCAAGACTGACAGAATTTAAAATCCTTCACTTATTAAATAATGAAACATTTGTGCACATTACACCCACCTCTTAAATAAATAAAATAATGCTAGGTTTAAAATCAGTCTTTAAGAATGGAATACAAGAGGCTTAAATAAGAAAAATTCAATTTTTACAAAACCAAATATATATATTTAGTAAATTTAAAAAACAAGTTTTTTTTTCTTTTAAACTGGATATGAAAATAACAAATGTATCTTACCTAATTGTATGAATTACTCACCTGGCTTTAGGCAAATTGCTAAGAGCATGGTAAACTTTACTTTCTAAAAGCTGAACTTCAACAAGGAGATTTTTATCATCCATCTTTTTCAATTCTTTTAGCAAGGAACTTCCTAAAGAATAATATAAAAAGAAGATAATTATTTGCATGATGTAAATAAATACACAATTCATTTTAGATTTATATTTCACATAAATTGTTTATATAACGTTTAAACATTTCTTACCTAATTGCAAGGCGTCAGCATATTTTTCAGTATCATAATACAAAGCAATAAGTCTAGCCTAGAGATAATAATTTTTATTACTTTAAAAGCTTAAAACACAATTTTCATAATTTGACAATACAAAAATTTATACAAGTATGAATTGAAGTTTTAATTAAAAAGAAAAATAATCTACATGTACTAATTAGAAAAAATTTAAGTAAAAAGATCCATTAATAGGACTTTTTTATTAATACTTAAAATTAGAATGTGCATATTAAATTTAGTTCAAAGTACTGAGACAAAAAAACATGTTTTCTTAGTCTTATCGAAATGAAGCAAAGCCAATTTTTCTTAACATCGATAACTTGACAAATCATATAAAAGAAACATACACTGTACCCTTTTCATAAGTTAAATTGAGTAATAGAAATTTTATTTTAAAATTTGAAAGTTTTAATATGAAATGAGTAATTAAAAAAGGTTTCATTAGGTTTGATAAAAAAATAATTTGGCCTGATTTCAGGTGTATGCCTAAATTGTTTTTCTATTTTTTTTAACAGTGTATTTATACAGCAACAATTTTTTAAAATGTTAAACACTAAACTGATTGTTTTTATTCAAAAAACACAGGAGAAGTTTGACATAAGAAAATTAAATATTAATAATTTTAGCAATAAATTTAATTATTAGATGACACTTTAACTCATGATCTAGTAGAGGCCTGTTCAAATAAATTCTTATTTCAGTAGCTGTGTGTATAAAATATTTAAGTGAAAATTTAAAACAATACATTAGTATTATTCATAAATTACCAATAGAACATTATGTCTATTGCATACACATTTATACATATATGTTAAAAATCAATATACAATGAAATATATTTGCTATAAGAAATGAAAGTATTTAATTTATAAATTTTGTGAATTCTAGGTTACAGGGTGGGCCATGGTTTAACCACTCCTGATCCATTTCAATACTAGGAACTCTAAAATTTTGCGAGAATCAGTAAAAAAGATTGAACAGAAAAAGGTGACAAATTACCTCTAATGACTGCCTGAGAAATGTTCTTTTTTCCTGTTTAGCCCATTCAATACATTCCATACAAAGATCTACCTATAAAGCAAAAATAAGTTACTTATAATGGATAATTATTCTTTCTGAACAGTTTTCAACATAAAATTTAAAAAATGAGATTAAAATGTATTTATCAGAACAGTTAAAAATAATAAGCTTAAGCTCATCAAATGACTTGAACTTTATACTGAAAGGTATTATCCCCAATAAAGTTTTAGCTTGCCACTGTTTTATATTTACGAAAAATATAAATTCCTAAAATGATAACAGATGTAGTATAAAGAACATTTTGGTAACCAAAACTATAAAAGAAAGTCTAAATTGAAAGATTTATAGAAAAAATAAAATTGATTCAAAGTTACAATACAGTTTTAATGGTTCAAGATATTTTCACATATCACTAAAAAGTCATGCAAAAAAGTTCCTGTACTTATTTTTAAAACTTCATGTTTATGTAGCACTTTCTGCCCAGAAATATCACTAGTCAATCATAGCAGTCGGGATACACTCTGCCAGGATAGATCTTTTGAAACAGCACATTAAACGATAGAAATTACCTGCCAGCCTTAAATACTTGCCTGCTAGTGATGAGCCAAAATTTTGCAATCTGACTTAAATTTTCTTTTTCAGTGCATTTAATATTATGAAAAAGTACACTAATCTTTTAGACTTTTAACTCTTAATATTGAAATACCTGTAGTCCAAGAAAGCAATAATAGTCATTAATGTTTCTTTAAACAAGAGTATTCCAGTATTACATTTTTAAGACAAAATAATAATAAGCATACTTTTCAGGATATTCCAACAAAATTTTAGCCATTATTTAATTAGAAATTACTGTACAATCTACATTATAATAGTAATTAAAAAAATTACATGTATAATTGATACTAACTTCCATTCCAGTGCCTGCTTCCATATCCAAAAATAGATCCACAAGAGCTCGAACAAGTTTTGAAGCTTTTGCTTTGCTAATGAGATTTAGGAAAGGTCTTGTTGTTTTTATCAAGTTACCCAGTTCTAAAATAAAACAAAATTGCCTGTCACATTGCATAATATAATGCTTAAAGCAAAATAAAACATAATTAAGATAATACAACTATTAAATAACCATTATTTTTGCTATTTCATTTCTAAAGTTCTGATGTTTACACACATTCACAATATTTTGATTATTAATAATATTTACAATACTTCTTGAAAGTACAGTCAATGATCATATGAGTTGGTAAAAGGGTGACAGATGTACAGACAAGCAGCAAATGTATGCACACAGAAAGAACATATACAACTTTATTATTAGAAGTGTGTTAATTGCTGGTTGTGTAAACTATCTTTATAATTACCACGTTTAAAGAAAAAATATAACCAATGCATCTAAAATCTACAGGCACATAACCTTTCTGCTCTCAAAAAAAGCCCTTACCCATTTATAAATTTTCACAAATTACTGTATTACATAATCATACATGAAATACTAATATATTTAAGAAACCCCCCAAAATCAGATTCCACATTTTTACTACTGGTTTTACTTAAAAAGATTGAATTATACAGGGACACACTGCTTATAAAACAGTGTGTAGACAGGAATGTCCAGAATTTTGATGAATTATGAAGCATAGTTTATACTAGCTGCCTCAGATTTATACATTAAAGCTATATTTGACAACTGAAATGTTTATATTTAGTCATGCAAATTTAAAATCTAATCATTTTATGCATGTCCCATTTTATAATTTGTTACCATGCTAGTATATTTTACCACTGTTACACAGTCTCCTTTTACCAGGTTTTGTTTTGTATTTAATCGGTGACAAATCTTTATGATGCAAAATTATAAACAGTAAAAGATATTTATATAATTCCAATACTTGGTAATTTTAAATAAGATAAAAATTAAAATAATTCAACTGCAGGAATGAGACAGAAAAAGAACTTCTTTTGAACTAAACTTAGACAAAAAATAATCTTTAATAACAGTAGATACAGAAAACTGTTTTTGTTTCCTAAATGTCAGTTATAAATTTATATACTCTTATTTAAAATTAATGATAGTCATATAAAAATTATATATTCAGAATTGTACTTGATATACAAAATTTTTTTTGATGAGATTTCACTATTGAAGAAAACTTTTGTTCTTTTGTTTTAAACAAGCAAAAGTTTATGATCAATAATGTTAATGGGTTATTAAAGTATGTTTAAATACTAAATGGAAGTGTTTCCTATAAGGTAATGTAACTGAAAAACATGTAACATAAAATTTACAGATCTGAATGGTTTAGCTAAATAAAAGTTACTCCCTTTAAAAGAAAACTTTCTGTAAGCAGTTTTAAATTGTAGAATACATTACAGATTCTACAAAGGATTGAAATTGTATAGTTTACCTATAATGGTCGAAAATCATTCATGTGTAAGAACATTTTTATTTATATTATAAATGTTTTGTATAATCATTAGTGAATATTATACAAAACAAAAATCTTTATTTCTCCTTATCTCTATGTAACATAAATACTGACATAATGCAAATTGATAATTTTAACTTAGAATAAGATTTCTAAAACAAACAAACAAACAAACAAACAAACACACACACACACACACACATATACATACTGAGAGATTTGTATTTTCACAAATGCTGTATATATATTTAAATCACTGCTATGGATTTTTAACCTAATTCTTACAACTTTAAACTTTTTTACACATTTCCTATATATGTCATTTCTAAATATATCTGAAATGAGCTACTAATTATTCAATTTTATTTAAAACAGCGAAGTTTAAAGTTGGTGCCAATAAAACATTTGCCATTAATTTTCAAAATATTTTTAATACAGTATAAACATAATCTGAATAGCTTTCAGGAATCAATAACTATGATGCCTCATATGTATAAGAGAAACACTAATGATGATACAAACCAACTGCTCTTCCAGTCCTACTAAGTAGATTGCCCAGTTCCAGAATACTCTGTTCTTTAACCCGAAGAACCTCTTCATCATTTTTGTCATCATTAGTACTCACTAACAAAGTAGAAAATCAGAAATATTTAGTAAATACAAAAAGTCATTACAGAATAGAAAGACTAAGTTGGATTATTTTCTTATCATTAAATACAGTAACTATTAAAAAAATAGTTTTTACCTCTTAATGATAAATATGATTTTTTTCCATTAAATGAAAAAAAAAGCCTATGTTTAATGGCAATTGTAGAATATAAGGTAATAGACCAGTCAATGACCATTTTACAACATTTAAAATAAAATTAAACATCACAGGACAAGTTAAATTAAGGTTATTTATTTAATTACAACTTAAAATGCCAACCTTAAAGAAAACATATGTCTGGAAAAATTAACATACATATTAAGGATACCACACACATAGAAAAAATAAGTATCAGAAAAGGAAAAAAAAAAAAACCCCAATGAATGACTACTGAAAGCCTGTGAACAGATTTGCAAGTTTAACAACTTCACTCTAGTTTTCTTTATCAAAACATAAGATAACAAAAATGTTTAAAACCTTTAGTTTTTCTGATTTGTTCCTTAACTGAGTGAATAAGGCCAAAATTGGAAAATATTTACTCTACTGAAGAACTGCATGGATTAAAATTAAAATGCAGACACACCATACGCTTCAGCAAATCTGCTGTCCTATCAATCATAAAGATGGTGAGATTAAGGAAAAATTTGAAAGAAATGATGCAGATTCAGCCTCAAATATAGTTATATATTACAGAAATCAAGGTTCCCTTTTAGCCACATACAAGAATATTCCCTTTGTCTCCAAGAAGCACCTGAACAATCTCAATAAACTAACATCTATGAAATATTAAAATTAAAATCCCTATTTATATTGATGACAATATAATAACTAATGAGCTTTATATATTTTGTTATCTATCATAGAATGAAATACATCATTTATATATAAAATATGCATTATAGTTTGAGTATTCAACAAATGGAACAACATTAAATAATTTGAATTAAAATGTTATCAGAAACTTTTGCAACGGTTTATGGAAACTTTTAACATGTCACATCAAAAACTGGACTTTACCTGTGAATGATCACAAAACTAACCAGTAAATGACCACTTTCATTTTTATTACAATTTAAATTTTAAAGCAATATTGTTATGAATGAAAGTTAAAAATTCATGTTAGGTCAAGTTGTATCCATAATCACTTAGTAACCTTGTATTTGTCTATTTCTGGTATAAAATAATTGTTCTTTACAGTACAGTTCAGTTTCAGTACAGTTACAGTATATTTCTTTAACACTGATATTTACAGGATCATACCAAATTTTATCCCTAGCATCATCCCAATACTCTGGAAATGTGTAAGAATTATGTTTTAATTCATTCCCATTAACCTTACTTCTATTTTCTCTAAATTTTCTTGCAGTAACTATTCCAAGGAAGAATTTTTCATATTAGAAAACCACAAAGGAATTTATTTGTACTCCAATTCATCAGACTCAGCATATAAATGATCATTAATAAATTACTAGAGTTACTATCAGCAAGACAGATTATCTTTATCAGCAGTAAATATTCTTTCCAAAGTTTATTAACTGATCACTAAGCTCAAATTTCTATATTCTTCCTTTTTATTGTCTTGTTAAATTTATCAAAATAAACAAGGAGTTTTTTTGTTTAAGTATGTGATTAATCTTTAATACGCAATAAACATTGAATATAAAAAAATTGTGCATAATTTTTATATAACTGCATACATATTAAGTCCCAAAATCATCATGGTCAAGAATAGTAACAAGCTATTTATATTTATAAATTACAAAACTGGAGATAATTAGTAATTATTGGAAGGAATTTAGAAATTACCTCCAGTAATCTAAAAATACACCTAGTAAATGAGCATTATGACGATTTATTGAAATGAACTAAATCAAAAGTACATGATCAGATGGACAAAACACACTAGTATTACTCATTACAATCTAGATAATAAGAATAAAGGTTTATTTTCACTATTTAAGTTGATTGAAATTAATTTTAGAGGATTTGAAAGCATGTTGGTCATTTAATATTCAAGTAGTTTAAAATAATTTGATGACCTAAATGGTAAAGAACATTTTATAACTTATCTGAACAGAATACTCTTGAAAGTTAAATAAGTTTTAATCAAACTCAGTAAAATTACAAAGTAAAAAAAAGTTTTAATAAGCATTTCTAAAATGTAAGACTAATTATGATTAACATGGTATTGTAGAAAAAAAACCCACTCTTAAATGTGTTTAAGCGGTACATTAATAAAGAATCATTGTTAATATTTTTATGACATATAGACCTAAGCATGATGCAAATATATGTATATATCGATATAATATATTCATGGAAGCATATTAATATTTCCATTTAATATGAATAATAATAATAGACACAATGTTAATACATAAAAATTATGAATGTTTAACTAGTAATCAGTACAGACATACAAAATAAAGGTAAATTTCATTACAAACAGAAACATCCCTTTAATATAACATGAAGAAAGAAAATTTTCTATACAAATGTTAAAATACCTTTACTTTTACGCAAAGAATAATCAATTTTCATCACAATATCAATAATATAATTAAAGGAATTATAAATTTTTAACTAAAATTACAAGTTGGTTCAAAACGAGCACACGACACTTTAAAGGCTGAATAATCGCCAGCATGAAAGAGAATGACACAGCAATATACGATAGGTGAAAACTATAACAAACATATAAGTACCTATTTTTTTAAGCTGTTCTAATCCATCAGGCTTTTCTGGAACTATTAAATTTTCGCTCCTGCCAATAACTTTCATAGCACCTGACATTTTTACTTAATTTCTTTTAGCTATAGTATTTCCAAATATGGAACGCGCCGGCCAAATTGTTGCCACTTTATTTGTTAATCTTACGAAGAATAGTGCGTTGAAGTTTCCAAAATACTAATATGCTGCTGCCATCTAACGTATAGTTGTAACCATCATAAACGGTTGCTTCCATGACGATTTGAAATATGAAATTTTTTGACGTCAGATGAAAATGATTATTTTCGAAATAATGGCAAATATCTTAAAACATTAAATTTTTCTTAACATTTAGTGAGATTTTACAATATTATTTTATTACAAATAGAACCCACCATTTCTACTGATCTTAGCATTTTTTAAATTATGAAGATAAAGTTTAAAGGAATAATTTTTAGTAATTATTTGCTGATAGTAAATGTTCTATTTTTAAGGTTTTTTCCTCATTGCACTTTTCATATTTTAAAAATAACTAATTTCAGTTTGTGTTCTCCTTATGAAATTCTTCGAAATGTGAAAATTATTTCTGGTTCAATCGCTTTTCATTTAAATTTAAAATATTTTCGAAAATGGGAATAATACTTTTTTCTTTGTTTCTTTAATCTCCTACAATTTTTTTTAAGCTACAAATTGCTATCCAACATTTTATTTCATTGAATTTTGTTAGGTTTAGATACAGATTATGCTTAGATATTTCGAGTATAAAATAACAGTTTTATATTTAAGGTATTTACAATTTTTCTCATTAGCACGAACAATGCAGGATAAATGTTGTTATTTGACAGCCTTTTGGTGACTATACTATTGCAGGAAGAAATTTTTGATTTTGACAGAAAGGTTAAAAAACAGTTCTGTAGAGTATCCATTTTTTTCTTCATTGCATTTGTATGAAATATTTGCTATTTAATGTACTTTTTTCGAGCCTCATGAGTTCTAGATCTCATATGGTAAATATTTCTTCTAGAAAATTGGCAGCATAATATCATGTTTTTATATCATGCATGTTTAGTCTGCTTAAGACTCAAAAATGTTTATTTAAATTTTCTAATCACTTTCTCTTTTTTTACTGTTGGTAAAAGAAGTAATAACTTTTGTAATTGAGATTATGAACTGCCTAAAATTTTTTTGTAATGCCTAAGATATCTAGATAATAATACTATTTTAATTCATATTTATATATCATTTCATAACTATGCTGAATTGACATCTGTGCTGCTTCTAAGTACATACTCATTTTCTTCTCTCCCTTCTTCCTTTACATTTGTTTATGTAAGATCATAAATATTGTTTATTTAAAATTTCTAATTGCTTTTTTTTGCAGACAATGAAGTTAAAAAAGTTGAAATCCATCCTACAAGAATGTGAAGTATTTGAACGTCCAAAAATTTCCCTTGAACAGTATGCAACAAATCCTGATACAGCAGGTAAATATATTTAATCAAGATGAAGAATGTTCTCCACTCTATACTTGTAATTAAAGACCAGTATTAAATCTCATAACATGAATTATTTGAACTTGGATAATATTGATGTGCCAAATCGTAAGTAATCGGGCTTTACGTTTACTTAAACAGATATTATAAGAATTTCCCTACTGGTATAAGGAGTTATTGCACTCCTGGTATAGGAGCCATCTGGAATCAGTTTTATTTAATCCGTAGATCTTTGTCACTGTAATAAATTATTTATACAGAATGTTTACATAATTTTTTTACCTTTTTAAAGTTCTGAGATCTAATTATTTATGCCGAATTTCAACTTGTATAAAATTATTTAAAAGTTTTTATTGAAATTTCATAATCAAATTAAGAATTATTAACAGGTGACTGGCATTAATGAAAGTCTGTTTTTTAGTACTAGTATGAAATTTTGGCTGTATTAGAATGGTTATTTGGCTAAATTCCAGCATTTGTAATTAAACATCACTTCAGCATTTTTAATTTCCTTGCAATCTGTTCCAATTTTAAAATTACTTATTGTATAAGCTGTTTAATAATAATCATTGGATGTACAGTTACTTAATTAAAAAAAAAAAGTATGCAGCCTTCATCTAGGTGTGTTCATGTCTATGTTGTTTAATTTATAGAGTAAAATTGGCATAAATTTTCTGGATAAAGCTTCTTAATGTTATGAAGATAATAAAATAAGTGATTCACAGTTTGAAAGAATTCATATTTCTATTTAAAACTTTTTCATTGTTTTCAAAAGCTCCACTTTTACTACTGGTACTTCTAAAATGAATAATTTGGTATGCCCAAATTAATAAATATGTAATTAAAATGTATGCTTTTATCATCCAAGGTAAAAATTTAAACCAGTACATTTCAATGTAATCTGCATTGTGCTGATGACCACATACAAATATTGTGTAAACTCTTTTTTAAAATTGTACTTGGTTTCATAAAAATATATGTAAAATATTTTATGTATTGCTTGGTTTAAAAATTTGTTAAAATTTATTTTTACACTTATTATCACATTTAATCCTTTTATTTTCAGCTTGCTTGTTGAATATTGCAAATTTTGAATGTAATGATATAGAAGGAAAACTTGTTGCTGATTTAGGGTGTGGTTGTGGCGTGTTAACTATTGGAGCTGCTTTATTAGATGCAGGGTAAGTTTTCATTTGAAATTTAAGTTTTTGTTACTGTTACATATCCAGATTTTATATTAAAAATTAAGTATTGTTTTATCATTTGAATACATCTGTCTTAAAACATGTACGACTGTTAATGATTAAAGCTATTATTTTGGAATACTGTTATGAACTATTAAATGATTTGTAATTATTGATGAAATGAATAACAATTTCACTAGGTACCAGATATCTTATCCTACTGGAGCTTCTTATCCTACTGGATACAAATATCTGGCAGATATCCAGCAATGAAATTTTTTAATACATGATTGCTTATATTTTTATGTCATTTGAAAACACATTATGAATGTATTGTATTCATAATTTTTTAAAATTCATTTTAAATATACAGAAATATAATTAACAAAAACTTTTTAAATATGTGATATTAATAATGTTGTGTAGGAAATAAGGTATCTTTAAATACTAAAATAATCAGCTTATATTTGCTTTATACTGGTGACAGAATCAAATTTTGATACTTCAATACCTAGCAACAAAGTACCTACCCTGGTGTAAGATGTTTGTGATCCCTGCATTTTAGATCACCTGCAAAATAGGCTTTTTTAAAAAAAAATTTCTTTTGATTCCCTACTTTTCTCACACATCATCCAGACCCACAGATTAAATCTGCGTGTTTTCAGATTATACAGAGAGATGCCAGGATTGATCCTAGAATTCTAGTCCAGCTTGCTGACCACTAAACCTTCTCAGTCCCCAAAATTAAACTATAAACTTTAGTTTATTAATTACAAACCCAAGGTTAATGGTAAATTTAATTGGAATTAAAAAGAAATACTTTATATAGTTATTGCAGTCAAACAAAGCAAGAAAACAATTTTCAGATTGAACAATAAAAGATGTCCTTTTCCACAAACCTTCAATCTTCTTGATTTCATGCCAGATGCACAAAAAAGACTGTTAAAGAAAATATTTTAGCTCTATGACTTTCCTTTACTACGTAAAAATTACAAAGTGTTAATGAACACATATATCTTGAGAAAAATACAGGATGTTTATTCTTTCCAAGAATTTATTCTTCAGTCTCATGTTAATGAAACCAAAGAATCCACTTCCTCCTCTTCAAAGAGTTTTTCAGGATGCTTCAACCCCCTCCTTTTCCCTGTTGATATAATGCTGTGAGTTCAAGAAAGAGAGTCGTAGCATTAAACGTCACTTTCAGCATTTTTACACAAATATTTACACAAGCATTTTTGGACAAAGAGGAATCCTTTATTCAATATAGTTACATTTTAAATTTTTATTTATTAATATTACAGTTATTGCTAATAATGCATCTGAGGAGAATTTTTCTAAATTTCACCTATAGATATCCATATCAGACATACTTCTTGGCAGTCTGGTATCCTGATCTTTTCTGCCAATATGTAGATTAGATTCTAGATATTTAACAGGGTTCCCACGGTCCTTAAAAGTCCTTAAGAACTCTTTAATTTTAGCCTTCATTTTTAAGGGCCCTTAAAACTACTTAATTTTTATCAAATATCCTTAAAAACTCCTTAATTTTTAAATTTGAATGTGATCAATTTCTCCATCGACGAGATCTGCCATCGTTATGTGATTTCCTATTAGTTTTCTTATATGACAGTTTTTTCTTAGTTGCTTATTTGACAAATTAATAATCTTTCGTATACTTAGGTTTAAAGTATAAAGTCAGCTGCCCTTTTCTAATAGCAGACGGTCATGCAGATTTTAATTAAATGAAGCATGGAGGATGGAGGTTTATTTCAGTTACTTCTGGAAGTTTAATTTTCCTTTCATTGAATGTAATAGAACAGTCTAAAACTTTCTTCTTTCCAAGGCAACGTCGGGTATAATCAGCTAGTATATACATGCATATATATATATATATATATGAGAGTCATTTTTAAACCCCCAAAAAGTACTGTTTATAATGTTTTTATTCACATTTTATTTTTAGTTTATCACTCAAAAAACTTTAGATGCACATTTTTCAAAGTTAGTTTTCATCAAATAGATTTATCTTTTATTAGTTTTTAAGCATTTTTAAAAACTTAATTCTGAAATATTTTAAGGCATTTATTGAACATGCCTTGTCTTGTTCATAATCATTAAAATATGTTCCTCAGGAAATAGGGTTTATGCCGTTATGTCATGTATTTCAAATAAGTCCTTATAA
This sequence comes from Pardosa pseudoannulata, assembly GCA_032207245.1. Lineage (NCBI taxonomy): Eukaryota > Metazoa > Arthropoda > Arachnida > Araneae > Lycosidae > Pardosa > Pardosa pseudoannulata. Next base: position 143,348,641 of record CM063508.1, read on the forward strand.
AAATTTGCTTTGGTCCTTAGAAAGTCCTTAATTTTTGTTCTGGAAAAAGAGTGGGAACCCTGTTTAAGAACTGACCAGATGCTAGATAATTGCCAGATGTCCATTTCATCCTTAATAATAATATTATTATAAGTATTTGCTTTTTATTCAAATATTGAATATAAAAATGATAATCTTGCACTCAAGTATTTATTGAAGGATATAGTAAGACTTTCAATTCAATTATAAAAAATTTCAAAATAATAACAAACTTTTTTTTTTTACTGAAGACAAACTGCTTGAAGTTTCCAAAGGGACTGATTTATGCTTAATTATGTTTCTATTAGTCTTTCTATTAGAAAGAAATAAAACTTCCCTTTTAAGAAATATATGCAGTATAATTTTGTTGGTCTGAAAGTCCTCTTGTTTTGAGGTATGGCATGTGAGAGATATACAGAATCAAGAAAAAATCACTTGTTCTAAAGATGGAGGGGATGATTTCCTTATCACAAATTCCTTATATGAAAGTAATCTGTTGTTTTAATAGAGATCATGCATAACAAATGAGATATTTACATCAATACTCCTTACTGAGAGATTGATATATTTACTTGTATTGTTAGGAATGATAATTTTCTGTTACTGTTTAAAATTGTTGTAAGCAGTGCAGCCAGGGTTGGAAAAAAATCATGATTTTTTAAAAAAAAATCAGATTTATTTGATTTAAATCAGATTTTTTCGATTTAAATCAGATTTATTTGATTTTTTTCTGATTTCTAATTTTAATTATTGTTGTGTTTTTATATGTTTGGCAATATACATGGAATAGTTTGTTATAAGTAACAACTTATCTATCTAGTATATTCTACACACTGATTACCTAAAATTAAATACATAAATTTTAATCTAAATACATTTCATTATTTTGTCATTGGATGGTGCAAACTAAATAAGATATAAATTTAAAGAACAAATTAAATATTCATTTAATGCAAACTATTTATTAAAAAACAAAAAATCACAATTGTTTCAATACTTTTTAAGCAACGAATTATGGATTTGTTTCAATAAAAATACTAGCTTCGATGCTTTATCCACTCCTCATGGGTTACGAAGGCTAGAATGAACAATACCAAAAGAAGAAAACTGTCTTTCCATTTCAGCAGATGAAGCCACGGCTGTCGTTATTTGGTAGACAAACTGGATTTCAAGTTATGTAATACTTTCTTTACCTCCCATTACATAAAATTAATTCCACTAGTCATAACTAGTCGTACCTACCCCTAGTACATACTTTCTGATAACAACCCCTAAATTCTTCGAAAACATACTATCTATTGACACTTATTTACTTATTGGTATTTCTGTGCTGACGGATTCCCAATTCTCCTGTCTTTCGAATGTAGGTTTTAAGAGAAGTGAAAAAAAAAATGATTTAAATCAATGATTTAAAAAAAAAATCAACTGATTTAAATCATGCCAACCCTGAGTGCAGCCCCCACTGTTTTTCCCATGATAAAATTTATACATTTTGTATAATAAGGTAGGATTTTTGCTAAATTTATACCAAATTTTATCTCTTTATCAATGGCTACTATTAATTATTCAACAACATTTCTAGGTTATCAAACAGTTTAATATTTTAAAACATTTTGACAATTTGTTTGAACTTTTTATAACATTAATGCTTAGGTATATTTATATTTAAAAATTCAAAGTATAATTTATCTTTGGCATTTGGTAACCAATATTTCACAATCAATCATGTTTTTATTTGTATTTCTTAATGTATGAGTTCTTGCTGACTTATTCCATTATAACCTTGTGTTATAAGTACAGTATCCTTTGTGCTGTCATATAATTGATTTATAAAGCAAGATTTAAACCTAAATGATATACTGTATTTATTTAGTTTTCAGATTATGGTGTTGATTTGTTTTAACATTTTGATTTGTCAAAGCTTAAAACTTGATATACTTGTATTTAGTTGATTAACTCGATTTTTAATATTGCACTGACTTGTATCGCAAAGTTGTGTTAGGGTAGAAATGTTTAATCATTTGCATGTTTAATTGGTTAGGTACTATCCTTTTGTATCAGAAACATTTCTAAAGTCTTTAATGTTAGATTTTGTATGCATATAAAAATTCTTAAAATGCTATATTAAAGTTTATTTTATTAAAACCTTAATAACTTTTCTTTTTGTTTTTAATATTTTTTTAATACTTTGTTAAGTGAACTAGTGAACTTAGATGTACTTTTCATGAATATTGTCCATTTTATGTGTTAAGATTGATTGTGTTTTGACTATTTTAATGTTGATAAACATAAGTTTTTCCAGTAGTTATTATTGTATAGTGATAACTAAATATTATTATTATTGTATACATACACATATACTTCTAGTTGAATAGTTTTAAGCATCGTTGTATTTAGTTCTTCATGTAGATAATTATATTTAGAGAACTTAATATTTTTAGTTTGATGAAATTATTATCTATTTACTTTATTCCTGGAAAATGGGTTGATTAAGTTTTGAGGAGAAATTCAGTTGTGATAGAATTATGCTGGTGTTATTTTTAATATGATATATAGATGAAGCTATTATTTCTTTTATTTTATATATGGTATAAAAAGGTACTAACTAAGCACAATTTTTCTGAATATTCTTAACTACAGAAGGTATTTGCACATCTTTTGTAAAGTTTTTGACTTTTTCCATAAATTTAAATTTAGATGTTAAAATTAAAAATGACTGGCATCAAATTGAAATAGAGTTTAAATATTGTCTACAGCATTAAATATTCTGCGCTTTAAAATGTCGCTGAAAAAAAACCCAGTGGATCAAAAGTTATATTTTGGCACTTCCCAAAGCAAAATACTCTTATTTGATTATTAATAAAAGATGTGAAAAGCATGGTTGTAACATTTCTATATGTAAATTAAAGGAATAATTAATAAAAAAGGAAAGAAACATCAAAGTTTACATTTCATTGGGAAAAAAGCAAAGATTGTGTACACAACAAAAATATGTACGCTTGTATTAAATCTAAAGCTGCATCTATGTTTTAAAAGAGAATCCAATACATAAAGAGATATCACAAAATCTTTGACTCTCACTATAGGAGCTGTTAATAAAATTATAAAATCTGATTTGAGGCTAATAAAAATAATAATAATAAAAGGATGTACACTACCTTATTTTAAATAAATCACCTTTATATACTGTATTTTTGCAACTAAATTGTAGTATTTTCATTTCATTGGGAAAAAAGCAAAGATTATGTACCCAACAAAAATATATATGTACACTTGTATTAAATCTAAAGCTGCATCTATGTTTTAAAAGAGAATCCAATCCCTAAAGAGCTATCACAAAATCTTTGACTATCCCTATAGGAGCTGTGAATAAAATTATAAAATCTGATTTGAGGCTAATCAAAATAATAATAAAAAAGGATGCACACTACCTTATTTTAAATAAATCAGCTTTATGTATTTTATTTTTGCAACTAAATTGTAGTATTTTTCTCATCTTTTATATTTCTTAATTAGTCAACTATTTGTACTATAGTTTATTTTAAGTTTCAGTATTCAATAGCTGAATTTGACATTTAATTAGAAATATTGAATCTGAATAAAATAATTTTCAATAGTCCTTTACCTTCTTTCTTTAATGGTTCTTATATTTGTGTATGAAAAAAAGTAAGTTTTGTTTTTTGTGTTCTCAGACGCAACAACACAATTTTGCAGTTGAGACTGAAAAAAGAATGATTTATGATTTTTTGTAATGAAATGTATAAATAAACCTAATTTTTTTCCATAAAGCTTTTTTTTACATAATGCTCCAAAATACTTATACACATTGTTTCATATGGTATATTGTTTAACATTTTGCATTTTTTGTTATATTTATCTTATTTCTCGGTGTATAATTTTTGTCTGGATTTACTGCCGGATATCTCTATATTTACTGTCTGGTATAGTTGCCAGATATGCTGGATGCAGTATGTTGGCTGGAGAATCATTGCATCCCTAGTTAATATCTGGTTAAGTTAATATAGTTTTCTCTGTTTTCTTCATGTCAGCTTACTATCTATATAAAATCTACTTATAAAAAAATCCTTTCCTTTTTAATATGTTTGAGTAAAACATAGTTTTGCCTATCTGTCATTAACTTTATAATATTTCAGTGCTCTCACTACTAAATCAATAATTTTTTTAAAAAAATTCTGTGTATAAATTGCACTCTTATTTTCATCATTATCTCTTCGTTATAACATTTTTTAAATAAATAAGTTAGAAAATATATAATTGAAGAAAATTCTTTATTTTTATCTGGGCTAATTTCAATTCTATAGTATTTATATAACAGTATGCTATTTTTCTCCTTTCAATGGCACATTTGTTTTTATCTGTGTCATTGATGTAAAAAAATTGTTGTATTTATCTTATTTCTCGGTGTATAATTTTTGTCTGGATTTACTGCCGGATAATTGTAATATCCAGCTACTGCCAATTATATGGTATAGTGGCCGGATGCAGTATGTTGGCTGGACAACCCCAGACTAGGCTGGATTCCTAGTTAATATCTGGTTAGGTTAATGTAGTTTTCTCAGTTTTCTTCATGTCAGCTTATTATCTATATAAAATCTATATATCTAAAAAATTGAAAAAAGCAAATTTTATACAGATTGTATAAAATTTACTTTTTTCCATTTTTTTAATAATTTAATAATTATATGATAAGATATTTCCAATAGAATATTTTTGTTTAAAATTTGCTTGATATTTTAAGATTATATTGATAATATATTTGTCCTTGTTCTTTATTTTTACAGTATAAAAGTATTTAATACTCTGTATTGACCTGTAAATTTCTTATTTTTCATTTTCTTATCTTGATCTCCTTCTTGTAGTCTTCTTCAGTTTAATCCATAAAAGATTGTCTATTCACTTACTTTTTATAGTACATCTGATTCTATAAAATTAAAAAGTCATATGCCAATAGCTCTCTTTTTGATTGTAGAATATGATTTACAGTAAAAAAATAGTATTTTGTTTTACTTTAATAACCATTTATAAATTTTCATAATATTTTATTTCATTTATAGTAAAAGTTTTACTATTTTTTTACTGTAAACGAAATAAGCTATTATGAAAATTTATATGCATCTACTTTTATAATAGTTATAAATATTTTATGTGTATGGAGTCTTAGCATAAGGTTTTTTCTATTATAGACTATTTTTCTTTCTCAGAATAACTTTACATTTGAATGAGTAATAATTAAGAGAATTAACTTTAAGTACACACAAGCTGTATTGTTATTTTTGAAAATTCCTGTGAATACTGCCAATGTTTCTTCACTTTGTTTGATCAATGAATTAGATGTTTTAAACTTGTGAAATATGAAATTTTTATTTTTTTCTAAATATGTATCTTCTTCCTCTACACTCTAAAAGTTTTAAGATGTACAATGTTAATATGTTCATTATTTTCAAATGAACTTTTATATTTTATCTCTACTTTTTCTTTTTCTAATTTAGTTGTTGCATTGGATTTGATATTGATGAGGATGCTTTGGAAATAGCTAACAGAAACAAAGAAGAAATAGAATGTGATAACATTGATTTTATTCAGTGTGATGTATTGAGCCTTGAAAATTCTAGGTGGCATAAAATGTTTGATACAGTCATTATGAATCCTCCATTTGGGACTAAAAATAATAAAGGTATGTAAATATTTATATAGGGTAATTATGCACTTATATTTGTACTAAAAAAAATAGTTTTAAAATCATTGCTTTACTTTTCTCTGATTTCAATCAAAAATGCTGTTCTGCAGGTAATAAATTTGCTTTACAAAAATTCAATATAATTTTTACAAAATTTCAGTGAAATTAAATCAGGGATTTAAAATTTCAGTGAAACTAAAGTCATTTATATATTTGAAAAACAGCTAAAACAATCTGCATCTTCAAAAACTGGAAGTAATTTCATAAACATGGAAAAAAAAAATTATAATCATGACCTAGATATGCATGCTTAAAACTTTCATAAGTTCTAAGTACATGTATCAGTAAAGTTACCTTCATTTTATCAGGTAAAAGGGATTTTACTTGGAGTATCAGAAAAACATGCTTGCATTTATTTCAATTTTCCTTTTTTGTTGGGGCCGAACGATGGTCGATTGGTTAGGGTGCTGCCCTTCGGTACCGGAGTTCGTGGGTTCGAATCCCACAGTGGCATGGATGTCCGTAGCCATTCAGAATCGGCTTTAAGCTGTAGGTCCCAATCTCATTAGCTCTCGTGTTGCAAAAAGGTAGACCGTAGCACTCCAAACCAAACCCTTTTTGTTGGGATTATCATCAGAAGTCATGTGATCATATGGAAGTGCAATCCTACTGTTCCATGTATTATGCTCTTGTTTATTTGATACAAAATGCAACATCAATGTTTCTTTTTACTATTTTTAATGTATGTCACGAAAAATTCGTTAAATTATAATTTTAGATTTTAGAAAAATTTAAAAGCAGGAGAGTAAGGATGATAAGGAAGGAATCAATTTGATTTGTTAGCCTGTCATCACTGCAATTGGGAAAATTTTTCAATTGCATTTTTTATTACTATACTTTTTGCAGCAGCAGAGTTGGCCATTTTAAAATTCAGCACCAGCAAATGCAAAGGATCTTGGGAAAGGGGGTTAAACTCTGCAATTATCCTGGAAGAAAGGTTGAATTTTTCTACACCACAATTTTTTCCCTAGCTAGGGATAAGTCTTGAAAGGGGAGTACAATTCATGGATTTACCCTGCATTTGTGTTGCTTTTTGGCACATGTAAATGGGACTGTAAAACTATAAAAGTGATTTATTTGAAGGTGTAGATTAAATTTGATTCATTTACAATTCTTTGACTGCCACATAGCTTTATGTTTTAATGACAATAAATAAATAAATAAATAATTTATATTTTTTACTCCAACTTGATATAACTATTATGTTATCATTAACAAATTTTTCAACTACATTATATATACTTTGAAATGGTAAATGTTACATTTTACACACACACACACACACACACTTGTATATATGTGTGTGTGTATATATATATATATATATATATATTTACATACATACATATATATATATATATATATATATATATATATATATATATATATACATATATATACACACACACACACACACACACACACACACACACACACACACACACACACACACATATATATATATATATATATATATATATATATATATATATATATATGGGGCAGTGATTTGACTGAAATAGCTGAATAGGAAATATTTTGCCAAATTTTAAAGTCAAATGCATACTTTTACAAAAGTTTCCCTTTTTATTGGAATTATACTTTTAAAATAATTTTTAAATTTTAAATTAAATTAGTATTTATTTTCTGGAACAGACTTGTAAATATAGAAAAAATATTGTTCTAGCATCATAATTTCAGATTTTGCAATGGTAAATGTTTTTTATGCCTGTAAACTACATTTAAATATTTATATTTTTTTTATATCTCATGCAGCTTGTTTGTCCAAGTATAAAAATATTCATTAAATGAATAATTAGTGTTTTAATATTATAAGTATGCAATCATACATTTGTACTGCACATTATTGATAAAATGATACTATGAAGGGTATTCATCTTGATGAAATTTTAATTGGTGATTTAAACAGTATTCAGACTCTAACAAACTTCATAAATTTGCCTTTTATTTTTTTTTGTTAACACATGATGATAAATTTGGTACTAAAAAATATTTTTATTTATGTGATATTATTTAATACTTTTATGTATTCCATTAAATATATTTAAATTCACAGTTAAATAGTATCTTTTATTATTATCATGAATTTATTTGCCCAAATATAAATATCTGTTCAGTATTCAGCCAGACTGAATATTCACTAAACAGGCTGAATAGGTTGAATGCCAAATAGTGACTAAATGTTACATCTGCAATATATATATGTATCTGTGTGTGTTTATTCTTACTATAAACTCCATGCTTACGGTGGGTAGTAAGTATATGTATTTTCGACTGTTGGAAGTTATGGATATTGATTTGTTAAAGCAAATTACATTAGAAGATTTTAAACTTGGTGTGTAGTTTCTTTGTACTTTATACTGTAAAATTATGGTTTGATTTTGCATACAAAATATTCTACACCTTAATTGCATTTAAAATAAAAAATTTTATATTCTAATATTATTCTAGATGTCGTTAAAAAGCAGATTATATTATTAAATAAAAATTTTTAATTATATTTTTTTTCCTTACAGGAACAGATATGTTATTTTTAAGGACAGCACTTTCATTAGCAAAGACTGCTGTATTCAGTTTACACAAGTCATCTACTATTGCTGTAAGTAAATGTTTGTATAATTATTTTTAATCCAGGGCTCAACGCTAGTCACTTTTCTCACTATAAATGATCATTTTTATCATTGTCACTTCTAGTTACTATTTTTGACTTTGTCACATTTCTTACTTTTTTAAACATGTAATCCACTTGCTCTTGTTAAACAGTAATATTTCCTGAAAGCAAAATTATACACTGAATGATTTCCTATGAAATTTCCAGTCTAAACTTTTGGATAGACCTTGCAATTTCTATCTAGATTTCTGTGTAAAATTTAAAAATAAAGAGAAACAACAAGATAATAAAACAACTTTCATTTAGGGGAAGGTTTTTTTCAAAGTTATAAGATTTTTAGTGTTCTTTTCTTAGGATAAGATTTTAGCTCATACATAATATATTGAAGCTGTATGATTTTTGTGGGCCAAAAACCGAATATTTTCTCGTACAAAGGAGAGCATTTCCATAGACATACCACTCACTTCTAATTAGATAATCATTAATGTTTTTTCCTAAAATCCAGTATAGGAAACATATTTTCTTGCCAGATTATTCTGAAGCTTATACCAACATTAACTTTTAACTTAAAAGGTTTATTAATATTAAGAAGTTTTTTATTATTTTTTTTTCCAATTCATGGACACTTGCTCTCATAGCCTTTGCTGCTACCAAGTCACAGATATCTATTGGCTATTTTACTATGAGAACACTATATAGGCGTCTAACGTTACTCCCTATGGACAACACAAATAAAGTAGATCCTTGTGATTTAGGAGCAGGGACTAAGCAGAAAACTATGAAACTGGGCTTCTACCTCCAGAGGTATCATTTGGGAAGTTGGAGGACATTGTGATCATGAACCTGTTGTAACCTCTAACCTGTTAAACCTTATCCATGCCCCAACTACCATTAATAAACACTGCAGATCTTTGGTTGCTTTGAGCCTTGAACTTGCAATCCTCTGGTTATGAGATAGATGCCTTTGGGGATTGAGCTACTGCAGCTCTATTAAGAACTATTTGTTTGCAATTTTGCATACCCAGGAAAACAATTCAGTAATGAAAGTTTAAACAGAAAAAAAATCTTTTAGTGTATTCAAATTTTTATGTTTGTTGTATAACTTTGAAGACATTCTTATATTTGTTATGAGATATATACAATGTGTTACAAAATTCTAAAATGTCTCAAAATTTTCCCATTTTTACAACAAAGACAGGATTAATTTGAATTTCAAAAAACATGTATGAAATAAAACAATATTTTAGAGTTGATTCAGCTAAGAAAACATAAACAAATCAAATATTTTTTTTTGTGTAACAATTTTTGGAATGACAATGTTACATGAATGTAAGACCAATATTACTTTTAGAGTAATGAGTAAAGTTTAGAGGTTAACTGTAACCTAGACTGTCTAGAAAAATCTGATAATAAAGAAGAACTAAAAGTAGATATTAGAAAATAAATGATATTTTGGTGTATAATGATTATAACCATCATTTTGAAATTATTTTTATTTTATAATACTAATGAGAAATGTAAATACTAAATTGTTTTCATAACATGGGAAAGACCTTCTGTAGTATAAAATTTGCTGTCCTATTAAAAAAATAGTTATGGAATTGTAACTAGTTTTTTACAGAGATTTAAAGATATATTTTAGTAAAAAAGTGGTTCTTGTATAATTTCTGGTAGATAAGTGTTGTGCATAATTATTTTTTTAAACATATTCTACAAATTTTAATTACCATAGTTTATTTAATATAAGCCAACCTCTTGATATGTTTTCAATATTTGTACTTTTAAGATTAGTATCTTGTAAATTAGAATATAGTTCTATTTCTAGAATTAGTATTCAACCTAGAAAAAAAAACAATAAAAGGTGTTTTTTTAACATGGCTTTATAGAAATAGAGATCAACTTATCAGTTAAATATGATAAGTAGTGTATAACTAAGTTGTTGAAAATAGATGTCATTAATATATCTATCATTTTTTTATATATGCATGATTTTATTATATGCTTGTTTTTACTTTTAACAGCATATTGAGAAGGTTGCTGAAACATGGAATGTAAAAATGGAGACTAGATATCAGTTACACTATGAACTCCCAGAAGCTTATAGGAGACATATTTTACGATCACGAGATGTGGATGTTCATGTAATAAGATTTAGTTTTAAATAATAAAAATTGTTATATCGAAACATCTCATTCAGTTATTTTGCACACATAAAAATATTTTTCTTATGCATTTAATTTGAATTAAAAAAATTATTGTATATATATATGTGTATGTTTGTATATATATTCAAGGGTAAATTGGTAGACAAAGTAAGTGAAATCTGTAAACAGATGTAGAGATTTTGTCTAAAATGCCAAAAATGGTACCTTAAGGGATATGCAGTTATTATGTATCCTGTAATATGATAATAAAAAAGTAAATTTACAGTCAAAAGCCCTCCTTATGGTCCAAGAAAGTTCTCAGTTTTCAAATCTAAGATGAGCTAAGAAAATCATGTGTCTCTCTTCTTTTCACTCTTAACTTCTTCTCTAAACCAACCACTGGGGCTACAGTTCATGCCTTTGTCAAGGGGTTTAAAAAATAAAACTTTATAATGCCTTAGCTGTCAATTTTAGAGACAAAATTTTTCCCAGATTTTTTTTCTCTGTCTTAGATTGCCTAATATGTGTATTAAATGATCTCATAGTTTGTCCCATCTCTAAAATGAAGTGGGAACCCACCCAAATATTATGGAAATAAATATTTTCATTGGTGAAACAATCTCTTCTTTTCCTTTAAGCACCTCGCCATGACTGCAAACCCTTATGGTGTATTACACTTCCTTTTACGAGACACATATATATATATATTCTAGATGAAGATGAAAGGTTAATCAAAATCAGTAGCAAAGTCTGAGGTTTAGTACCTTAGTATTACTTTGATTTTTATTACCGTTTGGTATTAGTTGGAACCTTTGAATTCTGCATGCACTCACACATATACATACACTATATACAGGTATAGGACAAAATAATGAGTTGCTAACTTCAAAGATATTTGGTATAAAATATAAAGTTTTTGTCTGACAGCTAACAGGTACCAGTTAAACAGTAAAACAAAATTATATTATTTATAAAAATAAGCATTTTTTATTTGGGGGTCAGGGCAAAACTTTGCTTAAAATTTGAGTATCGCAAATGAAAATAGTTTGCACCCACCAAAGCAAGAATCTCTCAAAAAGCACCCCTCCCCATAGGAACCTCTGGACATAGGTCCAGAGTTCATTTGGCCTTCTCACTTCTCGAAATATCTACATTATTACCTTTTCCCAGGTATTTGCTCAAACAACGTTAAAAGCCCAGTATTTTTAACCCAATTACCTCCTGGTTTCATAGGAAAACTGCAAATGCTGCGAAACGAGGGTGGGTAGGCAATTAGTTTTTATACCTGATTGTAATTTAATCAAAGTTCGTCATCGTTTTTTGGTTCATCTGCCATTGAATAAAAACCTAGAGGAAATATCTGACATTGTCCTGAGCTATAAAAGGAAATAAGCTTTTAATACTCAAAGACAATTTTCTTTCTACATAACTAGTTGCATTACAGTTCAAGGTCTAGAGATTGATTGTGCCATCATTCTTCGCAGTTGGAAACTTTTGTTGTAATAACTATGCTGATATCAGCGATTTTGAATCATGTTACCTGTGAGTTGGAGAGCATAATCAGGTTTCTTCTTGTTAAAATGTTGTTGCAAATTTTTAACAAGATAAATAACTGCTTATGGGGATAGTGGCATGAACTTTGTTAATGTGAAGTGTTTGCATTTATTTAAAAGGCGGTAGAATGAATGAGTGCAGAGAAACTGATAAGATGGGGAGCAAAATCGAAAAAATGATTTGTGACCACTATTGATTGGCTTTGGATGAAATAAAAGCAGTTTTTACCAGAAATTTCGTGATCTCACTTATGACCACTTAGTTTTCGGTAATTCTATCCGAAGTGGATCCCACATCAACAGAGAGCTTCATTCTTCGATGTTAGAGATGATGAATCACCCAACTCATAGTCCTGATTTGACATCATTTGATTTTTATCTTTACACCTTTATGAAATCATTTATGAATGGGAAAGCATTGTGTTAGTAGGAGTGCCACGGTCTACTTTTTTTTTTGCTATATGAAGGATAATGAAGGCGGGACTTGCTGCTTAAAGTATGTTCCAAACCGCTACGAACATCCATGCCAGCTGTGGTATTAGAAACCACAAATTTCGGTAAGGAAGAGCTTTGCTCTACCAATTCGTCCATTGTTCGGCCTAAGAAAAGAGTTTAGGTCGAATATAAAGTACAGTGTGCCGCCAAACAAGCCAAGAGGCGTCGAGAAACTTTTTTGATTGAGTTATAAGAAAACTCATCACTTGTTGCACAAAGTGCATTGAGAATGCGAGCATTTCGCGAACTAGTGTTTGATGTATGCTATTGAACATGTATATTTTTCATTAGTATATTGCTTTTTCGATCTTTAAAAAGTTGGGTATTCTTATTTCCTCTATATATCTTATAAATAAAAAGTTTGGATAAGTTCACAGTTCAAGATCATTACAAAACTGGATAATTTATTCCCGTCTCGTTGATCTTGCTGCAGCATCAGTTTAATTTTTTTTTTATTGAGAAAAACTTTGAAAAGGTATATCCCACATGTGGGAAATATGCAACCTGCATGAGTTTCTTGTGTGGCCTTCATAAAAGCTAGCTCTTATACTAATTGATATTTAATTGTACAGATATGATAGTTTAAAATTAATAGAATTATATTGCTGCTTGTTAGTTTTCATAACTTAATATTATTATTTTGTTGAATATCTACACCTTTATATGTGAAGCTCGGGGTAAAAGGCTGTCTGTTCAGAGTGAGGAACTGGTAAGTGGTTTTACCCTGACTTACTATCATACCATTTATTAGGCACTAGCACTCCAGTTCTTTCAGAGCGCTGTTGAGAATCTGATTCAAACCATGCTGATTCTTTTTTGAAGCACTGTTCCAGATAACTAAATCATCAGCAAAGAGGGCAGTATCTACCCAGTGGTAATGTGTTCAGTAAATCGTTGATAAAAACATTAAAAAGATCTTTCATCAAAAGATCTTCAGATTCTTCATTTCATCAGTTAAAATCTTTTGCAATGGAGATTATTGAGGTTTAATATCCTGAAAATGAGTGGCTGCATATCTTCACTGATGGTTCTATGTTGGAGAGAACACATGGTGCTGGAGCAGGTATTCATTGTGAGCTTTTTAGTTTTTACTTACCAATGAGTCATCAAGGATCTTTTACACGATAAATGGTAGATCTCCTGAGGTAACATCCCTTCAAATAAACTACGAGAAATTAAAAGAAAGATAACTAAATGGCTTAAACTCCTTTCTAGGATACTCGCTCGTCTATGAGTGGGATATTAGAGACCCATGCCCATCTCTTGCTGGGTGAAGCTTCTCCACAGTGTGCATATTGCAAGACACCTTACACAGTCGTACATATTTTGTCATCGTGTTGTCTCAGATCAAAGTATATAAAATATTTTAAAAATTTATCGACGAATCTTGACACGATCATTGGTGAATCCAGACTTGTTTCCCTTTGTTCGCTGTGCAGGTATTTATTATGGAATCTGAATTCTGTGATTTTTAACTTGCATGTTAATTTTTATTTTGTTTTCAAGTTTTAATTATTAATTTAAAATTTAACAATTTTTTGTTATATAATTTATCAATTTTCAATTTTGTTTTTAATTATCTTATGCTGTAATAATCTATCTTGTATATATTTTCTATTTTAGTATCTCCATTTGTTTGATTTTTATGTGCTTTTCAATTTGTCTCTTTTATCTGTTACTTTGTTTTTAATTTTGTCTTGTTTAGCGTAGTTTGTCCTTTCAGGAATTAGCGAAAGGAATTCAGGAATTAACCCTTTAAAGGTCACCAAAATAAATTCATGGGAATTTAATGTAATTTGTTTATAAATGTTATCTATAAGCCTTGTATATGTAAAATATATAAATTTTCTTTAGATTAATTAGAAGGGTTTGCCTTAGAGGATACCAAATTTGTGTTTGAGAAGTGGTTTAACTAACCCCTACCCTTGTACAGCTTGAACATTATGCCTTTTTAAAAGTTTAACTATACTGGAAGAACAATAAATGATAATCCTTAAACTGGTATAATAAATAAACAGCTTAACAACTTAAAAGTGTTGTTTGTATAGATACTTTTATTTGAGGTCATAAGTAAGATAAATTAAATCTGATTTCTCAAGTACAGAAAGTTTAAATACATATATTTCAATAGAAAAAGAAATAAATAAGTTAAATGTAGAACTATCATCTGTTATATATTTAAAATATCGAAAATATAATATGTATAAAATGTATAATATGTATATTTAAATATATATATACATATACATATATACATATACATATATATATATATATATATATATATATATATATATATATATATATATATATATATATATATATATATATATATATATATATATATATATACATACAAAATCGAACACTCATCCATATCTCCAAAAATTTTTTTAAACTGCAAAAGCTCTTGATTCTACATCATTGGCTTCCATATATCAAAGATGTATGAGATTGGAGCCTTAAATAATTATAAAAAGATAAAGTAAAGTACTCCAAAAAGTAAAGTTAAAAAAAAAAGATGTTTAATAGGTGGTTTTGCTACGAAACCACTGTCCGTTAAAGGTTTAATTCTAATTAACCAACCAACTACCCCTTTTAGGATTAGTTAAAAAGTTTTCAGCGAATAAAACGGAAAAAAAGCAAATGTAGTGTGTTTTTCCTGCTGCCAACTGAATATGAACTATATATTAGAAGTTTGGGCGCATGGGAAAACGCACGGTTATTATGCGACATCTTAACTCATTTTATAATTTCTTTTCTTTTTTTAAAGTTTTGAAAGCTTATCACCTTATAGAGCCGCGGTAGCTCTGTCGGCAAAGGAAGCGATCAAGTAAATGAAGGGTTGTGTTCTCAATGCTCGATCTCGCTTAAGATCCATCGTGTTCGTTAAGGATGACGGGGGCACTAAAATATGTTCGTGGTCACAATGTCCCCCAAGTTCTTAAACGATACCTTTGGGGGTGGAAGGCTATCCTTAAGGATCTTCTGCTTGGTTCCTGCTTCTAAATTATGAATACCTACTTTAAGCAAAGTCGTTCTCTTTATTTTAGGGGAAAAAAAAAACGAACGGCGCACCTCTTGCTTGAGTAGTATAGTTCAACTAATTCTAGTATATCTATTGCTTACGTCCTTGGCTTTTCTAAGGGGCTTAAGTAGCAACAAAAATAACAACGTAAATATTGTTAACTCAGTACAATAGACCGTGGTAGCAGTGTTGGTGCTGTTATGAGCCGCCCCAACCTAAACCTAGACCTAAATCTAAATATTGTTAATATTTTGTCAGATAAATGTCAAGGTGTTACAAAACGAATGTTTGTAATCAGTATAAGGCGATTTCACGCAGCTGGACACATCTCAACTTATGACAATTCAGACTTTAGTTTCAAGCGGAAGGGCAGTTTATTGTTTGCCTATTGGTTATCGTGAAGATGTAAATGAATGGGAAGGGCATTGTAGTGGTTCGTGGCGTTGCACGAAATTGTTCTATATTTTGCATCTTTTCACTAGATGATATGATCGGAATTAAAACTTTCGTAACCGCTTCCGCAAATTCACATTTCTTCGCAGGTTATTTTCGGTCACTGCTTTCATATCTCACTGATTGGTTATGGCTAACTTACCGTAAAGTAGCAGCTGTGCAGTGAGGTGAAACATTTCCAGACACGTGAATTTAGCGCAATCGCTGCAGTAAAAGTTAATTGTATCCTCTCGCTTATCTGAACCTCATATGAGGATATTAATTTATAAGTAATAAAAATTATAATTTGAAATATTTTTCCAAGAAACTATGTGTCTTAAAATTTGATGTAGTTCTCGATAACAAGTGTATCACAAAATTGAAAAGTTAACGCTTGAGATTTGTTAAAGAAGTGAAAATGTTTCGTTTGATTTTTGTCTTTTACTAATATTAATCTTTTAAAATATCATCGGGATGTAAATTGTTAGTATATGTGTGAAACTTATCTAAATGCACCATTTCGTTTCATTTTTTAGAAATGCATATGCAGTTTGCAGCTTCCCTCTCAATCAGTTATTCAAACCTCTTATGATGCTCCTGGAATTTTACTTAATAGGATCACAATGGAGAGTTTATTTGTTTTCTGCATTATCTAAACTACCATTTTAAGTATAACATTTTACAAATGAATTTCTTTTATTTATTTTCATATAATAAGAGTATTTATCAGGACCCGAACCACGTTCTTTGGCGCCCTTGTCAAATAATTGGTTTGTGTTCCTACAACCACAATTAGTGGGGAAAAATATATAAACATGTTTTCTCTATGTATAATATAGTCAGAATGAACTCAAAACTCACAAATTAAGAAACTAACAACTTTATGCCTTACATAAGAAGTAAAGGTGCTTACAACATTACTTTCCTAGATTTGGCATCGTGAATAAGTCGATGAATTCATAGTTGTTTGCGGTTTCTTTTTCAATACGGAGTGTAAACATATTCCCTAGTCGTTTCTGTCCTAACAAGGAGTATAGGTCACTTTTATCACTTTTGGCAAGCTGATAAAACGTCCACACGAAATTACCGCATAGAATAAAGACTAAATTTACCGCAGGCATAGAATAAAGTGTAAATTTGAATAGATATTCTCTAGTTTCAGCCCATAAATACGACCTAAAACTTCTTTATAGACTTTTTAAGTTTTAGGATTATTGAAACCTATTCTGATAATCATAAATGTTTATTGCCATTTAACTTTTAAAAATACTTCTAGTTTATTGTCTTTAAACCCTACCATTTAAATAAAATTATGGAAGTTTGGATATTATTTCTTAGCTTTTCTTTTACGGAAGCGAATTGTCATCTCTCGGATTCATCATATAGCGGTTTTAGAAAGTGTTTTGTGCACAGTGTGACACTCCTCCGACTTCTGCGCCTGTGGCAAATGACTCCTTTGCTACGCCCTAGTTTTGGTCCTGGGGTTAATACCATGATAAAACAGATTCACCAGAAATAGATCAACCAGATTCATAAAACAGATTCATCTTTTACTGCCTAAGAATCTTTAAAATATTTCTTTCTCATAGTCTCATATTTTTTTCTCCAAGCCCTCTCTGTCTTAATCTATTTTTGTAAAAAAAAACATTTTAGATTTGAAAGTCTAATGTCCCTCATTAATTCTTCAGTGCTACAGCCGTTCCTTCCTTGCTTTCTAATGAATTACATGCCGAACGATGGCCGATTGGTTAGGGTGCAGACCTTCGGTACCGGAGTTCGTGGGTTCGAATGCGGATGATCGTAGCCGTTCGGAATCGGCTTTAAGCTGTAGGTCCTGGTCTCATTAGCCCTCGTGTAGCAAAAAGTAGACCGTAGCACTCCAAACCAAATCCAATGAATTACTCATATTAGTATCTCCCTAGTATAGGAAATTTAATATGCATTCTTACTTACAGAACGACAAAATTATGGTTTAGTTTGATTTGGGCTATTGTGTCAAATGTCTTCAAGACGAAGAACAATTGTACTCTCTTAACGCTTGCACATGATACGACACCTAACACCAGTTAAATAAATGAGTTTATTTATTAACTAAAGAAACGATAGTCATCATAGCAAATTCGTTGTAATTTATCTGGATTTTTTTCTTAAAAGTGACAAAAACCTTGAATTATAAAAAATCCTCGGCTTAATCCACGATTTTACGTATCATACATTTCTACTAGTGGTAATAAATATGAAAAGTGAATTAAAATTTTTTTTTGTCGTTTTATTGACACTTGAGAGCGAAAATACTCGTGAAACTTGCATATGATACGGTGGCTGACACTAGTTAAATATACAACTCATCGTGTTAAGATTTCCTAAACGTAATTGACCGAAACAAAAGCAAAATGTTAAAGAAGTCTCCGCATCATTTTTCTAAGTTAATTAAGCTCATTTTATGACTGTGTAACCGGACAGGTGCTGCCTCACCTGTAGCTCATGCTTGTCATCGTTTCATGATGTATGGAGCCAGATGCGGATGACGTCATTTCATGCAGATCGGGACCACCCCCCTATAAATGACGCCGAGAAGGAAGCAAATGAGAGAAGAGCCCTGATATGATACTGCAGACGGTGTTCTGCACAGTTTAGCTAAATTTAGCTGCTTATAAAAGCTGCGGCACACCCACGCGGGAATGATATATCGATCAGTACTAACCTTGACAATCGGAGCTTATTCCCAAGAATGGCCCAGATTGACCTTCGATAGGGCTGGAACATCACTCAAGTGTGTCCCAACCGATATTAACTATAGCCTTGTAATTATTTCGAGTGATTTTTTTTTATATAAAATATAAATTTTTCAATAAATTGCTACCTAGAACTCGACACACTAATTCTAGAGTGGAAAATGTGAAAATTTGTGCTTACCCACAATGAAGAAAATATACAGATACTTCCTGTACGGAAATCTAAATTAAATATTCTAGTCAATTAATTATTTCGAGTGATTTTTAAATTAAATTTTTTTTCAATAAATTGCTATCTAGAACTCGACACACGAATTCTAAGGGACAAAATGCGAACATTTATGCTTACCCATAATGAAGAAAATATACAGATACTTCCTGTACAGAAACTTAAATTAAATATTCTAGTCAATTAATTATTTCGAGTGATTTTTAAATTAAATATTTTTCAATAAATTGCTATCTAAAACTCGACACATGAATTCTAAGGGACAAAATGCTAAAATTTGTGCTTATCCATAATGAAGAAAATATACAGATACTTCCTGTACAGAAATCTAAATTAAATATTCTAGTCAATTAATCATTTCGAGTGATTTTTAAATTAAATATTTTTTTCAATAAATTGCTATCTAGAACTCGACACACCAATTCTAAGGGGCAAAATGCGAAAAATTGTGCTTAGGCATAATGCAGAAAATATACTGATACTTCCTGTACAGAAATCTAATTTGAATATTTAGTAAATAATCGTACGGGAAAACATTCTTAGTCTGAAGATCTTTGACATTTGAAAGTTCAGTGGCATTTGCTTATTTATCGTTCGCAAGTAAGTCATTCGATTAAATAAAATAAAAGCTTTAAATTTCAGCACTATTCAGAGGAATTACTTCGCTTTCTGGGTTTTCAGAACAGTAAGTTTTTTTTTTGCTGAATTGGTAAATTTAATTTTGTAGCGATGCTGTTAATCAGACGCATATTACACTAAATTTGAATTCTTGGAATAAGACGAATTTTTATTTCCGTATTGTATTTTGTGAAGGCAAAGGAATTTTTTCAAACATTTGCTAAATTATTAATAACAAAGCACTATTTATTTAATATGGAGGCAGGGAGGAGATTCAAAATGGCTTTTGTATCATGCATAGATTGCTATTCTGTTTTTGTTGAGCATTTGTACTACTGATTTATAGTAAAATAAACTCTTTAAAAATTGACATTAAAGCAAGGTTAGACTAGTGATATGTACGCTTTCATTTTAAAAAAGGTATTGTACTTTATAATTATTTTCAGTTTTTAATAGATTATTATTTTAATTACAAAACATCTCTGAGGTGTAAGGTTATGATTAGCTCTCGTGTAGCAGAACAGTACCCCTCAGCGCTCCAAATGAACTAAACCAACCAACTAGGGCTGTGGTCGTCAAACTTAGTAGCCAAAGAGCCAAATATGAATATTGCAACAATTTAAAGAAAAAAATGGGAGCCAAATTTGCTTGTTTAGTAAACTTTTATTACACTAAATAAGTAGTACACTAAATAAAACTAAATTTCATACTTAATAAATATTTATTAATGATATTTATTAATGGTAGATAAGACAAAACTGTTCACACTGCAACTGCTGGTCTGTGATGCCAATTTGTACCTTCCACTACTTTAGAAAAAGTATGCGCGCGCATACTTGTGGTACCTTTATATCACACCGGAGTACGCCGAAAACATACGAACAATTTCAGCCGGTAGCTTGTACATGGTTTCTGTTTGCTTTTAAGAAAACAAATAAAATTAAATTCGATGTTCGTTACGTATTTTTACAACAATATAAAATTTTAATTACCTATCTATCTTTTAATTTAAACAAAAAATTATACATGTTCTCGATTTATAGAAGAATTTTAATTTATCAAAATAAGATGTTATTTTTTTCTTAGCAAGTTTTTTTTTAAATGAAAATATTATTGCGCCTTCTGAGGATATTTTTTGCCAGAGCCGCATTTAAGGAGCCAAAGAGCCATATGTGGCTCTAGAGCCGCACTTTGCCGACCACTGAACTAGGGTTAAGGACCAAGCAATAACCACATTCTACAGAGAGAAAGAAAAATTGATTAGTGCTAATTAAAGTGACTACCCAAAAGCATAAAAAAAGGCAAAATAAAACTTGAGGAGACTTACTAAATTGAGAAATGTCGTGAAGAATTAAGGTTTATAAAAAATGGTAGTAATTGAAAAATGACGAAAAGAGGAGTATATAATCGGATTTCAGACTAAAAATAAATAAATGTGATTCAGAAGTGTCGAGACACATGATTAAGGCGACAGTGGTCTTTCGAAACTAATTTATTTCTTTCTGAATCAGTCTGCTTGAAAATTTAATATGGCAATCCCAAATGTGTAAAAGTTGTTTAGATTTTAAAGTAAAATATTATTTTATTAATTATTAGTTGTTTTGAAAGCAGCATTATTAGAAATGCTCCATGTGCATTTGTTTTACACATAATTTCTTCGTTTTGATTTACAGGGTACTTTTAAGTACCTAGAATAAAATGAAGTTGTCACCATGAGCATTTACAAAAAATATTCATAGAAAAAAATACCTATTTTTCTGTACAAAATGTCCATAATATTTCCTTTAAGTAGAAAATTGACAGATTTATGCGTCTTGAAACACATCAATTTTAAATATTATTTTATACGCTATAAAGTGAATAGTCGATGAACTTCAAAAGGATATGATGACCAGAAATGCATATGGAGAGTTCCTAATATTCATAAAATACAAATCTTCTGTTTTTTTAAAGTTTTTAAAGTTTTATTAACCTGCTTTGCGTCTCACAGATTTCTCCCTTAAGCATTCTTTTTTACCCCTTTAAGTTTACCCTCTAAAATAATAATTGATTCATGATTTTCGTAGTATCTTCCTGCAGTATGCTGTCCATATCATTTACGAAGTTGCAAACTAGTTAAAAGCTAACTGAAAGGGTTGACCTCACAGATTTCCTCCTGTAAAATAATAATTGATTCACGATTTTCTTAGTATGTTTCTGCAGTAAGCTGCCAGTATCATTTACGAAGTTGCAAACTAGTTAAAAGCTAATTGAAATGAACAGCTGGGGATAGTTTGATACCACACTTTCATAGGCAGAGACATTAGATGCTATTAACTTACAAATATCAATTTCAATGAGCTTCCCTAGATGTAGTATGTATTATGCTTGTATATAAATGGATGTCAATTTCGTATAATTTTAGACTGAGACAGCATGTCGAAATTCCTTTTAATAGAACTATACAAGTTAAACAAAAATCAAATGGCTGTGTCAGCTGAAAACTTCTGTGATCAAGTGAAGTATTGGCATTATTTTTTTCTCTCGTGATGTATTTATAAAATGGATTAGTTATTAGTAAACAGCGATAAGTGCTTAGAAGAAGGCAAAACTTTTGTGCCATATATCAACAAAGGCAAAACCAATGTGAATCACACATGTATAAATATCGAACGTCAACAGCTGTTTTGCAGCTACGAACAAGTTGCATTTTCAATACGAGTGAAACGGAAAGACTGAAAAAGGCGACTGAGGGAGTCTAATTCGTGTGTGCTTTTTTAGCCACTGTACTTCGCTAGCATTGATAATGCATCTTGTTTTTGGCTGCGAAGCAGCTTTTTGCATTTAATCTTTTTGTATCTGTGTCTTACTTATGTTATCTTTGCATTTGTAGCACTAACAAAGAGGATATATCATCAACTAGTGTCAAGAATGTAAAATAGCATAAAAATCATAATATGATATTTGTTTAGACTTTGGCTTTACTTCTTACTGTTTTTTTTTTTAACTTTCGAAATTAACGAGTAAGAAAAGCCACAGTCTATTTTGTGTATAAAAATTTTAGCTTTGAATGTATGCTATCATTATTTTACCTAACCTATACAATAATTATTGATGCTAACTATCTTTCATAAAATAAATACCTGTGATTGAAATCCATCACAACTAACCATTTTTGAGAACAGCGCTTGTAGTTTACGTAGGGTGCTTTGGAAAAATTCTGGATTCAGAAAAGGTGCCGAAAATTGAAAACTTTGAGAATTAGTATTTTAATACAGGGTTTCTCAAACTGTGAGTTGTGGCCCATTAGTGGGTCACGAAAAATCCCCGAATTCTTATATACTTATCTACAACGGGCACAAATGAGTATGTTGCCTTTAAAATTTTGTGTGCGATGGTCGTCCACTCCATCTTATCGCTTCATGTGCTGAACACTGCATTTTTTTTTTTTAATTGAGATGTCTTTTTCTTGCTAGTTAGGAATCTGTAATAAATTAATGAGAAAGGGACAAAGTGGCTTGCTATGTTTAAAAGCTTGGGAATCTTTGCTCACAGGAATAATGATTTACATATAGGAATTTAACAGTTTCCCTGAAAAATAAAAATTCTCCGAGAAGTAGTTTTTAGTTTACTTATGCTCTTAATATTTTTAACAAATGTCTGAGTAAGTCCTGAAAATTGTTTTGAAGCATAAGTAAAACAATCTTTTCTCCCAATGGTTAAGGGCAGCAGGAACTTATAGCGAAAAGCCAAAATGGCAAGTCACTTTGTCACACTTGACACTGCTTTAGATATAAATGTAGGTAGGTATACAATGAACTCGTTAGGGGATATTTTTAGGGAAGTTTTTTATGGGTATAAAGAGCATTTTTGTGTTATATAGGACTGAGACTTTGAAAACAACAAATAGCCCCTCCCCCAATCGAGGGATCAGAATTTAAACAATCTGCAGACTTGATCCTTTTCAATCCTTTTAATGTTTTAACTTAGAACTTCTCCAATTATGTTCCTCGATACCGTAGGGTTCCGAAACGACCTTCCAAGGGTTCATCGAGAATTGTTTAAAACCATTTATCATAAACGAAACACCTTCTTGTTTTTTTTTTTTTCATAGAAATATGAAAAATTTAAGGAGCTAGCAGACTGTTCAATAACATCACTTTATTAAACAGTGCCAGTGTTAAAATTCTGATGTTATTTGAAAGGCTCCATTGTCAGAATCTGTGCTGTTACCATTTACAATGACCTATAATTTAAAAACTGGCTTTTCTCCACATGCCTTACTGAGAACTAAACATCGGAATATGGTGGGAGCAGAGAATGAAATGAGAATAAAACTTTCATCAATACCACAAAGCCATTCACGAGTGGGTCATTGCAGACTCACCCATGCTCATCTCTTACTGGGTGACGCACCTCCACAGTGTGTTTATAAGGCGATTTCATGCAGTAGGGCAAATTCTCAAATTATGACAATTCTGGCTTTAGTTTCAAACGGAAGGGCAGTTTATTGTTTGTCTATTGGCTGTTGTACACGTGAAAATGAATGGGAAGGGCATTATAGTAGTTCCTGACGTTGCTACAAATTGCCTTATTGTAAAACACCTTACACAGTCGCACACATTTTGTCATCGTGTTGTTGTCTCAAATCAATGTATATAAAGTTTTTAAAAATTTATCGCCGAATCTTGACACAATCATCGGTGAAACGCCACATCTAGGCTTGTTTCCCTGTCTTCGCTGTACAGGTTTTTATTATGAAATCTGAATTCTGTGATTTTTAACTTGTACGTTAATTTTTATTTTCAATTTTTAATTATTAATTTTCAATTTAACAATTTTTTTTTGATTTAGAACTTATCAATTTTCGATTTTGATTTTAAATTTCTTATACTGTAATAATCTATCTTGTATCTATTTTCTATTTTAGTATCTCCGTTTGTTTGATTTTTATGTGCTTTTAACGTTTATTCAATTTGTAGTCTCTTTTATGTCAACCTCAAAATTCCTTTCACTGCTGTTTTTTTCTTTTTTTCTAAATCTGTTACTTTGTTTTTAATTTTATCTTGTTTGGCACAGTTTGTCCCTACAGTTGGAATTAACGCTACTAAATTCCAACCAACCAATCAACAACAAAGCCATTCATACTTTTAAGACATCCATCGATACTTTTCAGCAATGTATTATTTTACTTGTACTTTGTTTTTAATTTCATCTTGTTTGGCGCAGTTTGTTACTTCAGTTGGAATTAATGCCACTAAATTCCAACCAACCAACCAATCAACAACAAAGCCATTCATACTTTTGAGACATCCATCGATATTTTTCAGCAATGTATAATTTTACTTGTACCATTTCATCAAAAACATTTCTTGCTTCCACGTCAAATATTGTAAGTATTATCTACAATTTTATGATGCTTATATTGTTTAGTATAATTTTATGTTGAATTAGTAATAAATAATAGGCTCTTAACTCTATTTAATATTTATTTAGGAATTCTGTTGCTATGTATGTAGTAAGAAAAGGGTTCCGTGAGTTAAAATGTTTCAGAGTTCTTGTTCTAACTTTTATCCATGTGTAATTTTATTGTAGTTGTGTTCTATTGCATTATTATTGTATTATTATTGTTTTTTAATCTCTGTATAGCATAAAGATATATGTCCGTATTTCCAACTGCATTGGAAATAAAACAAATTCTACCGAGGGAGAGCTAATTCAAAAGCAAAAAGATCAATTGTACTAAAAGTATGTCGTTGATAGATCGGTAGCGGATGGTTCTTGAATTCTATTTCTGTTTCTAACAATAAGGCGATTTGTCGCAACGTCACGAACTACTATAATGCCCTTCCTATTCATTTTCATGTTTACAACAGCCAATAGATAAACAATAAACTGCCCTTCCGTTTGAAACTAAAGCCAGAATTGTCATAATTTGAGAATTTGCCCTACTGCGTGAAATCGCCTTATATTTTAAAACATCCTCTCCAGAAAAACTCACATTTTCATAATGCATAAACCTATGTTTGCTATGAAACTCACAGTATCTCCTGATACCATTATTTGCTAGAAGCTTTACCCCATTCACTAGAAGTTTTGAATTATTCGCCTTTTTAAATGGTACAAGTATTTTTTTAAATATCATAGATTCATATTTTTGTAATTGTATTAAGTACCTTTAATGATTAAATTGCCAAGATAAAATGAAGCAAAGCTGTATCAAATACACTTAAGGCTATTGCGAAAAGAAGCCTCCTGAATCTCAACAGTGTAGAAAAAAAAGCCTGTTACCTAGGATCTGCTTTTATTTCTATCTGAATATGCTTTCTAACGAGACTCATTATGGGCTATTCACGAATTTTTTCTGTGTCTCAGTGTATAGAAAATTACTTTCCCTGCAGTTGGCATTGTCTCTGAGTGCACTTCAGAGAGCGTTCCCCATTTCACCTATTTGTAAGGAAGAACTTGTCTTCTGCAAGATTTGTAAGTATATATATATATCTTTTATGTATTACATATTAAGAAATGCAAGAAAATTCCATGCAACTGTTCAGACGTTCAGTCGAGGAACAATGGCTTGTTAGCAATAAGAGAACTAATCTAGTGGTGTTTTTATTGTGGTTTGGTAAACTGTAAATTAGATGAGACGAAAGATATTATAAGGAAGCACTAAATACATTACTGTTTTTGTGAAGTGCGATGCAGTTTTCAATCTATAGCTGAGTTAGAAAAGGTTTTTCAAACCACGAGATGGAAAAACTACTTGGTAATACTTTTTATATTTGAACATGGTTACCTGTATGTTATTCATTTATCTATCTATATAAATTCCATGACTCCAAAATCAAAGTTATTTGTATAAAGTGTGTTAGCCGCACTGGAATACAAAGAAACGTTATTTACAGCGTGAGTACTATGAATTTTAAGAATTTGAGACACTATAACTGCAAAATATTTAAATGAAAGTTCTGAAGAGACCTGAGAATACATTCTCAGGTCTCTTTAGAACTTAAACTAAGTCCCCATGGAAACTTAGTTTAAGTGAGCCGGAATATAAGATGTTGCGTACATGAATGGTTTTAATAATTGTTTTAAAATATTATCGTTTGTCATTAGCTGCATTCTAATTTTTCTTTTGTGGTGTGGCAACTTTTGAAAAGAAAGAATAATAAGTTTTTCTAATGAGGTTGGAGTATTGTAAGATAAGGAAAGCATATATATGAAATTAATAAAAGAAATCTTATGGTGCTTCTTGTCGTGTTTCTATGAAAGCATCTATATCATGCAGTATTTGAATAAGAAAACAAAATAAGCATAATAACTACCATGTGAAGAATTTGACGTTCTGGAACACAACCGAGGACTTTTAAAGAATGCATGGATTTTTTTTTGGTCTCGAATCGGTTTAAAAAAGGGAATTATATAGTAGTTAAAATATAATAAAATATAGTTATTTTATAAGAAATAATACAGCAGTTAATTGAGGGTTAACTTTAATGTAAAATGGTAAACACGTGACTTTTAATGGTCAGAAAAGTCAGATAGAGCTAATTTGCAGCTGACTACCACAAAAATACTTGCTATTTGTAATCTCTGATAAGCTGCTATCCTATAATAGATAGATGTGTTCAGCATAATGTATTATCCAATCAAATTTTGGTGCATTATTGAGTTATCCTGTTTACACACAATCATGCAGATAGTACCGCACCCCTTACGCTTGTCAAATTAAAATTTTATATAGCAGGAACTGCTTCTGTTGAATCTTCTACCTCTGAATGAAAAGTTGTTAGATTATTTCAGAGTTAAAGTGATCTTCACTTCAATGAATTTATTTAAGTTTTTTGATCCTGTCAGAAAATACTAACAATGTTGCATTAGCATAAAATACAAGGGTAACGTAAATAAGGCACAAATTATAGAGAAAGTACTCAAACAGTTGTTCTACTACTGGAGGAATTTATAGCTTTCGCTGATATTTTCACTGACTGCTGTCTTCTAGTTCTGAAAGAAAAATTGTAAGATAATTTCAGTTAAAACTATCTTGAATTGAATGAATTTATAGCAACCTTTGGTTTCAGTCAAAAAATGCTAACAATGTTGCGTTAGAATAACATGCAAGATCTACGTGAGTAAGGCACGAATAATAAGATAAAGTATTCACCTAGCTGTTCCACTGCTGACGAAAGTTATAGCTTTCATTTTCACTCCGTGCTATCTTCTAGTTCTGAATGAAAAGTTGTAAGATGTTTCAGATTTAAAATGATCTTGACTTCAATAAATTTATTTTATTTTTTGATCCTGTCAGGAAATGCTAACAATGTTGCGTTAGCATAAAATAAAAGACCAACGTAAGTAAAGCACAAATAATAAGAGAAAGTTAGTAGACAGCTGTTCCGATTTTGACGAAAGTTATAGTTTGCATTTTCAGTGACTGCTGTTTACTTTTTCTGAATGAAAACTTGAAAGATTATTCAGAGTTAAAATGATCAATAAATTTATTTAAGTTTTTTGATCGTGTCAAAAAATACTAACAATGTTGCATTAGCATAAAATACAAGGGTAACGTAAATAAGGCACAAATTATAGAGAAAGTATTCAAACAGTTGTTCTATTACTGGAGGAATTTATAGCTTTCGCTGATATTTTCACTGACTGCTGTCTTCTAGTTCAGAAAGAAAAATTGTAAGATAATTTCAGTTGAAACTATCTTGAATTGAATGAATTTATAGCAACCTTTGGTTTCAGTCAAAAAAATGCTAACAATGTTGCGTTAGCATAATGTGCAAGGTAAGTAAGGCACAAATCCTAAGATAAAGTATTCACCTAGCTGTTCCACTGCTGACGAAAGTTATAACGTTCCTTTTCATTCCATGCTGTCTTCTAGTTATGAATGAAAAGTTGTAAGATGTTTCAAACTTAAAATGATCTTGACTTCCATAAATTTATTTCAGTTTTTTAATACTGTCAGAAAAGGCTAACAATGTTGCGTTAGCATAAAATACAAGAGCAACGTAAGTAAAGCACAATAATAAGGGAAAATTCGCTGATAGTTGTTCCGCTTCTGACGAATGTCATAGCTCGCATTTTCAGTGATTGCTGTTTTCTTTTTCTGAATGAAAAATTGAAAGATTATTTCAGAGTTAAAATGATCCCGACTTGAATATATTAATTTAACTTGAATATATTATTTATAATTTTTTTATCCAGTCAGTAAATGTTAACGATTTTGGATTACATAAAGCACAAGGTCAACGTAAGTAAGGTAGAAATAATAAGAGGAAGTACGCGGACAGCTGTTCTGCTGCTTTTGAGCGAGAGAACTAAAAGCGGCCTGTTTCGTCAATATTAATGTCAGTAAGAATTGTCATTGTATCCCTTTCTTCTTGTGCCTATTTGAAAAGGGCATGTGAACGATTGAACTTCCTATATTTTCTTAGTTTCTTATTTCAAAGTACCAGCGAGTCACGTGCACATCTGATATTCACGCTCACACGTGATTTAGAAATATCGATCGGCATTTCTCGTTTCTTGCATCTTTTTCCGACTGACATTTAGTTCGAAGCCTGTGATCTTCCTAGATCAATATACGGTTCTGTTTCCCCTAATCAAATGACATGCCCGTCTCCATATAGGATGAATAAAGGAAATCGATGGCTTAATCGGTCTCTGGAAAATATTTTAGCCAGATAGATGGGAACGTTTACATGCGTGTTTGAGCATACTATTTCACAATTAAGAATATTTGTAGTTAATATTAACATGAGCCAGGAATGTATTTATTATCTACCGATCAATTTATCTATATTTATGCAGTTTATTAAAAATTATCGTAATAAATAACTAAATTATTTTCTCCAATTTCAATTTCACAGTATAATGAAAAAGATAACCTCGATTTATAGATCACAACAGTTTTCATTTCTCTGGGTCAAAATCATTAACTTTCAAAAGTATCTAATGTGCTTTTTTTTAAAGATTTTGTGACTAATTTGGACTTTCATGCTGTGAGGCCATTTTCTCCTAACAGCTGCCCTTTTTTAGCACTTAGGAACACTGAACTAAGACAATTTCCCATGAGAAGTGGTTGGTTTGTTGCTTTTGGGAAGCATAGTAAATAGCACTTGTTTGGCAGATATTGTGTTGTAAACACATATAGTAACACGTCATTGTAGGCGAAGAGCATATCGGGCATTGAAGAAACAGCCTTAACATAAGATTGGTTTGGTTTGAAGCGCTGCGGTCTACTTTTTGCAACACGAGGGCTAATGAGACCGGGACCTGCTGCTTAAAGCTGATTCCGAACGGCTACGAACATCCATGCCACTGTGGGATTCAAACCCACGAACTCTGGTTCCGGAGGTCAGCACCCTAAACATTCTGCCATCGTTCGGCACCTTAACACAAGAATCACTGATCATTGACACTAATTTCTAGATGGGAGAAATTTCATTGTATGTGTACCTTAAACTTAATCGATAGATCAGCTAATGAAATTTTTTAAAACATCATTTATAGTAATGTAAAATGTTAACATTAGTATAAAATGTACCATCGAAATACACTGTCTGTTTTGTTTATTTTT